>CM040998.1:6641721-6707223 GCA_022985145.1 Pangasius djambal
CGTCGCATGTGGGCCTTAATGCATTAACTGTATTACCCCAGGGGTAAATGAGAGGATGGCAGGAGTGACAGTCAGCCGGTGCTGTTAGGAAAAGCGGACAGCGTTAATCCACAGCCAGTCGTTTAAGTGAGCTCTCCGGCGCTGGGGCCAATCACCTGCCGCCGCCGCCTGTAACGCGTGTGGAGCGATGGCACGGCACTGCGTCACTACTGTACGGAGCCAATCACATCCACGGACCGAAGAAACGAACACACAAACCACGCCCACTTCCACTGCCGCTGCTAGAAGGCGTTTACTGGGTGAGGACGCGTGATCTCGCCATAACTTACATCAGTGTGCATCTGTTATACCTGTAGTTTTAAGTACACATGCTATACTACAATTATATTAGCACTAGGAAAAGGTTCTTTATATATATATATATATATAAGCAAAGATGCCTTTAAAAATAAAGAAATTACTTTACTACTATAAAGAGCAGAAATTTGTAGCAGAAAAACTGATACTAAACTAAACAAATTCAATGTTTGGTATGACAACCATTTGATTTTTGTTTTATTATTATTATTTTTTTATAAAAATTAGTAGTCTCAGGTACACATTGTGCAGTTTTATAAGGAAATTAGCTGGTAAGTTTTACTGAGCATGTGTTTTTGTTTCTTTGTTTTGTTTTGTTTTTTGTCTGAAAAGTGGTCTGTTATGTAATCTGTTGCTTTCTTTCCTGACATCCAAATAGTTTTCTGTAATATTTAGTGTTTTTGTTGGAAAATATCATGCATGGTATATAACAACAAATAAATCCATAAATGTATTCTTTAATAAATCAATTAATAAATATTTAAAGTTATTCATGTAAATCAATTTAGCCTATTTATTTATTTTGGCTTAAGTATGTTTATGTTTTTTATTTAATTATTAATTTGTTATTCATTGTTGTATTGAAGGATATGGATAAATCTTAGAATCTCAGTTAATAACATTTCAGCAGTCAGAGCAAAGGTGCATGAAGGACTAAATGCCTGAATAAACTTTACTCCACATGAACCACTGTCATTGACTCTTTAGGCTACAAACAGCTCTGATTATTATACAACTTTACCACCAAATTTTAGAAGTCAGTAAATAATGTAGTTGGATTGGCTTCCCATCAGGCCACTGTTCCCAGGATAGGCTCCAGTCCTGACCGGGATAAAACGGTTGCTGTAGATAGATGAATGAATGAATGAATGAATGAATGGATAGATAGATAGATAGATAGATAGATAGATAGATAGATAGATAGATAGATAGATATTTGATCACCTTTCTCGTCTCTGAGCCAGGTAAAGTTAATCAAAATGCAGTAGCAGTGCACAAACAGAGCCACACAGCGAGCCCTCGTGCCACAGCGCCGCCCCTCGCGCTTCCCTCCGTCCGTTTGCGCGCGCGAAAGGGCGCGAGTTTGCTGAGGGCGCTAGTGATAAAACTGA
This sequence comes from Pangasius djambal, assembly GCA_022985145.1. Classification (NCBI taxonomy): domain Eukaryota; kingdom Metazoa; phylum Chordata; class Actinopteri; order Siluriformes; family Pangasiidae; genus Pangasius; species Pangasius djambal. The sequence goes on from CM040998.1 coordinate 6,643,191, forward strand.
TTAAATACTGATTAAAAGCCGCGCTGCTGGCTATATAAGTTGAGTAATGACGATGGAATTGGATGTAGACCATGAAGAGATAGTTACAACAGACCCGGAGACTGAAGAAGCAGATGAACTGTTTTACATGAGAAGGTAAGTGCTAACGCTAACCCCGGCGCAGCTAGCAGACCGCGTTATATCTAACTTTAGAGTAGAAACTGACAGAAACCTTTTCAGTTATCCCAAAGTGAGCACCCAGAAACTTGGCTAGCTACATGTTTTATGCATTAGGAGACATTTAGACCTGTTTGTTTTTGTTATTTACACAGGCTGTTGATGTTGGGTACAGCAGAAGCCTCTCTTCACACTCCTCCTCTGTCCTGTTCTCACTGCGGTAAACTGAGTGAAGCATCTTAGAAACATGTGCACTGCTTACATTAGCATGTTACTAACATGTGCACTGCTTACATTAGCATCTTATTAACATGCGCACTGCTTACATTAGCATGTTACTAACATGTGCACTGCTTACATTAGCATCTTATTAACATGTGCACTGCTTACATTAGCATGTTACTAACATGTGCACTGCTTACATTAGCATGTTACTAACATGTGCACTGCTTACATTAGCATGTTACTAACATGTGCACTGCTTACATTAGCATGTTACTAACATGTGCACTGCTTACATTAGCATGTTACTAACATGTGCACTGCTTACATTAGCATGTTACTAACATGTGCACTGCTTACATTAGCATGTTAGCAACAGTACTAAAAGACCTCCTTTGCAAAGTATGTGCCAACATTAGCCTCAGGCTACTGGTAGGATGAAAATGAGCGTATGATAGCACCATGTTTTTGACAAAGCCTGATTCTGCTGTTCCGTGGAGTTTGACCTGCTGGTTTGCTGTGTAATAAGGTACTGGGGATACTTATGTTTAGGTTCTGTTTCACCAAGCGTTTCTTCCCAGGAATTTCTCCAGAGATTGGTCTTCTGGCTCAGAGAGGAGTAAGGAGACCTGTTGGCAGCAATCAGGTAAAAATCCACTTAAAAACATCCATAAAACTACACACTGGCACATACTCTATATGCCCAGAAGTATGTGGACACCTGATCTTATGTGACTCTTCCCCAAACTTCCCCAGCTAGTGATGGGTCGTTCTTGAACGATTCGTTCATTTTGAACGAATCTTTAATGTGACTCGGGAAGAGCGAGTCGTCTCGGGGATTCATTCAGTCGCGCACCATCCTATAGTATAGTATAGTCTAGTCTAGTATAGGTTCGGTTCGGTTCGGTTCGGTTCTGGAGTTAGTTCACCTGTTCCGAGTCTCCGGGTCTGAGGCGTTCGTTCATCACGTGACCGCCACATGAGCTTCACCAGTGCGGCCTGAGCCGGAGGGAGAATTAGTTATTATTATTATTATTATTATTATTATTATTATTATTATTATTTACTCTTACAGTTACGTGATGCGCTTCTGGTCTCAAATTGTTGCTTTTAATTTCTGTCATGGTGGTTCTTTTCCATAACACTGAATGTGGTAAAGGTAATAAAGAGTCTTTATCGTAACTGTAAGAGTAAATAATAATAATAATAATAATAATAACAATAATAATAATTACTATGCACCCGTTTGTAAGGAAGGTTGTAAATTAACTAATTTTAAATTAACTAATCAGTTCTCCCTCCGGCTCAGGCCGCACTGAAGCTCCTGTGGCGGTCACGTGATGAACGAACGCCTCAGACCCGGAGACTCGTCAGGTAAGAGCTGAGGTGAGCTAATCATAGACTAAAGATCCAGGTAAACAATGAATTAACGTTTTCTGTTTCTTATAGCATTATAGTTTTGTCTTGTTTGTAGATGTGTTAGGGAAGTAACACGTAACATTTTAATTATATTTTGCTAAAATGAACGAAATGACTCGAAAAAAGATTCGTTCATTTTGCTGAACGAGACTCAAAGGTCCGAGTCGGTAAATGATCCGAACTTCCCATCACTATTGCCAACTTTTTTCAGTGGAAAGCAGCTAAACCCCGCTTGAAAAGTAGCTAAATTTCGCTAAATGGCGTCATGCTTCATTAGCATATTAATGACGTCATCGCGTCGTATTCGCATTCTGCGTAATGTCGGCACTTCATAACTGTTTTCTCCCCTAAATCCGTGCTCACAAACTGTTTTAATCTCAATATATAGCCGAATGTCCAGTAAAGCTGTTCTCAGTTACATATTTTCTGTAATATAGTATAATAATATAATATAATTAATTATAATGTAATATAAGCGCATGACAAGAATAAACGGTCACAATAATTTTTCTAATTTAATACAAAGGAGAAGCTGGTCAGTGATTGGTCTGTGATTGGCAACACAGTGTGCGCATGCGCAGTTCATTCACATCTGTGTCAGCTGCTGTGCGGTCAACGGACTGCGCTGGTCGTCTCTCAGCCCCTCACTGAACAGAGCAGACGCACAGAGGGGTCTGACTGCAGAGGGACAGTACTGGTGACATTTGGGAAGTTGCTAAGGTTTGTCCAAAAAGTCGCTAAATTTGTCGCTAGTCGCTTTTTTGGAAAGAAAAAAAAAAAAAAAAAAAAAAGCCAAAGGGGTCTGAAAAGTCTCTAAGTTGGCAACACTGCACAAAGTTGGAAGCACACAGTTGTATAGGATGTTTTTGTATGCTGTAGCATTACAGTTTTTCTTCACTGGAACTAAGAGGCCCAAACCTGTTCCAGCATGACAATTCCCCCGTGTACAAAGCGAGCGCCATGAAGCCATGGTTTGCCAAGTTTGGAGTGGAAGAACTCGAGTGGTCTTGCCCCAGGCTTTCTCATCAGGCATCAGTCCCTGACCTCACTAAAGCTCTTGTGGCTGAGTGGTCAGATCCACACAGCCACGCTCCAAAATCTAGTGGACAGTCTTCCCACCAGATTTTGGAGAGTAGAGGTTATTATAACAGCAAAGGAGGGAACTAAATCTGGAATGGGATGTTCAACAAGCACATGAGTGTTATGGTCAGGTGTCTACAAACTATTGGCCATATAGTGTATTATCATGGTGCAGAGTTAAAAATGTTCTGACCACAAGTGTGGTTATGACTGAAATTTTTTGGGGTTACTTCTACCCCAGAATAACCAGCTGAAGAATATTGCAAATCTAAAAAAAAAAAAAAAAAAATGTAGTATTGTAATACTTGTGTAATAATCTTTACAGATTAGGGACAGCCCACTGGTATACTCCTTAAGTCAGAGCAGCACTGTTTGCAAGGAGGACGAGGGATCAACAGAAAGGGATCAATCAAACGGTAAGCACAGAAGTTTATGCTGACAGACAGAAAGACACTTAGATCAGACATCATTAAAATGTGTTTGTGACAGACCAATATACTAATATAAAATAACTTGCATTGAGTTAGAAAAAATATCTTAATATAATATTGGGATCGCATGGAGGTGCTGTGAGTAGCGTAGCAGCCTCACAACTCCAGGTCTGGGTTTGATGCCTTTTATCTTTGTCATTCACATAAATGATCAAATACACCACACTTTGTAAAATGTATGCTTCTGTGCAATTTAACGAAATATCTCCTCCTAGTTGCGGTTTCTTGTCATTGCGTTGATGTGTACAATGTCATTCTTGGTTTCCTTGCTGGTAAATCAATTGTGGTGTTGATTCAGGGGCCCCAGTGACTGTGGCAATGACTTCAAAATCCAAAAGGATCTATACAGATTCCAGCCAACATCAGCCAAACCCTGTAACCTCAGTTCAACATCCCAGACCTCTGTTCACACATGGCCTGTCACAGAGTGTCTGCAGTGGACAGAGTGCAGTAGGCAGTCAGAGCAGTGAAAGAAAACATGCACAAGGAATGTCTCAAATCAAAAAGGACAAAGGCAGCATTTCTAAAAGCAGGTTAGTCAGTTAGTTAGAAGGTTAGTTAGTTAGCCAATAATCTACTAACCTAGGGACTCAAATATCTAACTGGTTGTATTCTATTAGTAATACATTACTACAGGAACATTTTCAGTATTTTTACCAGTTTATTTAATATCACTGATCTTTTCCATGCTTAGGCCACAGGAGCCAGAGCGCAGGAATTTCTCTTCTGAAAGAGGTGAGACTGTAAAGAGTGCCGTCTTATCTCATCTGTCCACGAGAGGTCAGCAGAGACCAGGAGCAGGTGCCTCCTCCTGCACTGCACTGTTTACATTCATAAGTACTGTTTGTTCTTCGTAACAAGATCAAAAGTCTGTCATAAGGTATTTAACACAGAATATTTTCAAAGACAAATTAAGAAGTATTCTGAGCACAGCTGTGTCTCTCTGTGAACAGCGTCTTTGTAGCTTAACAGCTTTAAGCTTCCACAGCTTCCCAGCTCAGAGTGATCTCAGGAGACGATGGTTAGCAAACCTACGTCTGCCATTTCACCATACCCACCCATACGAAGGTCTGTAGCAGGCAGTACACACCAGATCAGCTAGCGGAACAAAAACCACAGAGTGTTGGAGAAGACAGGCAAAAATTGCAGTGCCATTGCTCTTTGAATGGAGCGGCTTACATAACCAATTATTATTTTTATTATTATTAATATTACATTTGTTACATATTTACCTGTATAGTGTATAGGTTATCATGAAAAAAACAGTCAGACTGGCATGATAAATGGTCAAAGAAAATCAGAAGAAGCAGATACTTTGCAGTGAACTGTGTGGGCTAGCATTAGCTTTGGTGTTTGTTTCTGTTAATAGGTATTTTCTTACCTTCATAGTTGTGTATTTTTGACCAATTATACTGTTGGAAGTCCTTCTCTGGCTTTCTAGAAGGGGCTTTGCAAATATCCTTACATGTCTGATGAATGTTGCTGACATTTTGGGATTGTAAAAAAGCACAGTTATGATGGTAAATAATGAACCGAAAAAAGCAGGAACCGTGGTAAATATAATGTGGAAGGGCAGCATGATAATGAAAATCAATATTGGTTCCATAATAAAGTCTTGTTTATTATAACAATTATTCAGACAATTTAAGAACAAAATACTATTGCATTCAGTCATGTTATCATTTTAAATAAACAGAAAACAGCCCTTTTTAACATTGTTCTTTTTAAACTCATATTCCATCAAATATAGAAAGACTATAGCTGCTTAGTTACAATAAATAAACCTGCCACCACTGTATGCAGATAGACAGATTGACATATGAGTCAATAAAAAATTATATCTAACATTATCCAAATGGCTAACTCTAGCTAAGCTCACCAAAATCACATTTAATTATGTTTAATTAAAAAAAGAAAGATGATTACCATAAAAACTCAGTTAATAATACAGCTCTAGATAAATCTATGACAGCATGAAGATGTTTGAGTTTTTAATTCTTAACACTCGCACAGCCAAAAAAAAAAAAGCTTGTACAGTGTACAACCATCTGTTATTTTACATTTAGATTGTGAAAGTTAACATACACAAGTTAAAGTTAAGTTAATATAATATTGTTAAACAATGAAAGAGACATGATTATGAGTAAATGTGCTATTTGTTTATTATTTGTTTTAGGCTTTTGTGGTAGAGCAATTAAAAAACCAACAAGTGGCAAACGAAAAGCCTTAAGCATAAAGAGCATCCATAGACGAAACAAATTTGGGGAGACACGCCTCCATCTTGCTGTGATGAAAGGAGAGCTTCAGTTTGTGAAAGACATAATTGAAGTTGGTGCTTCCGTCAACCTGGCGGATAACGCAGGTACAGTTTAGGATAACACCATCCATAAACTGGTTCAGATTAAACCATGTTTGAAGAAGGGATGCTGCTACGGCATGACAGATTATGCCTTTCTGCCCGTTGATCACTTGTTGTCTGCCGATATAGAATTTAAGCCTATGATCATTGTACTTATTTCAGGGTGGACCCCACTTCATGAGGCAGTATTGGGACATAATTACACCATTGCAGAAACTCTGCTTAAAGCTGGAGCCCTAGTCAATTCTGCAGGACATGAAGGAATAACACCTTTACAGGATGCAGTACAACTTGGCAACTTTAAGGTGTGTGCTTTCAACAGTCTCTTGACTAGTACTCCTGCAGTCTTTTTTTTTTTTGTAACCATGGTCTTATTTTTGTAAATCTAGCTAGTTCATCTGCTGTTAAAGTGGGGTGCTGATCCATTATTGAAGAATCAGAAGGGAGACAATGCCATAGACCTCAATCAAGACAGCAATGTAGAGAAACTACTGAGACGATATGCAGCTAAGGCTCGTAGAGTAAGTAACGGTTAGCTTTCAACAAAAGACAGGCATGCATGGCAACATACCTAGATCAGATGGCCCTTGTATGTTTTTGCAGTTACATTTTGCAGTAGGCAATACTGACATTATCATTACACCCAGTATCTAATTACTGATTTAAATATTAGAGAGTTGTATTGTCATTTTAGCACATATGTGTAGAATGTATACAGTGGAAAGAAATACCGTTCTCCAAGGCCTTGGTGGGACATTACAGAAGTCATGGACAACAGTGTAGACAACATATAGTACAAAAATTGAGGGTGACAGACTGGCAGCGCACAACAGAAAATACAATAAAAACAAAACAACACATTAAATACAACACACAGCACAGTGGTGTATTATGTGGTGTGTGGTGAGTGGGGCATTATCGCCACTAGCAGCATAGACGTCCCTGAGTTATAGAAATAAAGTGACTTGTGCTGTGATTTTAAAAGTAAGTATAAAATGTAAAAATAATAAAGTTTGTAGTTAGGCTTGGACAGTAACATACTTTTAATAATAAAATTATTGACTGAGCAGTTGGGTTGAAAAACAATATTGTCATTAAGGAAACTCATTTGCTCATCTCATGTCTTGGTGCCATGGATGCTTAGACCTATATGCCTGTATTTTCTCCAGAGGTTGTTTGTATATTGACAGGTCTGATTGTTGATTGAGAAGCTTGGTGTCCATTTTAAGGAGGGGTGTTATGACACACTTTGAATAGATTTTATTCATGAAACTGTTTTCACGATTCAGTTAAATTCGAAAATGATCGATTGAAACAGAATGAGCTCTGTAGCAGCGCCTGAGGTGTCATTTTAACGGAAATAAAGCTCCAAAGTTGACTAAAATGCCCGGATTCCGCGGCCTCATTCTCAGGCACTGTAGATGACAGAGGCGTGTGGCTGGTGTCATTTGAAAACTCAGTCGATGTGAAAGAACGCAACTGTGATCAGCCTGCACGCTATATATAGTGTATAAACTCTAAGGGTTGCACAGATTGGAACCTCTGGTGTTCAAACAGTGCAGTTGCATTAGAAGCATAAATAAATGCTGATTTCAAAGATGTGAATCGCACGTTTCCATGATGCACATAGTCATATTTCTGAATATTAAGGTAACTGTGCTACCTTAATAAGGGCTGTGTAGATTCTGACAAGCAGTAAGATTTCAGCAAAGTACTCTTCATGAGTTCATGTGATTTTTTTTTTTGTCAGAATTTTCAGTCTTTTTCCTCTTTCATCCAAAAACCACAAGTGTAGTCCCTGACTATTTTCAGCAGAAAGTTTTCAGTGACATCCCTAATTTAAAAAAAACCCAAAACTTTAATTATTTAATTAATCGACTGATGTTAACTTGTTTAATGATAGTGAAGTTGGATATACATTGTTTTTATTTCACATTTAATGAACTAAAAATCTTGCTACTGAACCATTTCAGACAGAAACTGTGTGACAGGAAATGAGGGCGATGCATCATTGACTCATCTGACATTTTTATCAGGGGGAAAAAGAAGACTGCTCTTGGCATGTTTTTCATTCTGTTGCTAAAATGTCAAGCAAAAATGTGTAAAGGCTGGCAGGTCTGAAAGGGTCATTTATTTATTTTTTTCTTCCATCTCACCTGTGCTCTACCTACAGTTCTTTCACGCCCCCCTCAGTTTAAATACCTCTGAATAAAAGACATATTTTTTATGTCTGTTTGTGACACACTTCACAAGCTGGCACGATGTTTATTACTGCAGTTAAAAACATATCCAGTTGGTGGCAACAATGTGTAACTAATGTATGCTTGTGCGAGTGCAGATGCACTGAAGTCAGCCATGCATTTGACACACCATGAGTTATATATGGAACTACTGACCGCACAAACAGCAAGTTCGAAACATATGAGTCTTAATTAATAATAAAGCCAAGACACTACGTGCAACAGGGGAAAAAAATGGATCATCAGGAGCGATTTACTTTAAGGGGACTTTAAAGTAAGCATCTAGTGTAAGAGATGTAGCTGATTCAGTAGCTTCCAACAAGGAAAATAATTAAAAGTAAAATAATTAAAATTTAAATTTAAAATAAGGGTTGTGGGTGTTAGCCTTCGCCATTCAGTCCCCGTTGCCTGTCAGCATTTTTAAGCAATAGTGTATCAAACAGATTTTTTTTTTATAAACTGGAATCTTGCAAAACAAATCATGCAAAAGTTAAAAAAAAAAAAAAAAAGAAAGAAATGTAACTGATAAACCAATCAACCAATAAATATGTGCACGTAAGCAAAGATACATTTTAAAAAGTAAATGAATATATATTAAATGTCATAAATGAGTAGAAATGTATGAGTGCCACCACTGATTTAATTTGTAAGGCATGCAGTTGCTCTCTAATTCTCCATCAGCACACTTGAAAGCTGCATCCAAATAAACATTTATACAACAGTTTTTTTTTTGTGCCTATATTCTATACAAAAGAATGTTACAGTATGGATCATTTTTTTGGAAGGATAATAAATTACACCACAGTCTATCTAGCAAGACAATTACTTCTCAAGCAGTAAAAGAACCTTTTTATTAGCTTAATTTCCTTAGGCTGTTTCGCAGTGTAAGCTATTGTCGGCTGTGATAGAAGCTTTTGGTTGAATGCCAGACTTTTCTGCTATTGCTTCCAAAAGATCCATCAATAACTCTGCAGTAGTTCTAGACTTGTTTCCTGCTGTCAAGCCACGGCTTTGCTTGCTGGGGCACATTCCAGAAAACAGGATTTTCAAGTTAGTCATATACCATGACTTAAGATTGCTAAAAATCAGGATTTTTCTGTTCCAGATAAGGCTCTGAATCTAGCCTGGAAAATTGCAGGTTAATAGAATGTCCCTGGGAATGGCTGCAGTATTTAAGGAGCAGAGAATTCAGTCATACGTTCAATCGCATGATACACATAATCCAGGTTTTAATCCAATTCATCATCTCCCTGATACAGAGGTGTTTACATACAGATGGGTGACAAATTGAAAGAAACCCCATCGGCTCTGTTATGCTGTGGGGGCATTTTTCTGCTATGGTTTGAGTCCATTTGCTTGATTTGAGCAAATTGATGGCTAAAACACTTTCTTTGGTCTCTTTGTCACCTGTCTGTATTTACACATTTTTAGCATCACTGTTACATTTTCCCTCTCTACCATCGCTAATGTTTTAGCCATTTATAGATGGCAAACATTTTGGGAAAGCTATAATGCATGTAGATGCATATCTTCCAACAAAGTGCTGTAAATTTAATATGTCTACGTTTTTAAAGTACAGTTTGGTTTCCCTCCTAATCATCAGGAGTGGTGAGAATCACCTGGATCTCTGTGTGCGCACACATACCGAGACCATCCAACAAAGTCAAGCAATGACATATGATTTGAACAGTATTTGCAATATATATCATTGTACTGCATCTCTCCCTGTCTTCATATTGCATCATACACATGTCAGACCTCCACAATATGGATTTATTCACTTAGCAGTTTATGACTACACTTGACTGACAGGCATCCTGCCCTCCAAAGCTAGGTATATTCTCTTCTCAAAACCTTCTAACTTTGGGAGTATGTTTTATACATTAGGAAGCATTTTTCCATAGAATGCTGCAGAGCCCTGACGAGTCCACTGGAGTCCTGAGGAGCTTTGAGTCATTTTTCCTCATTATCATTACTAACCTGTATTAGATATCACTCACCACATTGTTTTCCACATTGCCTCTTCAAACTTGCACTATATGGTTTTATCTCTTGGTTAAGTATCATCTCTCCTTGCCAAATTGGTTTCTCTCTGGCCGTTGTCTCCTCTGAGTATTACACAGCTTGATCAGCTGTAATAGCCACAAGGGCATGGCAAGGTCGATCGGCTCTCTCTGATCATACAAGGTTAGCCTCACTGAGAACAAACATCTCATCTGCCAGGGGCTATAGAGTAGTGCAGTGGACAACCTGCTGAGTGTTATCAGCACCCAGAAGTGGTAACCCCGATCTGGGACAGCAGATACTCGTCCAATACTGGCCTCAACATCTAGAGATTTTCTTCACAGACTCAGCATGTTGCTGGGACCTCATTACTTATTAGGCTTATTACTCCATTTAACAAAAGGGCAATGTAAATTAAAAAAAAATCAAATGTGCTTTAATCGGGGATATATCCATGAATGCAAATTTGGGTGGGACAAATGTCATGAGGCTACAGCCTTCATCCAACAATTCAGATGTGAAATTATCTGCATAAAGTGCCATAACAATTAGACATCTTATGATAGTGTATGGCCAAAGGTTTGTGGACACCTGACCATCACACCCATATGTGGTGTCTTTGTATGTTGTAGCATTAAGATTTCCCTTCACTGAAACTAAGGGTCACAAACATTTTGCAGCAAGACAATTCCCTGTGCACAAAGCGAGCTCCAGGAAGACATGGTTTGTGAAGGTTGGAGAGGAAGAACTCGAGTGACCTGCACAGAGCCCTGACCTCAACCCCAGTGAACACTTTTGGGATGAAATGGAACACTGACTGCACCCCAGACCTCCTTATCTGACCTCACTAATGCTCTTGTGGCTGAATGAACACAAATCCCCACAGCCTCGCTCCCAAATCTAGTAGAAAGCCTTCCCAAGAGGAGTGGAGCTTATTATAACAGCAAAGGGGGAATAAATCTGGAATGGGATGTTCAAAAAGCACATATGAGTGAGATGGTCAGCTGTCCACATACTTTTGGCCATGTAGTGTATTTTGTGGATTGAAAAACAATATCAAAACAAAAAATTGTTAATATTTATATGTTATCCTGTTTATATTATTAACAGGAATATGGAATGTTTCTGCTAAATATTCAGTCAGAGAATCTGTTTGTTTTTTTTCTTTCCATTGCTTGTCACTGAAATTCTTAGTCTGATTTAAACAGAACATATGGGTTAACACATTATGGTTTTAACTGATGGTGCTGTCAACTGATGAGGCTACAGTATGTATAGCAGATTGTGACACACCTGACACTACATTACATCCAATTTGGTTTTCTGTAAATACATGCCCCCCCTCCCTGTAATTCACCCCAGTAGTCAGCTTTCAATGAATGTGAGCCTGCAGAGCGCTTCTTGCTGTGTCTGGTACGTGCCCTACGGTATTATTTAGCCTGGACTGCAGCCATCAGATCCTCAGATCAACTGTATATCTTCCTTTGTCTAGCCAGAGGCTGGCCAACTGTGTGGTGGATCATCACCATGGCCTACAGATGGGCTGAACTGCCAGCCCATACTCAGCTCAGTTGAGCCTCCTATAAATGAACTTTATTATTGCTCAGGGCTCTTGAGCAAAGAAATTGCTGCTAGCATACATACTCAGTGCAAGATAAATAGGTAATAAAAACTTTATGATGTCATGTATAATATGTCATATGATCCATTATTGACTAGAGTTTATGTTTGGGTTGCACTATGTGTTTGGAAAAAATAAAAAAAAAAACCTGACAAATAGAGCGAGCTAAGTGCTATGCCTTTTTAGCCAGTCTTAACATTGATTAACTTGGTATGGACGTACTATGCCTTACTATCTAAAACTACCTCCAATAAACTGTTCTGTAGCGATACAACATTGTAAATGTGTTTGAAAGGTTGTACTATCTGTGTTAAGTGAGGTAACTTTGTCCATGTTCCACTGCTATCTTACTATATACACAAATCACTATGCTCTGAAAATCAATACAATTATCCTGATGCGAGTGGTCTCTTTCAGGATGACTCTGCCCCCCATCCATAGGGCACGAGGGCTTGATGTATGGAATGAGTAATCTCAGTATTGTAGTAATGGATAAACAGACTTAGTTTATATTATTCAATAGATTAATATAAATTTCTAGACAGCTGCTGTACCAATTGTGATCCAACACTTCTGGAGAAACAAAAACCTCAAACAATAACTCGTTTATTAGTCAAAAAGCATCTGTGCTACTTTCAAACATTGGATTGTCTCCTTATGAATTTGTTTTTGTGACACTCAGAGGACAAGACAGTCTGCTGCTATAGATGAAGCAGAAAAAGATCAGCAGACCAGTAAAGCTGAACTTTGTCCAGCTGTTTGTCCAAACTCAGAGGATGCCACAAAAGTACATGACACTTCCTCTGCAAATCCCGAAGGTATGCAGATACAGCGTGGCAAAAAGGATCTCGCGTGATATCCTACACGAGCATTAAACATGCAACATCAGGAGACTGCTTTATAATAATTATATGGGTTTTATACATGAGAAAACATTTGTCATTTTACTGTCCTATCTCCTTATTTCTTAGTAAAATCATCAGCTCAGATTTTGCCCCAACTAAGAGACCCAACAAAAGACTCCGATAATGATGGCTCCTTACCTGTTCCAGAGCGAGAGTCTCCAGGATCTGACACCACATCCTGCCCAGACAGTGATCCCGACAGTGATATCACTGTGGATTACACCGAGACTCAGTCACCATCACCTGAACACTGGGCTTTAAGTGCTACTCAGGATTTCTCTGGAGCCACAGACCGTTAGTATGATAAGAACTGCAAACTCTAACTAACAGAGTTAGTAATAAATGTTTCATGTTTAGATTAATTGTTCATTTTCAGGGTTGATGTTAAAACGTTATCATTTATTAAAAAAAAAAAAAGATAGCAATACAGCACACAACAGAGAATATGATTATACATTTTTGTTAGCTTTGTCAGAGTTGGTTTCTACTTCATATGATGCATCCTTACCTGTCATTTCTGTACCTGCATGTTGCAAAATATATTTTCAATGTTCAGTATAACTGTGTATTTTTTTTTTTTTAACTTCAGTTCACTTTATGAAAGAAATAACAGTTGTGCCAGCTTGGCAATTTTGTTAGCTCCCTTTAAATAGTGTACATTTCAAACAGTCTGGAAAGCTGCCACATACACCCATACTCTAATTTGATGCAAGTGATTAGAAAGCTACCTTTGGTTTAGGTGGTAGGAACATATTTGGTTTTATTAGAAGATATTGGGTAAACATATTAGGCTTTATTTGAACATGTTCATGATTTTTAGGAGTAGTTGGTGAAACAATCAGGGAAAATGACAACACCATAAATGAGGAACTTCTTGTAAATCAGGTAATGTGAGAATTGATAATATAATATTAACACAAATAGACCAGACTAGTTTGTTTTTCAAATTATTTACTGTAATAGTTTAATATGTACGTCTTTATTTCAGAGTTTGGTTTCAGGTGCTAATGAAACAAACCCAAATCAGTGGAAAGATTCCGGCAGGGAGACCACTGATGAAGCAGTCTTGGCTGTTTCTAGAGACAATCATGAAACTGATCTTGTGGACGAGAGCAATTCTGGAGTTGCCAAAAAAAAGATGCGAAGAATGACAATGGCGAGCGATCAAAACTTTTTAGATTACTTGCTCAACTTTGACCTGAACAGTGTCTCTGTCGTAAATACTGGAATTGGCGGCATGACTAATGGAGCTACACCACTGAACAAAAATGTATTCAAGAATCCCTCTTCCAATCCTGCTGTTTGTGAAGATACATATCACTCACATGCTCAAAGTAATATAGCTCAGGAATGCAGTATTCCTGTACTTGTGTCCTGTCAAATTGAAGCCAGTGGATCATGTGCAGATGACCATTCTTTACTCTCAGAAGAATCGTCTGAATCGAGCGGATCTCCGTCTCTACTCGTAGGGCTAATTCATGACCAGGGACTCACCTGCAGTCCTGAGCCTCAGGTGGGTTTAAAGATGATAGGGCAGTTAAAACCAATCAATGAGCAGCTAGAACTTGTTCATTCAGTTAATCCAACATTAAAAAAGACAGCCCAGCCTTATTGTAAAGAAAGCCAACAAAAACAAACATCTTTGCCACTGCCCACCTTTGACAGTAACGCTGTTGCCTCAAAATTGTCTAAAACCAATATAGACACTCTGAACAGTGGAGAAGTGCTTATAGGACCTAAAGGAAACATATTCACTGAATTGTCCCCTGCAGAACTTCACTGTCAGAGTAATGACCCGGATGAATCTATCAAACAACTTCAGCAAAAACAGGAAGATGAAGTAACCCCATTGTGTTTTAATTATTTCCCTGTCAGTTCTGCAGACATTCACGGCATTGTATGCAATGAGAGTGTGTGTGGTGGCAGAGCACTGTCGAGGGTACTTGACACCACTCTAGATGGTGCCTTAGAATTGCAAGCTAGCACGTCATGTGAAGAAAAACAACTTTTAGTTAGCATGCCAAGCAGTAAAAGCCTAAAAGATGATGAAATCAATATTAATAGTTGTAGAAAGATTCCCCCAGATGCTAATATTCCTACAGTCTCATTAGTGTTAGTGTGTGCCAAAGACGATAAAGCTGCTGTTGAAAATGATGATGCTAAAAGTTCTGCAGAATCAGACTGCACTGTGATTGAAGAGCAGGAACCGTTAAAGAGCAAAGACAAGGATAGAGAGGATGAGCCAGTTCAAGCAAAGTTAATTCCAGCCCCAGTAGTCACCACTTACGAGGGAGAAAGACAGGACGAGCAGCACGACTCGTGTAAATCTGGTAAAGAGCATAGCAGGGGAGAACCAGCAGAGAGCATAACTGATGCATTGAACACAGAGAGCTCTGTCAGCATGTTGACAGACTTGTCCCAGAAGCCCTTATGTTTACTTCCAACACCAGATAACAATCAAGGCACAGAAAGTGCAGGACAAGACGGTCCTCAGAAAGCTGTGGAAAATGAAGAGGTCTCATACACTGCTAAACTGGGCCAGTGCACAAAGAAGCGATCCAAACATAAACTCAGAAAACAAACTAACCATGCCAATGTGCATAATGCAGGTAACATTACCTCAAACAGGATTCTTTTTACATTGGATATCTGTCCTTGAAAGTCACATACTGCATACACATACTAACTCATGCAAGCTAAAACAATAAATGGCAGTACCTGTATTTTGTGCCACTATATATATTTATACACATCTATAATATTCCTGAATAGCCACAAAGCCAGCTGCGAACTTTAACCTGAGAAACATCCACAGAAGGAATTTTTTGGGAGAGACTCTACTCCATCGAGCCTGCAAGAGAGGAGACTTACCACAGGTTAAAAGTCTCATTAAAGCTGGAATAGACGTCAATATTGCTGACAATGCAGGTTAGCTAAAAGCTCTAGATCTAACACAACGCAAAAGGTGGTTGGAAATGTGCTTGTAATAACTCATGTTGCATTGTCAGGATGGACAGCTCTACATGAGGCCAGTGTTGAAGGTTATCCAGATGTGGTGGAAGAACTTTTGCGTGCAGGTGCAAATGTTACTAGCAGGGGGCTGGAAGGATTCACCCCTCTCCATGATGCTGTTACGTCTGGTGAATGTGAGGTAAACAAAACGGCTAAAGGATTCTTTGTTGCTTGTGCTCCTTCTTTTAGAGAGACAGATTTTGAATATCATTGGGATAAAATTGTGGCAGTTGTTAGTTAAAAGTGGAGTGCCTGGACGGTATGGAATATTTTACAGTAATGAATATTTCAGAAGAATCTTCAGGTTCTGCTTAGTATTTACTTGAGACTACTTTGGTTTTATCAACACACATTTCCCTTGATGTAAATCTTTTTTTACCCTTGGACCAGACTTAAAGGTGACTGCCTTCACAAGCAGTAAATCTCAGTGTTCATTCATAGGTCGTGATGCTTCTTCTTCAGTACGGTTCAAATCCTTATGATAAGAATTCACTCGGACAGAGTGCACTGGACCTTGCAAAACATGAAGTCATCAAAGAGCTGCTCTTGACATTCAGAAAACCTCCTGTTGTACCTGAGCAACCAACTGAATCTTCTAAACGAGATTCTGAAATTTTGCACTGTGAACAAAAACAGCAAGGTAATATAGTTCCTCTAGAGATGTGTGAAGTTGAGAAGGGCAGGATATTTTAATGAACTTTTGTTTTTCATCAGTTTTACACGACTACATTTAAGTTGCTTTTTCAGAAAATCAAGTTCACGAAAAACCACCTGCCTCCATCAGGAGAGATGAAGCAGGAAGCAGCGCTGGTTCTGCACCTTGGAGTTCAGTATGTAACATTTATTAATCACAGCTACAGTAATGCTGATGCTTATAATGATTGAGTCATGAATCACTTTGAATCATTTCTTGCTTGAGAGTGTCTGTCAGTACAGAGCCATGAGGGTAACCCCTGAAGAAGTGGAACCATCATCAATGAAGACAGTCACAGGCCAGCTTTGTTGTGAAGAAAGCCAACAAAATCAAACATCTTTGCCCAACTTTCACAGTAATGCTGCAATATGGACACTAAACAGTGTTGCAACCGAGAAATGCTTGAATCTAAAAGAAACATTCACAGAATTGAAATTTCACCCTAGCTATTGCCTTAGAATTGCAAGCTAGCACTTCATGCAAGGAAAAAAAACTTTTAGTTAGCACGCCAAGCAGTAAAAGCCCAAAGGATGATCAAATCAATATTAATAAAAGTAGAAAGACACTCCCAGATGCTAATATTCCTGCAGTCTTATAAGTGTTACTATCTAGAAAAGAATTAGATTTTATTTTTGTATTTGCTCAGTTTTACACGACTACATTCAAGTTGCTTTTTCAGATAATCAACTTCACAGACAACCACCTGCCTCCTTTAGGAGAGATGATAAGAGGATCACTGCAGCCAGCAGTGCTGGTTTTGCACCTAACTCAGTATGTAACATATATTAATAACAGCTACCATAATGCAAACGCTTGTGATGATTTAATCATGAATCAATTGTAATCATTTCTAGCTTGAGTGTGGTCAGTCCCAAACCACAAAGGCAACACGGAAAGAAGTGGAACCAAAGCAGACAGGTATCAGTCTGGGATCTGTGGACTTGTGGAGTAACTGGCAGTTTTTTCTAAGAAGACTCTGTTTACACAATGAAATGTAAAAATCGTTAACTGTTGTGCTGGTAGTGACCAAGTCTTTTAAAGCAGGAATTCTTTAACTGATGATTTAATTGAGTTAAATATTTATTTAATTATGGTTATGTGTCTTATACATACAGCAGTGGGAACTACAGAATACAGGGATGTAAAGACATCACTAGTTACATTCTGTTAACAGAAAGTAACGTTTAATGAAAAGTAACTAGCAGTGTGTGAAAAGGACGTTTGTTTCTGTATGCTGTTGCTGGTGTCTGACTGCTGTTGCTTACATTTTACAGTCCTACTCAAAGCAAGTTTTCAACCGTCATTTCTTTCCCCAAAGATACAGGATATAATTAAAACCCTGTTTGTAGTCTCCATCTTTTA
This sequence comes from Pangasius djambal, assembly GCA_022985145.1. NCBI lineage: Eukaryota > Metazoa > Chordata > Actinopteri > Siluriformes > Pangasiidae > Pangasius > Pangasius djambal. Next base: position 6,660,756 of record CM040998.1, read on the forward strand.
TCATGCTGTTGACTTTGACCTGGCTGAAATTTTCACCTTCAGACCATGACAGAGCCAGATTCTGTTTACAGAAACCTGCAGGCATCTGTGCGGTTCACACCGGCTCTGCATTGGGTATAGTGGTGTCTTTGTGAATGGGGGGAAAAAAAAACCCCACAAATTTGAATTCGGGTTGTAGCACCCTGCTTTACATATTGCAGTCTTGTCTACTTTGCCTGCCCACAAGTTGCCACATGCCCCACAAGACTATCAGATTCTGAGCATTTCTATCTGTCTCTTAACCCCTTAAAGTCCCAGTTTTTTTTTTCCTTTAATCATTGAAAGCACATTATTGTGTAACTACAGTAAACCTAATAAGAGAGGTATGTAGTTATGAGGAATGTAAGACTGGACCACTCTGATGGCTCCTGGGAGTTTAAGGGGTTAAAGAAATTATCTTTACCTATTTTTCATCAAATGCAGACAGTTTTGGCTGTTCCACTGCTTCATTTTGTCCAGTTTCATGTCTTTTATAGATTTATAAATGTGACCTTACTGTTACATTTACAGTGTTTTTTTTTATTATTATTATTCTTATTACAGGAGCTTCAAGAAATGAAACTCTCATGAGCATCACTTCCATCCGACTGATTAGTAATGAAGAGTTCCTTCCATCCTACATGATGGACAGATACTGGGATTCATTTATGGACAGTGATGACTGGGTCTTTTGAAAACTTGCTGGATTATACTGGAACTGGCAAGAAAAAGTTTAGAATCACAAAACTTTGTTGATATGCGATACATTTTTGTTTAAAAATGCTATTAACAGATTATTTGGAATGTAATGAAAGCTTTGATAATTAAACTGGTTTTGAATGACAACCTAAGATGGCTGAATGAGTATGGAATCAGTGCTTTCATAGTAATTGTTATTTCAGTAGTTAAGTCTATCATTGAGCAAATTTACCTTTACTATCATTATCATTTTTCTAAAGAGCTCAGTCATTGTACAGCATAGTAACTGCGGCAGTGATGCCTGTACTGTTTTGTGGGCGTGGCTTGGGCTTGTACACCTCACTGCTGCTAGGCTTTGACACGCCCCTCCCGAGAAACGCGCCGCGGACGTCACACTCGCTGTACTTACTCACAGTTCACACACAGCTCTCTCGCTGTCTCACTTAAAACCGTAAGTATTCTTGATCTATTAAAATACAAAACGTTATCAGAAATCCGAGGAGCCATGTCAGAAGGTCCATTTCTATTCGATTCTGAGTCTAATGCAGCATCCGACTCTTAAGTGTGTGAGCTTGAAAAGCAGCTGTTTAGGGAGCTTAATTTTTTCTGATTCATCTTACTGACGAGGTGTAGATGTGTGGACTGTTTTTATACTGTTCCTGTTTTAGGATGGCAAGCCTGTATAAAGTGGAAGGACTGGCTCTGGACTGTTGTTCCTCACTTTGTTCAAGACACTTTTGATGGAACGCTACAGAAAAGTGAAACCGCGAGAGTGCAAGGTGGGTGTCACAGCTGCTTCACACGTATTAGTGATCATCGTACAAAAATGTGTTTGTTTTTACTGTGAAATAAGGTTTCATGTCTATATAGACAAGCTCCTTACTGAGAAACAGCAAAATAACAACACTTAACACTTTACAGTACATTCTTAAGGACACTTTTCAGAGACGTCTCGAAAGGCTTTTATTAGTAAAAATGTGAAGGTTTCGAATTAGCAGCTTAATAATGCGGAAACAGCAAAGACAGTAGAGCTTCCTAATGATTTTCTGTGCATCCTTTTTGTTCTTTTATCTGTTATCTGAATTTAAAAAGGACATTCCCCCAACTAATTTATCAAAGCATAAGTGTTACCCTAAAACAAGTTGTGTCTTTAAGAGTAAAGACGTGACTCCATTTCCCTCAACATTTACTTTTTTATTTGCCCACAGAATGAAAGGGAGATGTGCTGCTTTATATAAGCTAAGGCACAAACTCTGCCTGCTCTTTGTGTCATTGTCCATTGTGTGTGTACTGAAGCTTGTCTACGTAAAGGTCTCGGTGAAAAAGCGATTCTACATCAAGCCCTATGGAATTACAGTAAGATCATCCACTTCTCAGTCTAACAAAGATGCCATTGACTGCAATGCCATTTATGAGCTGGACCCAGTAGAAATTGGCAAGTCTTTGGAGATAAGGCGCAGAGACATTGTGGATTTTGATGATGAGAGTGTAGTGTCTTTTACTGAGGATTGTCCAAAATACCTATCTGCGAGAGGTTACAATGGCATCTCCGTGACTGATGAGGAGCGTGACTTTCCACTGGCCTACTCTTTAGTAGTGCATAAGAACATGCCCATGGTAGAGAGGATTATCAGAGCCATCTATGCACCACACAATATATATTGCATTCATTATGATCAGAAGTCCTCGAAATCCTTTATCGCAGGAGTGAAAAACCTGGCCAGATGTTTCCCAAACATAATCATCGCTTCCAAACTGGAATCAGTGCAGTATGCACACATCACAAGACTCAGCGCAGATCTCAATTGCCTGTCAGACCTAATGAGGTCAGAGGTCAAATGGAAGTATGCTATCAATCTTTGTGGGCAAGACTTCCCACTCAAGTCCAACTATGAGCTGGTGAAGGAACTGAAAAACCTGAAGGGTGCAAACATGTTGGAGACAAGCCGACCAAGTGAGCTAAAGAAACAACGCTTCAGCTTTCAACATGAACTGAAAGACGTCCCATATGAATACCAGAAGTTACCCATTAGAACTACACTCACTAAAAGCCCCCCACCGCATGGCATTGAGATGTTTATTGGAAGTGCCTATTTTGTCCTTTCGCGTGATTTTGTCCAGTATGCTCAAACTAGCCAGCTGGCAAAAGACTTCTTAGAGTGGTCATCTGACACCTACTCTCCGGATGAGCACTTTTGGGCCACGCTGGTACGAGTGCCCGGGGTGCCAGGAGAGATCCCGAGGTCTGCGCCTGATGTGACTGATTTGAAGAGTAAAACCCGGCTGGTAAAGTGGAACTATTTGGAAGGGTCTTTGTACCCCCCTTGCACTGGAACACACATGCGCAGTGTTTGCATTTATGGTGCTGCAGAACTCAGGTGGCTCTTGGACTATGGCCACTGGTTTGCAAACAAGTTTGATCCGAAAGTAGATCCTGTCCTCATTCAATGTCTTGAGGAAAAACTTGAAGAGAGTAAAAGTCAACATGGGTTGTGCACAGTCTCTTGAAAAGGGCTAAGGATTGAAGACCTTTATTTATAACCTAGTTTATGGACCCAGAGGGATTTATGCTTTTGTATTTGTTTCTAATTAAAACTGTCTTGCACCTATTATAATGCAAAACATATTAAGTTTTGTGTAGGATTTTCTTTCATTTGCTGGTAAAATGTTCAATTCACTACAAGTTCCAAAATATATTTTCTCTGATGAATGTGAGCAAAACCATCAATGCGTCTTGCCGTTAACATCAAACCAAAACTTATGACCTCAGTGGTTATTTTAAGTGCCTTTCAGCTTCTACTTAGAGTATAGTGTCTTTATTGTTGCCTTACTAAAGAACTATGAAATGCCTTGTTAAAAATCAGATTAATAGAATACTCAATATTCTACCTCAATTGTCTTTTAAAACTTTTTAAAGATGGGTTTAAATGGACGTTTTCCTACTGTATTAGCCTATTTGTGTTTTAGATATTGATATTGTCTCATAACTCTTTCTTTCGTAACTCTTTCGTATGTAAAGCATCAACAGTCTGTATGTGTGAGATAATTCAATGCTGCTTTTTCCAAACGCAGCATATTAAGATGGTAGTATTTTTCTGACAGGAACCAAAGGAATCCCTGCTGACAATCATAATTCACTCAGAGAACTGTTAGGTGAAAGAATATGTCTCTTGTTAAACTTATTACTCTGAGCCAATTTTTATGCTCTGTGCTTAAGGACACGCAAATATTTACTTGGGCATTAATCAGCATGTTAATCATCTACATTTGCCACACCTATTGACCTAGTCTTTATAGGCTGACATACTCTTTTTCATTTGAACATATGTAGTCTAAATGTTTGTGATCTTTGAAAATGAATTAGTCGTTTACCTTTATTTTAAATATTATTCATACTTAGATATTTGAAGCAATTGATATCCATTAAAATTAAATCTTTATCTGTAAAGGAGATTTTGGTTTTATCGCAATATCCAGAACTTAAACCAGGCGTTTCTTTTATAAATGGTTTAGAACCATGTTGTTAGTTAAGTTTTGAGTTGCTGCTGTTACAAACTGGAGCTGAAGCATCAATTCCTAAAGCATTAATTCCTTATCAACCAGTCAGATTGGTTTGTTTGAGACACAACTTATGTATGTTTGTGGTGGATTAAATAAAATTACAAAATGTCCTTTTGTGGAATATGTACATCGATCAGCCATAACATTAAAACCACCTGCCTAATATTGTGCCACCAAAACAGCTCTGACCCATCAACGCATGGACTCTACAAGACCTCTGAAGGTGTGCTGTGGTATCTGGCACCAAGACATTAGGAGCAGATCCTTTAAGTAATGTAAGATGTGAGGTGGGGCCTCCATGGATCGGACTTGTTTGTCCAGCACATCCCACAGATGCTCGATCGAATTGAGAGCTGGGGAATTTGGAGGCCAATTCAACACCTTGAACCCTTTGTCATGTTCCTCAAACCATTCCTGAACAATTCTTGCAGTGTGGCAGGGCGCATTATCCTGCTGAAAGAGGCCACTGCCATTGGGGAATACCGTTGCCATGAAGGGATGTTCTTGGTCTGCAACAATGTTTAGGTAGGTGATATGTGTCAAAGTAACATCCACGTGAATGCCAGAACCCAATGTTTCCCAGCAGAACATTGCCCAGAGCATCACACTGCCTCCACTGGCTTGCCTTCTTCCCATAGTGCATCCTGATGCCGTCTCTTCCCCACGTAAGCGACACGCATGCACCCAGCCTTACACATGATGTAAAACAAAATGTGGCCAGGCCACCTACTTCCATTGCTCCGTGGTCCAGTTCTGATGCTCACGTGCCCATTGTAGGCGCTTTCGGCAGTGGACAGGGGTCAGCATGGGCACTCTGACCAGTCTGCGGCTACGCAGCCCCATACGCAGCAAGCTGTTATTATTATTATTAGCTGCACTGTGTGTTCTGACATTTTTCTGTCATAGCCAACATTAACTTTTTCAGCAATTTGTGCTACAGTAGCTCTTCTGTGGGATAGGAGCAGACAGGCTAGCCTTCACTCCCCACACGCATCAGTGAACCATGGGCGCCCATGACAATCTCGCCGGTTCACCAGTTGTCCTTCTTTGGACCAAAGATACTAACCACTGCATACCAGGAACACCACACAACAGTTTAATGTTATGGCTGATTCGTGAATATGTGTAATTCTGTGAACGTGTAGGTGTAAGTTTCTTGCACTTCACCTGCTTCACCCTACTCTCATTTATCTTTAACATGGCCAAGGCAGGAAACTTTCCCGTCTGTGAGTTCTGTTGAAAACTGCAGTATTCAAATAGGTTTCATTTTCTGCTAGAAGCAAAGAAACAAGATCTTAATAGAACATGTCTTTCAGAACACATCTTGACATATCTCTTGATATCTTAGAAGTGCTGCTGACTGACCATATAGTAAAGTGCTTTGTTTTAAATACAGGTCTGTAATACTGTAATTACATGATATGGTGCATCTATCCATGGGCAGCAGTAGAATTGATTTCACTCATGGAATAGTAATTGACCAAATATGAGTTAAATGTAACAGTTGCATGTAAAGACTAATAACTGAATCCATAACAAAAGATTAGTATGAGTTAAGTCGCTATACTGTGATGATAATGTGTTTCCGTTCTAGATAATCCTAGACGTGGTTATGTCTCAGTGCACCAGAAATGTGTCTACTATAGAGTTTCATTTTAAAGAAAGGGAAGCCAAGAAATGCGTGGCTATGTATTAGGGAGTATAATCACATGAAATCTAATCTATAAACTTTGTTCTAGATTCATTGCTTCTGTCAGCTCAGGGACTGCTTTATGGTTCATTTTCTCATTACCATCAAGTACATGAAGTTCTCCCTACTGACTCATTATCGTCTTTAGCAGCTGTCTGCAATGAGTAGCTATAATTCCCCAAACAATGGTGAAAATAATAACAAAAATAACAAATGTACTGTGTTAGTCTTTCAGATATAGATTTAGTCCTGTACTGTATAGATCCTGTATTGCACGTGAAGACACTTTTCTGCCTTCTGTAACCCGAAGGTGGTGGGTTCGAGTTTCAGGCCGGCAGGGATTGTAGGTGGGGGGAGTGAATGACCAGCGCTCTCTTCCACCCTCAGTACCACGACTGAGGTGAGACCCCTGAGCAAGGCACCGAACCCCCAACTGCTCCCCGGGCACCGCAGCAAAAACGGCTGCCCACTGCTCCGGGTGTGTGTTCACAGGGTGTGTGTGTTCACTACTGTGTGTGTGTGCACTTGGATGGGTTAAATGCAGAGCACAAATTCAGAGTATGGGTCACCATACTTGGCCACAAGTCACTTCACCTCACTTCATATGAACTGTACTTGATAACTTTAGCCATTGTAACCTCAACTGGAAGTGATTCTTGAAAAAAAGGGACTACAATAGGGACTGGTTAAAGGTGTTGCCCAGAAGTTTTGATTATCTCACAGTCTTTTTTCCTCTAAACATGTAGGCAGTCTTGTGACGGTAATCTTATAAGATGACAACGGCAGTTTATTTTATGTTATAGTGCCTTGTTTGCCTACAAGTCTATGCAGCACTAATACATTGGAACAATGCTAAACATTACATCGCTTACATATCCACCAAGTATTAGTTTTGCCTATTCTTGTGCTTTCATTTAAGTTTGTTTCATTATGAATAGAAGTAAGTAATAATGACAATAAATACTGCATTAATTCCAAATGTTAGTTCTCGGAGCATAGGTCAGAGCAGCTGCTCTACACTGCCTTGATGACCTGTAACATTTCTTTCTATGGAAATAAATATACACTTCTTCTGCCATTAGTGTGGGAGGATTTTGGTGGAAATTCCCTGAACATGTTGATGTGAGAGAGATTTTTTTCTGTTCTCTATATAAACATTAAGATGGTTTGTGCAGGGAGGGCTGATCTTAAGTCAGCCAAGAGGAAAGGATTATTCCTGCACCATGTTATTTTAAATTATTAGTGGTTTAATGAATAGAAGAGTACACATTTTTTCACTGTACAGTCCGGATACTGATATTTAGAGTGAAGATTGGTTTCACATTATTGTAATGGCAATGGTTCTGGCTGCTTCAGTGACATGCCAAAACCGTTTCACATTAGCATAAGATGAATTTATTCACCAGCAATAGAATATACTGTGTGCAAATAGATTTTGGGAAGTCATTACACTGATCCGTTTCTCACGCATGTGTTATTCTTCCTTCCTGTTTCAGAATGTCACACTATTATCATAAAGTCATGTGGCCATGCTCTCTTCATGAGCATGGTATGAAGTGTAATTGACACCAAACAATTTTTTTTTGCTTTCTCAGCCAGCATGACAGTCTCTGAACTATGAAAATCTGATCAAAGAAGAAACTTTTTCACAAATTCTACAGTCCAGCCTCCCAGAACCAAACCCTAAGAGAAATCTGAAAGCTGGCCTAAGTCAACACAGTGTGGTTTGGGTGCCCTTTGGCCTCCTCTGGTCGCTGTCATCATTAGAGTAATCAGAGTTATAACCGTGCCCTTTGTGTGTCTGATGATGGAGGCTTATGGTTCCGTGACAGACAAGCAAGCACCATGGCTACAGCGAGACAAACCATGTCACTCAGCAGTGTCCACAGAGTTGGCCTAAGTACACGGACTCTCCTGAAACAAAGAGCCTTTATATGATACCCTCCCTTCCCTAATCCACAGGCCTCAGTCACAGTGAGAGAAATGCCTTCCACCTTCCACTCATCTGGCCAAAGGACAGGAGCCAGAGGTTGGACAAGCCAAGCACTGGCAATGGCTTATTGACACAACACATACAGGCCTGTGAATGATATGATAATGTTGGGCTTTGCCATAAGAGTTAGGCCAAGTAAAAATGTTTTACATTTGGTATGATTTTTTTCACAATGTGTTGTCTTAGAATTTTGATTTTAGGTAATTCAAAATGATTTACCTAATTTAAAGTTTTAAAAAAAAATACAAGAAAGAACAACTGCTCACTTTCTGAAATCCTTTGGTAGACAAAGTTTACTTTCTCAGGTTGAGCTTAAACATTCACAGGAAATTACATGGATGATAACATCTCAGGCCTCAGACAAAAACATGGTTTAAAAATGTATCTTCTGTACTACAGATTAAAAAAATATTAATATACTTAAAGCTTACTTTTAATGGGTAGTTGGTAATTATTTGGTCCATGTTTACTATAAATATATATTTTTGTAACCAAAGAACGTAAATAAACAGAAAAGGTCAAGCAAAGAAAGGGTCCATAATACCAATTATTAACAAATTTATAGAACTTATAGAACACGCTGGAAAACAAATGGTGGAATCAGCCTCAGGGTGCCGAAGACCTGCGTCAGCCAGCTATGTGGCACGCTACAGCGCCTATTCTCTCTCTCTCTCTCTCTCTGACTACAGAAAGTTCCCCAGCTCTAGAAGACTTCCTGTATATAGTTTCAGTGCCGAAAATCTCAGCACTTGTAAGAACTACACACCTGTTGCACTCACATCATGAAGACCTAGTCCTGAAACAGCTCAGACCACTGGTCATGGTACACCAGGACCCCTTATAGTTTGCCTACCAGGCACATTTAGGTGTGTTCTCATCTGCATGCTACACTGAGCCCACTCACACCTGAACATACCTGGAGCTACAGTGAGGATCATATTGTTGACCAACTACCTGTCCAACAGGCTACGGTCTGTGAGGCTCCAAAACCGTGTGTGGGGCCCCTCAGGGAACGGTCTTCTCACCTTTCCTCTTCACTGTTATCTACACATCAGAACTGGTGGAGGACTTGTGAATTGTACTGGACAGAAGACAGCAATGCACTGAGGCTGAGGCTTAGGTCCTACAACGTGTGCAGGGTTGTTCTATCAGTTTACTGTGACCACCGTTCTTTTCTATGGTATGACCTGCTGGGGAGCAGCATCAATGCAGCAGATGCCAAGTACCTCAATTAGCTGGTCAAGAAAGCCAGTTCAATCCCAGAACTAACTCTAAACTCACTGGAAACGATTTTGGAGAAGAGGATGTTAGCAAAACTGGAGATCATCATGAGCAGTTCTGCCAATCTATCTAAAAATATGGTATCTTTTTTTATTTTATAACTAGGTGCTAAGTTTAGTGAAGTAGGTTTAAACTAGGGATAAAGCTATACAGAAGTCCCATTAGGTTGTGTTTGCTAACAGCCAACTAGTTTAAATAAATAATTCATATACCAGCGGTAGCTAATTAAATGTCAAATATAAATACAAATTTTAACCAACTTTTTACTGAAAACCGGATGCTCTTTCTGATAAAGAGCTAGAATCTCATTACATCCTGCACCTCGATTATAATTAAAGATAGCAGCTAACAGAAGCTGATGTTTGATATGATTAACAATGCATTTTTGACTCTTTATTTAAAATGTGCATTTGTAAATAAAACAGCAAGGATAATTGTACAATTGCATCAGTGTTTTTTTTTTAACAATATTATAATATAGTCCCATAAAAATAAAGTTTTACACTCTAGTACAGTGTGCCATTACTATAAACAAATATTACAGAATGAGAGAATGAAATATGAATGACAAAACTACCTTCTACTAGTAAGTGGACAAACCCCTGAAAAGCGCTTTTAATGGAGTAGAATGAAGAAAAAGATAATTTTTGCTTTTATGGATAAAACAACTGAATTTTAAAGTGTCACAGCTTTACAAGACATGATTTTCAAGATAATTTATTATATCTAGAGAATATAGTTTACGGTACAGTAAGACAACTAAGGAATAAAACTTGATGGGGCATACTGTTAATGGACAAGTACCATAAATAAAGTCGACTATTTTACTATAACAGCATGGCCCAGTGTGCTTTATATCTTTAATACCAGTGGTAACAATTTTATTTAGGTACCCAAATTATAAAGCACTCACTTTCCAGTAAGTCAGTAATTCTAACAGCAGAACGTGAGGTTATGGCTCAGAGTCTCTGCTTGTGTCTGATGGGGCCTAGTCCCTGTACCCTACAAAGTGCGTTGTACAGTAGGAGCATTATAAGTGCTTTACTATTAGTGTACCTGTACTGTAGCTACTAAATGATATGCTTTAAGATAAATAACTGAATATAATCTGGGATTTAAGGGGTTAATTTAGACTTTGTGTGACAATAATTAGCACGATAATAATGATAAACACATGGCCCCCTGAAAATCTCTTTTTATCCTTTCAATTTGAGCTCTACTGTTACCATTTGTGTCTTTATCTAAGAAAATAATAATGTGTGTGTTGTAGATTGGTTTCATGAATTGAAATGCTTTTTTCATACTAGAAATGACACAATTTGCTCTTAAACCCACACTGTTATGAATGTAACTCATCCAGTTTAACTGTACAGTGCTGCTTCACATATATTTGTGTATATTCCTATGTCCATCTTATAGAACATTAAAGAGAGTAACTCATATTAGTATTATATGTGCACCACCACTTTCATCTCAAGTTTGTCTAGAGTAGAATATATGAGCATGTTTTTAAGAACTTGTTCAGTAAATAATTTCTTTCAAGGTTTTTGGAGCAGGACTAGTTCTGGGATAGTTCAATGGAATACAAATACTGTTTAAACAACAGCAATAAGCTTCAAAGCACTGAGCCATAACACAATCCACAAGAATGTAACTCAATACATGGTTTCAGTCTCAGGCCCCACAAGGCCGCAATTGTTAATGCCATGTATCATATTCTTCTTTCTAACGAACCTTCCTCTCCATGCAGCCTGCCTAGCGCCCAGGTGGATGGGTAATTAATGAATATTTTTGAACTGCATCATCAATAAGTAAAACCAAGTGGGCAGGGTTTCGTTCAATAAATGATAATAAAGATTACATGTCTGAAGTCTTGTTGTCATTGTCTCTGAGTGGTGACAGGTCATGGCAGGGAGCAGTAGTTGGGGCAGAGTGATAAACTGGCTGTTATATGAGCTTGTGGCTTCCTGCCCTCCCTGGGAGAAGTGTGGACAAAGAGGGAGTGCCATATGTTGGACTGGGCAGCAGAAAAAGAGAAATTATTAATGGTATTACTAATCAGGAGCCACCTTCTGGTGTAAAATGGTGCTACAGATGAATATTTGTTTCAGCAAATATGATATGCTGTGCTAGGGTACGACTTCCTGTATGGGAAAAGGAATTTTTATAAGTGAACATTGAAAATGCAAGACACTCTTTAGGCCATTTCCAGTTAAACACATACATATGAATAATTATATATTTATCTATTTATAATATAAATACTGTATAGTTTAAGTATCAAATTAATATTTTCCTTTTCATGCATCTTCTGGAAGATTGAATATGCTGTTCGCTCTCAGAAAATAAAGGTGGCAACTGTACTTTTCCTTGTCGCAGGGGTGATACCATCAAGAGTATAGCTTTTGTACCTTTAGTATGTACACTATATGGCCGAAGGTTAGTGGACACCTGACCATCACACCCATGTGTGGTTCTTTCCCAAACTGGTGCTACAAGGTTGGGAGAACACAGTTGTATAATTGCAAAATTGTACAAAGAGAAGTCCATGCAGACATGGTTTGCCAAGATTGGAATGGAAGAAATTGAGTGTCCTGCACAGAGCCCTGACCTCAACCCCACTGAGCTCCTTTGAACTGGAACGCTGACTGCTCCCCAGGCCTCCTCATCCAATGTCAGTACCTGACCTCACTAATGCTCTTGTGGCTGAATGGACCAAAATCCTCACAGCCACGCTCCAAAATCTAGTGGAAAGCCTTCCCGGAAGAGTGGAGGTTATTATAACTGCAAAGGTGGACTAATTCTGGACTGGGATGTTCAAAAAGCACATATGAGTGTGACTGTGAAATGTCCACAAACTTTTGGCAAGAAAGTGTGTCTTTCACTTAGAAATGTAATAGAGTACACCTTCAAGAGATATACCCTTGATAGTACCATACCAGCGACAAGGACAAGTAGTTTGGTACCTTCTGAAAGTGCGTAATGAAAATAATTTGGAACAGCAAATAATAAACTAATTAGCTTAAAGTGAAGTATCTATTAAGTATAGACCTCTGAACAGTAATGATAAAGACACTTTCACTCGCCCATTGTCTTAGCATCAGTACATTATAGGTGTCTAAATTGCATCAATGACCAGCAATCAATTGTCATTCAATTTTCCAACATTGCAGTGCTATAAATACATTAATATTTATTATATACAAAAACAGAGCATTTGGTAGTGACAGATTGTGCCACATTACATTTTCTAATATCTCCTAATCAGTAGGGCCAGATCATATCATATCATAATGATTCACCCAATCATTAGCGATAAACATTTGATGTCTACACCATCTAAGGATTTCTCATTACTCATATGCCTCGTTCTCAAATAAAAATGATCTCTAACACAACTCAGAGTCAGAAGTTACAGTAATAGCGATATTGATAAGGCATATGGCACCATCATGTGGTCAAATAGTCCACATGAATCTGGTTGGTCATGAGGTGTTGATTACTTTTCTGGAACAGCAGCTCTAACAATAGTTCCGGCTGCAACACAAATCACGGGTTTATATCAATACGCTCGTTCCAATATATTATTGTCTATATAGTAACAGCTCTTTCAGAGGGACTACATACATGCTACACATAATCTAAGACTAATAATCATGTTATTTTACAAAGCAAAAGGTACAATGTCCCTGTCCCTGTCAAATTAGTGGACCAGAACTAACTATTATACTACATAATTGTTAGTATCCGCTTGTTAGTGTTCAGCACATAAAATTCCAATTCTAGTAACAATTAACTGAGAACATTAGTACAATTAGCAGCAGCATCATCAGCGGCTATGGCAAATGATACATTTTTCATGAATATAACTTTTGACTTAAAATATGGAAGCCAGTTTCACCAGATTTAACAGGAACGTACAAATAAATATGGGCCCAACGAGCATCAGGCTAGTGAGTTAGCTGACTTGCTGTCAGTGAGTGCAGCTTCTCCAGGACCTATTTCTGTTAGCGGAGCAAAAATAAACTAAACATTTGTCATATTGTATCCAAAATATCAGTATGGTTACTTGACAGTAATTTCTTGCTAGTAAGTTCTTAATTTCTAGAACTATTGTATAAAAGCAATATCGCACTCGCAATCGTGCTGTTCTGCTGAATATCAGCACTGTTGTGATTAGCTACGGCACTTGGCCTGCATCCTCGTGCATACAGCCGAATCACTGCCATGTTGATATTCAGTGTAACTGCACTCTTGCAACTGTGATATTGCTAAAATATGGTAAGGTTTTCAGTAAGGACACATTTATTTAGCATTTATGGAAGGAGACTCCAGGGTTTTTGTAATGGTCAGAAAGTTTTCTGCAATTGGAATTCTTCAGGAAAGAGGGGTTTGTGCTTTCAAGTTTCTTGGTAACATTATTGTTTATTGTTTATTGCCTTTGTCAGAGAGCAAAAAAGATGCTGGTGAGAGAACGACTGTTTAAAGCTGCTATGACGTAAGTGATAACAGGAGCTACATTATATGCCCAAAAGTTTGTGAACACCTGACCATCATACCCATATGTTGTTCTTCCCCAAACTGTTGCCACAAAGTTGGAAGCACACAGTTGTATAGGGTGTACAGTTGCACAATTGTACAAAGCAAGGTCCATGAAGACATGGTTTGCCATGTTCGGAGTGGAAGATCTCGAGTGGCCTGCACAGAGCCCTGACCTCAACCCCACTGAACACCTTTGGGATGAACTGGAACACCGACTGCACCCCAGACCTCCTCACCTGACATCAGTGCCTGACCTCACTAACGCTCTTGTGGCTGAATGGGCAAATTGCCACATTGATTATCCCGGGAACACTGGGCATGAGGTTGGGCGTATGATGTGATTAGTAAGTATGAAATGATTTTTAAACAATTAAAATTAATCATTGGCATACTGCTGTGGTATCAGAGGACTAAAACACTTTGGGACAAGCTGTTATATGAAAACATTCAAATTCAGCGTGGTGAGAGTAACTCCCTTTGCATTGGGCTCCATCACACCAACCTGTATTTGATTATTTTCCTATAACAACATGTTCTGTCATGTTTTATTCCTAACTTAAAGAGCGGCAATCAAGAAATTTTTAAACACTATATTTGTATTGTTCCTGTCATGGCCACCGTCGGTAGTCCTTTGTTGTTTTAGTTTTTGGTTCCTTTTGTTTGTTTCTCAGAGTTTTTGTTTCCATTAAAGAGCTTCTGCATTTTGCATCCGTCTTCCTGGACTCCCCTCATGACAGAATGCTCCCACCAAATGTGGATGCAGCAGAACAGGCAGCGCTATGGCAGGAGTGGGTCCTTCTCAAGCAAGACCAACTCCAGTTTAAGGAACTGCTCAACAAGTGGTATAACACCTTAGCTGAGTGGAATGGGAAGATAAGAAGGAACGAGCCCAATGGGAAGGGGGGTCTTGCTGTTGACACCCCATCCCACCCTGCCCCGCTGAGAACGTCACTCTGCCCCATTGCTTGGCTGGGGATGTCACTCCGCCTCCATGCTCGGAGGTTCACTTCACTTCCCCACCCCCATCTGGCCTCGCCGTGGTCATCGCTCCCCCCTCTGGCCTCGCCGTGGTCATCGCTCCCCCCTCTGGCCTCGCCATGGTCGTTGCTCGCCCCCTCTGGCCTTACTCCCCTCTTCTCAGGGGTCCAGGTCCTCCTAAGTTTGGGTGCTTTAGGGGCCATGCCTTAAGGGGCCTTATGTCACTGCCACCATGGACAATTCCTCCCCAGACCATCAGAGCACACCATCACTCACTTTTGAAGCTCATCTATTGTCTGCTCCATTTCCTGTTGTGATTCTGCACACCTGTTTTGTATTTCCCCATTATCTCACCATATTTAAGTTCCATGTTTTCCCTCTTGGTTTTTGGGAGCATTATGCTTAGTTTGAGTCTGTGTTTGCTTGCATGGTAGATTATGGTTACTGTTTACACTGTGTGTAGCTTTTGTTTTCTAGTTCAGTTTTTTTTTTTTTCCAAGTTGCCTTGCCTAGCATTAGCCTAGCCCTTTGTTATTTTAGTTTTTGGTTCCTTTTTCTCTGTGTTTTGTTTGTTTCTCAATGTTTTTGTTCCCATAGAAGAGGCTCTGCATTTTGCATCTGTCTTCTGGATCCCCCTCATGACACTTCCAGGGATTTAGCATTTCCGCAGTCTGCTACTCTGGCTGCACCACCTGAGGGCAGTAGCTACAAGGATGTTTCAGTGACTGAGGGACTAAATTAAGACTAAATTTAGACCAGACTAAATCTATAGTTTGACACTAAGAGAAAGATTGTGAGAGTCAGGATGTTCTTTGATTTCTTCCTAGTTTAACCATGTACATGTGTCTTTGTTGAGAGAAAAACACTTTGGCATCCAAAAAATTCTAATGGTCCATTATGCACAAGGTTCTAAACTGTCGCTGTAGTCTAAAACTCTGCGTGAGTTAACATGTACAAAACCTACAGGAACCAGTCACCTGGTTACACAAGTGGTCCAACTTGAGCTGCTTTGAATGCCAGTAACTTGCTGCTTTTGCACTTCTGCCTGTGGCAGAAACTGTATTTCCATCAATCTTGTCCACAAACAGGAGTGACTATGAGGCCCTAATAACAGCAAAACACTGTGGTATGTGTAGCAGTTTTAGATATGATCTACTGAAGTTTCTTTGAAACTTGAAAAAAATCTGTTTGTCAGGGTCTAAGCTATTTGCTTCCTAATAAAGTGTGAAGCCACCTTTCAACTATAAAAGTGTATTTTTTGATTCATGATTAGTCTGTGAGCCAAAAACCTAGGGCAAATCCAAGCCTGTCTTTTACTTTGCACTTCGCAAGATACCACATGGAATATTCAAGGGCTCAGTTAGGTATTTTGTTCAAGCTAAAGTGAAGTAAGCTACGACTGGATGATCTTATTTTGGTCAGTTTACTGTGAACACTTTGTACAAAATAGTTTCACTGTTATGATCTAAGCTGAAACTTTTAAACTTTTAAAACATTATGGGTGCTTACTTGTCACTGTTTTCAGTGTTTAGCAGGTTGTCTAGCCAGGTAGGACATGTGGCCTATTCCAAATTTACACCGAAGCCTCTAAAGCGTTACGCAACAGGCTTGAGCGCGCGCTCGTTGCTCCAGCTGGGGCTGTGAGCGCGCGCGGCCGGAGGGGGCGTGCATCCCGTCTCACAGCCATTTTTGCCCACTCAGCTACTACATAAACTACCACGCAATACTGTCACGGTGCTTT
Organism: Pangasius djambal; assembly: GCA_022985145.1. NCBI lineage: Eukaryota > Metazoa > Chordata > Actinopteri > Siluriformes > Pangasiidae > Pangasius > Pangasius djambal. The sequence goes on from CM040998.1 coordinate 6,677,259, forward strand.
ACATTAAAAAAAAATAACAATAGCAATAAAAAGAGGAGATCTCTTCAACATATTTCGGGTGAGTGTTTTTTTTCTGTCTGTATCACGCTTACCGAGCGCGTGCGTTTAGCCCGTGCTTGTTTTCCTCCGAATCAGGACAAAGTGTTGGGGCGCGACGTGCCAAGAAAGCATCAGCGCTCTGGACCAGTGTTTATTACCCTGTTCACTCACCTGGGCCTTTTATAAATAATGCATCCATTAATCTTTTTTTTTTTTTCAATCAAAGGTAAATATTGCACAGTCGAATTTTTATTACGTAAAATGAACACAAGGTGCGCGAGGAAACGCTTTGCACAGACTTTTAAATATCATGAAACCATAAACTTCCTTATGCATGTTCAAATTTAGTGGAAAATTGCACTACTGGCATTGGTAATGACTTACATTGAGGTGGCATGGTGTGTTTGTTTTGGAGAGTGAAAAGTGTTTGCAGCTCTAAATGACAAATTCAGCTCTCTTCTTTTGAGGATATTAAATACTAGAAGTTGACTTGTTTACACACACACACACACACACACACACACACACACACACACACCCAAAACAAAGCAAACTGCAAACTAAACTACAGTTAAAACAAGTTGTGTTTATGCTTGAACTATGATTTTCTTATTTTTAAAAGAAGAGATACTCATACCCCTGCAATAAAGACACACAGACACACACCCTCTGCCTGAGTTTAGTCAGTATGGCAGCTCTGGAACTTTGTTAACCCTTGATGCTTTTATCACAAATATGTGAAATATTAATCTTATTTTTTTTTAGATGCAATGCACGTTTGCATGATTTTTTTTTAAGTTAGTAAAAAGTTCTGAGATTTATTTTTTACAGCCTTCACGCACTCACACCCTCCCTCTCCCTCAATTTTATGGCTGGCTGAATAACAATGTTGCCAGCCTCCTTTGTGTGTAAACATATTACTTACATAACTCTGTTATGAAATAAAACATTAATTGCGTGAAATAATAGATAGCCTACTTGAAAATATGTCCAGGAAAAGACTGTGCAGATGCAATATGAGGATCTGTGTTCTTTTAACATGTGTACATTTAAACCATGTGGAAATACAGTTGGCTAAAACTCGAACTTTAAAATAAAAATTGAAAATAAAAATGTTTGAGCGTGTACTCCATTTAGCTCCTGTTATATAACTAACAGTGCATACAGAGGTTTGCAGTGCTGTTTGAGCAGAGTGACTGATTTCGTACTTTAATTATAAAAATATAAGTTGGCAGGATGTTGTGGTTAAAATGATTCCAAATTATTGACTGGGGGAAAAAAAAGCTGTTTGACTAAGTCCATGTGAAGCTGGCATTACCTTGGGGGATGGGCTTTGAGTGTTGTGATCTGAAAGGTACACTGTGTTCTCTCTCTCAAATACTTACATATGCTGAGGTCTTGAGAATCACAGCTGCCTCAGAATATTAAAAAATAAAGCTACATAATGCAACATGCTGCTGCTGCTGAGGAAATCTTTAAGAGCAAGTCTTCAGTGAAGTATCTTTGCATGGTGGCTGGTCAGGGTTGAGCTCTGTGTGAAAGTGCGTCAGTGCTGGAGAGAGAGTGCGTGTGTTGAGGTGCGCGGCTGTGCAGGCTTGGAGGGAGTGTATGGAAGCTGGTTTTCGGTGAATCTACACATTCTCACACACGGGCTTGCTTTTCTGCTTCACTGGTAATATCCCTTGACAGGGGAGCCATTGACTGCAGATTCATACAAGGCAAGCACACACGCACACGCACACGCACACATGCACACATGCGCACTGAAACTTGTACTACACAGGAACACACCCCTTTCTACTCTGTGGCTTTACTATAGTGTTTGTTGCAGACCAGGGAAAATTGTACTACCTTTTCATGGATTCTTCTTTGAAAACGGAGTTCTTATTTCCGACCTGTGACATAGACTGACTCTAAACTTGCCAAACCAGAGAAGGGTGTGGTTAGGGGCTACCAGCAGGAGCTGAAGACTTTGTCATGTTTGTTTGTGTGTGTATATTTGTGTGAGTCGGACTTGTAACCTGAAGGTGGAGGGTTCGAGTCTCAGGTCCGGCAGGGATTGTAGGTGGGGGGGAGTGAATGACCAGCGCTCTCTTCCACTCTCAATACCACGACTGAGGTGAGACCCCTGAGCAAGGCACTGAACCCGCAACTGCTCTCCGGGCGCCGGAGCAAATAAAGGCTGCCCACTGCTCCAGGTGTGTGTTCACGGTGTGTGTGTGTGTGTGTTCATTACTGTGTGTCCACTTGGATGGGTTAACTGCAGAGCACAAGTTCTGAGTATGGGTCACCATACTTGGCCACAAGTCACTTCACTTTCACTTTTATATCTGTTGTGCATTAAACTGATCCCATTTCTATATGTTCTCCATGTCTGGAGCTTATCTGTGTCCTTCCTGTATTTCCTATAGCATGTCCTTACAGAGCATATGTTTGAGGTCAAACACCAGGAGCAGTGTCTCTTGGCATGGAGCACAAATACGGTTCTCAGTGCTATAGTCCAAACAGTGGTTGTGTAGGGTTCCGTGGATTTCACATGTGACACTCAGATCTGTGTGTATCTGATAGTGAGAGATGATTGGTGGTTAGAGGAAAGGATCTGTTGTTTGGGCACGTTACAGTGTTTTTTTTTCTCTTTATTTTTTTGTTGTGAAATAACTGTTGAAGGCTGTAAATGTCAGGGAATGAGTAAATAGTGACGGATAAGTACTAGTTTATTTTGACATGAATATACATGTAAGGTGAGACTGAAAAACAAACAGGTGAAAGAAGCTGCAGTACAAGCCTGGAAAAGAGGTTTGCAACAGTTTGGTGATGTCAGTGGGTCGCCGGCTTAATGCACGTATTGCAAGCAAAGGATATGCAAACAAATCACTATCGTCACTATAAATCGTCACTAGGACTGTCACTATCGATTATATTGGTAATCGAGTAATCAGATATTTTAAAGTCACAATAAAAATAGACATAAATGAAGTTCACTTAAGATAATTATTTAATCTCACCAAACTATACATAATTCAAAAGATTCTATCACTCAGTATTTGATATTTGACCACTGTTTTATGATAGAAATGCTACAGTGAAATAATACAATGAAGAATATAATTCCTTGATTTGTGTGATGAGTAACCATGGAAACATGCAAACTCAAAGCAGGAGATATGACCTTATTATGAAACACACGATGTGTGTAATGTGCACATTTGGGAAAAATATAGATGTATTCACACGTTTACTTCACATTTGGTCAGAGATAATTATCATTTCTATCTACTTTATATTAAACTTTGCGATCTGACGGGCGTTCAAGTGGTGAAAACCTCTTTCATAATGCAAGGCGAATATATTATACACATCACACACATCATACATGTCACACATGTCATACACATCATTTTCAAACAGGTGTGCAAGTTAAGATTATTCAAAATTATTCAAATCTATCTAGTCGTGAATTTACTGTGCTGTGTCTGGCGGCGGATCTGTGAAATCTGGATGTCACCGTTTCAGGTGCTGCAGCATTGAAGATGTGCTGTTATGGTATTTGAGTTCGTTTTTGCAGTGACGGCAAACAACAACATTGTTTGTCACATCTAATGTAAAGTGCGCAAATTGTAATCAAGGATTTTTTTAATTAAATAGGTACTCTAATTTAATTGTGTGAGTAATTGTGACAGCCCTAGTCATCACTGTATCTGGCAGGTTGCCCAGAGCATTAAAAGCCCTCTAACAGACAGAGAAGTGGTGTTTTTGGCGAATGACAAAAAAAAAAATCATTTTTCTCACCAACTGACTTACTGACCAAGTGCATTGATACCCCATTGCTGAATTCAGAGTTGCTTAGGACGTGCATGCACTGAAAACATGGACTTGCAAACCATCAGAATCCAAGCTTCCCACACTTCTGACCATCAGCCAGTAGTTACGTATGATGTCAAGGTGGGAATTGGCAGAAGCATCAGCTTTTGAGGAGAACTGCAACTAGGGGTGGGTGATATGACCAAAATATCATATCACAAAATATACTAAAACATGTTTTTATGATGCACAATATGTATCATGATAGTTTTGCCAAACACTGCAAGCAAAGCAGAAGTTCTGCATTTAAAATAAATATGTTAAAAACTGAGTTTAATGATCATTTATTTCTGTAAATATTAAACTAACACTGAAAAGGAGGGAAAAGTCTGTTCACAGTTTTAAATGTAAACAGTTAATGTAAACAGTACAGACATCAAATCATCAAACATCAAATGTTTTTTGACATCAAATCAGTTAGAATTTGTAATTGTTAGTTTAAAAAAATAAAGTGCTAGAAAAAAGTATCATAATACACACAATATCTCAGAATAGAACATTGCGATGTAATTCATCGTGATATCAGTATTATATTGTCATATTGCCTGGCCCTAACTGCATCAACCTTGTTTCCATCAAAGCATGCTGCTGTTTTGTTTGAAAAGAAAAGAACTTCTGATCTGGAAAAAAAAACACATAAGTTTTGAACTTCTGACCAAGCACAAACCATCAAAATCCTCTTGTTACATGACTTTCACTGGCTATGTGGAAGTGAGTAGACTTATGTTAATACTGTGCTGTGCATCAACTGGTTCTCTAAGGCCACTTTCACACCTATTAGTCTCGTTGGTTACTTTTGGTTGGTTTTTGATTTGGTTTGGATTAAAAAAAACATTGCCTGAGGGGCATATATGGCTGAATACATACTCATAGAACCTGTAAAACATTTACTGGTGAGATATATGGCAAAAAAACACCTGAACACAGAGAACATCGAGCCAGCACCGAATAAATGATTATATAATTATCTAAAAAAATAACTTGTTTAAAACATTTTGTGTATTGCTTCCAGCATTAATTTTCTCTTTTTGCTCATTGATCGAAATATCCAGAGCACATAATATTTCTGCTGCACTACAGCTCTGCCTTTTGGATCAGTTGCACCTTGTGGCTCAGTTTAATAACACACATCTATGTAAAACTGCTGCCTGCAACACAAAATACACAGCATGCTCGGTTCGCTTTCAGCTGGGTAGATTCAGAATCAAATCTCTTTCTCCGGTTCACTGAGAACGAGAACCAGACCACGTCGTTCAGATGGTCTTGAACCAGTTGGCTTGGTCCACACCTGATTACACAGATCTCACCTGCTTCAATTGAAACCAAGTAGACAATGCATATAAGCAGCTTAAAAATCATCCCGAAGCTGAAAAACGAAGAAGGTTTAAAATACAAATCCTTGTACTTGTAGAAAAAAAGCTGGATGGACGGATAGGGCAGCATTGATTTTATGCAGTTGCATCTGTTGTGGATTTAGGCACTAGTCATGTTTCAGAATTCTCTTCTGTTAAACCCGCCAATGTGCTAGAGGAATGTGAGGGTGTATTCTCATTCCAGTCAGAGTTTTTACTGTAGTATTGGGCTGAACACTGTTTAATGAGGCTGTTTGAAAATATGCAACCAGAAAGGCCCTAAGGCCCTAATGAGTCTCTGAGTGTGAGGCAGAGACGCTCTTACTTCGTTGTTTTTGTTTTGCTCAAACCTCTTCCAGAGCGGTATCATGAGGCACTAATTCTAATCATTTCCCTTTTGAAACTGAAAACATTTATCAGCCAATCTATCTTTTAATCCCTTACACCCTCAGGAGCCATGGAGCCAGGAGAGATCTGATACTTACATTCCTCAGCCTCATGTACACACCTTTTCTACTGGTTTCACTGTAGACACTGAAAATCTCAATTATGCTTTTTCTATATGATCAGTGTAAAATAATGGATCGAATATTTTACATTCTTCTGATATTTTTACGATAAGTCATTACAGTTATACGGTGACTTAAATAAAACAGTTACTTAACTGTTTAGCTGCCAGCTGGTCGAATGTAATAAAGCAAGCAGCAAAACCATCATCCACACCAGAAGCAGTAGCTCGGCACCTTTGCCACACCGCTTGTTAATCAGTGTAGAGTTTTATACCAGTGGTCCGCTGATCATTTAGGCATTGAGTCACTTTTTTGCTGCTAGTCGCACTAGAAGTTTCTGGACAGAAACACTACAAAATATTCATGCAATACTGTGTAGTCTGGTTTAAGTCAATGTTCATTCATCATTCATCAAACGTCCTTCAATTTCCTTTGGCCTTTCTATTTGGAAAGTATCCTGTTACTAATCCACATATTGCATTATTTGAGCGTCAGAGATTTATTTTAAGTGATATTGCATATCCCCTGCCTTCTAATTATAGGCACAGACTTAAAGTGATTTAGAGTATTTACAGTACTTCAGAACTCGTGAACAAACTAATGATGCTTCTTGCTCAGGATGGAGTTCCCGGTGGATATGTTGGCCACTGTGGATCCTGAATCCCTGGAGCAATCAGCGAAAGACTACATGTCTAAACTTCTCTACAGAAATTCAGATATACATGAGTACCTCAGCATACCTGGATCCAAGAAAGTAAGAGCAGCCTGCTGTTTCTTAAATGTCTGGAATGTCTAAGTTTTAACTCTAAGTTCACTTTTGTCTTGGAAATAGAAAACGCTATAAAGATTATAACAAGCCTTTGTAAGTAAACTACACTGCATTAGTTCACGTGTGCAAGTAGCAAGTCAGTATAGAAATATAGTGATGTGTAATAATGTAGTTCTAATCTTAATTACTGTCAATTATTTTGCTTTTTTTAATGTCATGCTGTAGATAGAGATTGGCCTCTGTAATGTGAGTTTTGTCCCCCTCTATGGAGTTGACATTAAACAGAAGGTCCTTGCACTATTTTCACCTGAAGAACCTTTTAAAGGTAACATGCATATATTAAATAAAAACATGAATATTTTAAATTGACGAATTGTTAGTGCATTGTTACTGTTAACACTAACAGTGTGGTGGTGCTGTTAGCTGTTGGACTCTACCTGCTGGATCAGTGGTGGTCAGCTGAAGATATTCTCAAAACAGCAGACACCTCACGATCAGGACTGATCAAGGTTACTCCCATTTACTGCCACTTTAGTATCATCTGCAAGCCAAATGATTATGTCAATTATTAAAAATAAGGGGAATGTTGAAAGAACATTTTGTCTTTTAACCTCAGGTCAGAACCCATGGAGAGAGGATAGTTCTGTATGTTCTCAATAGAATAATATATAGAACAAAAGAGATGGCTGGAGACGATGTCACCTTTCTTTGTCACGGAGAAGATGAAATTGCCAAAATATTCTGGAAAAATGGCGAGGCCATTGGGTTTTACTCAGTCCAACCTGAAGGTATGATCTGTCTGTCTGTCTAAGTTGTAAACCTTCAGTATAGGTAAGAGTTAGAGGTTAAAATGTTTGAATAAAAAAAAAACAGGCTGCAAATATGATAAAACGGTTGAGTTGATTGATTAGCCTGATCTGAGACTTGTTTGGCCATGTTCCAATATTGTAATGAGCATCTCTACACTCAGGCAGAATGTAATACAATAATACAAATCAGAGGTGTTCAATCAAATTGTTTTGTTAAAAGTGGTGTGGGATAGAGTACCAGTCTTACGACTGGTTAGGACCAGTGATTTAATATCAGAAGGGGACAAATTCTGGTGAAGTTACCAATTATTCCTACCTTTTCCAGCATATTATCTGAACCCAAGACCAGCATTTACATATTTACAAAGCAGCCACAGAATTGCGTTCTTTTTTCTCTATTTGTTCTCAATATTAGGGAGATTATGCAATAGCTTCTTGACCCAGTGTTATCAGCTTCCTGTCATGGATACCATATTCATCCGGAAATGTCATCGTGGCAATGGACATGGTCTCCAAATGCTGGAGGACTTTATTGACAGCTTCAGAAAAGATTTCATGGGTTTGAAATATCCACTTTCACCAGCCATGTACAAAGGTATTGCTGTAAACCAGTCAGATTTCATCCTGTAGCTTGTCATTATTTATTTTTTTTTATTATTATTTCTTATATATGCGTCATTGTAAATTTCTTGTTATAGTTTGTAAAAAATATCTGAGCCTTTATCCAGATGACACAGAGCTGCTGTGGGAAATAGAGGGTGTAGGAAGCCCTTTTCAGAGAACTCAAATAGCCAGAAAACTACAAGCAATGGATCTAAAAGGTAAGGAGGTGCTAGAAATTCAGGCATAAAAGCTAGTAAGTTGTTAGTTTTGTTTAATTCTGTTAATTTCTTGATAGCAAATCACCAAGTCAATTTTGAATTTTGATACAGAATACAATGATATCCCGATGGAAGTTGGTATTACTCAATTACAGGAGACTATGGAGTATGTGGAGGTTGGGGTATGTAGCTTTTTAACTCTTAAATATTTATGAATATTAATATGGTGATTCTGAAAATATTGCATTCTTTTACAAAAAATATTTAACTCTGATATCTTTTTTCCTTGTACATATTTAGGAGGAGGTTGTCCAGATTAAAATAACAAAAGGCAAGTATTTTAAGGAAAGAAAATTTCCATGAAAGTTGCTGGTTTATTTCTAGTTGGCTTTGCTACTGTACTAAATAAAAATCTAAGATGATGTTTGTTGTAAGAGCAGTAAGAGCCTTTCTCTGGTTGACAAGGCTCTCCTTTCATTTAACTTTAGACTTTTGAACACTCATTATACCAGAGTGCTAGCCTTATCACATATATTTCTTTCATTTTTGGACAACATAATTGGACAACATAATTGGGCAACATTATATAGTGTAGAGTACACTATATAACCTACTCACTTTTAATTCTGTGAGGTCAGAAGGCGAACCAGTCGAAAAGTCTTGGAGATTTTCACTGGAGCCAAGTACAGTAGGGGAAATGCACATATTATGGCTAAGATACAGTTCAAATTAAATGAGGTAGTAATCTCAGATAATTTCACTAATCAGTGTGTTTTTATATCAAGTATTAAGTCAAGATGTGCCCACCACAGTGTTATATTTGAGAGATTTAGTCAAATACAGACACACACACTGCTCTCAGATGACCCCTTTTAAAGTCAATATTAAAATGCTGATTATTGCTTTTTCTATTGAAACAACCATATATGAGAATGCAAATTCATATAGAATTTTAAATATGGCCCTGGTGGTGCTAAAATAAATAAAAGGTATTTCAAATTAGTATCCAGTTTTATGGGCAATATCTATGTTATTGTTAAAAGTAGTTTTAAGTTATTGTCGTTTTGTTAGTAAAGACTAACCCTGTCATTATTGCCACATAATTTTATATGTTAACAAATCAAGCACTATAAATTGGAAACATAAATTCTTATGCACTAATTTGTATTCTCACTATCATTACAGAGGTGCAGGACACACCAGTTACAGCTCGTGGCAGAAGCAGCAATCTGCAGCATATAAAACTTGGAGCAGACACAGAAGAGACAACTGAGAAAATCATCAGGTAATCTTTCAAACTATTAACATGCACCATTCAAGTTCATTAACTGAGCTTTACCTATTATCATAGCAGCTCAGTTCGAAAGCTTAATTAAGTTTAATTTAACTATACACCTTTTAAAATGTGTGTGATGCAGGGTAGAAGACATTGAGCCTGATGTTCAGTGTGTAGATGATGACCTGGTACATGAGGATAGCGAACTTTCTTTGAATTTAAAAGGGCCTGAACTCAAGGTATGCAGAGGTGTTATTTTTTTTTTATGAAAAACTGAAGTACTAAAATGTAAGTATCCTGTGACCTCAATTATCAAAGTGTGTGTAGAAGTTTTAATTCTGTGTAAAAACTGCCAATATGTGCTAGAAAATTGGCACTTCTCATCCATGAATGCACAGCCCCAAATTGCTGCATATGGTAAACAACTTCACTCTAAAATGTTATGATGTTTTTGGCTGTGTGTGTGTGTGTGTGTGTGTGTGTGTGTGTGTGTGTGTGTGTGTGCAATCTCTTGCCCTAATTATATTTGCAAAAACCTGACATGAAAATATCTCATTATTGTTGTCTTTTCCTCTACCATATTTGTAAATGTAATATATTGCAGTGTGAACAATATGATTGCAGGTAAGACGTATCATTATTCAGCTAATAGTTTGTTGGGAAACGCCAAACCTGTCTCCAGTTTCTTGTTGAAATGTGCCTGTGGCTAAAAGCCCTAGCAGTTACTCTGTCATTTAGGCTGAGACGATTGTGACAATCAGTGGATTGGGAGCTTCTAATTATTAGTTTACAAGAGGTTACACTGTTCTACTATACACATGGTCAGGAGTGCTTCTAAATATACACACATCCTCACACACATGACTAACCTGGTTAAATCACATTCTGTGTATGTATATCTCCGGTTTACATGGTGCACAAAAGGGTGCATTGGTGAGTAATGAGACCCTGGATTTCAAAGAGCTATGTGTGTAATAATGACCTCTTCTTTCTTGCAGGACACAATGGAGACAATGACACATGACGTGACCCCCATATCAGATATTACTCATCTTCACTGTGAGGAACAAAACAAATTGACTCCTGAACCTACCTCTCAATCAGAAACAGAAAAAGAACAGGGGTTTGAAATAACTCCTGTTATGGAAATCAAAAGCCTAAAGGGCATTGAGGATGCACAAATCATGACAACTTTTGAAGCCACAATTGTTCCAGTAGATCTCCAACCTTTAGAACTTCAGCAGGTGGAAGAGCTGGAGATTGTTAAGCTGTCAAGGGAAACTGAAGAGGTAAAAGAAAAAGCTGGAGAGGCCAAAGAAATTAATGATGTTGGTAAGGAGATGCCTTCAGATGGGAGGGAAACCTCTGAAGAAATAGTAGAGTTACCAAAACATCACACAGATATGGCAGAAACTACCAACAAAGAAGACACAGAAGATGAAGAAGAGACGGGGAAAATATCAGTAGTCGAAAATATTGTTGATGACACAGAAGCAGTACAAGTAGAGAAAGAGGAAACTGGAGCTCTAGAGGTGTCTTTGGTAGAAAAAGAGCAAAGTGAGCAGGTGCAAGAGAAGGACACAGTTGAAGAGACTGGCACGGTTCAGGAGTGTTTATGTGAAAAAGAACAGGAAACCGAAGACCAAGAACCTGACAACGAAGAGGAGAAAGTCAGTACTTTGATTCAACAAGAGGAAACCTCATACATGACATACAGTTCAGGCTCAAAAGGGAAACGTGGTGACAAGCGAATATCAAACTATGAAACTCCAGTAAGGCGTTCTAGAAGACTGAATGAGCAGGCTGCAGAAAGTGAACTGACAGAAAGAGTTCTCAAAAGTTCTTCTAAGAAAACACGTAAAGCCACTTTCGAACAAGTGTACACAAGACAAACCAAATCTTTAAAGCAACCGGAGGAAATCAAACAAGTAGAAGATGAGCCTAAAGAAAAAGGATTAATCCAGACAGAATCTCAGGCTCAACTTACTGAAAAAGAGCAGGTAGAGGAAATTGCTGAAAATAAGAATGTGGAAGGGAAGATCGAGTCAGTAAGCGTCATCACTGAAGTCTATAGTGAAAATCTGATTGCAACTGTTAAGCACAATGAAGAAGAAATAAATATGGAAAAGAACTGTTTAGATCAGCTGACTGATGATCAAAATCTCATGGAAGTGGACAACAAAATGGAAGATGAAAGTAAGATGGATGAAAAGTTGAGGAATGAAGAACAAGACAAAGAGGCAGCAGCAGCAGAAGTTGGCAAGACAACCGAGGATGGTGAGGAAATGGGAATTGTAGATGTTAATAATGCTGAAGCCTCTGAAATAATGATTGATGGGAAAGCATTAGAACCATCTGCTGCAGAACACATTGAAGAGGAAACAGCCTCAGAAACTGTGGCAGCAGAGGATGACAACAGCACAGAAGCAGCTTTGAAATGGCAAAAAGTTGCTGTCGCTCTTATTGAGCCCACTGAAGACCAGCAAGTAGTGGCAATTGCAGAAAGTGAAAACGTTGTGGTGGTTGAGGACAAAATTAAAAATAGCAATATTGAAGAAACAGAAGTAAGACATGACAAGATAGCGATTGAGGAAAATATTATATCCAAGGACAATGGAGTTCCTGAGCCAACTCTTACAGATGAAAACAAGATGGAGGAGTCTCAAGGAGAGGAACCTATAAAAAACACTAACATGATTCAAAGTGAGGAACCAAAAATTAATAACATTAATCTTAGTCTTGAGTGTGAAGTTGGCAAGACGAATAAGGATGGTGAGAAATTAGCAGTTGTTGATGTTCGTGATGCTGAGAACGTAAATGCAGCTGAAATAGAGGTTGAAGGAAAAGTACCAGAACCATCTGCTGCAGAACCTGTTGAAGAGCAGGAGGAGGTACCATCCTCAGAAATGGTGCCAGCAGATACTGTCCTGAACACTGAAGAAACCACTTCAACTTTGAAACTGCAAAAGGTTGCTGTTGTTCTTGTGGATAAAGATTTCACAACATATACAGATGCCAGCAAAGATGCTAAGGGAACCTCACAGCCAGAAAGTACTGATGACAGCAAGAACAAAGAAGCAGACGGATTAAACCAGAAAGTTGAACCCTCTGAAAAAGAGCAAGTGGAAATGAGAGAAAATGAAAACGTGACAGCTGAGGTTATGGACAAAATTGAAAATGCCAGCATTGAAGAAACAGAAGAAATGAGTGAAACTGAGGAGCGAGTTATAACAATGGATGTAGACAGAGTTTCAGAGTTGACTACAGATGAAAACAAGAGGGAGGAGTTTCAAGAAGAGAAGGAACTGAAAGAAACAAAGGCTGTTCAAGACACACCAGGTGAGGAAATAAAAAGTAAAGATATCATTGAGTCAAGTGAAGATGACGAAGGGGTGAAATCAGATGATCAGATTGAACTGTCTGAAGAGGAAGAGGATAAGACAAATTTGGTAACCCCATTACGGCACTCTAGAAGACTAAAGCAGCAGGCTGCAAAAAGGGAACTGACAAAAAGAGTTCTCAGAAGTTCTACAAAAGCAGCTAAAGCAACTTCTGAGCCCAAAGTGATAAAGCAAGAAGTGAAAACTAAGCAAGCAGTAGATGATCCTGAAGTTGAGCAGATGAAAGAAGTTGTAGAGTCGCACACTGGAACTGCTGTGGAAGAGAAAATTGAGTCAGTAAGCATCACTGCTGAAGACTGTAGTGAAAACTTGATTTCAGCTTTAAATAATGATGTTGAAGAAGAGAGAAATGTGGATGAGGAGCATTTAGAAAATGTAACTGATTATGAAAACCTAATGGAAGTGGAGAACAAAATGGAAGACCGTTCACAGCATGAACATAAGACGAATACTGCTGAAATAGAAGTTGAAGGAAAAACACCAGAACAGTCTACTGCAGAGCCTGTTGAAGAGCAGAAGGAGGAACCAGCCTCAGAAATGGTGCCAAAAGAAGATGTCCAGAACACTGAAGAAACCACAGAAGCTTTGAAACTGTCAAAAGCTGCTGTTGTGCTTGTGGATTTTAACAAAGTTTCCATGATATATACAGATGTTAGTGAAGATGCTAAGGGACCCTCACAGCCTCAGGAGGAGGTAGATCTGGAACTTCATAAGCCAGAAAGTACTGATACAGACTCTCAGGCTGAACACACTGAAATAGAACAGACCGACACTGCTCAAGAAACACCAGATGAGGAACCAAAAAGTCTACATGTCAGTGAGTCAAGTGAAGTTGAAGAAGATGAGAGATCAGATGTTCCGATTAAACTGGATGAACAGGAAGAGGATGAAGCAAGATCGATAGCCCCATTAAGGCAGTCTAGAAGGCTCAGGGATCAGGCTGCAGAAAGTGAACTGACAAAAAGAGTTCTCAGGAGTTCTGCAAGACTGACAAACAAAGCCACTCCACAACAAAGACACAAACGACAAATCAAACCCATGATGCTTCAAGAGGCACCTGACAAACTAGATGAGTCTAAGAATAATGAGATGAGCATTATATTAGGGTCTGAGGTTGCAGTAGGAGAGCACATGGAGCCAGAGACTGTACATGTGTTTGCTGAAGGTGATCTAGGAAATATGATTTCAGCTGTACAGAACACCTGTGAAGAGGGAAGCAATTTGGAAAAGGGTGACATAGAAGCCGATGACCACAAGAACATTAAGAACATAAGGGCATCCTATGGAAATATAAGCAGTGAAGATATTCCAGAACAAGACAAGATGGCACCAGAGGATATAATACATGGAGAAGCTGAACAAATCTGTACATCTGAAGAGAAATCAGCTGCAGCCATTAAACTTTCTGAAGCTGTGAAGGAAGTTGAAGACAAAGTACAAGAACAAGGAGCAGCCACAGAAATGGCGGATGGAGAGGATAGTGAGAATGTCGTGGATACCACGTCGGCTTTGACATTACAAGAAGCTTCTGTTGTGCTTCTGGATGTCAAAAAAGTTCTCCCCAGTCTAACAGATGACTGTAGTTCTGCATTTGAAACTGCTCAGGAGGAGAGAGGTAACAAACTTGAAATGAGCAAACAAGCAGTGGATATGCCTGAAGAGGTGAAGGAGAAATTACAGACTGAAGTTGTAAGAGAAGAGAACATAAAGACAGTAAATCCTACTGAAGGGGATCCCTCAGATCTGAGTACAGCTGCAAAGGACACAGCTGAGGATGAGAACAATGCAGTAATGAGTAATTTAGAAGATGAGACAACTGATACCAGTAAGCTTGAGGATGAGAAATACAGTGATGAAAGGAAGGTGGAGGAAGAATCCAAAACAGAACATGTCACTCTGCAAGAACCAATTTTAACCCAAGATTCAGATCTTGAAGAATGTTCAGAGACAACTACACATGTGCAGGATATCTTGGCTCTTCATAATAGTGAAGTTGTAAAAGATAATATTTCTGTTGAAGAACAGGAAGAGGAACTAGCTACAGAATTGGCATCAGAAGAGGACAGGGAGAATGTATTCGAGTCCATGTTAAAACTACATAAAGCTGCTGTGGTGCTTGTGGATTTCCAAAGACAAACAGATGGAAATGAGTTCAATGGGAATAAAATAACACAATCACAGGAAGTAGCATTGCAAACCAAGGAAAAGGAAGAGAAGGCATTGGTTGAGATGAATGTAACAGAACCTGTGACAGAAAGAATAGAGCAGGAAGAAGCAGTGGAACTGGGTATGGATAACACAGTCATTACAAATGATGAACAAGACAGGGATATTCTTGCAGAAGGAGTAAAAGATGATTTGAAAGAAGCAGAAGACACTACCTTAAATGAAAAATCTACTTTAATAGAATTGGATGCAAATAAAACTCTGAAAGAGTGTCAGGAGAGTACAGCACCTGCCCAAGGGGACGGTGTCCAGGAAAGCGTTCAAGATGTAGATATTTCAGTTTGCACAAGCAGAAATCCTAGACGTAGGACTCTACCAGTGAAGGCTACACCAGAAAGAAAGTCTAGATGTCTCCAAAATATATACAAAGACACAAAGGTAAATGAAAATACAGAAGAGATCTCAGACGAAGAAGTTGAAACTGTATTCACAAGACATCTCAGACGAAGAACAATAACCATAACACCGAGAAGAAGAGCTAAACATCTCACAGGCACACATGTAGCAGAGCCAGAGAGGGGGGAACATGTGACTAAACTTTGTCATGAAATAGTAGCAGTGCAAAGCACTGTAGAGGCCAGGACTGCTGTGGAAGAGAGGCGTGAGACCAATTCAAAATACGACAGTGAGGAAGTACCTGCTGTCCCTGAAGCGGCGAGAAAAGATCAGCAGCTAGATAAAAATATACCTGGAAATGATGCAGAAAAGGTAGAGGAGGTGACTCGTGGAGGAAAAGGTATGGTAGAAGAAGCTGTTGATCATAAGGAGGTAGAAACAACAGACAGGGAAATTCTAGCAGAAGGTGATCTACCAGATAAGGAGAAAGAAGAACCTGATGAGTCGAGCCAAGAACAAGCAAGAAGTGCAAATTCCGAACAGGAAAATGACCAACAGGATAATGCCCTGGAAGAAACGTTGCTTGAGAAAACATTTGAAAAAGAACTTGGTGAAAGAGTGGAAGAAAAACACCTTGCAGAAGAAAAAGATAGTACTATGAACATATCGATTACAGAAGCAATGCTTGATCAATCAGAAGAAGGCGTAGGTGTTGACAGAAGGTCCCTGAGAAAACGAACAGTAACTGTCAAAGCCGCCTCTGTAAGGAAATCCAAACGAATCCGCAAACAAGATCAAAGTGAAAATGATGAGCAAACAGTTGTGTGGGCAAACACTGAAGATCCTGCACCTGTAGACGCAACAGTAATGGAGATGGCTGATGTGAAGTCACCTGCAGAAAATGAAACCACTGATCAAGGAAAAGTTCAAGAAATAGAGGATACCAATACTACAGGTGGAGAAATCTCCCATAAAGATGATGACCTGGAAAATGCAGAAGGGGAAGAAACTTATGGAAATGCAAATAACAGCCAAGAAAGCACAGTGACAGAAGATATGAGTAAGCAGGCTCAGTTGAGTGAGTTTCCAAATGTATCAGAAGAAGATACAGATACTAAGCTAGTGGTACAAGGTGAAGAGAAGGGTGAGGAGAACAGGGAAGAACAATCAGCGACAGAAGAGATAATGGAGTCCGAAAACAATGCAGGCAAAGCTGATAAAGTAGCTGATGGACCTAAAGAATTTGCAGATACTCAAGAGGAGCTAGAGCAAAGTGAGAAGAATGCTGAGGGAACGACTGAAGCCTGTGTAACTGTAGATGAAAATTTCACCTTGGAGCTGGATGAAGAGATTGACATTAATGACGCAGAGTGTAACCAGGTAGCTGAAGAGACCAAAGCTTCATTTCAGGAAAGTGTAAAAGAAATCACAGATGCAGAACAAGTGCCTGGTGTGTTGACAAAACGCATCCTTCAAGGCAGGAAATCAGCAACAGCTTCACCTGAACAAAGATCAACCAGGAAAAGCAGGAGATTGTTGCAAGATAGTCAGAGTGAAATGGAAGATAAGTCAGAGGCAGAGGAGGTAAAAGAGGTGATTGGAGAAGAGGAAAAGAAACCTCAGCAAAAAAGAAAAGCCGTAGCTGAGCTAACACCTCGTAGATCTAAACGGCTTGCGAGAGCAGAAATAGTGTAATTTAAAGGGGAAAAAAACAACATCTTTAGCGGCACAGCACTTGGTTAATGTACCTAAAAAAAAAAATGTAACTGTTTTTTAAATTACAATTTTGATATGCAAAATGTAGTCTACATTTTTTATTACATTTTGTAGCTTTAACCCTTTTATCATCTTGAATTGTATCCTATTCTTAACATTCTGCTTACTGTTAATTAATGTTACTTTCATTACTGTTACTCACAGACAGTAGACTTGTAATATGTCTAAATTTCTACTTTATTATGCACTTCAAAGGGATCTCTATATAGCCATATTTTTCTAGATCTTTTCCTGAATGTGAAATCACCAATGGTGGCTCTGTATATTTGTGCTTATGAATAATATTCAGTTTCCACCGTGTGATATTTCTCTTTCCTGTATTGTGTACAGAACTATTTTGTAAGTGCATTTTTTCCAGTTTCAGTAGTTTTGGATTTGAATAGTTGTTTTCAAGGTGCCTATATCCGCTCTTCTATAGTTATAGTACAGATATGGCCAAATCTCTATCAGAATTATAACAGTGATTGGAACACAATGATTAGAAATGCTCCCTCTTCAGTTCTGACTGTGAAATATACTGCAGACTCTCCGCTAGCACTTCTTCAGGATCTTTGAGTATGCACTTAGTTGTTAATACACCAATTTAACAATTATGAAACACTTCTTTAATCATATTATATATTTTATAGTTTTGTCAGCTGGACTTTATTAGTGAATTAGATGTTACTCTTCTGACATCACATCACTTTTCATGCACCACTGATCGGTGCTATTTTTGTTGTTTATTTGTTTATATGTGCATCTCATTATATCTTTTGTTTTTCTTGTTTTAAATAAAGTTTGAGAATTGTGGATGGTTAATTGTGTTAATGTTTATTGCCAGTATTGGTAAGTTTCATAGGTGATTACACTAATATCATAACAGGAACCTAGAAAACATGAACAAATACATGGTATATATTATTTCAGGTCTCTCTCTCTCTCTCTCTCTCTCTCTCAGTATGTATGTATGTGCAGGAGCATTAGTGAGGATTAGATTTTGGGTGCAGAGGCCTGGGGTGCAGTCGGTGTTCCAGTTCATCCCAGAGGTGTTCAGTGAGTTGAGGTCAGGGCTCTGTGCAGGACACTCGAGTTCTTTCACTCCAAACTTAACAAACCATGTCTTCATGGAGCTCGCTTTGTAGTGTTTGGGCTACTTGGTTCAAGTGAAGGGAAATTGTAATGCTACAGTGTACAAAGTCATCTTATACAATTGTGTGCTTCCAACCTTGTGGCAACAGTTTGGGGAAGAACCACATATGGGTGTGATGTCCACAAACTTTTGGCCATATAGTGTGTAAATACATATCAGAGGGTGTATTTTATATCTGAAGAATGTCTATAGAAAAAAAACTGAATCAATGCTCAACTTACAGCACAGTTTAGAGAATAATCTGTTCTAACACACAAACTAAACAAAAACTAGTCCGGTCCAAATGTTTAATAGCCTTAGGACAAAATGAAGAATACAGATTCATAACAGTTGTGATACTTAGTGTGTTAAGCTTTAACAGATGTTTCTTCATTATCACAAATGAAAATAATTGTTGAATACTGTATGTAAATATATTAACAGTGGGAAAAAAAAAACTTCAGAAGTTTACAGTAGATGTCCAAATGTTGTGAAATAATCCCCTATAAATTGTTCCCCATCCTTTGACTTCATAACTGCCTAATCTTTTTCATATCCTGTGAACATACCAGTTCTGACTCGACCATATTGCTTTGATAATCTTTGCCTCTTCATCTGTTGTATGATGCTCTCTAGAATTACTGGCATCCTAAATAAAGATGAGTAAAAATATGTCAGAAATTGAACTGCTTAATGAAAAAGGAAGATGATTCTTATAAAAATATTTTCATTATTTTCTTTGCAAAAACGTATCGGAATTAATGGCACCCCGAGGAATTCTTATCTTATTCTAATTGAGGTATTTGTGCTTGACTTAAAAGAGTCTTAATAATTATTAATTATTAGGTGATAATTATTAGGTGGTCGTCCATGACTTCCTATTTCACTGAGTTGACAGGCCAAATCTACTAAGCTATTTGTCAGCATTGGGGGAGATCTTACAATGCACAAGTGAAATAATACTTTTTTTTATTATTATTATTTGTATTAAGTATCATGGTGAAGCAATTTTGAAGCAATTGAATTTTATCATATTGCTGAGACAATATGCAATTATTAGTTATTAATTATTTTTATTTGGTAACGACCCTTTGTGCTTTAGAAAGCGGTTCTTTGTGAGGTTCCAGTAATGTACACTAGAGTTCACTGTAACTCCTCCAGATGTCAGGGCTGCCTGGAGAACAGAAAAACTTTTTTTTTTTTCACTAAGAAGAAGAAGTTCTTCTTCTTCTTCTTTATTTAATAATTTTTTTTTTTTTTGAACAACTATTTCTTTGTTGATATACACACACACACACACACACACACACACTTAGAGGGAATTTAGTGTAGCCAGTCAACAAAATAGCATGTTTCTGGAAACCCATGCAGATATGTAGAACATGCACACAAACCATAACCCAGGAGCTCAGAATCAAACCTAGGATCATGGAGCTGTGAGATGGCAGTGCTTCCCACTGGAATACCATTATTTTATTTTTTACACTTTTCTGATCAAAATAGAGAAATTACTCAGAAACCATGGGGAGTACAAACTTCTGCACTCAGCTGTAACTAATGAGTTGGATTAAGTGTTGTCTGCCAAAAATACTAACCAGACCATTTTGACATACAGAAGAACACGTGCGCCCGTGCACAGATTGAGACTTTTATTTTGAAATCGTAAACAGTAACGACCGGAAGTCAGACTCTTCATTTGTTACCAACGCGTTGCTCTGTAGTTTATTTATTTATTCGTTTAGCCAGAAAATCCAGTTTTGGTAGAGGATTTTACAGGTTTATTTATACGATAAAGCGTCATTTTGAGAATCTGTAGGATTATGATAACAATATGAAAGTAGCCTTCTGGATAAGAGTGTAGAGGGAAAGAGGGAATGAGGAGAAGGATAGAGGGGAAAGGGGGAAAGAGGGAAAGTGCAGTGAGCCCTGCTGCAGAGTTAAAGAGCTTGCTGCAGAGGCATTTAACCTGAAAGTGTGTCAGATTCATTTAGGTAACTGATGGACCCCTGACACTGAGAGCAGTGTTTATTAAGTGAGGAAGAGCAGGCAGTGTTTCCCAGCATGCAGGGGGTTAAATTACCCGTAACAGTGCAAGTGGACATTAATGTGCTGCTGGTTGCAGTCACAGCCTGTGGCCTCCTGACCAGACTGTACAGCATCCAGTTTCCCAGAGCTGTCGTGTGAGTACTGTATTACAGCACAGCATTATAATCTCTCTGTATGTATCCACCCCTGCTTGTGTATGCACACCTCATCCAGCTCTCTGTGCCACAGCTTCGACGAGGTTTACTATGGACAGTTTGTGTCTCTGTACATGAAGAGGGTGTTTTTCATTGATGAGAGTGGACCACCTTTTGGGCACATGATCCTGGCACTAGGAGGTGAGAATCAACCTCTTAGTAGTGTTAGGTGCAGGAGAAACCCCGTGTCCTGCACATTTTACTGTCTTCTCTTGCTCCCAGCACATCTGATCTAATTAATCAGCTCATTATCAGCTCTTTCTGAGTTGTCATCTACTGCACGTTCACATGTGAAAGCATTTAACCATTTTTCTGAGAAAAGTTGCATTTACATTGTCAAACAATTCCTTTTTTTTTTTTTTTGCTGATTACTGACCCAGATCGGATACTGTTGCATATGTGTAAATAGCTTGGATCGGATTTTTTCACATTCAGTAGTGGCCACCTTCAAATGAGGCTCTAAATCTGAAACATATCTGATATCTGGTCATTTGATGCACGTCTAAACACTCACATCCGATTTACGCCTGGTAATTTTGATGTTAGAAAAGTGAATCAATGAATCAATCAAAATGAATCAATTAGCACTCAAATGACACATGTGAATCATGAAGGGCAGTCGGTGGAGTCCGGATTGAATAAATTGTTTTATCAATCTGTATGGGAATACAGCCATGTAAAATAAACGGCAGGGGAGCTGCAGAAATAGGGGGCATGGCAGACAAGGATACACTTGATCTTGACTCCAGTTCCACCATAAAATTAAAGACTTTAAGGCAAACTACAAAGAGGCTAAAGTGGAAACAACAGCATCATTCCCTTTCTACAACCACAATGTTGCTACTGGTATAATGTTTCTGTTTTCAGCCTAGCACGTTTTGGCAGGGGAATGATGAGAACGTGGAAATCGGGTATGGGTCAGGTGGAAATCAGATCTCAGAATTGTGTATCTAGGCCTACAGTGTAAACGCAGCCAAAATGACCTGGATGTCTGATGACCCTCAGACCTGATCATCATGTTACACTCAGTAATTACATGTTATGTTAAAATGTCTCTCTTTGCAGGCTATCTAGGTGGATTTGATGGCAATTTTGTCTGGAACAGAATTGGAGCAGGTAAATTTTGTTTTGGTGAATTGTGCAAAAGTAACCTCTTAATACAGCCGAGTGAAAACGTTTAGATACTTTTAAGGAGTGAAACCAAAAAAAAAGACATTTAATAAGAGTTAAGCTTTACTGATGTTCCTTCATTATCATAAGTGACAAAAGTTGTCAAATAGAGAAATAATCTAAATTATATTTCTGAAAGTGATATACACTATATGGGCAAAAGTATGTGGACACTTGACCATCACACCCTTATGTGGTTCTTCTCCAAACTGCCTCCTCACCCAACATCAGTACCTGACCTCACTGAAGGAGCACAAATCCTCACAGCCACGCTCCAAAATCTAATGGAAAGCCTTCCCGGAAGAGTGGAGGTTACTATAACAGGGAAGGAGGAATAAATCTGCACATGTGAGCGTGATGGGCAGGTGTCCACCAATCTTTGACCATAGTGTGTATTTCTATTCCACTTACTTTTATAGAGCTTTGCAAATTTAGAATTTTTCCCATTTACTTTTCTTCCACTCTTTGGTTAGAATTTAATGTACATTATGTGGTTTGGATCAAAATGTGTGTGGCCATGAGATTAAATCGTTCAGCACAACCCATGTTACAAAATGTTCTTCGACAATTAGCTCATATAAGAATATAAGAAGAGTACTTATTGCTTCATCTCTCACTTTTCATTTTTTTACTTTTCATGTTTATTAAAGAATACTCCAGTAATGTTCCTGTATGGACCCTTCGACTGATACCTGCTTTGGCCGGGGCATTTTCTGTGCCCCTCGCCTACCTCCTCACGGTGGAGCTGGGATATTCTCATTTCTCTGCACTTGGAGCTTCCGTGCTGCTCATTCTGGGTAAATGCAATTTTCCGTCTCTGGATCAGTTACCAAAACAAACTTGACCTATAAAATTCTTTAACTCTTTAACAGAGAACTCGTTGATCGTGCAGTCTCGCTTCATGCTCCTGGAGGCAGTGCTTATCTTTTTCTTGCTGCTTGCTGTTGTGTCTTACCTGCGCTTCCACAACGCACCAAACAGGTACAAATGACTATATCGGATGATCTGAAGCCGTTCAGATTACGGCTGTCACTTCATGGAAATTACACTACAGAAATTTGCCATGAGTATATAATACGTTTTTTTTTTGTTTGTTTCAGTTCTTTAAGCAGGTGGTTGTGGCTCGTCATCTCTGGAGCCAGTTGTACGTTTGCAGTGGGGTCAGTAAAGCATTTAATTACAGCAACTCAATATTACACACAGATTTACTGTGTACTATGAGACTGTCAAAATTGTATTTAAGCTCTTTAAAGAAATTAGAATGCCTTCCCTGTTTCACTAACATGTCATATCACCCAGCTCTATGATAATATAATATTGTAATACATTATCTCTGAATAAATTAAATTGGTAAGGTTAGTATTTTTATAAAAAAATGACCAAATCTCATTTGTACTGAATTGTACAATTTTTGTATAGACTTTTTCACCCTCATTTTGAGTGTTGTATAATATATTTCTGTAGACATTAAATGAAATATCATTGAACTCAGTTTTTTCTTAAATGCATCACTACTATTTTGCTGGCAGTTTGTTAGCAAATCTATATATTTTGATACACCTTGTGTACCATAGAAATGTCTTCAGTTATGATAATGATATGATAATTCTGTCATATCGCCATAGTTTTGTTTTTTTTAAATTATGTGCTGAGTGTAAAAGACACAAGGGCCATTCAGACATAAAGTTTCTGAATCACATGTTTCAGTAGGTTTATATTACTCATCTGAAAGCAGAACATAGACAGGAATTGTTGAATATGTGACTCACTCCTGGCACGTCTGCCTCTGAGCGCCATTCGTCCTCTGCAACTGATCCAAAATGCAGCTGCACGATTGGTTTTCAATCTTCCTAAATTTTCCCACACCACCCCATTGCTGCGCTCCCTCCACTGGCTTCCTGTAGCTGCCCGCATCAGATTTAAAACACTGATGCTCGTCTACAAAGCCAAAAACGGACCAGCACCCACTTATCTCAAAGCTCTTATCACACCACGCTCCCTCCGGTCCTCTAGCACTGCTCGACTGGTCCCACCATCTCTCAGGGTACATGGAAGACCTGCATCAAGACTCTTCTCTGTTCTGGCACCAAGGTGGTGGAATAAACTTCCCCTAGATGTCCGAACAGCTGAGTCACTGGCAGTCTTCCAACGACATCTAAAGACTTACCTCTTCATAAAGTACTTAAGTTAGCACTCACACACACACGCACACAAAAAAACCCTCCCCAACAGTTTTGGACTGATGGTATTCCTAGTTTGTGACCTAGTGAGCCAATATCAGAATGTATTTTTGATAGACTTCAAAGCACTATTGTAAGTCGCTCTGGATAAGGGCGTCTGCCAAATGCCATAAATGTAAATGTAAATGTGAAAATGTGAATTAGTTTTACAGTACTGTGTGTGTACTGTAACTGCCAGTTGTGCTTCTGCTTAGCTAGGTATTGGAGTGTAATCATCTACATAATATCTGGTTGATGTTAATATTAATCTTATAATCTTAACATTAATCTGACGTACTTCCTCAGAGTGAAGTATATGGGTCTCTTCACCTACTTGCTGCTGCTCAGTCTGGCAGCGGTTCACACCTGGCATGTCATTGGAGACAAAACATTAAGCAATGTGAGTTTTTAGAGCTAATTATTTCCAAAGAAAACTACTGATTCAAGCCGATTTAACGGGGCTTCTGACTGACACAACATCCTGCCTCCTCCTTCCTCCACAGGGGAAAGTGTTGCTGCAGGTGGTGGCTCGCTTCCTGTCCCTAGTGGTGCTTCCAGTTTTTCTGTATTTGGGATTTTTCTACATACATCTGTCTCTACTGTACCGCAGCGGGCCACATGACCAGCTGATGAGCAGCGCTTTTCAAGCCAGTCTAGAGGTACTGTTCACACTGAGTCTGAGTTTGCTGGATTGCTCTCATATTAGCTTAACCTTGGCATTTTTAAAAAGGTTTTTAAAAACTATTTTCAAGCAAAACTACAAACTTTTGTGCAAATTTAATTTTTCATTATTGAAAATTGTTTCTCAGGCAACATTCCTTCATTCGTTACTAATAGAGTAAGTTAAACAAATTTGCCTGCTATTGTAATAAACACACATTTACATTTTTATATATATATATATATATATAGGGAAGTCAGTTAATGTCAGCATTAGAACAACCTAAAACACCATATATTAGGGTGGTGTTAGTATTTGGATGAAATGTGTGGTTTACACATTTAAACAAAAAAAAAAAAAGTGTGTAAACTCAGTTTTATATCATATTGTCTTAAAAAAATAAGTATCAGTGGCATAAACATTTCTTACTTTTGAAAAGTAAAGTAGTGGACTCAGACTTGTGGACCCATCTGTGTTAGAGTGCAGACTTCTTGCTGTGGAGAGTCCTCTGGAAGTTTGCAGTAAAGATCAGCAGCACATCGCTGTTTGGATGATAGGGTTTATATAATACTTTGCTGGCCGATGGAGAGACAGAGTATTAGGTTCACAGGTGGTCTGTCTCTGCCGGTTGGTCCGATGGCATGAGGTTATATTGGGTACAGATAAAAGCATTTCGGTGTGAAGCAGACAGGCTGGAAGATTCAGTGGTCGATGTTGATTTGTCTCAGATGGTGGGGAAAATGCCTGCCACAAAAGTGTGAATTGCAGCAATCCACAGCTGTGAGGTTACACTAGTCAGATACTATCCTGGCTATTAAACAGCTTGCTTGAAAACAATACTAGCATACAATCAGGATCTAACGTCGTAACTAACTCATGGATCATGAACAGGGTGGTCTGGCCAGGATCACTCAGGGTCAGCCTCTGGAGGTGGCATTCGGTTCCCAAGTGACTCTTCGTAGTGTGTCCAGCAAACCTGTTCCATGCTGGCTTCATTCTCACAAGGCCAACTATCCAATCAGGTCAGACATCTCTAAATTTGTTACATTAATTATTAGCGCCATGCTGATGTGTAAAATCAAATATTGGAACTGACTTGATTACATGCAGTGATGTTTTCCTCTGTCTAACCGTGCGAAGATATGAAAATGGGCGTGGCAGCTCGCACCAGCAGCAGGTGACGTGCTACCCTTTCAAAGACGTCAACAACTGGTGGATTATCAAAGATCCAAGAAAGTATGCATGACCTCCAACTTCCAAAGCATTCTGCATGTCTAGTGAAACAGGGCCTCCGTTATGCAAGGTGTGAGTTTTGTGTAATTTTGTGATGCTTATTGATCTTCTAGGCAGAGCCTTGTGGTGAGCAGTCCACCCAGACCTGTCCGACACGGCGATATTATACAACTGCTGCACGGCATGACCTCACGATTCCTCAACACGTAACTAAGCTCCATGTTCACATCTTAACGCAAAGATTTCAGGCAGTCAATTTGCAAGAAAGTAATATTAAAATCACATACTCATAGGCATGATGTTGCAGCTCCCATGAGCCCTCACTCTCAGGAAGTGTCTGGCTACATTGACTTCAACGTGTCCATGCCAGCCCAGAATCTCTGGAGAGTGGTGAGTAACCTGAACTGATAAAAGGTCTGTTTGGAATATTTGAAAGTCTTTCTAGATCTATAATAATCATGTAATTTCAGAGATACCTTACAATGAATGTGACTTGCAGTGTTACCATGCAGTGGGTCTCGCTAGTTTCGTCAATTTGACCATCTTTTAACATTTTCAGACAGGACCTAAGCCCCTCCCCCAGTGGGAACAAACCTGCTAAGCTCTGTATATAACTGAAATATTGAGCTGTTTAGGTGCTCACCTTTACAGTGAAACCTGAGAAACTGTTTCCGTCTGCTTCTCAGGACATTACAAACCGGGAGTCTGACCGGGATGTGTGGAAGACTATCCTGTCAGAGGTGCGGCTGATCCATGTCAACACTTCTGCTGTGCTAAAGGTTTGTGTTTGTGTGTATATTTGTGTACATGCATTTAAAAGAACTAACTCGCTATAAGAGCATTAATTAAAATAAATTAAAAGACGCTTTCTGCTTCGTCTCATGTAGCTGAGCGGAACATCTCTTCCAGAGTGGGGGTTTCATCAGCTGGAGGTGGTTGGTGATAAGATCTATAAAGGCTACCAGCAGAGCGGTGTGTGGAACGTTGAAGAACATCGCTATGGCAGAAGTAAGAGAGAGAGTCTTTCTCTGAGAGGAAATCGGTACAGATTGCTATCTGTATTTGTGTTTCGCTTACTGTATTTGTCTGTATCTGTATCCGGATTTAAACCAGAAATGGGCGTGGCCTAAACTAGAAAACCCAGATGCAGAAATGGCAGCACTGTCAGCATAGTGTGTGAATTCTGGCTCTGATGGTTCCTCAGCCTCAGCTACATCACTCGAGTTCATAATCGGTCTCACCTAGAGATATGCATAAGACTTTTTTTTTTTTTTTTCTAAATCCCATTTGCGCAGTTATTATTTTGATTTGTACCTGTCTGTAATATATTCTAAAAAAATGTGTTGGTTTTGTTTCCTAAAATATAAACAATCGTTATTTAGCGTAATTTAAACTACCACCTCGCTGAATGGGAAGTTAGTAAGGGTGCCGTAAATGGATTGCACATCGCTGCATGTTTATGTTGAATGTGGTCGCCGCATCCCACTTGGTGCATCACATGGGATCTCAGTCCCGATCCACACATCCAGTCTCAACCAGATGCCCTGCGAACCCTTCTCATGAGCTTTCCAAAAAAAAAAAAAAAAACATGACTAGAGCACCTCCCATTAATATCTGTATTTGTAACAGTTTAGAACACTTTTTCTGTTCATTCTGATTAATGTATTCATATACATGAGCTATATACACCCACCGGTCACTTTATTAGGAACACCTGTAACCGTGTTCATTTGTGCAGTTATCCAATCAGCCAGAGCTTCAGTTAATGTTCACATCAAACATCAGAATGGTGAAAAAAGTGATCTCAGTGATTTGACTGTGCCATTGTTGTTTGTTGCAGTCAGGCTGGTTTGAGTATTTCAGAAAGTACTGATCTCCTGGGATTTTTTTTTACTCACAACACTCTCTAGAGTTTACACAGAATGGTGTGGGGAAAAAAAAGGTACACTGAGCGGCATTTCTGTGGGTAGAAACGCCTTGTTGAAGAGAGAGGTCAAAGGAGAATGGCCCGGCTGGTTTGAACTGACCATTCTGTTGTGTTATGGACACAGGTCAGGAACAGCGGGAGAGAGAACTTGAACTCAAGTCTCCTACTCATGTGGACTTCAGCAGAAACCTCACGTTTATGGCTAAGTTCATGGAACTGCAGGTGAATATGAGTCATACAGTATGATCTTTATGAACTTCTTTGAGTGTGAGTTGGTTTTGCTTGTGACAGTGGAAGATGCTGACTGTAAGAAATGAAGAGTCAGAACACAAATACAGCTCCTTACCTCTGGAATGGATCACCATGGATACCAACATCGCATACTGGCTTCATCCATCAAGTAATGTATGTTCTTTATAATATTTCTCCTTATAGTCTTTTGGACACATTTACAAACTGGTATATATTAATGACTTTAATATAAAATCCACTCCCATCATTTCATTCAGGCCCAAATCCACTTGATAGGAAACGTAGTCACCTGGACACTTGCAAACCTTGCACTTCTTGTTTACGTAGTCCTGTTTTTAACTTATCTGCTGAGACGACGGCGGCGGATAGAGGACATCCCTGAAGGTATGTGGTTTGACTTCTCAAAAATTAAAACTTAAGGCCAGGCATCACAGGTGAAAGTAGTGATATTGCTTGTATTCATTTCCCATTTAAGAAGCAAAATAAAAAAAATAAATAAAAAGAAATTGCTATAAATACTTTATATTTGTGTTCCCTTATTTATGGGTAGGACTGATTTTTGCCCTAATTTTCATCTTTATGATATGTAGCCCATGTACAGGTATTTCCTTTGATTATACACCCACAGCTACTTTATTAGGAACACCACGCTAATACTGAGCATGATGAAGTATGATGAAGAATCGACTGATTGGATAATTTGAATAAATGGTTTTAAATTCATTAAATAATATTTTGACAAATTATGTAAAAGTCTGACCACTGAATTTTATTTGTTGAAGAAAAAAACTTTTTTTAAATATACAAAATGTAGTGATGTATTGCTTAATTTTCAAATTTGAATGACATTTTAAAAGAAATGATCTTGTAGTGATCTGTACTGTTTGAGCTGTAGAGCTCTGGGTTTGTGAGAACTGTTGTGGATCATGACAGATCTGTTGACCTGTTTTTTTTTGTTGTTTTTTTTTTACACTTGGCTCTGTCCACGTTCAGCCTCTTGGAAGCAGCTGGTGCTGGCGGGTGTTGTGTGCTCTGGAGGATGGGCTGTAAATTACCTGCCCTTCTTTCTGATGGAGAAAACATTGTTTCTGTACCACTATCTCCCAGCTCTCACTTTCCAAATTCTGCAGATCCCTGTGGTTGTGGAGCACCTGTACACTCACACACTGAGGTGACTGGAGAGAAATGTTATGTTTGTCATCACTCTTTTCTCACAGGTGCTTGTGTAGAAACTCCTCTTTTCCTACCCCCAGATCTCCTGCGTGTCAGAAGGCATTTGGTGGCGTAATCCTGGCAGCTTTGTGCTCGGTGTATATTTGCTATCGCACCTTCAGCCCCCTCACGTACGGCCAGCCTGAGCTCACCTCAGAGCAGCTGAACGCACTGCGATGGAGAGACAGCTGGGATATACTCTTCCATAAACGCTGATCTCCTGAGCTCTCGTCTCTGAACACTAATGTTTACCCAAGAACATATAACACAGCTGAAACGAAGAGGAAATTCACAACCGTAGAAAGAAAGATGTGGAGTCAAATCATGATTTTATTAGAATGTGCTCAAGATGCTTTACAAGAAGGTACTTAGTCGAACACAGAATTGAGTCTAAATGTTTTAGAATAATGCAAGAACAATATCCAAGGTCCTGGAAACTAATGTGGCTGAAATGCTGTTGGGCCTCCATCTATAAGAGCTGCTGAAGCTGAACATACTCTATTCTATTAAGTATTAAATATTTTTGTATAAAATTTGTATTATCTACAGTAATCTAGCTAGCAACTTTATCACTGTGAATGTTTCTATAGCAAAAGAAAGCATTAGTTTCCCTGTTTGTACTTGAGATTATCTCAGAGAAGAACTTTTACTACTGCTGTACAAAAGGTTTCATTAATCTTTGCACAACACTAATCAATGATACTTGAAAATTGGAATTTTTTTTTTCTGTAGCCACAGTATTTTCTGTTTTTTTTTTTTTTTTTT
>CM040998.1:6718694-6783305 GCA_022985145.1 Pangasius djambal
AAAATACCTTTAAAATACCTCTAAAATATCTTACCTGAGCGTCAAACATTTGTCGGTAAACCTTTCCGCTTGGAACAACACGAGTCTCAGCCATGGCTATTGCAGTGGCTAGCTCTAGCTAATGTTGGTGAAATTAGCTAGCCTGCTAACAGTGTGGCCGGGAAAAAACCGTTAGAGAAGTAATGCTACTGTGAGAAACAGGTTGCTAATTTTGAGACCAGAAAAAAAAAACGTTCTTTTTCTTGTTTTTTTTTTTTTTTTTTTTGTCTTATTGTTGATGTAAAGGTTGAGTTTTAAACGTTGTGATAATGTAAATCCATTCTCCAGGCTAACACTCTCCAGCGTCTTCGCCGTTGCTATGGTGACAAGGCGGCCAGGTGATTCATAAGTGTGTGCGCGCGCGCCAGCAGGTGGAGCAGCATTTCCTCACTAAAAGCTCAACTAATGTAGGACATGACCTGCTGCACAACACACTCACTCCTCTTAACAGTAAGCATCCTAGTGCCCAGTGTTTCCAGCATAGGTGAGCATCAGTCTGAGGTAATTCCTCAGACAAGATTGCTTTATGTTTGTGCAACAGGGAGTTACTGGGTAATTAGTGTGGGTTGAGATGGTCTTATAGTTATAGTCCATCACTGGGCACCATATGCACCTATTCACAGCTAGCCATTTTTTAGGAGGTATAGGAGGAAACCAGAAAACCCAGAGGAAACCCACACAGATAGCGCAGAACATGCACAGAAACTCCACACAGACAGCAGCTGGTTTAAACCGGGGACCCTGAAGTTGAGAGGAGACACCACTACCCACTGTGAAACTGTATCACCAAGTAGTACATCATAATTAGCATAAATAGATTATTTGTATCATGGTGATCCTATGATTGTGGTGCCATTTAGCTTTTGTGACTCTTACAAATATAACTTTATATTTTTCAACCTTGGATCTAAGAAAACTATTCAAAACGTGTGTTACATCTCAGGCAACAATATCTTTTTTTTGTTATTGCAAGGATCCTTTGCTGAATGGCAGATTTACACAGAATTAGCAAATACACAAAATGTGGTTAACTAGCATGAGAACATTAAGGTCTTTCTAAAATAATGATTTACTCTCAAATCTATAATTTGGGTAACACAGTCATACTTTCAGAGTGACCTTGTCAGTCAATATTACAATATCACTGAAAATAAAGAAAAAGAATGTTCCCATGATCTTCAGATAATTTGGATCCTGATAAACATGTGACTTGTGTGAATATTCCAAAAAATTTAATAGCGGTGAATGTGTTCAGGTAACGGGGTTGAGTGAATGTTGAATGTTGTGGGACACAAAATTTTCAAAAACTATAATGGATGACTCATAGAATAATAATAATATTTCTGAAGTAATTTAATTATTATATTTCGAGGTAAAGTGTAGTTACTGGGGGCTGGGACAGGCAAAAATGTTTTTTGTTAACTGCTACAGAAGTTTTAGTAATGTTTAAGTTATTCGTCTGAAACGTGCAAATAAGTTGATGTGAAGAACACTATCTATGTTGAAAAAAAAAGAAAGAAAAAAGTCCCCTGGTCTTTTTCCGGTCTTCAACTGTCCAGTTTTGGTGTCTGTGCCCATGAGAACCTCAGATTCTTGTTCTTGGCTGACAGGAGTGGAACCGGGTGTGGTCTTCTATTGTAGCCCATCTGCCTCAATGCTTGATGTTTTGTGAATGCTGAGATGCTTTTCTGCTCACCATGGGAGTGCTTATTGAGTTACTATAGATTTCCTTTCAGCTCATACCAGTCTGGTCATTCTCCTCTGATCTCTCTCATCAAAAAGGGAGAGACTGCTGAGTGTGAAAATCCCAGGAGATCAACAGTTTCTGAAATACTCAAACCAACCCATCTGGCACCAGCAACCATGCTAAACCATGGCTAAAGTCACAGAGATCACATCTTGACCTGTATCTGCATGATTTTATGCATTGTGAGGCATTATGCATTATGATTCTATGCATACATGATTGGCTGATTGGATAACTGCATAAATGAGTAGGTGTATAGATGTTCCAGTTAAAGTGACCGGTGTGTGTGTGTGGCACACTTGTGCCACCAAAACAGCTCTGACCGTTGAGGCATGGACTCCACAAGACCTCTGAAGGTGTGCTGTGGTATCTGGCACCAAGATGTTAGCAGCAGATCCTTTAAGTCCTGTACTGTAAGTTGTGAGGTGAGCCCTCTGTGGATAGGACTTGTTTGTCCAGCACAACCCACAGATGCTTGATTGAATTGAGATCTGGGGAATTTGAAGGCCATGTCAACTCATTGTCACATATTTATTTATAATCTTTTCTAGGGTAATCTTTCCAGGCCATTTTAGAATATCTTTGTAGAATAAGCAATAATTTATGTCTTTTCACACTTTCTTTGCTTTACTCTATGACATACCAAAGGCATGCAGGTATACATGAGACAATTGCTTTTAATTTCATCACTTTTCAGGAGGAATGAAGCATTGTTTCAATGCACTGTAAGGGTACCAACAAATTTGTCCACATCTGTATCTAATATGTTTAAACTCAGTAAGGTTAGTCTGACAAACTTGCTTTTAAATTGGCCACTTACATATATTATAGGAAATTGTACAACACCATGTTTCAAGTGACCAAACTGGACTGTTTTAAGATCCAATGACATCAGTAATTCTAAGGTTAGAATTGGGTTGATAGGAGTTAATAATAATAATAATAATAATAATAATAGTCTCCAGTCTTCTCTGTAGGTTCATGTGGGCTATTTGGCAATGCAAAAATGTCGTCTCCTGGGTGGGTTTATATCAAATCCCGTCTGTGTCTGTGTTATCAGTCCCACTGGAGTTGTCCAGAACACACTGTGTGCACTCTTTAGCACAGTCTTTAACAGTGGCTTTTGTTCTCAAGGCACGTTTCCTGTTATGAGAAGAAATTGTTAAAAAAATGGTTCAGAATGGTGACTATTAGTGTGCTTACCTTGCATCTTATTCAAATAATTGGGATTATTATAAAGACAACTGTAAAATCACAGCAGCACATGTGTGTTAGTCTGATTGGAGGCACAGAAACATAACGGAAAATACATATACCAACCTTCTGTAATAAAAATTGCATCTCGGCCTGGGAGGGTAGCTGGATGACAGTTCCTCCTCAGTGAACATCCTCTCCTGTAAATTAAGTATTATTAAAATAGATGCAAAACAATCTTGCTTATTTCCCCTTTTAATGTATTTATTGTAGTTTTCAATGTAGCTTTTAATGTATTTATTGTAGTTTTTGTAATTAAAATTCAAGTACTTCAAGTAAATTTGAGTCTCGTATTACCCGAAAACTTTCTTCTTGAGCGTCTGAGGTACATGGGTCTTTAATACTTATACAGACACTGTACTCCCCTGAGGTTGGGCTTTGAGAATCATCACTTATACCTGAGGTCAAAAATGAAAAGTTAATGCCAACCCAGAAGGAACGAACCAACCATGAAAAAAATAGGAACTAGGTTTTGTGGTTAGGCTGGTCTGACTATTCTACCACTGATGACAGCAGAAACACAAATGTTTGTATACTTTTGAATTTTTGTGTTTGTTAAATTGGTACACAGGCGAATTTATGGAGGAAAAGCGGATCGTTACAAATGAAGACCAGCTACAGACATAAACCAAATAAGAATAAGTGTGAAAGTAGAAATACAACATACAATAAATACAGGAAAGAAATATTAAATATATTGCAAGAAATAGAAGTGGAGTCACAAAAAAGACAGCACCTTTCTCATATCTTTCCTTGAAATCCTCCTCACTTGTTTGGCTTTTTAGCTAAAGAGAAAAAAAGCACAGTAATTTCTCAAACAAAAGGAAAAAAGGGAACAAGCTGCTGTAACTGAGATGTGATTCATTTTTTTTTAATGAAGAACGATTGCTCTGTCTTCCTTGTTGAGTTCTCTGAACTGCCGTTTAATGGTTACAATAATCTAAAATGTACACAATCATTTATCATACAATAGCAAAAAAAAGGAACAAGCTGCTGTAACTGATATGATTCATATTTTCACTATGAAGAACGATTAATTTTTTTTCAGCTTTACTGAGCTCTCCGAACTGCTGTTTAATGATGTTACAGAGAAGAAAGTCACACTAACCTCCACTGTTCTCCAAAAAGTTTTTCCTTCTGTAGTCTAGGAGAGGGGGGAAAAAAAGTACAAGTTTAGTTTAGTTTAGTTTAGTTTAGTTTAGTTTAGTTTAGTTTAGTTTAGTTACTGGTGGTAAATTAGTTCCCCTTTCACCAAGAAACAAACAGAAAAATATTACCTAAAGCTAAATAACAACAGCTTTATTGCTAATCTCCCAAATGTTAGCTAGCATGATAATAACGCAAATGATATTAGCCGAATTCTAATAGTTAGCTGTCACAATACAAACTATCTTGATAAATACAAAGTATATATAGCAGCAGATTAGGTCTCATTCTCGATGTCACGTCTATTAAAGTTTAGAAGCTGACTGATGTGAAAAAGTCACATTATGACTTTACAAATATGTGATTAGAGAAATGTAGTGTTTGAAAGTGCAAGTACAAGTACAGATACTTAAAAATCAGACTCAGAAATTGTACTTTGTTGCTTCTCACTTCTGATGAAAACACTGTTAAGTCATATGACAAAAGAGTGATTGAGTTCTGCGTATAAAACTTACTGCTAGTGTTTTGTGTAAGTGGTTCTGTTTCCGGAGTTTTGCCTGAAGAGCAAGAATTTCTCCTTGAGTGCGGAACAGCTGGACCTGGAGCTCATCACAACGTTCTCCCATCGCTCGGAGCTGCTTGCGGTAACGGTCTTTGTCCTGCAGGTTTTTACAGTTCTCCTGATGGTACTCTTCTCGTGAAGAAATCGCCTTATTAATAGAAAAAAGGGGGCCTTTACAGCATAACAGAGTCATATACATAGTTCTGTTAGATGTGATAGGAGTGCAACTGCAAACACAGAGCAGAGTTAGAAATGTCATTTTATCACCTTGTCTCTTTCTTTAATGACTTCATCCAGCTGCTTTAAAATGTCCTCCATGCGATTGCAGTACATTTGTGAGTCTTTCTTTAAAATCTCACACTTAATTTCCAGTTCATCCTTCTTTTCCAGGTTCTGCAAACATGAATTTTTTTATAATAAGCAGGCAAAAGGTTTGCTGCTGGCAATATGTTGTTATAGAAAGCTATGCTCTTAAGAAATTTAAAACCTTTTTTCACAAACCTTATCTCGTAGCTCCTCTGCGTCGTGTAGCTCCCTGCGTAATTCATAAAGCTCGTTGACCAGCTCTTGATGTGCCTGGTTTTGCTTCTTGAAATCTTCCATTAACTCGATGCTTGGCTTCTCATTATCTGCTGGGATTTGGACCTGATGGAAAAATCATTGGCCCAGGTAATCAGTTTGACAGCAGGATCTATGAGTGCAGCCTTTTCTTTTCTTTTCTTTTCTTTTTTTAAGCTATTTTACCTGGGAAGAGCTCTGAAGCTCCTGCACTTGAGCTCGGAGAAGATCATTCTCTTTCTGAAGCTCCAGCATCATTTCTTGGCTAGGCCTCTGCTCCATAGCATTTTTCAGGGTAATAGTACGTTTACGCTGAATCTTTGAATCACTCTCGGCATTCATTAAGCTGTGCTTCAGCCTCTCGATCTGATTGAGAACAGAAAAACTGTCTCACTACTTATTTAAAAACTTAATACACAAAAACTTGATGCATTAAAATTCCACCTACTGGGCCATATATTCTTAAATGGTCTAACCTCTAGCTGTAGGTCCCGATTACACATGAGAGCACAGTTTTTCTCCTCACTCAGTCGGTTCATGTCACTCATCAGTTTGTAATTCTCATCCTTCAAGTGCCGTGCCTTGTCCCACATCTGGTCCCGTTCTTCACGCATACGCTGTACACGCTCCTGCTGTTTGCGAAGCTCACATTCTCGTGTCTGCAGCCGGCGGATGGTGTCAGCATGCTCAGCTATACGTGCTGACGCCGCCAGTCTTGCCTTGCGCTCATCCTGAAGGGCTTTCTGAAGCCGAGTCACCTCACTCATGAGAAACTGAGTTAGTCCTGACTCGCCTGCAGTATCTTAATTGTGAAAACAAAATGGGCACATACTAACCTATTAAAGTTTTCAAATTAAACCATTGCCTTTTATTATTACTGGCATTTCCCACTGAAAAAACCCAAACTTATCTACCATTATGCCATTTTAGCTAACAGCAAACCTACCCACTAGGATTGAGAAGACCCTCGATGGCTCTTTGCCTGTTATTTTCTGATACACCTGAGGGTAGTCCAGTTCCAAACTCTCAAGGAATGCCACGTAGCCCTTATGACCTGTCCTTTGTAAGATATCTAGCAGTACACCTAGAGAACACACAACATGTCTCTAAAAAAGTAATGGACAAGAAAAATAACGAGGTCAGTGTGTGGTGGTGTGAAGGTTACCTACCTACTTTTCGCCGTCTAATGACCAGACTTGGATCATTGTAAATCTGTTCCTCATCCTCACTGTTAAGCACCCTACACTGTCTCAGGTATGGTATTATTCGCGAAGGCTCAATGGTCTTGATGAGAAGCATTCTGTGGTCCTCCAACCGCATCCAACACTCTTCATCGTCCTCAAACTCGACAGCGCTTGGTCCATCAGCCATTGCTCGTGTCGTAGTTTGTGGATGTTTCTATCTTTACTTCTTAACTGAAACTGGTAACAGGGCTGACTTCAGTACAGTATATCAGAAACAAAAAGGAAATGTTGGTCAAGCCAAATCAATCGTAGTTCCTTTTTTCAAAAGTCATTTGAGGTTTTTCTCATTTCCCTCTATTTCTCAATTCAGCTATGCCAATGTGCTTAACTCGTGACATGCAGTGGAAATGAACACACACTCAAATTTTGTACCTATTCTCTATGGTCATCTTATTTAAACTTCTCATCTGTTAACATCAATGTGGTTAAATCAGTAAAAATGATTCTTACAGCTAAAATAAAGGCAATACAAGGAGATCAATTTTAAAACGTTTTATTCGAAAATAGTTTTTAAGAAATAATTTGTAATTTAACATTTGTGCACTCAGTCTTATATTTCCTCTGTGAACAAAATCATAAAAGACTTTATATATTTTCAACATGGACTGTTTTTGAAAATTGTGATTAACATAATATTAAACATATTGTCATAATAAAATAAAACAAATATATTGCTACCACTTATATGCTATGCACTTGTATGAGTGTCAGTTTGATTTCTTGGCTCACTCCCAGGAAACTGTGCTGCTGTTAATTCACTTTCTTTCATGTTGAGCAGAGAATCCTAAAAAAAAAAATAGTAAAGTTAATTAATGCACTACAATAAAATGGCAAAAATAGTTGAAAACTGCACGACTCTAGCAACCTTTTCATGACCATACAAAACTCACCAATGCTTTGATCTGATCTTCATCTTCAAACTGTGTTGGCTTGACTTTGTCCATGTTGTCTTCCTGATCCACAGCATCTGCCGACCCTGTGCACGGATTTATAGTGGCCAAGAGGGCAGGTAAGGTAAAACATGACAGGAAGCGAGCCTTCAGAAGCAAATATGCTTGGTTGGTTTGAAACCTCTCAGAGACCATCTTACGGACAGCAGCTATCTTAGCTTCTTCCTCACTGTTATCTCGGTGTTCTTCAGGCAGGAGCTGCACTGCTGACTTCAACAAAGAATCTCTTCCTTTAAGCAAAGTGGTCAGTGTATTGATACTGCTAACAAATGGGGGAAGATAAGGCATTTTGTCTTCCAGTCCAGGCAGTGTAATTCCACCATTCCCCTTTAGCCAGTTTTTCACTTGATCTGGTTGCTCGAAGAACGTCAAGCTAGGGTCAAAAGTCATTTGTTTTGGTCTGGGATTAGATGTGGTAGCTGCTCTATAAACAGTTTGCTTTTCGGCTTGTGGGGGCATCTGCTGCGCCACAGTTTGAGTCAAAATTTGACAACTAGTGGTCATAGGACTGGTAAGTGAATTAACACACCACTGATCTGTTGGAAGGCCACCTACACTGATTGTAACAGGACTATTCACAACACTGGACTGTGGAGTTGCATGTGATGTTCCATTCACAGCAGAAGAGGGTGCAGAAGTGGGGATTATAGAATAGGCTGAACATATAACACGGCCCTCTGTAGAAGATGTTGGTAGGCTTTTATTGATATTAGGTACTGCAGAGTTAGTTGGAACCCTAGAAACATTAGCAGTAGCAGCCCGAGGAGCATTAGCTAGGCAGGGTTCTGCAGTGTTGATGATCGCCAAAGAGCCATTTTGGTTTACTATGATTGGTTGCTGAAATACCACCTGAGAAACAGGATGTGGCATTCTTTGGCTTTGAGGACCTGGAATAGTACCAGGACCAGAAATGTTCAACTGATGGACAGAAGGGATAGATGGTGTGCTTGTGACAGCAGACACTGAAGAGGCATTGGGAACATTGTTGGTTGCATCCGAAATACATGATGGTGTAAGGTTTTGACAAGTTCCCATGGGGGACGATGAAACAGGAATCAGAGAAGACATGGGATTCATGGGAGTCACAGGTTTGTTTTGATTACATGCAGTTTTAGAAGGGGGAACTTGGGCTGCGGATGTTGGCACATTTGTGTCAGGTAGAACTTGAGAAATACTACGTATATTTGTGACAGCAGCTGGAATGACACTGGGGAAATTAGAAGAAGAGGGAAGTGAAGAAACAATGTGGTTGTCTGAGACAGAGGAAGGCCTATGGTTATGACCGAGATTTGATCCAGCAGTCAGAGATATATTATTATTTCTAGGTAAATTAGGTGTTGGATTGCTTGGTCTTATGGCATTGGTACGTGCAACACAACTACTCTGGTTGACTGTGACAGGTGGTTGAAATACCATCTGAACATTGTTTGGCGTCACCTGGTTTTGATTACCAGGGATGCCAGGAGCTTGTATCCGAATTCCAGCAACAGGCATTAAACCAGCAGGGGTGAGAATCCA
Organism: Pangasius djambal; assembly: GCA_022985145.1. Classification (NCBI taxonomy): domain Eukaryota; kingdom Metazoa; phylum Chordata; class Actinopteri; order Siluriformes; family Pangasiidae; genus Pangasius; species Pangasius djambal. The sequence continues at coordinate 6,727,713 of CM040998.1, forward strand.
GGCTGTAGTCTGTGGTAGTACAGCCACTGTCTGGGTTACATTACTGTTTTGTTGTTTTTTAGCGGCCTGTTTCTTGGCGAGCTTGGCTCTTTTATTGTCCATCAAGGCTTGAGCTTTCATTGTGGGTTTGTGTTTGCGTCTTGGACTGCTCGTGTCCTCTAAAGTCTCTGTAGGTGGTCCAGTTGTGGACACTGAGGTTGTGGGACAGGATGCTGGCTGTGTCACTCTCCCAGATTCTACTGGTTTTGCCAAATTTAGTCCTGGCTGAGGAATTTTTGATACATCTTGTGTACCCAACTGCAGAAGAGTTGTTCCCTGTACCACATTATTTGAAGTGCCTACTTTGTTATCTGTATTTGGCTGGGCAACAACAAAATTCTGGGGAAGTATCAAGGTAGCATTTATCGTCTGACTAGCAGACTGCATGTCCTGTTTTGTTTTCCTTTCCTGCCGAGACCTTGGAGGAATTGCGATTTTGGCTGGCTGTGGAAGTAACTGTGGTTCTAAAAACTCAGGGGACTGCAGGGGCCTAGAATGTTCCATGTGCTCTGTTCTTTCGGCAAGTATGTCTGCTACGGTCTTAATATAACAGTAGGAACCTGGAGTAGGCTTCTTGGCTGAAAGATATTAAAACATAACAGATCTTGGTTTTGGAGGTCGTATTCACAGCACTTTAATGTGAAAAGAAACACAAATGACACCTCATATACCTGAATAGCGTCTCGATTCAGGTCCTGGTGTCTGAGGAGAAGTGGAAAAAAATGTCATTGAGTATTTTTCCAGCATCTACAATGCCTTTATAGATTCCATTTTCATTTAGACATTTTCTGGTTATTACAGGCTACTCTAGGAGGGGAGGCTACTGATTGGAATAGCACATAACAAGGAGCAAATTTTGCAGAGAGAGAGAGAGAGAGAGAGAGAGAGAGAGAGAGAGAGAGATATGTAGAAAACTACAAAAAACAAGATGGGCATTAAAAAATAAGTTGTACTATGCTAATGTTGACAGCAAGAAATGCTTGTTTGAAGCAAAGCCAAATAATATTACAATTTTTGTATATACTACATAGTATATTAACTGATGATATCTCATCTAGTTATATTAGTATTAATATAATACACTTTACCAAGGACACTTTGTCTCTGCGGGCCTCAATGACTTTCTTGCAACCATCAGTATCAACTTTAAGAGCCTGTTTCAAAACAACACATTTTTTAAAAATGCAGCCAGCCTTCAACACTCATTATAATAACAGAATTTCAGAAAGCAAAGACTTCACGTACCTGCAGAAAAAACAAAAACACAGATGATTTTACAAGAGGGACATCTGCTGCTCTTTTTCGAACAATGTCAGCTGTATTGAGACAAAGATAACTTCACTGCTGAAGAAAGAAACCAATTCCCACAACCCAGATGAACATTGATATTTTATCATTATATCCCAAAATTACCTTCACAAACCCGTCTCTCACTGAAAGATAAAGGCATTAGCACATTGCCAACCCATGGAGTAATGGCTAACATGAGATCATAGCTCAGCTGGGTGGTGGCTACAGCCTTGGGGACAGATTTACATCTTCTTCTCTGACTGCTTTCTATTTCACTCTTGTCCTCCTCTTCATCATTTTTGGCATCGTTCCGATTTGTACGTGAAGACAATCTGGTTTTGGGTTTTGGCGTTCTCTGGGAGAAAAGATATTTGTTATTGCGATCCTTTCATTTGCATTGTTTTGTTAACTGTTGATCCGCTATATAAAGATTCTTATACCACAGCAGTGCTGAATTATTGAATCTGAAGGTGCTGATTAATTTTCCACGAAAGCACGGCTCTGACAGCAGCTCCACCTATAATTCAACTCACAGGTTTATCTTAATGTGCTCATTTTAATGCTTTATTGGTTTTAAAGTAACAATCCATGCATATGGATTTGGATGGCAGATAATCGTTTATACGGTGAATCTTTCTGCATGCGTACTTTCATTTAACATTTTATAAAAGGAGTCTTTAGAGTCTGTGCTTTGTAACAGTCCAGGACACAGGACTATCCAGTTTCTAAGCAACATGAAAAGCTGTGCTTTTCTGTCGTTCCGACTTCAAAAGAGAGAAATGAATATAGAGGCTGGTGATGGAATGACTGTTTATAGCTGTTATAACCAAGTGATAACTGGCACTATCTACAAAATTGACAAAATTAACGTAAATATAAATGGTTCAAAAGCATGACGTGCCACAAGTTCCTGTGGTATAAGAGGAACAAAACACTTCAGGCTGTGCTGTTATAGGAAAATAATCCACTTTGGCACCATAGCACCTCATTCCTTATAAAGGTACCTTACCACTTTCATGACAGAGGCTCTCATGCAAATCAGCATGTGTTTAACATCACTTTCAGACACCATGATCATGGCAGGCTCATCGCTTGAATTCTGTAAGTAAAATACAGTAAAAAGAAATCTGGTTCAGTATTAAGAAACTAGGTTGAAAAAAACCTGAGATTCTGGGAGTTTTTTCTTCTGTTAAGTGCTTGAAATAAATACAAATATTGAACATTCAATATGATTTTGAGAACTTCTCTCTGATAATAATAAGAGCACAAAATTATGCATTTCTGATCTCAAAAGTCTAAAACGTACCCGTTTTTGTAAAGTGGGTGGTTTCATACCGACATAAGTCTTCACGGGTTTCCCCGTTGTGTCCAGCACGGTGTTCCGTACGCAACCTCCAGCACTCTCTTCCGCCTCAGTGGGCATCCTTACCAACACGGTCTTCAGTTTCCCTGGAGAATGCGCCAGCCTGTTCCCGCGTGCAGGAATCCACTCCTTCATGTCCGGCTGGACGTACTCGAGTTTAGAGTCCTCATCTGAAGAGACATTTTCCACTGCCTGTTCACCATCGCTGTCCATGTACGGCACTTGCTCCTTTTCATCTTCGGAGGTGTCGCTTTCAGTTTGAAAGTCTTCCTCTTCGTTTTCTTTTTTGACCTTTTTCAGACTCACGCACCTCCTCTTCAACTGCGGCTCACGTTTTACTGGGCTCTCTCTTACTCTTCCTCTCTTTACACCTTTTTTCTGTTTGGAGTAAAATACAGTGTGATGTTTTTAAAGTGCAAAATATGTAGGACCTAGAATGCAAGTAAGAAATTAAACATGACAGGGTGTGCTGTTTTAGGGAAAAACAATCAATTATAGGTATTGTTATGCAGCCTGATGAGAAGTGCTACTACCATACCGATTTTCCAAAAAACAGCACATCCTAAAATTTTTTTTTAATCTTACACCACAGCAATTTTCCAATGATTACAATGTTTTATTAAATTAATGAATGACACTGTGTCCCGAGTTACATTTAATGTTGTGGAGCGTTCACGAGCCTTGCATTATAACAGCTATAAACAGTCGTTTCCTCATTAGCCTAAATAAATATTTCCTTATAGAAATATTCACCATATCAATGATTATATGTTTTTCTTTCATATCTAACATTTTTTTTACAAATCCATTTATCAGCCTCATGCGACACATCTGCCATACAATTCCCTGTGAATGAACTGTTACTATAGAAACGGATATAATAACGTATTAGGATGAGCGCGTGAATATAAACCCGTTATATGAATTGGAGCCGACACGACTTTCAGAGCTGCTTTTCAACACCTTCCGACCAATCAAATTTGAGAATTCAAAAATGCTGTGGTATAAAACCTAATACTAGACAAACACTTACCTCAGCTGACTGCATCATCCATTTCCACTTGTTCAAACACTGGCTGTCGACCCGGTTTGGTATTTCAGAGGCGATCTTAGACCATTTACCTGGTGCAATTGTGCAATTATGATGAGCAAAAAGAAGACAGCAGGGATATTATTTAGTCTGCAAGTGCCTACAGAAACAATAGCGTGGTTTAGATCTATCTACTGATAGCGAGGTTCTATGACAGCGAAAAAGAAAGTTGAAGGTAATCTCTCACCAACACCATATTTCTCTACCAGTTTGGTCAGCAGTTCCACTTCTTCATCACTCCATGTGCCTCTCTTTATGTCATCACGGAGGCAATCCAGATATCTGAGGATATCGAGTGAAGGATGCTTTTTTAACAGTACAGTTGTAAGAATCAAACAAATCTCATAGATATATTCACTTTCATATAATTGCACCTGCTCGACAAAAATCTAAGGAAGTATTTGCAAACCTGTCTCGGCATGAATTGTCTGTCCTTCCAGGTACTTCCAGTCTAATCTTCCACCATTCCTTGCAGCCATACTTCTTTACAGCATTCAGCAGTAACTGCAATAACACCAACCGGAATTAACTTGATCTTATTGCAATATGCCAATGTCGAAAAAAAAACATCAGCAAATTATCGGGCTCCATAATAATGATTACTACTTTTTACGCATTAAGATCCAGAATCAGCACTAAAGCTGCCTCAATGGACAATATATAATTAATGGACAATACTGGTATTTTCATTTGTCCTGTTAGCATGTTGAGTAGGTCACCCAAGACTTCTCTATCCCCAGCCACAATTCCTCCTGGCGCATCCCCAGACATTCCTAAGCCAACTGTGAGATATCATCTCTCCAGTAGGTCATGGATCTGCCCCTCTGTCCAATAGGATGTGTATGGCGCTGGATGCCCTTCCTGACGCAACCCTCCCAAAATTTTATCCAGGTTTTGGACCTGCACTGTCATGTGCCACCCCCAGTGGCTAGGGCTGGTTCCCTGGCCTGGAATCGAACCCGGGGTGCGGCGGTGAGAGTGCCGAGACCTGACCACTGGTCCCCCAGGGACCCAGCTAGCTAGCTAATGTACTTGCTACATTTTGGGAGTCAGTAGTAGTTACATTTGTGAGTTAAGAAATGGATAAACCTCTCACTTTTGTAGTATTGCAGTATCTATCTGGTACCATGCTCACTTAAATGCTACAGTACCATGTGATACTATGTAAGCTTAGTGTACACTGCAGCGCTAATGAACAGATGACAAGAAATGACAGCGATCTGTATTTCACGATTAACGACAGCAATCAAAGAGAAGCAGACTGCAAGATTATTTCTGTGAAAATATCAAGAGGAAGTACTACAGTATCTTCCTACCATACATGGTAACATGATAAAACATCTTATGGTATTTAAACAGCTTCTATAATAGAGAGAACAAGGAGGGTTGAGTGTGCAGGGCAATATCAGAGTGTGGTCATTAAAAAGAAGTGCGAGGTGCGATGAAATGCACACACAGCGTGAAGAGAAACTCTCCCATGAGAGAGCACTTCAGTTCAGTGAGCACTGAGCACTGAGGGTTACACTCCTACACTTTGCTTACAAGTAAATGTGCAAATCATGACACCTTGTTCTCATTTTTAATGACCATGCTCGCTAATACAGTCCTGCATGTTCAGGTTGGCTACCTTTGCTCTATTAAAGATACTGTTTTAACACCTAAAACTCACTATTCATTGCTCAAGTTCATTGGTGTGGTAAGGGGTGTAGGTCTAGTGGTGCTTAAAACTGGCCATCCACAGCTAATTTGAGCTTTAAAGTTTACACTTGTACAGGCAAAAACGAAACTGCTGTCCATACCCGGTCCTCGTCTTTTGTCCAAGGTCCCTTCTTTATCGCAGGATCCAGAACGCATGTCCAACGGTAGATGAGCTGGGAACTATCACGAGCTTCCATAAAGTATGAAACTGAGGAAATATGAAAAATACCCAAATAAAAGCATGATGGTGTTACATCAGTACAACAGAACAGAACTTAAAAACCTGCCCATTAATAATAATAATAATAATAATAACGCCTATCAGGAGCCACTGTAACCGGCTGCAGGTTTCTGCTGCTTTATGATAAAGAGTGTGCGAGTACTTTGAGTATACGGTATGAAGTTGCCAATCCTCATCTTGTCCACAAGCTCTCTGAAGACCTGGTCCTCCTCTTTAGTCCACTCTCTCTTCCTGAACTGTTTAGAGATGTAGCGCTGATATGTCTGGAAACACATGAAAGCTGTCCTGTTGGTCTAAAAAAGAAAAAGAGCGAGAAGATAAATCAGGATATATGTTCTTCTGCCTGTATTTTGCTACAGTCACCTAAGAAACATGTTTTGAAAGTCCAAGTTGTCTAATCCCAAATGCCTTACTGACCACACAAACCGAAACAACTTCAGTACACTTACTCCAAGAGATTCTGCAATTTGGTCCCAGTGGCAGCACATGTACTTTTCCACAACGTCTGCAAGCTTCGCAATCTCATCCTGACTCCATGTTGATTTGTTAATGGAGGGATGCAAGTAATTCTGCCAGAATCTCATCAGATCATCAGGTTGTCGAAGGCCCTCGAACTGCATCATAATCATATGTGAAAAGGTGAAAAGGTCAGGTGAAGAAAATCAGGAAGCCACCATCATGTATATTTCGGCGAGGAGCTCTAGTGTGTGAGATGGATGCGACTTTGTCAATGTCCAATACAGAAAATGGCAATAAATCACAAGAAGCACAAGACGTACATCAATATTTGATATTTTGTCCCAATCATGATCGTCATGGCAATTCCCATACAGCTGATCTTCCTTCATTGACCTGCAAAACAATAAGTTCATAAGAATGAACATTTAATGTCATGAGCAAATTAATGTTCACATTTTTTTCCCACAGTTAACTCAAGAATGAATATTTAAGTGAGATCACTATTCAGATTCCTAGCAAAAAAAACAAGAAAACCCATTTTGGGGGGCCAGTCAGATAAGCAAAGCAATGACGCCCCCTAGAGCTGAGATTTACTCTGTAAATCTGACACTCCAGTTCAAAAAAAAATAAAACAAAACAAAAACATATGAGCTAGTAAATCATTATAGGAACCTTATTTCTGTGATGTCCTTCTCTAAAAGAGCAATTTGGTTTTGTAGTTCTTTTTTTTCAGCATCCGCTGCTTTAGACATCTTTGCAGTTAAGTACTCCATCCTGTAAGACAAGTGAAAACGAGCCATAAGCCTCGAGGCCAGTATGCTCCACAGATCCGGTGTAAAGTTCAAAACAATACACAGGGAAATGTCTAGCTCTTTAGATTTGTTTTGTTTTGTTTTTTTAAACGTACTTTGACAGTTTGGGCTGCAACATGCGTTTCATAGTGTCTGTGACCACGGAGTTGTTCAGCAACGTTTTTTGCCATGGCTCCCCTGTAAGACAGAACCAAAATTATGCATCAATTATATCTATACGCAGCAAGTCAAAGACATTCGGCTCAACGAAACTTGCAACGTACATCTTCTAATTTTCATTTCATCACAAGGCTTGGTCCCATGAGTCAATCTCTCTTTAGTTTCTTCATTGGCTGGAGGGCCCTATACAGGAAAACGACAAAAAACATAAAGGCTTAAAGGCTTCCAACACATCAGTATGTGCACATAAAGAGATGAACATCTATTTAATCTGGATTATGGAAGGATGCAACCCTTCAAATGACTTTTTTCCACATCATTTTTAAAACATTTAGTAACTTGCAGATCTTACCAAACCAGTCAGCTTGTCTTTGAAATACGGTTTCATGAAGCTGCCAAGGAACAGTTTGAGATGAGGCAGGCCAGGAGAGATATAAGAAGGACCAGAGAGCTGCTCTTCAAGCTCTTTCTGTTAAAAAAACAAACAAAAAAAAACAACTTACTTTTATCTAATATCTATCAGTGTATTAAACCTGAAGAAATCATTCTTTAAAAGCACACTTTATTTCTGTATATGAAAGTAATTAACCTGCTGTTCACGATTTTCTTTAAGAAGCCTCTCCAAGTCAGCTAGTTTTTCATTCAGCACCTCCTGATAAACCAAATTCATCTGAAGACAAGTTTCCAAATCTTGAGGAAGATCCAAATCCTCGTCACTCTCTTCATCATTCTAATTTTTTTTAGAAAAGAAAACGAATCAATATTTTTTTTTTTTTTTTTTTTAATGAAATGACAAATGAATAGTGATTAAATCTATACAGCGATACAAATACTCACAGAATCCGTCAGACTGCCATGTTCGCTGTCTGAACAAATACACACACACACACACACACACACACACACAATTAAATCCATACTTTGTTAAGGGAGAATATAAAACTTTAATGACTTATTGACATGACCCTGAAAATGTAATTCAGGACTATTAGCAGTCACAAAAACTGAATTTTCCTAGTTTTGTAATAAATATTTGAGAAACAGAAGAGTTCATTGTTAAAATATAAAGTTATAAATTCTTAAAGTATGTAAAAATAAAAAGTTTCAGAATGTAATCTTGCCTCCACACGGCCCACATATACACTCACCAGCCACTTTAATAGGAACACCTGTACACCTACTCACTCATGAAATTATCCAATCAGCCAATCATAAAATCATGCAGATACAGGTCAAGAGCTGCAGTTAATGTTCAAATCAAACATCACAAAAGGGGGAAAAAAATCACTAAGCTCAGGGAGTTTGACTGTGCTGTGGTTGTCGGGAAACTGCTGATCTCCTTTCACATACAACAGTGCCTAGAGTTTAGACAAAATGGTGTGAAGAACAAAAAAAAAATCCAGTGAGTGGAAATTCTGGCAGGGGAAACACCTTGTTTCTTAACGTGAGGTCAGAGGAGAATGGTCAGAATGGTTTCGAGCTGATAGGAAGCCTACAGTGACTCAAACAACCACTCTTTACAGCTGTGGTGTGGAGAAAAGCATCTCAGAACATGCCGAACCTTGAGGCCTTGAGGGAGAAGACCAGATATGGCTCCACTCCTGTCAGCCAAGAACTGGAATCTGAGGCTACAAAGGGAACAGTTGAAGACAGGGAAAGCATCGCCTGTTCTTTTTCCAGTATTCAACAGTTAGGATATAAAGATGTGACCGAATGTTTTGACCTGTATCTGGATGATTTTATGCCTTGTGCTGCTGCGACCTGATTGGCTGATTAGATAACTGCATGAATGAACAGGGCTACAGGTGTTCATATTAAAGTGGCCGGTAAGTTTATACGGAAACAAGAAGCATCATGTACTTCTTGTTTTTTTTTTTATTCCTTATGGTTGTGATGTCACAACTACACACACGTTTACCTGTCAGGGCATCAACCAGAGCCGCGTCTGCACCGAGCGTTCGCTCTAACTCCTCGATCTCCCTCTGGATTTGCTGTCGCTCGGCTTCCAGGTCCTCATGTGCCTGCAAGGGACAGAAGTATAAACAGTTGGGCATGTGAACTGCTGTACCACTCTTCGTTAATGGGGAAATCTTGGACAGAATTGTACGTACAACATCCCGATCTGCATGTCCACTATCATCCGACTCCTCAGCTGCCAAAGGGGTAGAAAGAACATGTAAGTAAGTGTGTGTGTGTGTGTGAGATACAGTACACAGTGTGTCATCTTACTGGGATCATGTTTGACTCACCACTGTCACTGTCTGAAGACAGCAAGTCTGCAATGTTACTGCCATTTCCCAGAGTGCTCTCCAGAGCCAAAATCTCATTCTCTAACTTCTTCCTCTGAGTCAGCAGGTCTTCTGAAAGTGCCATTTTTCTTTACCTACATATGCAAATATCACATACTGAGATAAAGTCACTGTCTGGCACACAAAGGGTGTGTAGCAATTATCTCAGACTGCACATTATTTATTAAGGTAACACTAGTAGTTGGCAGTTTAGTCCCTCTTGCACTGTTCACAGATAAATCACCTCTGAATTTTCTCAGCATAATATACTACATACCGAAAATGCAGCTCCAAATTACACTGGAGACAAGATCAAAACTTAACACTTTAATGGAAACATAATTGGCCTCTGTAGAGAGCGCATCTCTCTGCCTGTAGACACCAGGTAGTTAGCATATTACCCAGCGTGCAATTCGAGGGATTCGGAACAGAGTTAACAAAAAGCCAAAAAACAATAAGTTAAAGGTTTGTTTTCATGCTGCATATACAAGCTTTTTCCTACAATTTCAACCATCTTTTAATGACAGGAGACTCGACATACTGACCGTGTTTATAAATTCGCGCATGTAACGTCAATGAAACGTTGAGACACCAACCATGATAGCAGCAAAAAAAAACACACAGCAGGCGGGTAAGCCGTCTTCAAAATAAAAGTTTCTTCCGAGGACTTTTAATTTTTAGTTTTTGAAATTGCTCTGTAGCTGAAAAAGAAAAACTGAATCAAAATTAAGAAAATAATAATCATGTTTAAGTGAGGAATAAAATACTGCATGCCATGTTGTTATAGGAAAACAATCGACGATGGGGTGGTGTGATATGGCCTGATGTGAAACATAGTTACTGTTACCTCCCTGATATAGAATATATATTTTCCTATAACGGAATATTTATTTTTTTATACAACAGTGATTCACCAACGATTACCATTTTTTATTTATTCATAAACATGTTGTGTGTGTGTTTTTTTTTTAACCATATATAGCTACATCTAATATTGTGGAACGTCCAGGAAACAAGTTTCTGTTATCGCTTGTGTTATATTTGCTATTCCATTCATTCCCTCTTCTTCTCTCTCTTTTAAAGACAACACACACACACACACACACACACACACACACAGAGAGAGAGAGAGAGAGAGAGAGAGAGAGATTTCACAAAGAGATAGCACAAAGTGCTCTGTCCTGTGGCAGAAAACTTACTGTTACAAATCACTGACACTGGAGACTCCTTCCATGTTAATAAATGTCTCCTTACAGAAACCTTCACCATGTCAATGATTATACATTATTCACTGCTAAACAGCATTTTTTTTAATCAGTTTTTTTTTTATATTAGATTATGTGGAGTGTCTGTCATACAAGTTCATGTTACTACTACTACTACTACTACTACTAATAATAATAATAATAATAATAATGGATTAGACGAGTGCATTAATATAAAGTGAAGTGACGTTTAGTGAAAAAAGTGAAACCTGTGATTTCTCTCGTAGCTGGAACTACTGTCAGAGCCGCTGATATAAAAAAGGTCAACCTTCTGACCAATCAAAATCGAGAATTCAACAGCTCGCTATAATAACAATTAGCAACTCTTTATTTCTTAAAGAGCAGTAAATGACAGCCACATCGAGATAAAGATATACAAGTATTTATCAGCCCTAACAGCATTTCTTTAGAGTATAAAATCTGCTTATATAAACACATAAATATCTGCTGATTAGTAAAGGAACAATATGCATCACAATAGTTTCATAACAGTTTCTAAAATAAAATGAGTACACTGATTTAATTAAAATCACAGAGATCAACAGTGTATAATAATATGTCCAGTTTCTATAATTAAAGTTTGTATTATTTTGTATGTATCAAAACAAAAGCATTTTTGTTTACTTATAACTCATATATATATCAATGCAAAGGTTTTGGTATCTCTATTTTACAATTTATTTACTGGATTAAAAAGTCAAAGAAGTTGAAAGTGAAACGAGGGTGTATCCTGGAAGTAGTGAACAATCCAAAATATAGTTTGTAGGAAAAAAAAAAAAAAGTATTTCCAAATTTTTTTTGCATAAAAGAGAAATGTTACAGAGCTATCATTGTGTTTTGTAGACCCCAGACCATGTTTCTGCTAAAAACCTCATGGAGGAGGCTGTGAGGGATTTGACCAGCAGAGAAAAAACCTGCAACAACCTACCAGCTAATTTCCTTAAAAAACTGTGCAAGAATTTAGTTTTAAACTCAAAGACAGAAATTGTTTTTTTTTTTTTTACTCTTTACTGATTCATACAGTCATTATTTTTGATACTTAGAAAGTATCCTTCTTTTGCTTTCAGAAATGCCAACAGTACAGTATACACTTTTGCACAGTACTGTATTTTTTCACTATTAATATCTTAACATACACTGTTTGACCATATTTATTACTTATAAAAGCACTATGTTAATAAACAACGCTATGCACTCGATTGCACGAAAAATATTATCCTACAAGCTTTACACACGTTTCACATTTGAGTAACGCAAATGAAAAAGCAGCTGTTTCTAAGAAGTCGATTTTCTCACGTCATTACGGTGTTTATAGCGTAGAGATGTGTGTTCTCTGGGATAGGAACGAAATCTCAGCTCTCGTATGCTACTGGCCAGAGAGCGATAGAACAGACTGGTATTAGTTAGAAACAGTGACCGGGTCTCATTTCAGTGGATAAAGGGCATGAAATGGACAACAGACATTGACCAATCCGGAGATCTGAAATTAAAATGGGGACTAAAATAAAAAAATTGTTAGAGTAACAATTGTTTTTTTTTTTTTTTTAAAAAAGGCTGCTTTCACACTAGTTTTTGTTTTCCTCAAAGTTTTACATGTAAACTTATGCTTACAAAAATTGTAAAAAAGTTCTTCATTAAAGCGTCAAGTGATGTCATGCATTTTTTTTAAACTTCCCAACCAATCAGGAAGGTAACTGCTGAAAATCAAACGTGCTAATGTTCCTTTTTAACACTATTCTTTTCAGTGAATGACTACGAGGAGATTTACGGCAAAATATTTGACTTCCAATAATACACTGCAACGTGACTGCACATAAGAACTTGGTACACAATGTGACGTCAGTCTTTAACTGTGGCTGCATTCAGTCGCGTCACATAAGCGGCTCAAATTCTCTTGGTTTTCTGCCTCCAAAGCTACAGCAAAGGCAAACGATTCTTATTTAATCTTTATTACTGATAATAATAAAGATAACTGAGATAGCAAACTAGTCTAGTCAGTTGGACAATACTAGCTAGGGCGGGTAAGAGTGTTGTCATGGCTAGCGTGTGTGCGTCCACGTGAGCCGTACGGCCACCGAGAATAACATTACATGGATTACGATGGCGGTAAAAAGTCATGGTATGTGAAAAGCATCTGATTTGAAAGAGCAAAGGAATAATGGCGGTGGTTAAGGCACTATATAGTGAAGTAAAGAAGGTGTTATTTTGGGATCTCAGTGATCTTGTCAATTGAACTCAGCAGCTCTGATACGAGGCACAAAGTCTCTCTTCCTGTCAGCAACTGCCTGTGGACAGAAAAGATACACTCAATAGTATCCATCATATCATACGCCTAATCACCAAAGTGTAGGAAATTATATTCATTTCAATATCATCGCACTTTGATGAGTGCCAGTTACAATATTTAGATTTTTCAACATACTTGATGGACGTCTCGGCATCTTGGGCAGCTTTGATAAGGTACTTGGATGCCACTTGTGCATTTTGTCTCATTGAGCTCAAGGCAGCAGTTTCTCCTGCACGAAGTCGCTCATTTTCACATCTGTATGCTTCTAGCTGGCTCTGGAGAAAAGGGAAAGAAAGTAAGAGTTGTCATGTAAGCAATAAAACACACCATGATGTACAGTTATAGGAAAATAATCAACAAAGATGATGTGGCCTGAAATGAAGCAGAGTTATCAGCACATCCCAAAGTGTTTTATTCCTCTTATACCACAGCAATTTATCAACGATTACAATTGTTAATTGTACTTTTAACCGTTTATAGTTACATTCGATGTTGTGGAACGTCCTTGAGACAAGATCGTTCCTGTTATCATTTACATCATAGCAGCTATAAACAGGTAATCTGTTTTCTCTCTCTCTCTCTCTCTCTCTCAAAGTTAATAAGATGAAAAAAAAAACAAAACACAGCATGTTATGTTACTGAAAAAAACAGAAAGTACAAAGTGAAGACTTTCCTGTGGTGGAAAAAGTACTGACTGAAGCTCTAACACTGGAGACTCCTTCCATAAATATCCAATAAATGTCTTCTTACAGAAAGTCTCATCCTCTCAGCGATTACATGTCTCTGTTAAACAGTTGCTTATCGATTGATTATTAGTTTTAGATCATGTGGCGCGTCCACCATACAAGTCCCTGTGAATGAGCTGTTACTATAGAAACGATAACATTAACGAGCGTATTAATATAAAACCTGTGATTTGATTTATAGCCGGCACTACTTAATAAACCCATTCTGCCCAATCAGATTTGAGAATTCAACATAACTGTGGTCTAAGTTTAAAATAAGGAAATTCTTACAGAAACGTGAAGTAATAATACATAAATCTTACAAAAAAAAAAAAATAAAGGTGCAAATCTATGAAAAATGAAAACACAGTTGGAAAGCCAAACCTGAAGCTGCTGGACCTCTTGTTTCAACTTAGACAAACTGCTTTCAGCTTTAACGGCTCGTTTCTGTGTGTGGAAATAAAACCGAGTTACTGGTTACTGAGGAATGGCGTATTCAGGTCATGGTAAAGTCAAGTAAACGGAAATGGTCTAGAATGCATACTGTCATGAGCTGGAGGTTTTCTTCCACAGACTGCACCATGCTCTCTAAGGCTTTGGCTTCTCTTTCCTCTCGCAAATATCGGCTGTGCAACTCGTCTGTCAGCTGTCTGATCCTAAACAGCACAGACAGGTTTCCTGTTTAGATCTGCACATGTGAACCATAACCGTGCTTCTCTGTACAGGTTCCGAAAAGTCCATTTGTTATCGGTCATCACACACGAAAAACACTCACAGGCAGTATTTATGTATTCATACTTGTATCTTACTTTGTAGAGTCAGCCTCTGACTTTTTTATCAGTTCTCTGATGTGTTTCCGGAGCTGAGAATTTTCTTCTCTTAGCTAGAAAACATGAGACATGAGACACACACACAGAGTAACGCGTTAAACCGAATCACAGAAATAGTAACGTGACACAGGTACACCGCTGATAAACGAATAAAACACACAAGATCATATCACCTTTTGCTGGTAACTAATCCCATTTTCTGTACTGCTTTTCTTCGAGTGGAAGGTGAGATCAATAACCGAGGTCTCTTCATCTCCTTCATAGCTACCCGTGCTCCTTCTGTGGACGTGAGGCTGTGGTGAGAAGTCCTCTCCCAGCTCCCACTCGTTCACCGCCTCGTCCTTGTCTTCACAGGACAGTAACGAATGATCCAAATAAGCACTGACTTCCAGAGTGCCACTCAGTCCTAACTCATGTGCTTCCTCAACGGCCGAGGGCTGGTAGTTTTCAGTCCATTCATCCTCGGGTTTATAGTCAAACGACTGGTCAAGCAGTGAGGGATCAGTGAAAAAGTGAGCCTTGTGGCTGTGCTCGAAGCCTCTGGCGTACTTGTATTCATCCTCCACTGAACAAGCACCGGCAGACGCTTTCTAGAACAATAAACATGAATAACATCGGCACAAATGCCATTATCATGCGTTCGTATTCTCATGGTTATTAAAGAATCGACATGTTTGTCTTAGGCCAGAAGAATCTGCGATGACGCTCCATGAACATTATCAGTTTACAAAATAAACAGACTCTTGAGATTTAAAAAAAAAAGCAGCTGTCTCAACAAACACCATGTCTGCCCTAAGCCATGTTTAACCCTTATTCTCCCAAAAGGGTTATTCAAGAGAATTCTTGTACATTTAAGGGTTATTAGCTTCTTAAAATGGTTCTAGTTTATAATTCCTTCTCAGAGAACAACTTTGCACCTTTTTATGTGGAGGGCAGTTATTATTGATTAATGGTTGCATTAAAAAAAAAACACAGATTTTATCTTTTCACCATTACGTGCAATATTCACAATACTAAGAGTATTTTATGTTTATCATATGTCCTTCTCTGATTTCCTCCTAATCCCCCCGCCCCCCATTCCTGCCTCACGCCCAGTATTCCCAGGATAGACTCAGGATTCACCGTGACCCTGACCAGGTTATTAGAAGCAGAAGCCTTTATTTGTCACATATGCATCACAGCACAGTGAAATTCTTTTCTTCGCATATCCCAGCTTGTTAGGAAGTTGGGGTCAGAGCGCGGGGTCAGCCATGTTACAGCGCTCCTGGAGCTGGAGTTAAGGGCCTTGCTCAAGGGCCCAACAGTGGCAGCTTGGCAGTGCTGAGGCTTGAACCCCTGGCCTTCTGATCACTAACCCAGAGCCTGAGTGAATGAATGAATGAATTGATGGAAATGAGGTATCACATGTTTGGGAATTTTTTTTTTAATCGCTGTTATACAGTGGGGTCCAAAATCCTGAGCCCACACTCAAAATCTGGGATTTTTTTTTTTTCCACTTAAAATTGGAAATAAACAGAAGGTTTTAGAACTGTGAAATATTTAAAACAAAGAAAGTAAGACAGAAATTCAAGATTCTGCACTATTTCTAGGCCCCTATTTAAATGCAAAAAGCAAATGTGTGATATTGATCATGTTAATCGCTTAGTACAAAAGCTCAGATTTTCCTCAGGTCCAATCTCTTCTACTGAAGCAGGTGTTCAGACGACACTCTGATGGATTTGAGCTAAAATGGATCGTAAGGTTTTGCACAAACTTGTGGAGTCCACGCCAGCTCGAACGCACACTGTCATACAAAATACTACGAAATTCTGAAATTCATGTCAACATTTCAGAGATCCTACTTTTCACTCGAGTCATCACAGTTGCCAATAATAGAATTTATAAAGAAAATTTGTATTAAATTAGAAAAGAAAGCAAAAGAGAAGCATTTTCACTAGTGCTCTCAGACCTTGGGACGTCCCCGTGTGTAATGTCAAACACATAAAGTGGAAAATCCCTCGTTCTTTCAGTAAGACCCGAATAGAAAAGAAGGGTTATAGTAGTTCACCTCAACAGGCTCGACGGTGCTGGAGTGTTGATTTTTGCTCCTGATGAATTCTTTGAAGGAGAAGGGATTCAGTTCTTCTCCGTCCTCTTTCGGCTCATCTGAAGTAGATGCACAAACCGCGTTAACGTTGTAGAACACTTCTAACACACGACACCAAGAGATCAAGAAGTAATAATAAGATGGTGTTCCTCTTGATCCCAAAAGTATTACACAACAGAGTGATCACATTCACCCCCTCCCTCTCTCTCTCCCTCCTTCCTTCTCTCCCTCCCTCTGGTTAATGATCTTGTCCCCTGAACTGCCCTTTCTGAAGTGTTTTTCTTACCCACTTTGCTATAACTGAAGTGATTGACATGATTGGCTCAGATGAAAAGAAAAGCAATGCTACTTACCATCTTCAATAATGAGCTTTTTCTTGGATGTTTTGTGTTTGGACATGTTTCCTATAAAGCGCGCGGTTAGTTATGTTCTTAACACACAACACTTAACACATCTCTGCTGCTCAGCTGTCAGATGTTTCCTCTGGGATGAATTAAAGCCCTGCACGTGACATATAATATGCCTATAATATAAATCAACACAAGCCAATCACACGGTCTATGCTGTGCTCTAACAGCTCCAGAGATGTATAATAATAAAGAGTTATTTCACTGCAACTTTCTGCTTCTCCACCCCACACATGCATGTCTTCTTCTGTCATTTCTCATTCACTGGAGAAGATGAACAATGCCACCTAGTGGCCTGGCAGGAGCTATATACACTGATCAGCCATAATATTAAAACCACCTGTCTAATATTGTGTAGGTTCCCTTGTGCCACCAAAACAGCTCTGACCGTCGAGGCATAGACTCTACAAGACCTCTGAAGGTGTGCTGTGGTATCTGGCACCAAGGCATTAGCAGCAGATCCTTTAAGTCCTGTAAGATGTGAGGTGGGGCCTCCATGGATCGGACTTGTTTGTCCAGCACATCCCACAGATGCTCGATCAGATTGAGATCTGGGGAATGTGGAGGCCAAGTCAACACCCTGAACTATTTGTCATGTTCCTCAAACCATTCCTGAGCAATTTTTGCAGTGTGGCAGGGCGCATTATCCTGCTGAAAGAGGCCACTGCCATTGGGGTGTACTTGGTTTCGGTAGGTGGTACATGTCAAAGTAACATCCATGTGAATGCCAGGACCCAAGGTTTCCCAGCAGAACATTGCCCAGAGCATCACACTGCCTCCACTGGCTTGCCTTCTTCCCATAGTGCATCCTGGTGCCATCTTTTCCCCAGGTAAATGACGCACATGCACCTGGCCGTCCATATGATGTAAAAGAAAAGGTGATTCATCAGACCAGGCCACCTTCTTCCATTGCTCCATGGTCCAGTTCTGATGCTCACGTGCCCATTGTAGGTGCTTTCGGCGGTGTACAGGGGTCAGCGTGGGCACTCTGACCAGTCTGCGGCTACGCAGCCCCATACACAGCAAGCTGTGATGCACTGTGTGTTCTGACACTTTTTAATTTTTTTTTAAATCATAGCCCGCATTAACTTTTTCTGTAATTTGTGCTCCAGTAGCTCTTCTGTGGGATTGGACCAGACGGACTAGCCTTCACTCCCCACATGCATCAAAGAGCCTTGGGTGCCCTTGACACTGTGGTCTTTCTTTGGACCATTTTTGGTAGATACTAACCACTGCATCCCAGGAACACCCCACAAGACCTGCTGTTTTGGAGAGGCTCTGACCATCTAGCCATCACAATTTGGCCCTTGTCAAAGTCGCTCAGATCCTTACGCTTGCCCGTTTTTCCTGCTTCCAACACATCAGCTTTGAGAACTGACTGTTCACTTACTGCCTATTATATCAGACCCCTTGACAGGTGCCACTGTAACGAGAATATCAATGTTATTCACGTCACCTGTCAGCGGTTTTAATGTTACAGCTGATCGGTGCAGCTTCAGAGAAGCTAGAGTTAAAATAATAAGAGATCAAAATAGAAAAAATAAATCAGTGATATAGAAATAAACAAATACAAATAATAGACAATGAATAAACCTCCATATAAATAAGAGAAATAAGTCTAAGTGTAAGATGAATAAGAAATAACACACTAATAATGTATGATAAATATTTCTTTATATCTATTAATATTCAGTTGCTTTACTTAACTCTTTGCATGAATCAGTTATATGTTATTTATATAAAAAAATAATGCAGATTGTAAGGATGACCTTTTATAGTGGGTACTTGTGCTTTTTATATACTGGGATGAAAACACACCCAGTCCTCCTCTATGCCAAGGTGAACATCACTGAAAGCCATCTTCATAAAACTATGTTATTAGTCAACAATTTGCAGATTTTTGTTTCACATACAGTAAAAAATACTAATTGGACATTTTTGTGGTGGCTCAGTGGTGAAGGCTTTGGGTTAGTGATCAGAAGAATGATTAAATCTCAGTACCGGCAAAGCTGCCAATGTCGAGCCCTTGAGCAAAACCCTTAACCATTAACTGCTCTGTTGTATCTTGTCTCAGGTGTAAGAAGTGCTTTTAACTTTTAAACAGGTGAAGTAAAATGCAAATAAAAATAAATCAGTGACATAGAAATGAAACCTCCATAAATAATAAGGAGAACGTGTCACATACGAATCCACGTATATGATATAGAGATACAGTAAAATAAATAAATAAATAAATAAATACAGATACAGTTAAACACCATATTGCCTTTTTTCATAGTGGACAGGAGGCTCTATGTGTGATTGAAATGATATTTTTATCATTTTAACCGTTAGATCTATCTTTCTTTAAAGATAAGTTGTTTTAATCTAATTAAAGTGCTAGTACCTGAAGTATAACAATAATATATTAAATTATTGATATAATTATAATATAATACATACATTCATCTGGTCAGAGAAGCAGTGGTTTTGGAGCTTCTTCTGAGAACACTGGGTGTGAGCTGGACACACACCATGGATGGGATGCTAGTCTGACACAGGGTACCACACACACACACACACACACACACACATACACACACACACACACACACATACTCATTCACACCGAGGATAAATTTAGAGTCAGCAGTCGAGTCCAGCAGCTACTCGTGTGTTTTTGGGAAGTGTGAATGAAACCCACATGAACCTGGAGCTGTGGAGTGCCATCCCTCAGTACCGTGTAAGCGTGGTATAATATAATATAATATAATATAATATAATATAATATAATATAATATAATATAATATAATATAATATAATATATGAAGTGAATGATAATGTAACATTTTAATATGCACCATTTATATTACATATTATGTATTCCATTTCTAAATGAAGGTTTTGTTGGTAATATTGGTAATGAACTCCCTAAACACATATAGTTCCAGTTTACTCTTCAGTTCTGTGAGAAGTCACTATTTTCTGTTTTAGGTCTTGTGATAGTGATCCTATTGCCTCTTACCTACCTAAGGCTCTGAGTTTATTTCAGCTTTTGTTGACTTTAATATGACTTTACACGTGTAAAGTAAACACATGTTGACTGAGGCGCATTTAAATAAATTAATTAAAGCAGGGCAAAGGAGATGTACAGAGCCCTGCTGATGATGCATATCACAATACAAATAATGCATGGACACGTATTAATGCGTGGCCATGACTTAGTACGGGATGGGAATGAAATAAACTTGTGATGACTAGTGAGGCATAGGACCGAGCTAAATATGTTATGTCCGTGACTTAATAAGGTGCAGGAATGAAATCCTAGGATATTTAGTTATATAGCTAGGATATAGAGATAGATAGATAGATAGATAGATAGATAGATAGATAGATAGATCAAAATTCACACATTACATCAGCAGCAAAAGGAAGTGAGAGTAAGTAAGAGATATTAAAGAGTAATAAAAGTAAACATATTTAGTAAAACACACACGTGTATCTATGTGTATATGTGTGTATACACATACACACACACACACACATATATATATGTATATATATATATATATATATATATATATATATATATATATATATATGTAAATACAATATTTAAGTATAAATATAAAGTAAATATAACCATCTATGCACAAGTGTTCTGGGTAAATATAAAAGTGCCAGTGTGTGGATCAACAATCCCCAATAAGTTGTACTGTGCAGTTATAGATGGTTCCTCCCACAACACTCAACAAGCTGGTCGACCGGGTCCTTATACTCCTCTCTCTGTCCGTCTCTAATGCACCCAACCACCACAGAGTCATCAGTGAATTTCTACAAGTGACGGAGATCTGACTTACACTGGAAGCCCATGGTGTACGGGGTGAAGAAGAAGGAGGAGAAACTGGGGTGTGTCTGACAGATAATCTGTGATCCCAGAGATCATGAGGGTGTCGACCGATGCATGACTCAGTAATATGAGGGAACAATATTGTTTAGATGTAGTCACAGCTTAATGAGGCATGACAGAATGAGAAAAAAAAACAAAACAAAACAAAAAAATTAGACAGTAGTTAACTTACAGTATTAACATTTTAGATGTTTATTATTAGTTTATTACTATATTTTTCCATACAGAATAACAGACTGCTGTTGAATAATAATAATAATAATAATAATAATAATAATACTACTACTACTACTAATAATAATAATAATAATATGGCACAACATAAAAAAAAATTAATGAAGTATGTTGTTTAAGATAAGTCTTTATTGATCCCAAGAGGAAATTAGAGTGTTTAAACACATAAACACATAAATACATACATTAATAAATATATAAATGCATACATAAATGACAAGGCACAAAAAAAACACATAAATAAAGTAAGAAAAAAAATAAGATAAAGTAAAATAAATATTGAAAATATCAAAAATAAAATAAAAAAATGTAAAAGTAAAAATATAAAAAGTCTGCATAGCATAGATTATACCTATTATAAACAGTAAACCTATAATAAGTATTATATTTATCATAGACACCTCTAGATACTCTGAAGTGCAAGAAGTACAGGATGACAGAGGGGACGCAAACTTTTGCGCCCTGTGGAGAAAGCGAGAGCGCGCATGCGCAGACGAGGCCCCGCTCTTCCGTGTGCCGCCGCTGTCTCTGTATCACAGGTGGAAACAAAACGGCGCTCAGCGACTGGAGCTGCTCGGGGGAGCTGAGGATATTAAGTTGCGTTGAGGGATTTTAGCTAAGGCCAACACTGACTGGATATACCTTACAGCCTGCAAAATGCTCGAATAACGATAACTAGCCGGAGCTGGTGTGCTTGTAGTCGGCTGAAGGAGAGGAGAGTGTAGCTTAGCTAGCTAATAAACAGTTAGCGCGCTAGCCACATTAGACAGCTCGGCTGCAGTGGGGCTTTATTCTGGGAGAGCTGCTGCTGCTCCTGCTGCTCCTGCTCCTGCTGCTAGACCTAGAGCTTGAGCTTGTTCTCAGCCATGTTCGTACAAGAAGAGAAGATCTTCGCAGGGAACGTGTTGAAGATCCACATCTGCACCATGGAGGGCACGGAGTGGCTGGAGGAAGTCACTGAAGACACTACTATAGAGAAGCTGAAGGAGAAATGCCTGAAGCATGTAAGTATAACTGACTAGCTGTCAAGTCTTGTAGTTCACTTGGCTCCCAAAGCTTTCAGCAAGGCCCACTAGATCTGTCAGTGGCATTGCAGTGTATTTTTAGACTCTAGCAGGCAAGTAGACACAGGGCTATTTATAATTAACCAAGCTGTACTGCTGTTTATCCCACAGAGCCCAAGTTCTCAACCTGGACCTGCACATGTTACTGTTTTCCCTTCATGCAGCTGATCAGCTCATGAGCAGTCCTTCCTGAGCTGAATCATGTGTGTTCGAGCAGAAAAACACTCACATGTGCAGGTGGTAATCCAGGACCAGGGTTGGGAACCCGTGATGTACAGGTCCTGCCGTTAAATCTTTATTTTTGTGCTGAAATCATAGGCGGGAAAGTGTTAATGTCCAGAGCACCAACATGGATTGACCATGACCACATGCCTTAAATATAATACATACTGAAAAAGGATCCTCGTTCCCCTGAGATCTTTGTGTTTCTGTAATGATGTTAGCAGCTTGAGGAATCGTAAATGGTCGTAATGCATAATGCAGTTTCCTCTCATGACATTTGTGTGCATTTCAAGGACGTTTTCCAGGAAAGGGACATTTCCGATTATGTTAATGTGTGCACTTTAAATTTCATTTCCTGCCATGTTTGCAGTGGTGTGCGCTGCATGCTACTCTGACCCGCACACCCTTTAGCCAAATCATTCTTTTTTTTGAATGAAGAAAAAAAAAGAAAAAATTAGGGCTTAAAAATGAAATAAGGAAATCTATGTTTGTGTGTCCTGCAACAAAATATAACAGTAAAATAGCTCATCAGACAGTATGGTGTGTCAAGAACAATTGACAAGAGCAATTGGCCAAGATGACTGATGTGTAGTTATATCTGAACTATCTGACCATTTTTAATTAATTTTAATAAAGAAAAAAACCATCCGTGAAATCGAATAAACTAAAAGCTGTTTTGGTTTTGATTTCTTTGGTCTTGTTTTTTTTTTTTTTTTTTTTTTTTTGTCCCTGAGTTTTTATATCTTAAGACTCCGTGCATATCATTGTTTTGTAAACAATATTTAAAAATATCAAGTAAATATAATTGTATTTAATAATCGTGTTTTAATATAATGTTTTTTTTTTTGTCGACAGTGTGCCCATGGGAGTCTAGAGGATCCCAAAACCATCACACACCACAAACTCATTCATGCAGCTACAGAGCGGATTCTTAGTGAAACCAAAACCGTCGCAGACGAAAACCTTAAAGATAAAGGTATCCGCATCATTCTTTACACTAATCCCTTCCATTTTCCGATACGTTAACCGATGTACATTTTCCAGTACATTACATTAATGATTAAAGCTTTTTTTTCAAAGCGCTTCCTTTCTTTTCAGACTGCTTGTTATTGATAAAGAAGAGGGCGCCACCAGCGCATCCCAAAATGGCCGACGTATCCACAGAAGAGAAGGTACCCCGCCATGATTCGCGCCGTCTCCGAAAATTATCCGCTATTTATTGTGAATTCGGTTAGACCCGCATATCACATTGCACACACACAATTGATTCAGTCTGTCTTCTTTGTTTTTTCTTTTTTTTTTTTTTTTGTTTCTTCGTCTGTGCACTGGCAGAAGAAGCAGGAGAGCAAGGCTCCTGATAAAGACGCTATCCTCAAAGCCACAGCAAATTTGTCCACCCGCCACTCCGACCGCACCGTCACGCAGCACAACATCAGAGACGTGAGTAAGAGCAGCGAGTGACGTGTGTTAGACAGGGACTGGAGCTGAAACACATACTTTATTATGTAAGGCAAAAAAAAAAAAAACCTGACAGATTCACTCTGATTCATTCTGATTCACAGATGTATTCATTTGTAGGAATACAGGCTTATAGTACACAATGTGCAACACAAGCCAGGTTTGAAATTATAAAATGCTGAGCTACAATAGCTATATTGTTCCTAAATTAACTGAATAATGATAATCGGGGAAAAAAAAGATTGAGCAAAAAAAAATCATAACTATTGTAGCTATAATTGTGGAACTTTTACTTATAATGTCAGCCGATTAGAATTAGAATAATTTGTGTGGAAAAAGTGAAATTTGTTGGACGTAAATGTGCTTTCTGTGTCGTTTTTCTCTAGTTCCAGACAGAACTGAGGAAAATTCTGGTGTCGCTCATTGAGGTAGCGCAGAAACTCCTCGCTTTGAATCCAGATGCTGTTGAGCTCTTCAAAAAGGCCAATGGTAAGTGTATGGCATAATGAATTTTGAAGGAAGTAATGCAGGGTTAAATGCTTTCACTTTCCTTCACAGCTTTTTGCCGTAGATCTTTCTCCTTATTGTCTCTCTGTGTCTTTATGTCAGCCATGTTGGATGAGGATGATGAGGAGCGCGTGGATGAGAACGCCCTGCAGCAGCTGACCGAGATGGGTTTCCCAGAGAGCCGCGCAGTCAAGGCACTGCGCCTAAACCAGTGAGCGTACACTCACTCTGTGTGGCCTTAATCTTTTTTTGCTAGTTAATACGAACTTACTCATGTAATACGAGCAGCTTCAATGCCGCGACTCAGACTAGAGTGTGACGCGCCGGACGTGTAAAACGACTGAAAACCAAGCAGCAGTGAAACACGAAAGGGATGTTCAGGTGTAATTTAATATATGCACTAATCACAGTCACTTCCCTCACAGCATGTCTGTGACGCAGGCTATGGAATGGCTGATCGAGCATGTGGACGACCCCACAGTCGACATGCCCCTGCCAGGTCAGGAAGCTGAAGGAGCAACCGGATCTGCAGCAGCTGCGTCTGCGTCTGCGTCCGCAGGTCCGTCTCCCTCGGGTGCTGGCCTTCAGGCAGCCGCCCCCTCCCAGTCCAGCTCAGAGGAGGCCAAGCAGGATGAGCTGACAGAGATCTTCAAGAGGATCCGGAGGAAACGAGAGTTCAGGCCGGACTCACGGGTTAGTGCCGTGTTTCACAAGAGGTTGGTTTTTACATTCAGTGAAGGTTTGGCTTCTTCCTGTCTTTACTTCGCTTCTTTGCTTTGGCTGTAAACATAATTTTTACATTGCATTTCTTTTTTGATGCTGTTGCTGGCAGTATTTAGAAATAATGGAACTGGTCACCTCGGTGTGTTATGTGCAGGCAGTGATTGCACTGATGGAGATGGGGTTTGATGAGAAGGAAGTGATTGACGCTCTCCGGGTCAATAATAATCAACAGGACGCTGCTGTAAGTCACTCACTCCAACATTAGGACATTTTATAGATAGCGGGCTGTATTCAGAGTTGTGTCTTGCACACAGTGAGGAGTGAAGACTGACATCGGACAGATCAAAAGCGCACATGGAGCAGAGTTTGCTGAAAACAGAGGCCATTTTCTTGCGTGGTATTGGCTCGAGCAAGGTGCCACTGTCTGATAGCTTTATGTAACCACAATATGTGTTGCACTAAAAAAAAAAAAAAAAACTACAGAATGCCATTGTGGGGCCAATATTAAATACATAAATATAAAAACAAAAAAACATTGGCATTCTTCGACAAAGTAAATTAGCAAGTTAAAAAGCATGATAAAATAGCGTATATCTTCCCCCAACACACACACACACACACACACACACACACACACACACACACACACACAGCGATTTCATAACCATGATTTAGAATCTTGTGGCTTCATTAAGCTGTGTGCACAAATAAATGTTTGTGTTTATTGTCTGGATCAAGTGCTATTTTAAAAGACCAATTTCCAGTTATTAACATAATAATTACAACTAAGACTATTCCTGCAGCAGTATTATGGCAGTATTATATACTGTACAAGACTCCCATTACACCCTCTAGCCATCTTCTCATTCATATTTCATCATATTAGTCTTTTTAGATTTTTTATTGTCTTTATATTACATAGTTATATCAATTGACAGCAAAGAGGAAAAAACATTATCTTATTTTACAGTCCACATTTTCTATCCCCTGATTTTTTTTCGGCCTTAAAGGCAGGTTCTTGTGTTTAAAGGTGGCAGTCTAGATGCTATTGAAAAACACTGTCTCGGATGTTTCTATTCAAGAAAAATCGGGCAACTTCTGAGGCATGAACTACACGTAGGTAATTTGCATAATCTGAATAGAGATCCCAGAAAATTACCTTAAGCAATGTGCGTAACCCAGCTCTGAATATGAGTAACTTTCCTGGCATAAATAGTTTTGAATACGACTCAGTGTCCCTTCTTCCTGTCTCTAAACAAGTAGATTGAGTTTGGAATACCACACCCTGATTATGTAAGCTGGACACACTTATTTATTAATCGGTTACTATCAGTAATGACCATGAAAATGACACACAAAGTGTTTCCCCACATGTCTGACTTTTCTGTGCATGAATCTTTCTGTATGAAAACTTCAGTAGTAGTTTTATGTAATTTCATTTCATTTGCAGTGCAGGTGAGTATCACACGCTGCAGTGGCAGTGTGGTAGTAATATGAGATCTCAGTGAACCTGAGATTCGCAGACTTTATCGAAAGCAACTACTGTTTTCAGGTTTAAAAAAAAAAAAAAAGGCAAGCTTCTTTTCTCTTATCATCAAGCAGCACCATATCCTCGGTTACACAGCAACATGTGCCAGGTTATCTTGAAGGGAAAAGAAGTTGAACTCTGTCAAGCTAAAGACATCAAAAAACAAGTTAAGATATTGTATTGGATGAATCACAAAGTCATCTATGCATCCATCTGTTTTTGATACCACACGATCCCACACGCTCAGGGCAGGAGGCAGGGGACGATCACACACACACACACACACACACAGACACACACACACACACACACACACTATGGATAATTTGGAAATGCCAGTCAGCCTACAACGCATGTCTTTTACTGAGGGGGGGGACCGGACTACCCGGAGAAAACCCCCGAAGCACGGGAAGATGGTGTAGATAAGGTAGTTAAGTCCCAAGGCCTGTGCTAAGTAAGAAAGCTGTGTGTACTGCGTTCATGTAGTCAACTGCAGCCAAAAAGATGAGTAAACACTTGTGTATGTTGTAACAGATGACAGTTTTATGTAGCCTGCAGAAATAATTCTCTTTTAATGAACAGGTCTGGATGTGCAATAATGCTTATTCTGATTAAGGACTGTTAAGGATATTTGTACATGTTGGTTGTTTGGTAATGTGGTAAGAGTCCTAGATATACTGGAAATACCATCAGTTCTAAATAAAAAAAAAACTTATTTATTGATATATTATGACACAGATGAGATCTTTCTGCTTTGATGCAGTGTGAATGGCTGCTCGGTGACCGAAAGCCTTCACCTGAGGATCTCGATAAGGGCATCGACACTAATAGCCCTCTGTTTCAAGCCATACTGGAGAATCCTGTGGTCCAGCTCGGCCTCACAAACCCCAAAACACTGTTGGGTAAGTCTGTGTACACGTCTTTTGGCAATAATCTACAAATTGTTTTTTTTTTTTTTTTTTCTTTTTCAAATTGGGCCTCATTTATCAACAAATTACTAAAGTTGTGCATAAATGAGAACTAAACAGTGAAAGAGCAGCTCTTGTAAGTCTCAAGCACATTTCTTTACAGGAGTTTTATAAATTCTGCGTGATTAAAGTGGTCTACAGAGCGTCCTAAAAGTCTCCATAGTTAGAGGAAATTAACACTTTTTAGCAAAATGTAACTTTATTTACAAAACATCCTCTACATGATTGCCATTTCTTGTAAAAGCACACATGGAGTCGTCTCTCCCGCTCATGAGGAACTCGCTTTAACACATCTGGTGTTTGCATGTAATTGCATGTCCATGGCAGCCTTGCGACAGCTTCCGATCCTGCCCTGAGAATGAATTCAATACGTTCTTCTTTTGTCAAAGGCATTCTTAAATGCTGTCTGAAAAAAAAAAATATATATATATATAAACTAAGTATGAAAAATTTTGGAAGACATTTTCCAAGAAAGTGTTCATTTCCCCTGTGTATGGAGACTTTTGGGACACCCTGTATATCCTTCACACACGTTGTGATTTCCTGACCTAGACTTAGCATCTCGTGGCTTCATTTTCATTAAGTTGTGCACACAATTGTAAGCTGGTACACAACATAAAAAAAATAAAATACTAAATAATAGGAGGTGCTGGATCAAGTGCTATTTTTAAGCCACAGAATAAGCAGGATGGAAGTCAGCCATGGAAGTTAAATTAAGACTGAAAGCCTGTAAAGACTAAAAGATTAAATTAAATTATAAATGCAGCTCAGTATCACTACAGTACACAGTATTTGCTAGCACAGCCACACAAACTCTCCCTCCTTGTATAAGGTGCCAATTTTCTGTCCTAATTGGGTTTTATTAAATGTCTTTGTTTTGGATTACTTTCTTTCATATCATTAATATTCACAAAATTTTCTGTATTAAAATTGTCTGTGTAATTCAATTAAATAAGCTATATAAACATGACAGTGTACTTCATATACGTATAAATTTGCAGTGACTCAGGCCAGTTATACCATTTCAAGGTTCACATTAGTGAGTCCCCCGTAATTTATACTATTATTAATTATTAATTTAATTTATTAAACACAAGCCCTCGTTGGATAACAGGGTTTTCATGACCATGTTTTCTTATGTAACTTCTCCAGTGAATGAATTCATTTGTATTCATGTCGATAAAATGAGGCCCAGTGTTAGTTACTGCTGCCTGTGGTCATGTGCTGTCTCGAGACGACTCGAGACGTCTTCTCAGTTTACGGCATTGTTGGCTCTGTTTTGCTGTTTCATGTCTGCGCCGTGCTTTTTAAGCTGACCCCTTTGCTGACCCTTTACAGCGTGACTGATTTCGCTGAAGAGCAGTCTCTCAGAATCCCCTGCTTGTTTTCCAGACAGGACTTTTACTGATGTTGAGTGGTGGTTGTTTTGTGGTGTGTTTTGTTTTTTTTTAATCCTGGTGTCGTATTGCGTTTTTGGCCGGCAGCGTTTGAGGACATGCTGGAGAATCCTCTGAACAGCACACAGTGGATGAATGATCCAGAGACTGGCCCTGTCATGCTCCAGATATCCAGAATCTTCCAGACGCTCAACCGCACATAAAGCACATCTTATCTCTGGAGTTTCTACAAACAGGACAGGCTTATTCACTAATAAGGGAAGTGTGTGTGTGTGTGTGTGTGTGTGTGTGTGTGCGCGTGTGCGTGTATGTGTTTGTGTGTGTGAGACCGTGGCTGGTATGGTTTATGTTGCAGAGTTACAGCGAGCAATGAATGTAACAATAATAACAGGATGGAAATTTTTCAGTTTTGAATATTATACAGATAAATATATCTATTTATAACAGACAGAACACTTGTTAAAAAAAAAAAACAAATGTAAATGGTAACTTAATAACAACTGATAAATGCTAGCTTCACTATTTTTTTTTTTTTTTTTTTTTTTTTTTTTTTTTTTTTTTTTTTTTTTTTTTACATTTTATGAGCTGTTTTTAATTCTATTAAATACATATTTTATTTTATATACTTTCTCCATGATGTAAATTAACATAAGGCATCCAGAGCAAAAAAAAAAAAAAATTGTTTACACTTCAGGAAACACTTTCGAATGCTTCACTTTGTTCAAAGAACTTCTTGTTATTAGTCTCTTCAAACGGTCACATTTCATCACAGTACATGATTCCAGGATCAGATGATTAACTGGTAACGGCGTGATTTTGACGTAGAGTACAGGATGTGGAACTAAAGTTACTGGTACTGTTTTCTGCTGTAACACGAGCGAGAACAAAATGCATCATATCTCATCTGAAGTCCACATGATCGGCATTATCTGACAGCTTCAGGAACACTGTACAATCCCAGCGTGCTTGGTGTTGTGCCATCAGAAATAATGCAACATCTAATTTCAGGTTTGTGGAAGTAGTACACTGTCAGGAAAAAAAAAAAAAGAAAATAATGTGGACCTTTCCTCGTCGTCGAGTTGATATCATCAAGGTCCGCTTTTTATTCCTTTAGTGCGTATCTTTCGCCTAGAAAGGTGCATCTAGTGGACCTTTCAGACATGAACCTAAAGACGTTTTGTGAATCTTAAATCGTTTTTAAAGGTATATCTGTGTTTCAAGGTGAAAGGAATGCATATTAAAGGTGTGCCCTTGAGGGGGAATTATTTATTTTTTATTTATTTTTTTTCTGAGAGTGTATGCATTTGTGACGTTGCCACGTAGCCTATAGCTTGTGACAATTCTGGTGCTCTTTCAGGATGTTTTCTCCTTCACTTCAACCGTCGTGAGTTCCGCAATGCATCTGCATCGCTTTCACTCAAGTAGAGAAAATCTAATATGCAAAGGAAGAAAGCAGCAAATCTCACTAATGTCTCTACAGAAAAGTTGCTGACTTTTTTTTGCATCCTTGTTAGGAGATAACTTTGCAGAGGCACTAATTTCCCCAGATGATGCAATTACCTGGAAATATAAGCTACCCCTTCTATCCCAGATTCCTCCTCATAAGAGATTGAGTTTTTTTCTCTCTATTATTTCAGAGCCGCGCATAAACGAAGTGAAAAGGCGGCTGCAGTACGGGATGTATGGATGTTGCCTCTGACTAAAACACAAAGCTCCTGGTTTGGAACCGAGTACATATTTGGTTTTTCATCCCATCCTATTTCGTTTGAATGTGAAATGTTCGGGTCTGGGTGTGAGGCTGAATATTTCATTTACACTTGTGTTTATTGAAACACCTGGCTCCTGTAAATTGGATGCGCTCCATTTGTTTCCTGTTGCATGGTCCAGGTTAGAAAAACCTGTCATGAATGACAACGAGAAATGATTTGCGCTCTGTATGTCAGGTCACATGTCTCATTTAGCTTTTATTTGTGCCATGTTTACCTGCCATTACAGTTTGTAGGCAGTTGCACGGACAAGTTCATATCACAAGTGTAGTACAATTCTAAAATAGAAAATTCGGTGTGGTCAGTGTTAGCTGGCACTTCATAAAATAGATATTTTTGTTGGTTTTACTCTCAAAAAAAAACCAAAAAAAAAACCACTTTTGTCAGAATTTTAAAGGAAGCATCTGAAACATATAGGAAAGGTATCTCAAGCCCACATTTCTTTAGGAAATCCAAAGCACCAACCTATCAGGAGTGCGTACATGACACTAAATGACACTAAAATCCATTATTATCCATGAAGAAGAAAACGGTTGTACTTGCGATGGCTTAGTTACCCTTTATCAGAACACTCGGATACCAAAGCACTCATGATTTCTTCTCTCATTTTGGTCGTGATGCGAACGCGTGCCCTGAACATCACTTCGTTTTCTCCTCCTCTGTTGTTTTTCTTTTTCTTTTGCCGGACCCGTTCAGTATTTAAAAAAAGGTTTTTGCTGTGTCCGCTCAGGGGGTGTAGAGATACATACAGCAGGGAGAAGATCTACTGTTGCAATAGTCTGAAATATATTTAATGAGTGAAAAATGGTGGAACTGAACATTTAGCAAGATAATTTAGCGTAATGTTTGGATTTATTTCAACACTTAAGTTTATTCCTAAACCTATTTATTCTTACGACGTGTTTTGGGTTGTCTGAACGCATCTGTCTAGTTCATCCGCTGATTTTTAAGAAAGGCTGCCGTAAGGCTCGGCGTCTGAGTGATGCAGCATAACCACTTTTCATTGTCGGATCATGCATTTTCCTCCTTACTCAGCAGAATTGTGGTCTCAGTCTTACTTCAGAGAAGGTTTTTAACGAGCAATCGCCAGTGTTTGAGCTCATTCTCTACGCCAGTCAAGGTTCTGAGCAATATGCAATACTCATTCACTCTCCATTCACAATGGCTTTCATTACTGTCATCACAACAGTATATATTTCTCATTACTGTGTGTTTACAATCCCACTGTGTCTAATAACGTAATGCGAAATCTCTGTAAAACCTTAGCGCTGCCTCATGCTTAAAGGTTTATTCTGTTTTGTTATTAAAAAAAAAAAAAAAAAAGAGGTTGGCTACAGCAGTATCTCTTTAAGCTTGGGATTGTTAGAAACCCTGAGTTAAAATGCTTGATTGTGTGTTTTGCTCATATTTAATGATCGTGTCACAGATACAGCAATGAAGAATCTCCGTTCTATAAACTCAAGCAATGTGGAAAAAAAATATATATATTTTTTTTCACGTTAATGTGTTCACTCTACACATCTACACAGAAGTTGAAAGCCTTGTTTTTGTATTATTACAAATAAAAGGGTTTGGCATTTATGAAACATTTCATCTGATTTATTTTCAGCTACTGTCAGTTTCAGACCTTCTGCGTTTTGTGCTTTTTCTGCTTGAAATTGAAGGAATAAAACACCTTGGCACATGCTATTATTAAAAAAGTAATCAACAGTGGGGTGGTGTGATCATTTTTCCTATGACAACACATGCTAAAGTGTTTTTATTCCTTTTATACTACAGCAATTTGCCAACAATTACATTTTAAAAATGGATTAAAGAATGACACTTTTTATCATTCATGATATAAATTAGTTCCTGTTATCACATGTTACAGCACCTATAAAAAGTCATCCACTCATTTTTTATCACCTTAAATACAACAAAAGGAAACGTCTTGACTCTCCTGATTCCCCCCTTCTGTAACTTTAATAAACGTCTCCTTACAGAAAGCTTCACAACACCAACGATTATACATTTTCTTTGTTAAATAACATTTTTAAATCTAGTGGTCCGCTATCCAAGTCCCCGTGTCTGAGCTGTTACAATAGAAACGATATCGGAACGAGCGTGTTAACATAAACGTGATTGGCCTTGCAGTCAGCACTACTGTCAGAGCTGCTGCTATGTAAGAAATAAATCATGATGGGACATGCTGTTACAGGAAAATAATCCACGATTCTGTGACGTGGCCTCGTGTGAAGCAGAGTTACTGCTACCACCCTGAAGTGGACTATTTTCATATAGCAGCATGCCCTGATCCGTGTTCTCCAGTTTCCTCCAGTCTCCCAAGAACATGCCAGTAGGTAGACAGGTTAAGATAAATTGCAGCTAGGTGTGAATGTGTGTGTGCGCGTGGTGCCCTGCGATGAACTGGCATCCCATTCAGGATGTATTCCTGCTTCACACCCAGCGTTCCCGAAATAGACTCTGGATCCATGACAACCCTGACCAGGATAAATCAGTTACTGAAAGTGAGTAAGAATGTTCCACAGTTTTTTTTTTTTTTTTTTTTTTTTTTTTTTTTTTTTTTTTTTTTTTTTTTTTTTTTTTTTTTTTTTTTTTTTATTTCTCATATACCACAGCTACTGATTTTATGAACAGCAGTTTATTCATGAATGACACAGATGTTCTTGGACTCTCAATGAAACAAGTTAGTTCCTGTTATCACTTACAGTTGAAACCAGATATTTACATACACTTCAGAAAAAAAAAAACTTTCTTTAGTGTCAAACATTAAATCAGAGTAAACTTTCTGTTTTAGATCAATAAATATTAAAATTTTTTGCATTTGTTAAATGTCAGAATCGAGCGAGGGAGAATTTATGTATTTTATTTTTTTTTTTTTTATCACTTTCATCAAAAGTTAGAAGTATACATACACTTCCTTAGTATTTGGTAGAATTGCCCCGAAACTGTTTCACTTGGGCCAAACGTTTCGGGTATCCTTCCACAAGCTTTCTACAATAGTTTGCTGGGATTTTGGCCCACTCCTCTGGACAGAACTGGTTTAACTGGGTCAGGTCTGTAGGCCTTCTTGCTCGCACTCGCCTTTTCAGTGCCGCCCACAAATTTTCTATGTGATTGAGATCAGGGCTTTGTGATGGCCACTCCAATACCTTGACTTTGTTGTCCTTAAGCCACTTTGTAACTAATTTGGAGGTATGCTTGGGGTCATTGTCCATTTGGAAGACCCATTTGCGCCCAAGCTTTAACTTCCTGGCCGATGTCTTCAGATGTTGCTTCAATATATCCACATAATTTTCTTTTCTCATGATGCCATCTATTTTGCGAAGTGCACCAGTCCCTTCTGCAGCAAAGCAGCCCCACAACGTTATACTACCACCCCCATACTTCACAGTTGGGATGGTGTTCTGAGGCTTCAAAGCTTCGCACTTTTTCCTCCAAATATACCGTTTATCATTATGGCCGATAACAGTTCAATTTTTGTTTCATCAGACCACAGGACATGTCTCCAGAAATTAAGATTTTGGTCCCCATGTGCAGGTGCAAACTGTAGTCTGGCTTTTTTATGGTGGTTTTGAAGTAATGGCTTTCTCCTCCCAGAGTAACCTTTCAGCTCATGGTGGTACAGGACTCGTTTTACTGTGGATAATGACACTGTCTTACCAGTTTCAGCCAGCATCTTCACAAGGTCTTTTGCTGTTGTCCTGGGGTTGTTTCGCACATTTCGCACCAAAAAACGTTCCTCTTTGGGACTCAGAATCCTGAGCTGTGTGATGGTTGTACGTTCCCATGTTTTTTATACTTGCGTATTATTGTCTGAACAGATGAACGTGGGACCTTCAGGCATCTGGAAATTGCATCCAAGGATGAGCCACACTTGTGGAGGTCCACAATTCTTTTCCTGATGTCTTGGTTGATTTCTCTTGATTTTTGATGTCAGAGAAAAAGGCTCTGTGTTTGAGATGTGCCTTTATATGCATCCACAGGCGTGCCACCAATTAACTCAAATGGAATCAATTAACCTATCAGAAGCTTCTTAAGCTCAGAATGGAATCATCTGGAGTTTTCTTTTTGTTTAAAGACACAATAAGCTTAGTGTATGTATACTTCTGACTTTGATGAAAGTAATAAAAAAATACATAAAAATTCTCCCTCACTCTATTCTGACGTTTAACAAATGCAAAAAAATATGTTAATTTTATTGATCTAAAACTGTATGTTACAGCAGCTGTAAAAAGTCATCCTCTCAACTGCCCCCCTTTTCTCCTTCTTGACAAAAAAAAAAAAACAGCACAAAGTCTTTCTCATGGTGGAAAACTTACTGACTGTTACAAAGTGCTGTAACACCGGAGACTCCTTACACAAATGTTAAATAAATGTTACAGAGAGCTACACCATATAAATATTAATCTTTTTCTTTGTTAAATAACAGCATGTTTTTTTAAAACTATTGCTTTTCTTAGATTATATGGAATGTCCACCATACTACAGAAATGATGAAGGGTCAGAATGATGGCATTATTGTAACCTGTGATTTGTTCGGCAGCCAGCACTATTGCCAGAGCTGCTGTTATAGAAAATTAATCAACACCTTCTGACCAATCAGATTTGAGAATTCAACAGCGGCATGGTAAATTCCAGTATATGGCCAAGTATGTGGACACCTGATCATCACACCCATATGTGCCCATTCCAGAATCATGAGTTGGTATAACAGGCTTTCTACTAGATTTGGGAGCGTGGCTGTGGGGATTTGTGCTCATTCAGCCACAAGAGCATTAGTGAGGTCAGGCTCTGATGTTGAGTGAGGAGGTCTGGTGTGAAGTCGGTGTTCCAGTTCATCCCAAAGGTGTTCAGTGGGGTTGAGGTCAGGGCTCTGTGCAGGACACTCGAGTTCTTCCACTCCAACCTTGGCAAACCATGTCTTCATGGCGCTCGCTTTGTACACAGGAACACTGTCATGCTAGAACAGCTTCTTAGTTCCAGTGAAAGGAAATCTTAATGCTACAACATACAAAGACATTCTAGACAGTTGTGTGGTTTCAACTTTATGGCAGCAGTTTGGTGAAGGATCACATGTGGGTGTGATAGTCAGGTGTCCACAAACAGTTAGCCAAATAGAGTATAATATAAATATAGCGTGGTCTGCGCATCTCCGACGCATCCTGTCTGCCCTCGAACAGCCCCGCGGTATCACGTGTGGACGACCTTAAACGTCATAATACGCGCCAACACAAGTGTAGTCTTTTGCCAGGATGACTTGTTACACTGGCGAATGTTTAAAGGATTAGGGTTGTAGTTTGTTGAGCAACGCTGTAACTTTTTAAAGTATTTACTCTGTGCTGTGAAACATGCATTCTAATCTTAAAAGACGGTCAGCAAGCAAGGCTTGTGTGAAGTCCAGCGCACAGACGACTATCAGCAGATTCTTCAGCAGTGCAGGCGATAAAGGCGCAGAGGTCGATGAGCCCAGGATTAACTGTGCTGATCGCAGGCAGGAGAGCAGAGGCAAGGTGAGGCATGCTTATCAGACATGCACATCACATCTACACCTAATTATAAACCTGCCATTTACAGCTACACAGAGCTAAACAAAGCGCGTGCCTGTTCACACTAGCTCTGGCTCGAGCTGCACAGTTGTGTGATGCCTTGCAGCATATTAAACACACACAGCTTGTAAACACTCCTCTGGAATAGCTAATACATTTGCATCTTGCATAATAAGCAGCAGATTTATGTCTCAAAACCTTGTGTTGTAACAGTATGAATATAAACACATTGTACAGATGCTTGTTTTTGAAAATTAAACATTTGAAGAGTGCATGATTTTCCCATTATAGGTGAACTGAAATGATTAGAAAGCGTCCTGTCTCTTCCTTGTAAAAGATATGCACTTGGGGCACATTTGTGAGTGAGATTCCTGTGGTCACGTGACATTTATTATTAGTAAAGGAAACATGCTGCAAGTCACCTTATTGCAAGCATCGCTGCATGTATTACTAGCACCTTACACACACACACACACACACACACACACACAAAGCAATTTACATTTACACAGCTTGTGCAAAACCCTCTCACTCAGGTGTGTGCACAAACCTGAGCACTGATGCAAATCCAGCGATATTTAACACAGGCTAAATTAATTTTCATTGGGTGTGACGCATATGTATATGTTTGTTTTACTGGTAATCTTGAAACCTTGAAAATGCTAGAATGCTTGAATGTCACTTTAGAACAGTTTGAATAAATTGAAGACTAATCTTTCTTTGACTTTTGCATGGTGATTTAGAAGAGGCTGCCGTTACCTGACGGAGGTTTGAAGAAACGGCTTAAAGTTTCTCACGACGTGAAAGATTTGGAGAAAGAGGAGAAGCCGATGAGCGGGGCAAACTCTGAAGGTGGCACTAAATGTAAGAATATGTAAGAACCAGCCACATTCGGTCTGTCAGAGCTATTCTTTGTTAGTGGATTTTAGTTCAATGTGTTGCTGTTTTCTTGCAGTAGATGAGCAGGGCTCTGCCTCTAAGGCGAGTGTTTCCTGCTCCACACTGGAGAAGCTGCGAGGCTTCAGCTGCTATGCAGCCAGCGAGAGCAGAGCAGCGTGTGCGAGTGTGAAGATGGAGGGCTCAGGAACCGGACAACTAGCGAGCACAATGAGAGAACAAGTCAAGATGGAGGAGGACACTGAAGAAGAGCTGGTCCAGAGCAAACAGGTTTGGTGCCACAAAAGCCCGTCAGTGTGTTTCAGATGAAATCAAACTGTATAAGACGCAGCAGGGTGAGTTTCTGAGGTTTGCGTGGGACGCCTGGAATAAGCTCGGGAAACCCTCAGCCCTCTGCTGGCTTTTGGTCTTTACTCATGTTTGCATGGAAATTAGACTTTCTTCTTCCTCTCACTGCTGTTTGTTTCTGATGATCTTCTCAGGCGAGTAACTTCAGTCAGTCTGCTAAGCCTGGAGGTGTTTCTGCGTGTAAGAGGAGTCTCCCAGAACCGACAGGACCTAATAAGAGGACCAAAAGCATCTACACTCCCCTTGAGCAGCAGTACATGGAGATTAAGGAGCATTACAAAGACACAATACTTTGTGTGGAGTGTGGCTACAAGTACAGGTTCTTTGGAGAGGATGCAGAGGTGAGATATGGGATATGGGTGAGATATCTCATGCCACAGACAGAGCACATTACAGTATGTGCTCGTCTGTGTATTGCGCAGTTTTATGCATGATCAGTAGTACATTGTAAGAAGTTTGTATTGTCAGATATTTACAAATATATACAGGGGCAGCTATGACTGAACGAAGAGTAGATTGGAAGGGTTAAGAATAGTTTTTACAGTGCCCACACCCTGGGATAATCTGGGAAGCTAATTCTTGACCCCTTTTGTGATTGTCAAGAGGCTTGTCAGATAATTGTCTGAGACTAGTGTACAAAATAAAGGAGTGATTCTTTAAATCCCTGCACCTGTCTGTCTTTTTGTGCTGGCGTTTACAGATTGCTGCAAAGGAGCTAAACATCTTTTGCCATCTGGATCATAACTTCATGACGGCCAGCATCCCTACTCATCGGCTGTTCGTGCATGTTCGCCGCCTCGTCTCTCAGGGCTACAAAGTCAGTGGTGTAGTTCTCAGCCTCAGTTTTGATATAAAATGTAGTTAAAACAAAGTTAAAACAATATATATATATATATATGTGTGTGTGTGTGTGTGTGTGTGTGTATGTATATGTATATATACGTACACTACATAAAGACGGGTGACAAATGAAAGGAAAAGTTGGTGGAAAAAAAATTTCAGCTGTTCGAGACATTTTGCTGGCATGATTTGGCTCCACTTGTCCCCTTAGAGAGAACAGTCAGTGCAAATCAACTCAGGTTACTGTCTCATCACCTTTACCCTACTATGAAACACTTCTGTCCTGTTGGGAGTGGTCTCTTCCTGGGTGGCTCCGCCCCCATCTACAGGGCACGAGGGCTCACTGAATATTGGGTCTGAAAATCATGTAAATTTTCTGCTGTGTCTCTCACAGTCAGGAGATCTAGTCAACCCAGCCGAACATATACGGGAGACTGACATGTTAGACAGCGCTCGCCATCGCCGTAACCAAAACAGCAGTTGAATGAATAGCTTTTGGAAGAATATGTTTCCGTACAGTTCCAGAGTCTTACCAAAGCGCACTGAAGCTGTTCGGGCTGCTTGTGCTGGCACCTTATGAAGGCACTTGTTGTTGTTCCTTCAGTATGTCACCTGCTTGTGTGTTTGTGTAGGTTATATTTCTTTTTGTATGACTGAGTATTGTTATTTATTGCTAAGAGCTTTCAAGTCGAAAGTAGTAATATATATATTTTTATGACTGGCGGTATAGGTAGGAGTTGTAAAACAGACAGAAACATCAGCAATCAAAGCCTCCAGTGCCAACAAGAGCTCCCTCTTCACCCGGCAGCTAAGCGCACTTTACACCAAGTCTACACTGGTTGGGGAAGGTGTGTAGATAACTTTTACTCTTTTGGATAAAATACTTGCTGCTAATATGCTTCTTGCTTGTAGAAACAAAGTATAGATTTAAAAAAATTTTCGGACTCAGAATTAACTACGAATTGCAAGAAAATGTGATTTTAAAAAAGGATTAATTAAACGCTTCAGGCTCTCAGCTATGTCACACTGGCAAAACCAAGGTGATCGCTAGTGTACCAGTACACGAGCCCAACAAAAAGAACACACGTTTACTTACACCTAAGAATATTATATTAGCGTCAGGTTTCGTCCTGATTTGTACTTCGCATTTACCGTTGGATCAAAGATATGAATCTTTTGTTGATTAAGATTAAAGTGGACTTATCTGGAACTCTTAAGTGTTTTCTATCACTGTTGCTTTTGCATTAAAATGCATTCTTGTTATTGTTAGAAATTTTTACAT
The DNA here is from genome assembly GCA_022985145.1 of Pangasius djambal. NCBI lineage: Eukaryota > Metazoa > Chordata > Actinopteri > Siluriformes > Pangasiidae > Pangasius > Pangasius djambal. Next base: position 6,767,428 of record CM040998.1, read on the forward strand.
GTGCTGTTTTTTGTGCTGCTCTCCCAGAGGTTTTTGCTAGGCATTTATGCCTAGAAAAGTGACTCTTTCTTTTCTCCTACTGATATCCAAGTTAAGCTTTTATTTGTTTCTGGGAAACACTGACGTTTCAGTGTAATGAGTAGTTAGTGTGAGAGTGCACGTGTATGAAGTTAAGAATAAACATATGGTGAGTTTCGTGACCGTGACCTTGTTCACTGTGTTTCAGACGTGAACCCCTTGTTGAAGCTAGGGGACTTGGAGCAAGCGGAAGATGTCGTGCAGGACACAGCCAGCAGCTACCTGATGTGCGTGTATGAGAGCTGGGAGAAACAGAGTAAAGAGCTGACTGTGGGCTTGGTGGTAAGAGTTATTTATTTATTTATTTATTTATTTATTTATTTATTTATTTATTTAAATGTGTGGGGTGTCTGTGGTTCCTTTTATCTGATATTACATTTTACACATCTAAAGCCTGAATTATTAGATGATCATAAATTTGAATATACTGTAAAGCTTATGCTCCAGACATTGCTGAATGAATTCTCCAGCAGTTTTTAAACCTCGGCTCTATCTGCTGCGTGTATGGTGTACGGTTGGTTACCATGAGCAACGGTGTCAGCGTGTTTCCTAGTGTTTATACAGAAAAGCCTATTTTACACTTCTGCCACTTCTATCATGCTCAGTATTAATCAATGTGGCCCATTGTATAACACAAGCAACGGAGCCCGCGCATCACGCTGTGACTGCTTTACAGTGCTTTTCAGTCTTCATCAGACACCAGTCAGTGTCTGTACTGGATCAGGCAGTATAATACGTAAATGAATAAATGAATGCAAGTTGTTCATCCAGTGACATTTTCACTCCAGCGCTCAGTTTTAACTTCAGTTTTAACTCATGAGAGGTTAAATCTACTGATCAGCTGGAATCTCACGATTTCAGCAGCAAAAATGGTTGATATTAATTATTAAAAAAAAACAAAACATATTATTACAGTTAGCTTAGTTAGCTAAGCTTTCATATCAGCCATAACTACAGCTGTGGCTCAGAGCAGCTTTGTACCTGCAAACTGGCTAAAGAACAGTAGTGCAGTCAGCGTTCAGCGATACAAAAACGGTTCGCGTTCCAGCCAACGGGAGAAAAGTCTGACAAAATCAAATGCAGTCGCTTAGAGAGCACGTAGGGGAAAGGGTCTTTCCCTTCAGTTTTTGACATGAAACCAATGGCCAACAACTATAAAGGCTTCCATTATAGGGCCATAGTAAATATTCTTATTCATTCTTTTGTTCTCTGTGTGAACATAGTGTTCCTATTTGGTGTATCTACATGGCAAATTTGGTCCTAAATTGCATTTCAACTGGCATTAAAATGTCTTAATGTCCCACCAGAGACCTCGAATATGGCATTCAGTTGCATTGCTGTTGGAAACAGTTTCCTTCCTGCTTTAACAGATGTTTCTTGATGGTGTTTTTTTTTTTTTTTTTTTTTTTTTTTTTTTTTTTTTTTTTTTTTTTTTTTTTTTTTTTTTTTTTTTTTTTTTTTTTTTTTTTTTTTTTTTTTTTTTTTTTAAACTGTCTTTAGTTGTTGAATGAGTGAAAGTCCAGAGCTTGTGGTTATACCCATTGTGTAATGCAGTAAATACTCAGATGTCCCACACTGACACTGTACACTGTAACCAGTATTTACTCTGAAACACACATCTGTATATCATCATGCATTATTGTCCTGCTAGGAATACCGCATGCCACGTGATCATTATTATGGGTTCAGTGATGAGTAGATGTTGTATCAACATAATGATTTGAGATGCCAAAGAAAGAAATGTATTGTATTGTTATAAAAGTACACTTTAAATTGCAGCAAGTGTGACTGAGGTTTTTAAAATGCAGTATTACTAGCGTCATCATTTCAGGGTTATGTTTACATGAATTTCACCCCTTTACCTTAAAAGGCATCTAGCAAAGCATACTGTCTGCAGTGTTAACATGGTTGGTGGAAACAGAAAGGCATGTTAATGTCTTTATTGCAACTGCAATTTGCTCCACAGGCAGCAGAGGGCTCTAAATATGCCCAATGTCTTTTTTAAAAAAAAATTTTTATGGGAGTTCTACAGAGCCGCTGAGGTGACATGGTGGATATTTTTTAATAAGGTGTGGCCACAAATGAATATTTCACAGCCTGTAAGTTTGATCTATAAACCCATGAAATAACCACGCTTAATGTGTGGCAATTGTTTTATTTTAAAAAGAGACACAGAGAAATCAATTAGAGCATTGTGGTTACAGAAACCTAAGCCTGAAGATGATTTGATAACATTTTGCTTTACACGAATGTTGGAATGACGCGTATACATAATGACAGAAAGACGGAATGATGCGTAAAGAGATACTGGAGTCACTGGTGTTGCGACATGGACATAGTGAATAGACTTCTTCGCCCATTCTGCCAATTAATTAACCTGAGGCCGCTTATTAAATATGACGTTCCACGTTATATTAAGTTGTGGCCTTAAGTTGCCTAATTCCTGGCTATGACTTCTCTTATTGGCCAAAATTCAATTAATGGACACGAGATACTCAAAATATTAACAAGTTTGTGGCCTCGGTATATTAATTTGTGGCCACGCCTTATTAAAACATAAGCGTCACCTCAGAGGCTCTGTACATTTCTGTATTAGGCATTCATAAACAGACTTTGATGGCTTTGATATGTGCAGACTATGACTGTGATTGTGACTCTCTGGGTTGCGGTGTGTCGCTGTGTCTCAGGTGGTGCAGCCCAGCATTGGAGACGTGATGGTGGACTGTTTTAAAGATGACGCGTCTCGTGCAGAGCTGGAGGCCAGAGTTCTGAGGATCCAGCCTGTAGAAATCCTGGTACCCTCCAACCTGTCTGAGACCACCGAGCGCCTCCTGCGCACCATCGCGCTGGCCAGGTTAGACGCTCGAGTTTATATTTGCATTCACGTGTTAAACATGACAATAAATATGCAGTCCTTGCTTGGCATGGAGTTTATGACAAAAAAGAGACATAAAGCTTAATAAAGCCATTGACTTCTTAAAAATGAAATTTGAACCCTAATGAATTCATAGCATTGAAACGTATCCCTTCAATAACCACACATTTGTGTTTATTTGTTTTGAATTAACCTCCTTGCGTAGTTTTATTTCAGTGTTCAGATATTCACATTTTCAAACAACAAGCATATATATATCTATATTAATATAGGTTTTTTTTTTTCAGTGTTCACATATATATTATTAAGTTTTCAGATATTCAAATTCAGTTTGGAATAATTCACTTTGGAATGTTTAACTTGTATTATTATTAATAACTTGTAAAAAATATCCGAAACCCGAGTTAAATGAATATCTGAAACTAGAATGAACTGAATCTCTGAATCTGAATTTCTGAACGTATTTGAATACAGATGCTTGAATTATTATTTTTTTTTCATGCGGCTATGTGAACACCTAAATAAAACCACTTTGAATTTCAAATGAATATAGATGTGTAGTTATCAAAGGAATATATTTCAACGCAGTGAATTGAATGGATTAAATTTCATTATTAAGAGTTCAGTGGGTTTTAACATTTCAAAACTTTGTCTCCTTTTTTGCTTCCACAGTTATTTGCATTTTAAAAATATTTATGAACATTTATTTAAAATATTTGGGATTAGTGAAAATATTGAGGTTTGGTTAAATGATCGTACCTGTAAGCCTTATCTCATGGTTTTCGGTTTCGTCTCTGATGAGCAGTTCCTGTCAGTCACCATGAGAGGTCAGTAAATGACTTCGAACAGGTGATGCTTTTCGTTTTCTTGCCGTGCAGCGAGTCAATTTGATGATCCGGTTAAATTTCGAAGCATCTTGTTGAACTTTAAATGAACCAGCTAATTACTGTGTGTTGTACGTGTGTTTGTTTAGTTTAGTTTTATGCTGTATTTTATGTTTTACAAGAACACCTATGATCTTCATATGGAAGATTTGATATTTTATAGTTGACATAAAATGTTATTTTTTTAAATATAAATATTTAAATAATGTTTAATAAAATTTTTTGACCCAGCAGGTAGCATTGCTACCTCGCAGCTCCGTGCTTCAATCCTGAGCTCGGGGTGTGTGGAGTTTTGCACTAAATTGCCCCTAAGTGTGTAAATATACACTATATGGGCAAAAGTTCGTGGACACCAGACCATCACACCCACGTGCTTTCTTAGCATTCCCCCTTTGCTGTTATAATAACCTCCACTTTTCTGGGAAGGCGTTCCACTAGATGTTGGAGCGTGGCTGTGAGGATTTGTGCTCATTCAGCCAGTGTTGATGAGATCAGGCACCGATGTCAGGCGAGGAGGGCTGGGGTGCAGTCGGTGGCCCAGTTCATCCCAAAGGTGTTCAGATGGGTTGTTCTTCCACTTCAACCTTGGAGATCATGGGCATGGTCATGCTGGAACAGTATCTGTTGGGCCTCTTGCTTCCAGTTGTCACCCAGATGAGGATTCCCTTTTGAGTCTGATTCCTCTCAAGATTTCTTCCTCATATCGTCTCGGGGAGTTTTTCCTTGCCATCGTCGCCTCTGGCTTGCTCATTAGGGATAAATACATAAATTATAAATGTATATCCTGAGTTTATATATATCTGTAAAGCTGCTTTGTGACAGTTGAAGGGAAACTGTAATGCTGCAGCATACAAAGACATCCTATACAATTGTGTGCTTCAAAGTACGTGGCAGTTTGAGGAAGAACCACATATGAGTGTGATGGTCAGGTATCCAGAAACTTTTGCCTATATAGTGTGCGTGTGTGCTTGCTTGTGTGCGTGCGTGTGTGTGTGTGTGTGTGCAATGGACTGGTATCCCATCCAGTGTGTACTCATGCCTGCATTCCTGGCACAGGCTTCAGGTCCACTGCGACCCACCCTTTTTGGCCGGTAATAATTGTGATGTAAACAATTAATATTGTGAATATGTCTTTCCATCTTTGTTCATGATGACGGTAGGCCGCTGTGAATTGAGATGGATGCGGTAACTAAGCACTGCAAGATCTTATATGCTTTTCTTTCAGTTTAAACTCAGCCTTCTGTACACACAGTCATGCCCCCCCTGCCTCCAGGGTTAAAAGGGAAAGGTTAGCAGTGGAGCAGAAGAAAGCTGGATCAGCATTGTCAGGGGTCAGACCTACACAAGCTTTTTATCTTTGTGCTCGTGAACAAGCACGTCTGCCCTCATGTAGCGTGGTGTCTCGTGCCAGGCTTGCCTCACTTGCTCGAGACCTTAATTTTGATCTGGCTCGTTTATTTTTTTAACTTTGGTTTAGGTTTGGTTGCGCTATATGTTTGGTGTTACGGCAATAACAAAATTGCGTTCATTTGCATCACGATACACTTCTCCAAGTACTGCTGACCATGTCAGTACTAGGGAGGCATGAAACTTGAACTTTATCTATATCATCTACTCTCTGTAGATTCTCTGAGATTTAAAAAAAAAAAAAAGAATCTGGCTCTGTAACAATAAAAAAAAAGTCATATTCTGTACAAATATTTTAATCAATAGCAGACAAAACCCTCCTCACCTTTGCCTGCTATTGATTAAATCATTTGGAGAGAATATCATTTTTTTCCCCCCGTAATCCAATTACTCACTTTGTGTGTGTGCTAATACCCAGTGGGCAGTAAGTACAAACATATTAGAGGGAGAAGATAGTGGTAGGCTAATGCAAAAGCTAGGCAGCACGTTATAAAAAAAGCAGAGAGCCCGTTTACCAACAAATACAGCGGTTTACAAAAAGCAGCAATAGAGCGACCATAGAACATAGTCCAGGCAAAGAAATTGGTGTGGTGATTTATACTTGGGGAGAACTGTGAAAAGATTTGACGATTTGAAAAGCAATTTTCAGGGAACGTAACTTCTGCTGGATAGGTGATTATCTTGCTTAGCATTCTGCTGTTTCTTTTGGTGTTTATTGTCCCAAAGAATGTGCTCATTTATTCAAATATTGTACATATTGTACATATATGTACTCGGTTATGTGTAAATATTTCTTTTTCTTAGGTCAAACCGGCGTTTTTGCATTTAGCGACGCCCACAAACCTCCATATATGGCAAAGCTCACAGATAGATGAAAATGACTAAATGACCTCTAAACAGTGAAAGAGCACCTCTTAAGGGCAGAGCGTGCCAAATCTTCCAGCAAAGCAGCTTTGCTATTGCAGAACATCAGCAACCACGAGCGCACGCTAACTCTTCCTCCTTCTATATTGCACAGTTTCATTTGTCCTCATCGCTAGTCTCATTTGTTAATTTTTGCCGGATTTTTTTGGATTGCTCTCTTTGAAGTCATTAGTATGAAACAACTGACTTTCACAAAATTTTGAATACATTTATGTATGTAATTTAAATAATATTTAGTAAGCTATTTAATAAGCTGTCTAACTGTAACATGACAATGATATGATTTGAAACCGATCATTCGAGGTTCACAATAATGAATCTGCTTATATGTAAATGTATTTGTAAAAATAACTGGATTTTTATGAGTAGCAAATTTTGTGTGTAAATGCTCCTGTGAATGAATTATAAATAAATTTGTATATAATTTGATAAATTAAGCCCATTATGCCCATGTAGACACACCCAATGAGTAAACTAGCTAGAGAGTTGACTAACTATCTATAAAATTATCTAACTTTGTTACATAATGGATGTCAAATATCTGCTAGTGTCCATTTTTGTGGTGAGTGACTGTCTGTTTGATTATATATAGCTAACATTAGCATTAGCTAATCACTCGGCTACCTTCTGCAGTCCTTTCTGCTGATTAACTTAATTGTGCAGCAGAATTTTGTTAATTTACATCTGCGTTAAGTGATTTTCGCTTTTCTGGAATCGACTCCAAAGCTTTGGCGTGTGCTTTGGTCAAACCGCTTTCTCCGTTTCTGTCTTTCTACACCACCATGTTTGTACTCTAAATAACTATTCTAAGCGACGTTATATGTGCCACAGCATGCTTCATAACAACCAACTAATCGATATTAAAATCCACTGCCATGTATTTATCTGTTATCAAATTTGGTCGATTAGTGACATTTTAAGGGAAAGGGGTGGAGCTTAGCACCTGGGTTCTGGCAAGGGGTGGAGGTCATTTCATATATCCAGATTTATTGAATGGCAGTAATGTGAATCACATCCAAGGTATCTTTAAAATGAACACTGAAACATCACAGACTGCACCTTGCACTTTAGTGTCCTTCTTGTATTGATTTAAGCCGATCAGTTAGTTTATTTTTTGTTTTGTGGTATGTAAAAAGGGCTGTAATTTTCTTGCGTGTCGAATTCTTCTGTAATTGAGTATCATTAAGTGAAGAGAAGGTAAACGCTGTTTTCTTCTCTAGTGGCGTGTCGTCTGCTTCTATGTTCAGGGAGAACGAGAAGTGAAGACTTGCAGGGATTGTCTCAGTTTTCGTGGTGGCTTCTTAGTTCAGAAGTGGGCTTACAAATATCCAGAGATGATTTGGATAAACCATCTAGTTTAGCTGAGAGAAAGGTTGGTTGTCCAACCTCCGGTTGCTGGAGGAATGCAAGAGATTTCCATTAAAAATAAAGGTTACAGGTTAATCCATGCAAGTGCAAGGTGATTTGCAAGTACAGGTGACTTGCTGCTATGTAAAGTTTCTAAAGATTGCTGTGACTTGTACAGGAAGTGATGTTATGTTAAACTGTTGCTTTATTCCAGTCTTGTTGTCTGCTTATTCTTCCAACACAGATATATAAAAATTTAAAACCAGTTAGTACACGTGATGAAATCACATGTCTGTGTTTATCGTACTTATAATTAAAAATACAGTTGACTACACTGACATACGGTAAAGCAGAACAGCTTTGCAGTGGCACAAGCGTCCCATCCGGGATATATTCCTGCCTCACACACACTGTTTCTGAGGTTAGCTCTGGATACCGACCCGCCATAACCCCGAGTAAGATCAACTGGTTAATGAACATGAATGAATGAATGAATGAATGAATGAATGAATGAAATGCACAAAACCCCCCCCCAAAAAAAGATTCTTTTCAAGAATTATTATTTAAAACGCACACATTTGCCATGCGCAAGCAGAAATGTGGGTGAATCTTCTCCTACACACTAGCTGCTAGGCCGACTGTGTTGCTGCGTTCTATTTCTATCATGCTGTCTGTAGAACAGAAATGCCACCAGCTGTACACAGGTGACCTTGTGTAGCATGTTATGAAATAAGACACTTGAATATGTTAATCTGACAGCAGATTATGCAGCAAAATGCTGGAACTTTAATGTGACTTGTACAGCGACGTGACATGTATTTTGGTGTGTGTGTGTGTGTGTGTGTGTGTGTGTGTGTGTGTGTGTGTGTGTGTGTGTGTTTATACTCTAGTGCCACTTGTAGTCCACAAGATACAATATGTGCTAGTAATAAAATAAACAAAACATGAAAGGATAAGCTCATGGTAAGATTGAAATGATGTCTGTGTTACACACTAATAATGGTTATTCCTAGCAGTAATGTGAATTTAATTAACGCTGGTGTAATTTATAGGCACAGACGCCTATGAGCTGTCAGGTTGTGTGAACATCAGTGATTTGATGGAACGCTGGCAGACTGTGTAATACGAATGATTTAAGATCCGGCATTCTCTGACATAATGTACAGGGCAATTCTTATGGTTTTGCCGGCGTAGATGACGAATAGCTGAAAATGCTTGACAGTGGTGTAAGAATGTACTAAATGTACAGGTTGAATCGAAGTTTAATTGTGTAGCTCTAACCTCTTTTTATTCGGCTCACAATGTTGCAATTATCTTTGGCCTTGTTTCATTCAAATACTGAGCTCCTTTTGTGTTTCTCATCAAGAGTGTGTGTTTTTTTTTTTGTTTTTTTTTCTCCCCACCCTTTGCATCATTTTAAATCTTAAATTCATCATTAATTACATGTCCTGGGGAAATGCGTGTCTGGTTTTTATTGTGTGAGGGGCCAATTATTTTGCGAGTTTGCCAGCTTTCCATGAGGCATTCTCTGAAAGAGTACAGCACGTAACCCATCTCCAGGCTAGACATGTAGCTGCGCTGTCTTAATCAGGTTGCATCATAAACGCCGAAATATTCATATTCATTACATTTTACGTTCTGACTCATTTTAACTTTGTGATTTGGATGTTAAAATACCTCTTTGGTTTGGAGTTGAGCATGTTTTACCGCTTGCCAGGTGATATTCGAGCGATTGGCTGTACAGTACGATATTCTAATCATGCGTTTTTATGCATTGAAATGGCACTCTGTGCATGATGTCATGTAACCAAATATGAATATGAATACATTAGAATACATCAAGAAGATGCTTGTGAGGGAATGACTGGTTATCGTTGTTATAACGTAATTGACAACAGGAACTAATTTTCTCACGGACGTTCCACAACATTAAATGTAACTATAAACTGCTAAAAAGCGTGACGTTAATCATTCATTAATAGTGAAAATAGTAATCCTGGGTGAATTACTGTGGTGTAAGTGGAATAAGACACTTTGGACTGTGCTGTTGTATGAAAATGATACACTTTCGGCTGGTAATGGCCCTCTGCTTCACGTCCTGTCGTCTCACCCCCTCGCATGCGTATTATTGTAGTATAACAGCATACTAAACAATAACCACCAGCATGCAGTGCCGTGCGGTGCATTTACAGCGCTCCTTCATTCATCCTTATTATTCTGATTTAAAGTAGGCTATTACTTTTTTTATGTTTTGGGAAATAGAACCAGCTAAATTCATGAGAAACTATTGCGGGTTGGTATAAACAAAAACAATAACTGTGCAAGTGGTATTAAAAAAGATAGGCTTTAGTTGAGACCAATTATGAACTCGAGTGATGTAGCTGAGGTTGTGAAACTGTAAGAGTCACAATTCACGGACCATGCTGACAGTGCTGGTATTTCTGCCGCTGGTTTTTTTCCCCTAGAGTTTTCAGGAGTTTAATTGTAGTGGTCATATTTAATTTCAGACGAGAACAGAAGAAAAAAAGACGAGAAGAGCTGAACTGATGGTTTAGGCAATGCTCTCTATATGAGTACAGCTAAGGAGCATTAAAAGATACACATAGTGGTGTTGTGTTACCCCCTCTAGTGTGTGAGAATCTTTTATCATGTCTCACACTTTTTTCTTTTTTTGGCCACATGGTCACTTCATTTCAGTCTCTTCCATGCCATTTTATTACCATTACTCCTCACACTCAGGTCCAATTTGAACTTCTTTCTCAAGAATCTGTAAATGTTAAGCAATTCCGATATGTCTAGCTGTAAGTGAATCAGTTAGAAGTTGAATATTCTCCACCACGACCTCATTTCCTCGACATAAATGGAGGGAAGGGCAAGGTTTCTGCTCCTTTCACTTCAGCATCGGTCAAATGAGTGCGTAGGCATCTCTACATCCGCATCCACTCTTTAAAGGGCACTACAATTATGCTGCCCCGGAACTAAGACTTGCCGAGTATTAACTGTCTAGTCTATGCAGCTGCTCTGAAATGTGTGCATGTCTGACCTTCTGCTTCTTGCTGATAGTCATTTACACTGTAAAACATTCCATTTTCATTCATTGTGAAACAGAAAGGAGTGTGGAAATTAGCCAGCAGTACCTGCTTTGTCTAGCATTATACAGCATGTTGTTTCGCATCGTTTACTAGCATTATACAGTATGATGTTGACTAGTATACACTGTTGACTAGCATTATACAGTGTTAACTAGCATTATGTTTACTAGTATTACTCAATACTATGTTGAATAGCATTGACTAGCATTATACAATATTTTGTTGATTAGCATTATATAGCATGTTCACCAATGTTATACGTGCTATCATTATACAATGTTAAGTAGCATTTTATTGACTAGCATTATATAATTTTATGTTCAATAGCGCCATGTTGACTAGCTATTAGACTATATATAATGTTGACTAGCATTACGCGGTATGCTGACTTACATTGTTTGCTAGCATTACACAATGTTATGTTGACTAGCATTTTTACATTATGTTGACTAGCATTGTTTACTGGTTTTATATAATATTACATTGACTATCATTATGCTTTTTTATGTCCAGCATTATACATTATTTTGTTTAGCATTGTTTACTAGCATTATACAGTATAAAGTTGACTATTATACAATGTTGACTATCATTGTTTACTAGCATTACACAATACTATGTTGAATTGCATTATTATCAACAATATTTTGTTGATTAGCATTATATAGTATGTTCATTAGTGTTATGCATACTATAATTACACAATGTTGACTTCATCAATACGTGCCATTGCTGGAAGGTTTGCTGTGTCTCCCAGCACAGTCTCAGGAGCATGGAGGAGATTCCAGGAGACAGGCAGTTACTCTAGGAGAGCTGGACAGGGCCGTAGAAGGTCCTTAACCCATCAGCAGGACCGGTGTCTGCTCCTTTGTGCAAGGAGGAACAGGATGAGCACTGCCAGAGCCCTACAAAATGACCTCCAGCAGGCCACTGGTGTGAATGTCTCTGACCAAACAATCAGAAACAGACTTCATGAGGGTGGCCTGAGTGCCCGATGTCCTCTAGTGGGCCCTGTGCTCACTTCCCGGCACCGTGGAGCTTGATTGGCATTTGCCATTGAACACCAGAATTGGCAGGTCCGCCACTGGCGCCCTGTGCTTCTCACAGGTGAGAGCAGGTTCCCCCTGAGCATGTGACAGACGTGAAAGGGTCTGGAGAAGCCGTGGAGAACGTTATGCTGCCTGTAACATCGTTCAGCATGACCGGTTTGGTGGTGGGTCAGTGATGGTCTGGGGAGGCATACGCTGGTGCAGTGGGTCGCTGGTCCAGTGGGTCCTCCTGGTGCACAACAATGCCCGGCCTCATGTGGCGAGAGTATGCAGGCAGTTCCTGGACCTGCACCTCAGACTGTCCAGGAGCTTGGAGCATGCCCCGACGTTGTCAGGCATGCATACAAGTACGTGGGGGCCATACAAACTACTGAGTACCATTTTGAGTTGCTGCAATGAAATTTCAGCAAAATGGACTAGCCTACTGCATCATGTTTTCACTTTGATTTTCGGGCTGTCTTTGAATTCAGCCCTCTGTTGGTTGATAATTTTCATTTCCATCAAACGATGTGGCATCCTTTCGTTCCTAACACATTACCCAGTCCATATCAGTATAGATATCCAGCATGATATTTTTCCCCATTGAGATCTGATGTGTTTTCAAAGTGTTCCTTTAATTTTTTTGAGCAGTGTACGATATCACATTGACTAGCATTATATAATTTTATGTTCATTAGCATTATGTTGACTATCTATTAAATTATATATAACGCTGGCTAGCATTGTACGGTATGCTGTCTTGCATTATGTTTACTAGGATTACACAATATTATGTTGACAAGCATTATGCTGACTTAAGTGTTATACAAGGTATCCTTTTGACATGGTTATGTGCAAGTTTGCGAATATGTTAACAGTTTGTCACACTCCGTTGGAAATATGGTCTTGGGACATCTCATTAAAAATGCTTGGGCTCCTGAGTGGTGCAAAGGAAAAGTGTTCGCCTTATCATCTGGATTTGGGAGTTAGAATCTGGATGATAACACAACCCTATCAATCGCACTAGCCAATCATGGATGTCTGTGAGCTCATGCATGCGGAAGTGGGCGGATAGCACTTTCTTCCAAATGGGTTAAGCCTCCTGACTTTGCGTGAGCAGCAGTTCAAAAAGATGCGGTCGGCTGGCTTCACGTGCTTCGGAGGACTGTCATGTGATAGGGTGGTGGGAGAAAATCGAGGGGGAAAATACATCCGTGTACATTTTGCTGATTTTGATTTTGTGTGTTTTTGTTATTTTTGGACCTTGACGATTTTTTTTTAAATGCTTTGATTGTATGTTAATGGTGTGAAGAATCAACCTCTCTTTGCCATACCAAGTTCTGAGTTCATGCTTCCATGACTCTTGGCTCAAGGGTTAAATTCTCTACACCATCATGTAAACAGGAATCTATGTTGGTTGACTGGTGAGTGCTGAGTTTTGAGCTCCTACATCAGCCACCCATGTGTAGAAAAGGTGGCCACCCTAGCAACGGTTGCCTAGGGGTTGCTGTGGTGTGCGTAATGAGACCCTTGAGGGAATTGTTGCTGCCATGTCATATGTGTTACTGCCAACTATTTACCCCAGTGCATGCTTGTTACTGTTTATTGGCTCAAAGTGCACCTCGGGGTAGCAGCGTACTAACAATTTACTGTTCTTTTCTAATCTGTTCTACCACTGAGGCCATGCCACAGCTTTTCCTCAGGGATTTCTGCGACCATCAAACTGGCTGAGATTCTCTCTCACCAGAGGGCAAGATATAGTCTTGATGACTGAGTTTATAATTAAGAGGTTAGGCTGAGAGAAATTCCTTTTTTTTTTTTTTAATTCATTAACCAGGTGCGATGTTCCATAGAGCTGCTACACTATGACAGAAAAATTGATTTAACTGATCAGTGGTTATAACAACTACGAAGTCATAACACTGCCTTAGTGATAAGTTTTTTCTGTATGCTGTCATGATAATTGTAGAATAATTGTAGAAGTTTGAGCGTGAATTGTCTACTGTTTCATCATATCTATTCTAGCTGTTATTTCCTTTTTCATTCTCAAGCCTTGGGATATGCTAATGTTTACCCAATTTTTAAGTTATACCCTGTATTTTCAATTTGATTTTAGGTTTTTGAGACTTGATTTGAGGAAGGTGGAATAGCATAATAAAACATCAAGCATTCTGTTTTTTCAGAGTGATGCAAACCAATTTGTATCTCATTTCCTCTTGGGATAAGCAGAGCCAATCCAGAGCCAATTATGTCCAAACTTGGCGACAGCCTCAATTTCTCACAAAACAATGTGATATAAGCCTACGATTGAGCACCATCCAAGAACATTTATTATAACATGGAACCCACGAAACGGGCCACCTGCCGACTTTTCTCCACATTGTGCATAGTAAACGTTGCCCTGTTGTCTTGCTTTGCTTTTTCTTAATGTTTCTGCTCTGTATGAAAGTAACCATTAGAACACAGTGGAACATAATTGGAGCACTGATGCAGGAACTACCTTAGCTCTGAACTCTGACAGTGTTGTAGATATATATAGCTTTGGGGTTCTAAAACATTAATTGACTTCAAATCGTTTTTCCAGAGTTAGCATTACTGCTTTTCATTTAGCTAGGCACTTGCCTCTCTCTGTTGCTATGTTCGTCTCTATGGGCTTTGCCTGTGCTGGGTAGTCGTATTCACTCCTCTCTATCTCAGAGTCCGTTCCTCCCTCTGCTTTTTCTCCTTTGTATATTCCACATTCCCAACCAACTAGCCAACTAACTGCCTTGTGGCAGATGCATTGCTAGCGTGATTGATTGGGATTCCCTGAACATACTACACAGTGGGACCCAGAGTTGGTAGCCCAGATCTGGGAAAGGTTTGGCGTGGTATAGGTGGATATCTTCACTAGTGCCATGTGAACACATTGCCAGTTGTGGTTCTTCTTGGCAAAGCTGGAAAGCTTGCTGGGACAGGATGCTCAGACTCACGAGTGGTCTCACCACTTGTATGCCTTTCCTTTTAGCAATTAGGCCAAAGAATCTTGCTTGTGGCCTTGACATGGCCGACAAGAACTTGGTTCCCACTGCTGCTTTCACTGGTTGTTGGAACACCCCGGAACCCTCCTTGACAAACAGATATGCTGTCCCAAATGGATGATGAGATTTGAAGCCCTCATCTGTGTCTCATCTGTATCTGTCAGTCTGGACCCTCGGGCAGGATCGCCAACTGAGGACGGTGATATAGCAGATAAGGATACCCCTCAAAACGGAAATGAAAGTTGTTCAGGACATCATCAGACCTGGTACATTGGATGATTCTGAGGATCCTGACTTCTCATGAACTTGTTCATGGTCTGCTAAACAGCAGCAGGATCTGAAGATCTACACACCTACAAGGCACATTGGATGGCATCTCTATAAGGTCCCATAGATGTTTTGCTTTTCTGCCTTTCTGAAAAGGGCAGGGTGCCTCCGACTGCCATGGACCCCTGAGAGCTTGGCATTAGACTGGAGTTGCTGGACTCCCTTAAGGACTCTCCTTATTAACCTATGCAAAATTCTGACATTTTGTTAGTGATCAGTTCAGCTAAATGAATTGGAGAATAAAGGTCTCTGGTGATGAGCTCGGCTTGCCTGCTTTGGAGGCCAGATGACACTGTGGTGACTTTGTGGTTGAAATCCACAATTTCTGTCCAACATCGTGAATCTGTCTATTGACCTTGTAGGTTTCAAGAATGGTGTGCTTGCAGAGAAGGGTTTCTTGCTCTGCCCAATGCCAGCTCTATGGTGTTATTTGGACCTTCACATAAGTTCACGGTACTCCTCTTACCCATGCCTTGTCAAAGAATTAAATGGATTATTTAAGTAATCAAGAATTAAATAATTTCACTGGCTCCCCAATGAATGGAATTTTAACTTCATTATAAAGGTCACACACCACCGAAACTGCTTGTGTGCTGATATCGTCAATGTCCAAGCTTTTTCCTGCTCCATCTTTGTTTCCCCAAAATGAAAACTCTCCACTGTAAACCTGATGCACAGATGTTTGCTAAAACTAGTAACACATACACTATATTACCAAAAGTATTCGGTCACCCATCCAAATGATCAGAATCAGGTGTCCTAATCACTTGGCCTGGCCACAGGTGTATAAAATCAAGCACTTAGGCATGCAGACTGTTTTTACAAACATTTGTGAAAGAATGGGCCGCTCTCAGGAGCTCAGTGAATTCCAGCGTGGAACTGTCATAGGATGCCAC
>CM040998.1:6783405-6798405 GCA_022985145.1 Pangasius djambal
ATCTTTGGGCAATCCTCCAGGAGGCTTGGAGTAATATATCAAGTCAATGTTTGAATAAACTGACTGCTCGGATGCCTAGTGTTGTCCCTTATTATCAATGCAAAATGGTCACTAACTAAAGAGGATTTATGCTGATATTGCCCAAAAACCCTATTTTGTTCAGGCGTTTCCAAACTTTTGGAGGGCAGTGTACATGATGCCCAATTCTTTCCTCCAATGGAGCTGTTACCAGTTGATTTATTTTTTTTTCCATTTCATTTCATTTTGTGCATGCCTTTTATGCCATTTTTGAGGATGCAGAAGATAACATCTTTATCGTCAGCAACCTTGAACTCACTGCTTCACTAAAATTAATTTGTTCCCCTTTCCATGTACCTTGTTATCTGACTGTAGCCTGCTGAATTTTTTTTTTTTTTTATTGGCTCACTCTTGCAGCAACCTGCATAAATTAGGGTGTGTTTCATGTATTCAATGCAAATTGGGGCATGTCATATGTGTGTTCCATGTAAATAAGGAACTAGTGTCAGGGCTTTTGTCCATGCAACAGCAGTTTTTTTTTTTTTTTTTTTTGGGTTCAACAAAATTTTTCCCATACATCATTGTGAGCTTAAATATGTGCTTGTTTCTATGGAACTTTGATGAATAAAGGCAGATGTGTTTGTCCTTCACAAGATAGACATATATAGACATATATACTCAGCAGAATAATAAATGTTAGCACTTTATGTCAAAAAGACAAGTGTAGTCCAGAAGCTTGTATGGTTGTGATTTGTGATGAACGATTTTGTGGACATTTACTTTTGACTTCAAGGCTGCTTCATAAGAAAAACATAGATGAGGCATGGCAGCTGTGTCGAGCTGATCTCAGAGCACAGGTCTAACTGCTACAAAGTCTGATCTCACCTTGTAGCCTTCTGAATGGCACTAATAAATAAAGTTGCAATCCGAGGCTTTGTGCTTTACAGAGGCGAGAGCTGTAAAGAGCCATGTTTGCACGGTGTTCTCAAGGATATGGATATGTCATGTTGTGAATTGATTTTTGCTTGCTGGTTTCGAAAGGCCTCTTCCTGCCTCCTCTCCTTCTCCCTCGTACTGAGGTCATATGTCATCATGTAGCTTCCCCTCTGTGCTCATTTGCTCCAGCCCCTCAGAGAATATGCTCACGTAGTGTGCCAGGATGTTGCGTGTAGTGATGCATATTTCCATCCATTTGTTATTTATGGACAAGTCAAAATCACTGGAAGGGAGGGAGGGGAAAAAGGTAGCTTGCGATAGATGCATTTGTACACATCATGTGTACGAGTGTGTGCACTACAGTTGCCCCGGCAACTGCAAAGAGACGACAAAAAGAGCGAGGGGCCTTGAAATTGTGTTCTTGTTGAATGGCAGGGAGGCAGGAGTGAATGGATTGATGGCTGTGTGTGTGTGTGTGTGTGTGTGTGTGTGTAATGCACTGTTTTCCTCTGAGAAAAAAATACATGGCGAGACCAAGTCGGTGATATGGAAGCTGCCGGTCATGAAGTACTGATTAAAAAAAGAATAAAGACCTATGTACAACCTCTGAGAAATTAGCATAATGACGAACATCATTAACGTTTCCATTGACACTAGCAGTATTAGCAGTGTTGTTATTTCATTAACACAGATTTGAGAAGTTAGTTTAGCTTACTGGTTGTGGCAATCACTTAAGGTTGAGAATGAAGTGTACATGTGAATTATTTTTCATTGAATGAGCACTGGATCTACACAGCTTATTTAAAAAAAAATAAAAAATACAAACGAAAAGCAAAGATTTCATGTTTTCAGTCTCACACTAACTCTTATGTAACAGGGTTTTGACCTTAGAGTATTCTTAGACCATAGTCTATTTGCTGTAAATATGACTGTAAATTTCTTTATATCCCTCCATGACAGTGTCCAGGCAGATGATCGCATTCGTATCGAGAAGCGAGACAGCACCCAGTTTGAATACCCCACTGCCATGGTGACCGTCAACAACTTGTATGGCGGCGTGACTCCTCAGACAGCAGAAGATCAGGAAAAGGGTAATTGGCTGTTGTTATTTTGTCTGTACATGTGGGTGTGTGTCTGCGCTGTCTTTTCGATACTTGACTGCCCCGTCCAAGTCCTCCTACATGGCAGGCAAGCTGGCCTTTTGAATGTAGAGTTATCTGGTCAGCCTGACATGGGGTCAGTGTGTGGGCTTTGTCCTGTAATTGAAAAATCGTTCTCGGAGGGACAGGCGGCAGGTGGATCAATGGCTGCTGTCTTTAGACTGGAGGCGTGTAGGACGAACCAGCCTGGCCCTCCCTGCCAAATCCGGGATTAAATCACTTCGCATTGGGCTGTTCTCCATCTCTAGACACGACTCATTACCTCTCTGTGTCACCGGCGCTGATGCACTCTCTGATGGTGCCTGTTTTCTCTCTGGCATGGCTTCCACCCTGTAATAAACACGCGTTAACTAATAGCCTGAGGCCGTTGTTTTTCATGCATCCCAGAGTCTCTAAAACAAAAAAACTTTCCAATTGCTACATTTGCTCTTAGACGTTCCCAGGAGTAGTCAGGATTTTATTTTTCTGTTGATAGTGTTGCTAGGTAGACACTGTTTTTGAGCAGATGTTCTTTGTTTCAAGTGGATGCCAGACAATATCTGTGCACGTTTCCAGCCACACATTTCTTTTATTTGAGTAAGTTCTAATTTCTAAATCTAAGTGCAAGTCATTCTACTCTTTTTCTACTACACAAAGAACTAAAACATTTTGCACCAGAAAATGAGACTGTGCTTGTCCTATAGCCCACCCGTTCAGTAATAATCATTCTAGTGTTTTTTTTTTCCCCCTCCTTTCACCAACAGGACCTAATGATACTTGGAGTGGATATATAGTGGATATAGAGTACTGTTCATTGCTGATTGGGTGCGCATAATACAGACAATCACTGAATATTCTGCTTTGTTAGTGGTGTTTGTGCTGTGAAAAGCATCATTGTGCTAGTTCATTTCTCGAGGGTATAGGTTTCATTTTTCAAAAACTCTACCAGTTATTACAGTGCTTTTTTTTTTTAACATTTAAATTTTTTTTTTTATTTTTACAGCAGATGTGCAGCATGAGCAGACACTTTCGTTTACTGATCATATAGAATGCTAAACGGACAGGGGTTGTAGGGTGTTGGTAGCGTC
Source organism: Pangasius djambal (assembly GCA_022985145.1). Lineage (NCBI taxonomy): Eukaryota > Metazoa > Chordata > Actinopteri > Siluriformes > Pangasiidae > Pangasius > Pangasius djambal. Next base: position 6,786,587 of record CM040998.1, read on the forward strand.
CCTACAGTGTTATTTTTGTTTGGTCAAATTTCATGAACTATGGCTTGAAATGAAAATAATTTTGTCACAGATTTGTCACAAATTTGTTTTCATGGCATTAACATTGAGGAAGTATAGAAACCCTGCTTTGTCAGCAAGGCTTTTGTCCTTTTTTTTTTATTTTTTTATTTTTTTATTTTTATTTATTTTTTTTTTATAACGTTCTAGCTAGTATGAGCTGGCCAATCAACCAAACAGCCAATCAGACAATATTAATCAGAGCATTTTGTCTCTGTTGAGCCTGTAATGAGAATGTACCTCTTCAGTTGTTTCTTAGGTTGGTGGAAAATGAAAACAAGCATGCCAAGTTCTGTTTGCTGTTGGGTCAGTTCTGTTTTTTGAATGCACAGTGGGAAAACGGTCTCATTACACCTACAGAAGGGTGACAAAAGGAAGGACAGATGGCTCGGTTAATTAGTAGGGGCATTTTGCTGCATGGTTTGTGCCCACTTGTTCACTGCAAATCAATACAAAGTTCCTCTGACTGATTATCCTATGATGATGATGAAACATTTCTATCCTGATGGGAGTGGTCTCTTCCAGGATGACTCCGCCCCATCCACAGAGCACAAGGGCTCGCTGAATGCTTTGATGAGGATGAGTTTGATGTAAATTATATCCTATGGCCTTCATAGTCACCAGTGTTCAACTCAAACTTATCCTTGTAACTTGGAAATGCAAGGTCACGGCTAACAACCAGCATCAAGGATTTTTAGAATGTATTCGTGTGATACTTGTTATTGTGTCCCTGCACAGGTTCCTCTCCATTCTATCTAAGTTTAGAGAGCCAAATCATCTGCTGTTTGGGGCCAGTGATCCAGTATCTGACTGAATTTAAGCTGGAGAGGGTTCTGCTCAGTTCCAGGTACCTCAACCCCACTCACTCATGCAAAAAAAAAAAAAAAAAAGGGCCATACAACACTAATGCAATAAGACAAAATGGAAAACAAAGCACACTGATTACAGTTCTCCTTCACCGCGATGGATTTCTCATATTGTTATAGAGGTCAGTTTTTTTTTTTTTTTTTTTTTTTTTTTTTTTTTTTTTTTTTTTTTTTTTTTTTTTTTTTTTTTTTTTTTTTTTTAAAGATCCGCTCTTTTCCTTCACAGGGTTCCACACACAACAATCTGAGGTTAAATTAAATTGTGTTCAACTTTTTTTAGGATTAAAAACTAATCTCCACCAGGCAATAGAACAGTGGCCGTGGCTGTTTTGTAGCTTCTTTCTGAACGTTTTGTCGCCTCAGGTGACAGCACACAGAAATGAAACTTACTGTAGCAACAGAGATGTTTTGTCTTTTTAGAGGTTAAGTTCAAGATATTCAAAACATGACTCTATGTAATAAAGAGGTCTGTTATTGTAGTGCGATGATGGAACTTCAGGGATTAAAAAGGTGGTAAGCAATATGTTGGAGATCACGGGCCAGATCACCAAGATCACAGGCTAGATCACTGTTTTCACTAGAAATTTTTTTTTGTGTGTGTGTGTGTGTATATATATATTAATAATATGTAATTCTGTGTATATAAATAAATAATAATAATAATAATAATTATTATTATTATATTAATAATAATTATATTAATTGTAATAAATTATACTATATATCATATAAACTATATTTTCTAGTAATAAATCTTATATATTAAATTTTGTGTACATAATTGTATGATATATTTTTATAACTTCATAGATACATTAATTAAAGTATAATTTCTTGTACATTTGTGTATATATGTGTGTGTGTGTGTGTGTGTGTGTGTGTATATATATATATATATATATATATATATATATATATATATATATAATTATTAAGCCATATTATGTTTTTATAATAAATATACATAATTAATTGATTTGTCAGTTTATTTATATATTGTTAATCCAGCCTAATATGTTGATATACCTCACGGCTGTCTTCCTAAAACCGTACGGCTTAACAAGTGCCACAGTGGGGAAGTTGCTGAGTTGCAATTTGTTTAGCAGGTCAGGGTGGCAAGAAGGTTGCTTGATGCACGCTGTAATTAAGGACTGGGTAAGGACAGTTTTTTTAACAGGAAATAACAGGGCCCTGACCTCAGCTTCCCGGGAAGACGCTTAATTAGCATGCTTGGCAGCCGGAAATGAAAGCCTTGTTCTGTGCCGTTTGTCTTGGCTGCGTGCTGCTGCTTGCCTCTGTGGTGTGTGTTGCTTAGCTCACTTTATTGCAAGGTTCCTCTTTTAAGAAAATGATTAATTGGTGCTTGGAAATCTTTTGCTCTAGTTCATTTAAGAGACTGTCGAGTGATGCAGAGCACATGGCATTGAGTTCCACTACCCTGAAGAATCTAGAGATCTTTTGTAACCAGGTAAAGCATCACCAACATCTGTGATGATCGTAAATCAGTATAGCGAATATTCTAACAAGGGCAGAACACACACACACACACACACACACACACACACACACACACTTTCTACCATTCCTGTAAGCAATTTCTTGTTTGTATTCAGTTCCCTGAGTGATGTACTGACTACACACATCCAAATACAATGCCATGTGTTTTCCCCCCAACTCGTCTGAGCATGACTCACTTAATTAGCACTGCGATCTTCTCTCATTTCGAGTGCTTCCGTAATACCGACCCTGGAGCTGCCAGTTCAATGACCGCCTCCTCCTTTTGCTCAGACCACAGGCACAGTGAAGGGCAGTCTGCTCTGGGTTCTGGATCATACACGCACTCCGTTTGGGAAGAGACTGCTAAAGAAATGGGTCAGCCAGCCCCTAAAGTCTACGTTGTAAGTGTCCTCAGCCTCCAGCACTCTCCTGTTCTGTGCTCCCTGGACATTTTGTGATGTTATTGAATACAAACTAGACGGGTCATTGTAGATCAAATTAGAATTGTAAATAAATTCCCGGCTTCTATTTGACTAGAATATTAACCATATAACCAGAACAGCTGATAAAGGCACCGTTTGTAAGTTTAATAGCTAGGATTTATGAGTAAATTGTGTCCATTGCCGTGTCTCCCAAGAAAAACGTAACTGCACTTATTGAAAGCTCCGGTCTGGCAAAATGTTGAGGTTTGGTTGCATAGTGTATCTTCAGATTCTCGGCTGTGTATTATGTCCGAACCCACCTCTCTCTCTCCCTCTCCCTCTCTCTCTTGCTCTCTTTCGTCTCTAAGTGAGATCCTGTTACGTCAGGAAGCCGTGGCAGAAATCCTGTCCTCCGAGTCTGTCGTGTTGCCCTCCATCCAGACCCTGCTCACTCGACTGCCAGACCTGGAGAGAGGTCTGTGCAGCATTTATCATAAGAAGGTACGACTGGAGGAATCGCCTCCTTACCAAAACACAGTAGGTGCAGCCATGGCCAACAATAAATCAAGACGGTTTGCTTTCTGCTGTGGGGAAACTCTAACTCCTCAGCAGAAGATGTGATTTTTGCGCTCACCGCAGGGCAAATCTAATTTCTTTTTCAACCTCAGATCTGTTTTTCAGACTGTTTCTGTGTATCTGTGTTGCAAATTACAGACAACCAAGCATTCTAAACGTATTTGGTGCAGACATCAGCCATAAAAACAGGACCGTTTTTAACAAAGCAATGAGACAGGCCACCATTTCATTGCCCCAGGCCGAGGTTCTCTCTATTCCCGACCTCTGTTTTTATCGATGTTGCCCTGAATGCACTAAATTAGATTTGACTGGTCCAGAATCCCCATTTCAAAATGTTTTGAAACCAATCTAATGTTTTTTTTTTTTATTGTTCAGACTTTCTTTCCTGCTCAAATCAGATAAGACAAAAACAAATTTGAGTTACCTGTCTGAACAAAGCCACAAAAAACACCCTTAACGCCCACACTCGTGGAAAAGAGGTTCAATCTAAACCTTAAGCGTCCTTCAGTTTGTCCCTGTAAGGATAGTCGTAGAGGGTCTATGTAGAACCCCACAACAGCGTGTCCCACTCAGAAAGGGTTCCAAGTAGAGCCTCTTTAGGACCTCTTGAGGAATCCTTTTTCCTAAGAGTGTATTTCACATTCGCTCCAAACTGATTGCCTTATACTAGACACACTCTTTGGATCGCCTAGTTCCTGTTAAATTGTATATTATTAAAAGATCTATTCCTTTTCCTAGCATTATTCTACATGGTTTGGAACTTTCTGGTTGTTTTTTGACACTCGGAAATTACCTCAGCAGGCTTTAAATTAGCCGAGTTTAGTGAATATCTGTCACAGCTTTAAATAGGTAAATTGAAATCTTATTCTTTAATGGTCTTATGTAACTAATCCGCATGAGATGAATTGGTTTTAAGTCGTGCAGCAATGAGGTGTGGGAATTTCCCCAATAATTGCTACCTATTAAAAAAAAACCATATGCATTTAATGTAGAATTAAAAATGTAATATTTTAGCACTAGCAAGAAAGGTATAATTAATGGACGCAATTGTTGAATTTTGGCTTGGTTTAATTTCCTTTAGAGGTTCAAGTAATTGAAAACGTGTCTCATACTTTTTCTCATGCTCAAACTTCTTAGCTTTCAGTAGTGTGTGAAAGGTTCCGTGCCCGTAATTAGAAAGCCGTAATTTCTTTCTCTGTGAAACTCTCCTCTGATGCATTCATTTCCAGAATGAGGCAGGTGGGCTAAGGGGAAGGTGCTCAATGGTGTGTCTCTTTCACATGGCCCTATTTGCATAATGACGAGAAGTGTAATGGATGGTGTACGGAGAGACATTATTTGGAGCCGTGCGAACGCTGGGAGGTAGTTATGGTGAACGTTTGCCCTCATTAACCTGCCTTCACCTGCCTGTTTCCGCTGTGTCATTCAGCATTGCGCAGCTATGATCTCTGTTAGAGTTGACAGAAAATGAATTGGAGAGTGTGAAGAGTTCTTCTGGTGAAAATTCAACGGCATTTCAAAGGCTAAATTCCTTCCAGGATATTTGAATATCTTTTTAAATGCTGTACCAGGAACCTAATTGTGTATCTAATTGTGCTATTTGTTCTTTTTATTCTTACTCTTGGTCACAACTTGCTCTTGATCAAATCATAATTTGATATTAATTTGATTGATAATTTACCATTGCTGCGAATGTATTTTAGTAGAAACACCGGACTAAAGTGCGCTCATGAAGTCGTACTTGTTTTCCAGCTCTCACTCTCTCGTGTTTTGATGAGCACAGGACAGGAGTACATCTCGCTCATCATCATACTTAATGGGGATGGCTAATACTAAACTAAAATACCTTTGGGGAAAATAGGCTACATGTTTATAAACAGCAGCAGACTTCAAGCTTTAATTGGCTCTCGACATACAGTGAATCTAAAAAGTTTACACGCCCCTGTTAAAATACCAAGGTAAATCATGTCCGAACTGTTTCCACCCTGTGAAATGTGAAATGACAACGTATGAAAAAAAACAATCAAACATTTTAGGGAAAAATAGGATAAATTAAAAAACTTCTGGTTAAATTAAAAATCTGGTTGCATAAGTGTGCACACCCAACACATCACATTCAATCTCATGTTCAAAAGTAATTATCATACGGCTGTCATCAAGGAAATTATTCTGATTAACCCCAAATAAAGATCAGCTGTTTCTGTAGGATTTTCTTCACATCTTCTTGGTTTCATCTGACTTCTGAAGCCATGGTCTGCAAAGAGCTTACAAAGCATGCATGGTGTTGCATGTTGAAAGGTGGGTTATAAAGAGAGGGTTATAAAAGAATTTCCAAAACATTCGATGTACCATGGAACACCGTAAAGGCCATCATCAACAAATACAGAAAACGGAGCACCACAGTGACATCACCAAAGAACAGGACGTCCCTCCAAAATTTATAAAAGGACAAGACGAAATCTTACCAGGGAGGCTGCCAAGAGACCTAGAGGACAAGTACTGATTACTCTCTGCATGTGACAGCAATCTCTCGTATTCTTCACATGTCTGGGCTATGGGGTAGGGAGGCGAGATGGAAAACCCTTTCTCACAAAAATCATCCAAGCTCAACTAAATCATCCCAAACCATGTGGCAAAATGTGTTTTGGTCTGATGAGACCAATTCCAAAAGGTACAATAATTCCATAATTCCAAAAGGTATGTTTGGTGCAATGAAACGTAGCTCACCAAAGGGACAGCATACCTACGGTGAAGCATGGTGGTGGCATTTTGGTGGCAATTTGATGGATCTAGAATGTTTTTGCAAGAAAGAGTGGGGAAAATATTGCCAAGTCAAGACGTGCCATGCTGATAGACTGTTACCCAAAAAGACTGAGTGGTGTAATAAAATCATAAAGTGCTTCAACAAAGTATTAGCTTAGGGGTGTGCACATTTATGCAAGCAGGTTATTATAAGTTTTTTTATTTGTTATTTTTCCCCTAAAATGTTTCTGATTGTTCTTCACTTAAATTCTGTATGTTGTAATTTCACAGGGTTGAAAAACGTCCTAACATGATTTATCTTGGTTTCTTTCTTTTTTTTTTTTTTTTTTTTAACATCACAAAAACCTGCCATTTTAACGGGTGTGTAGACTTTTTACATCCATTGTAGCAAATGAAAAACAGTGACTTGCTTATTAAATATAATTGGGTCTGTGCTTGATTCCTATATGTAATAACATTGTGTATGGAAAAGCAGTGTTCCATGTCCTCAGTTTGCTTTTTTACTTTTGTGCTCTATTTATATCTTAGTGTTCCACTCAGGAGTTTTACCTCATCAGCAGCACGCTGTCCCGCCTGAGTGCAGAACTTCAAGCCCTCGTACCTGCCACCCACTCACAGCTCAGCTCCGCCCTCTTAAAGAGCCTGCTCCTGGACACACCCCAGCTCCTCAGCCCTGCCCACAATTTCCTCAAAGTGCTCAATGAAAAGGCGGCCAAGTGCGTGGAAGCTAGGAGTAAAAGAAGCTATGGTTCCTGATGAAATTAACCATCAGAATCGTATTCCTATTGATAATGCATTTTAGTGGGTTTAATCACAATAGTAATTATAATGAGTGAGCTTAAGGTATATTAGGAATAAATCTGTGTTAATTGTTGAAAAAGGGCAAAACTATGATTAAGGCTGAGTTGAAAGCATTTTATATGTTTGTATATAATAATATAATTACCATTCAAGAATTAATTCTAAACCTGTTAGTGACTTAACCTTTCATGCTAGATTTCATACTCTGATTTTATACTACATGGATAGATTTTATACTCATTTCAGTTTATTTATTTCTTTATCCCCAACCCCTCAGGACTGGGAATAAGACCGAGCTTTTTGAGGACCTGACAGATTTTCCTATAATTAAGGAAAGAAAAGATGAGATTCAGGCTGTTCTCTCAGAAATTATGGAACATCGGCAAGAATTACGCGTCGTCCTTCGAAATCCGTCACTGGATTACACCACCGTGTCTGGACAAGAGGTACAAGAACAGGCTCATTAGCGACATTTTTCATATTTTTTGCGTCTTTTTCCTCTCTTCTAGAGAGTAAACCCCAGTGGGGTATGAATGTACAGGTAATAAATGTATCTCAAAATAGTGCATGTAAATCCATCCTGTTGCAGTCAACTCCAGAATTATTGGTACTCTTCATTAAAATGAGCAAAAATGAAGATTATAAAATGAATATGTAATAAGTGATATTTTGAGCTTGAACATATGGGGCTGCTGTTCGGTTTTATTTTAACACCTTCTTTTCAAACTTAGAAAGTTTTATTATTTCTTTCTGCAAAATACTGGTTTCAAAATCTGCACCTCCCACACTTAATGTTTGAAGCTTTCATAAGGGAGAATTACAGCATCAAGCCTCTTCCTGTAATGGCTAACAAGGTTGAAAAACATTTCGAGACTTGCTACATCTTATCCTGGCAGAAGCAGCCAGGTTTTGGAGGAAAAATATAATGACAGTTGGTGAAATTTATAATGTCATCAATCTTCATGAGAGCTGGTCCACTAAACACAAAACAGCCCCAAAACATCAAACATCAGGTACACATCATTGCACATAAAGAAAGCGTATAAAAATAATAATAATAAAGAAAAAAGAAGATAAAAACACCAAGAATAATATATATCTCATATATGTATATGTGTGTGTGTGTGTGTGTGTGTGTGTGTGTGTACATATATATAAAATATACACTGATCAGCCATAACATTAATATCACCTGTCTAATATCCCCTTGTGCCGCCAAAGCAGCTCTGACCGTCAACGCATGGACTCCACAAGACCTCTGAAGGTGTGCTGTGGTATCTGGCACCAAGACATTAGTAGCAGGTCCTTTAAATCCTGTAATGTAAGTTCCGAGGTGTGGCTGCGAGGTTGCTTGTCCGGTACATCCCACTGAGATCTCGGGAATTTGGAGGCCAAGCCAACACCTTGAACTATTTGTCATGTTCCTCAAACCATTCCTGAGCAATGTTTGCAGTGCGGCAGGGAACATTATCCTGCTGAAAGAGGCCACTGCCATTGGGGAATAGCGTCGCCATGAAGGGATGTACTTGGTCTGCAACAATGTTTAGGTAGGTGGTACGTGTCAAAGTAACATCCATGTGACTGCCAGGATCCAAGGTTTCCCAGCAGGACATTGCCCAGAGCATCACACTGCCTCCACCAGCTTGCCTTCTTCCCATAGTGCATCCTGGTGCCATCTCTTCCCCAGGTAAATGACGCACATGCACCCGGCTGTCCACTTGATGTAAAAGAAAACATGATTCATCAGACCAGGCCACCTACTTCCATTGCTCCATGGTCCAGTTCTGATGCTCACGTGCCCATTGTAGGTGGTTTCGGCGGTGTACAGGGGTCAGCATGGGCACTCTGACCGGTCTGCAACTATGCAGCCCCATACGCAGCAAGCTGTGATGCACTGTGTGTTCTGACACCTTTAAAAAAAATTTTTTTTCTTTTTTCATAGCCCGTATTAACTTTTTCTGCAATTTGTTCTCCAGTAGCTCTTCTGTGGGATTGGACCAGACGAACTAGCCTTCACTCCCCACATGCATCAATGAGCCTTGGGTGCCATTGACACTGTGGTCCTTCCTTGGACCACTTTTGGTAGATACTAACCACTGCATCCCAGGAACACCCCACAAGACCTGCCGTTTTGGAGATGCTCTGACCCGGTCATCTAGCCATCACAATTTGCCCATTTTCCTGCTTCCAACACATCAATCTCGAGAACTGTCTGTTCACTTCAGTTCAATTCAATTTTATTTGTATAGCCCTTTTACAGTGGACATTGTTACAAAGAAGCTTTACAGAAATAAATGGATTCACAAAAAATATATTGTAAATATTTGAATTTATGACTGCGAATTTATCCCTATTGAGCAAGCCAGAGGCGATGGTGGCAAGGAAAAACTCCCTGAGATGATATGAGGAAGAAACCTTGAGAGGAACCAGGCTCAAAAGGGAACCCATCCTCGTCTGGGTGCAACGGATAGTGCAATTATAAATAAATCCCTAATATTATTGTGTACTATACAGACAAATAGTGCAATTGTGCAACCAATAAATCCATCACAGTTTTTGCAAGAAGTCCGGTTGGTTAAAATCTATCCACTGTCCACTGATGGAGTCCTGAGTATGAAGCTGCTCATGGCAACTGCAGCCCCAAAGCCACTACAGCAATCGCAGTGCAAGCCATTACGGTACAGCTCCCCATATGTGATGCCCAAGCCATCTCCACAGCCCCCAGGTGGCACCACCCCAGCAAACCAAACGGTTCTTCAGGCCGTCCATATGGGGCCCCAGCAGCAGCGAGCGAACTCAACCGATGAGAACTCCAACTAGAAGTAGGGCATCAGGATGGGTTAGGCAGCGACGAGGAGCTGAAGGAGTCAGGATCACTGGCATCTCAGAAGTAGCATGTGTAGCTCGACAGAGATGTATTGCTGCCTAATATATTGCACCCCTTGACCGGTGCCATTGTAATGAGATAATCAGTGTTATTCACGTCACCTGTCAGTGGTTTTAATGTTAGCTTACCAACAGGAAAGCTAAAAATTAGAGAGCATAATAAGACATGCATTTGACACAGGTGATGAGGGTGCAAGCACAGAGAATGAGAGGAAGTGCATGAAAGAAAGAAACTGCTTTGCAGGGATGGTATAGTTCTGACTACAGATGTGTTAATTTGTTATTAAAAACATCAGAAATGTACAGCAGAATTCTGGTAAAGGAGTCAGAGGAACACTGTTATCAGGTTTCTATTGACGTTAAAAGAGCTCTCTGGTTTCTCTGGCCATTACTGATAACTGTCTTGGCTGTTTTAAGTGCCTCATGATCTTTGTGTACAAGCGGGTACACTGTCAGTCCTGTACTCCTACTGAGGCGTTCTAATCGGCAAACAGCCGCTTTTGTACGCTGGAGCTCAGGAGTAAATTGAGGAGCTGGAGGAGAGAAAGTCACAGAAGAGAATGTTACAGTAGAGAGGATAATGTCGTAGTGGCTACCAGCATCTCAGGGGATAGGTTTATAGTCTCCGGGATATGAAACTGCTCAAACAGGTTCATTAAGGCTGGAAGGCTAATGTTTTTTAGGTTTATGAAAGTAATTAGAGCACATTAGACATCTGTTTGACAGTACAGCTTTATGATCATTGATGGCAAGATCCATGACACAGAATAAGAAAGCCTTTATTTTTGCATATATATATATATATATATGAATATTACAGTACAGTGAAAATCTTTTCTTTGCTTCTCCCAGCGTGGAAGTTGGGGTCAGAGCATAGGGAGAGAGATAGCAGATATATAGATAGCATAGCAGAGAGCGTTGCTGCCTAGTGAGCACACAGTATCCAAAGTGTGACCTTTAGCATGAGCAGGGAAGGTAAGATAAGATAATCCTTTATTCGTCCCCCAATTGGAAAATTTGCATTATTACAGCAGCAAAGGATAGGAGACATAATGCTTATAATAGTAATTATATACAATCCGAGTATAAAAGTATAAAAAATATAAAAGAGACACACCAAGAATGCACAAAAACACAAACGCACAACAGTATTAAAGTGACCCTGCATTATTGCACTGTTCCCATGAGATGGGGGGGTTACCAAAGATTTATTGTCCAATATAGTACCAGAGATTTATTGTCCAGTTTAGTGGTGGGGTATGCTGGGAGCAGTGCTGCTTGTACAGTCTCACAGCAGCAGGGAGGAAGGACCTGCTATACCACTCCTTCACACACTCGGCAGCCTGACACTGAAGGAGCTGCCCAGTGCCACCAGAGTCTCATGCATGGGGTGGGAGTCGTTCTCCAGCATACGTGATAGCTTGGCCATCATCCTCCTTTCTCCCACCACTGGATCAAGAGTGCATCCCACGACAGAGCTGGCCCTCTTTATGATTTTATCCAGTCTCTTCCTGTCTGCAGCAGAGATGCCACTGCCCCAACAGACAACCCCATAAAAGATAGCAGATGCCACCACAGAGTCAAAAAAAAAAAAGTCTTAAGTGCTCCCTGCACTCCAAAAGACCCAAGTCTCCTCAGCAGGTATAATCTGCTCTGACCTTTATTGTAGAGTGCAGTGGATTTGTCCGTCCAGTCCATTTTATTGTTGAGGTGAACACCCAGGTACTTATGAGACCACTATCCCAGTGTCCATTGCCTGGATGTTCACCGGTGTCGGGGGGGGAGTGTCTGTGTCTGCGAAAATCCACCACCAGCTCTTTGGTCTTGCTGCCATTGATCTGGAGGCAGTTCTGCTGGCACCAGACTACAAAGGGAAAATTACATGCTGAGTAAAAAAATATCAAAGCACTGGAAGATTCAAGAAATCATCAGTGAAACATTTAACTGTATT
>CM040998.1:6799509-6829385 GCA_022985145.1 Pangasius djambal
TTATTTGAAGGAAGGTAAGTAGTGTCTCTAATTGTTTGTCTAAATTTGAATCATTGTATGTAATGTTTATTTTGTACAAAAACTTTTGCCTGTTCTCTCGAGGGGTGCCAAGAATTCTGCAGTTGACTATGTGTTAAATATTTACATTAAGTATAACAGTTCTGATTGTTGAAACGACAGAGTAATGCTCTGTTTCGAATTCAACATCACACAAGGATTATGCGCAGTCACATCTGATGATGAAGTGGTAGTTCTGAGCCATCTTTCAAATATGAACTGTGGTTTTGCACTGGGATGCAAACAAAATGTCTTTAAAATATGTACATCATTTTTATGTGTATTATCCTTTTTACTCTTTCACTTTAAAGCAGGGGATCCCATCACTTCTTTAAGTGTGGTACAGTATAGTAACACTTTTTCAGCATGGTGCTCTGTCAGAGTGTGGAAGGCAAAAGGGGCAATCTCTGAAATGTCACAGTTTGTGTGCAGTTCCAGGCTTGCTTCTCCATCTGTTCGTTCCACTCCAAACTATTGCGTAAGCGATGAGTTTTTCCTTCTCCTGCGGTGTGCCGACACTGGCTGTTTCTCATCACCAGGCTAAAACACTCTAGTTTTTTGTGATTGTCTTATTTCCTGTTAACGTTTCAGCCCTGCCTGGCGTCCACAGGTCTACATCAGAGCTCTGCTCATCAAGCGGCCAGCAGTGCTTCAGTGAAAGAGCTTGTATTTTAATGTAGCAATCAGCCGCCTGAGCCGGGCGGAAAGCTGCACTTACGTTAATTATACCACTGTGTACTGAAACACTGCATGATCATTTACAGTAAGAGCTGCCCTGTCTGGTACATACATAACCACCTGCAGTAATGATTTGTGTTTAAAATATTCAAGGATCTATTTCTGGGCTGCTAGGTAACTGAAACTTTTTCCTCAACATTTACATAGGCTAATATTTTTGTCACATTAATACAGCGCGTTATTTGAAGGGTACCTGCATTGAGCTTTGGGAACACCTTCATAATGACTGCATGAATCTTGTAGAAAGTAATGTTTGAAATATTTCTGTAAGGCTTATGACAGAACTTGAGGTTGCATTAGACTTGTGTTGTGAGATTTCCAGTGCGGATTTTCATTTGTGTGTGAATAGGATATGTTGTGAAATTTGAAATCGTATTCAAATTTTGTATGAAATAGTTCGGAGAGCTCTTATTGCTATACAGCTACATCGTTGGAACTGTATTCAGTAACACAAGTGTCTTTTGATTATGGAAAAAATTGAATATCAGTAAAGCTTAAAAAGAACTAGAAGAGAACTCAGAGCGTCTTTTTCTATAGAAATTATTTCTTTTTTTATTATGTAACAGCACAAGTGAGTTGTGGAGTGCCTTGTCTGGTGGAAACCCTATACTGCTCATCACCTTAAGAGCAGCATCCCCTCAGTGAAGCATGGTGGTGGTAGCATCATGTTGAGCGTTACCCTTGGCCTCTTGGTTACTTCAATATTATGGGTTATTTTCTGTATTCCTGACATATATGATAATATATATGATAATATATATCATATTGTCATTATTTATATATATATATATTCAGGTCCTGAGGGGTGGTGGTGGTGGTGGTGGTGGTAATTATGCATGGCACTGTAATTCAAAGGAAAGGAGGTGCCATATAAACTTATAAACCAGAGTCTCCAATAGACAAGACTGGAAGAATTATATTGTTTGATTATAACTGAATTACAGCCTTAATGCACATACGTACATGCAAACATCTTTATTGTGCTTTGTGATATTCTGGTGTCTCCGGGATAGCAGCAGGTGTTATATTATTGCGCTAATCCTCTGATATGTCTTTGTTTACTGCCGTGCTGTTTTGTATTTACGTAAGGAGGTGATGTGAGCCATTAATCTTTACTCTCTGTTCCTTTGACCGTCACAGCGTGCGGCGACAGGAAATAGAAACAGTGCTTTTAAAAAAAAAAAAACCGCAATACTGTTTCTTACAATGTCAGATTTTCTCTTTGCAGATGAAGGCTGGAATATTTTACAGGTGTCTCTTTGACTGACTTTTTCTTCGCTCTGTCTCTCCTCTGCCCAGTTTCTCATTGAGGTGAAGAACAGCGTGTCCTCCATTGTCCCTCCAGACTGGGTCAAAATTAGCAGGTGGGTGGTATCATTCGCTGCTACACAGCGCACTGCTGCATTCACATTAAATAATCATCTAAATGTATCCCTAATCAATTTTATCTTTTTTTTTTTTTTTTTTTTCCCTGTGTATCTCTAGCACCAAACTGGTGGGTCGTTACCACTCTCCCTTCATTGTGGAGAGATACCGGCTTCTGTTGCGGCTGCGTGAGCAGCTGGTTATAGACTGCAGCAGGGAGTGGATCAACTTCCTCCAGTGTGTACATCATGACATCTCGGGTTCCTTTAAGTGGCATCTCTTCTTGTCTTTTATCATTGTTCTGTTTTGCTCTGAGCATAGGCTTCTTGAACAGTTTTTACTGTACAATCACTGTGCAAGTTGCCTAATTATAGAGCCAAGCTGTTGTGCCCGTGGGTTGATGCAGTAACTCTGAAAGCCATCACTGGGCATGTGTCTGGCCTCTGCAAAGACCCTTTGACCATTGACTGCTGCTTCATCTTATTCTCCTTCTTATTGTAGGCAATTTGGGGAACATTACTACATCCTGAAGAAAGCGGTGGGTTACCTAGCAACCGTCGACTGCCTCTTTTCATTGGCCCAGGTTGCTAAAGACAGCAATTACTGCAGGTGTGGAACCCATTCTGGCACCTCCCACACTCGGAACGTTTTGTCATTTTCGGTTATCGTGCGTCACTAATTTCTGTACATTTCTATTCTCTCATAAGTAGTGATGGGCATTTTAAGCCATTTTGTAGACGAGAACTCAAACTCGAACTCAAAAAAAACAAAAACCTAGCAATGAATTTCTGAATGTATTTAAAGTAAATAGTGCTTGCGTGAAATTAATTTGCTTTCCTTGACAACAGCAAAAAGCATAGAATTGCCTTTTAAGTGGCAAAAACTCAGCAGGCAATTGAATACATTTAATATTGATATGCATTTGAATATTAATTGCCTACTAGTTTTGTAATTCCACAGGCTGAAGGAACATAACAGTATGTATAGCATACAGCGTGGTTGGTGAAAATTGTTGCTTTCCTAACCAAAGAGAAACTACAAGGACATCAGAACCATAATTTATTCTCCAAAGTCTAATATTTTGTATTTGTTGTTGGCACGCTTCTCTATGCAGTATAGTCTATTGTATTGTGAAGTTGTATTTTTATTCCATTTTAATGTTGTCTGAGAACGTTTGCTGTCAGCATTCTTTCTGTTTTCTCTGTCGTCTCTCTGTAGTCATCACTAAGATTAGCAAATTGGCATCATTTGGGTTTCACTTGCTGACATTACTGCAGCCCAACAAACTAGTACATTGTGTGCTCAGTAAGGTAGACAAGCAGAAGTGTCATGCCATGGAACCCTGTTTTAAAGAAAATTATATATAGGTCTGTTTTTATTTTGTGTCGAGCCAAGAAAGGTAAGATAAATAATCTTTAGCCAGATTTTGAGGGTTTTGCGTTTGTCAGAAAGATGGAGATCAACTTTAGACTTAGTCTAGTGCTTGCGGCTCCTGGTGCCATAAAAAGCACATGTTCTCCGCTCGGATAGAGGCTGATTTTGTCTTTTGTGTTTCGTGAGAGGTGTTTGAAACTCCTTACATAAGCGTAGGTGGAGGATTGAGAGTGGGGGGACCCCAGAGGGCTCTATGTGGCCAGCAGCAGGCTCCAGCCCGCCTCCGGAGCGTACGTAGCCAACTCCCTCTGCTTCTCACAGCCTGTGTGGGGGAGTGGATTTGACTTTGAAGGCCGAGGTTTTACGCCAACTACACCCCCATCCGCTCAGCGCTGCCGCCCCCTTCCTCCTGTTCCACAGAGCACCAAAGATTCTCCTTACACTACACTTCAAAATGTATATATTTAGACAGTCACACAAGTCCAGCGTTCTACACGCCTTGAGTTCTTTCTTGTGTCTTGTTATATAAGAATGATTTCTGGTGATGGTGCCTTAATCATTAATGTGATGCCCAGTGAAATCTCATGCTACAGGCATATTTCCTTCTTCACTGCACTGTGTGTAATGCTGTTGTCTGAATGTGCTGTGTGCAGGCCAGAGGTTCTGGATCAGGAGGGCCACATAGTGATCCGGGAAGGCAGACACCCAGTCATCAACATGCTGATGGCAGAGCAGGATCAGTATGTGCCAAATGACACTGATCTTCGGGTGAGAATCCATCACAGATGTACATGATTTACACCTGTTAGTCATTCTTTCATGTACCCCTACCATATGGGTGCGCTCTGTAGACTCTAGCCCATCTGTTGGAATACACTGTCAGCTTTCCTTTACCCTGTCCATTAATGAAAAGTGATCACAAAAGGCTGCTTATACTAGCTCAACACCCACCATAGAGAGAGAGAGAGAGAGAGAGAGAGAGAGAGAGAGAGAGAGAGAGAGAGAGACAAGAGAGCACGAGAGAGAGAGAGAGAGAGAGAGAGTTGTATGCAATGTTTGCAGACCAGCTTAAGATTCTACCGAGGATCTGAAAATGAAGCTAATTGATGCCTACAAAGCAGAGGAAGGCCATAAAAAGATATCAAATTGCTTTCATCTCGCAATTTCCACCATCTGAAATGCCATTATGAAATGGCAATTAAGAGGAACTGTGGAGATCAAGGCAGGATCTGGAAGACCAAGGAAACTCTCAGATAGAACTGATAGAAGTGATTGGGCAGAAAGGAAAAGCAAAATCCTCAAATAACAGCAAGTACATGCGGGAAGGTTTAGCTGACAAACTAAAGCTGTTTGTGCTTGCACAAACATGATCTGCATGGAAGAGTCATCAGAAGGAAACCTTACCTGTGACCTCATCACAAAAGTCAACATCTGAAGTATGCAAAAAAAACCAAACAAACATCTAGATAAGCCAGACACATTTTGGAAGCAAGGGCTATGGACTGATGAACTCTTTGGCGACAATCTCCAAAGGTATTTTTGGAGTAAAAAGGAGCAGCATTTGTTGAGGGTGGATCTGTATGCTTTGGGCTTGTATGACAGCCGGTAGCACAGAAAAAAAAATTGCAGAGGTAGTTGGAAGAATGGATTCCAGTAATCAAAATGCTTCCATGGAAACCCCTTTTTAATGCCTGAGCTGTTCATTAGCGTGAATGTTGAGGTGCTTGTTTGACTCTCAGCTGTGTGTATGAGGCAACTGTCAGGGAGGATCCTCTGCAGTGTAGTCAGTGTATTAGGGAGGGTGATCAATTATAATGATAAATGAAAATGAATCTTCTTAATGAAGCATAGACACAGCAGACACAATGCCCATTAACGTAGGGGTGCGCCAATGCACATTTGTAATGCAGTGATAATTTAACAAATATTTAAAAGAAATTTGATCAGATGCAATGTAATAATATTTTGTTTAATAGAAGGTAGCGCAGAATAGATATTTAAACATATTAAGCCATAGTTAAGTCAAAATATCACAAAATGCAGCGAGCCGCTTGGGAGGCGAAAGAGTCGTCTCTTACCTGTGGCTAGTGTATCTACACTTTCGTGAGTCTCTTGAGGTCAGAATGAATCACAGCTATCGAGAGCAGTTTGGACACACAAAAATCCCATTTAGTTATTGTTTTCTCCTCCTGCTTTACACGTGATGGCAATTTTTTGTAAATTTTTGTAAATCACCCGCAGCTCCGCCACTTACTAAGCACATGAAAGTGATCACCTGAAAGCACATGAAAGTGATCTTCATAAATCTGGGCCTAAGTGTCAGTGATGTGTAGAGAATAATCCACCCCTTAAATAATATCTGGTCAGCAGTGATCTTACTGTGATCCCCATCCATAGAGGGCGCTTTAAATGGGATGTAGTCAGTAATTGTACTTTTTTGTTTTTTTAAAACAAACCTCATTTTTCTTAGTTTCCTATGTTTCTTACTTGTATATAATTTATTACTGCTCATATGTTGCCCCTGCTCGTTTTCTATTATTAACTTTTATTGTCTGTTTATTTTCCTTGTCAAGCATTTTGAGCTACATTTTATGGATGAAGATGCCATATATGACGATATGGTGCAACTGATAAAATGGCCACTGTGTGTGGTGCTGTACTGCAGTCTTTGTAACTGTGGACATTTATCTTTAGGATGTCGAATTCAGTGTAATCCATATAGCAGTTGTTACAATTTCCATCTATAATGATATTGACTCAATGTGTCAGGAACCAGAGTTTTAACAGCAGAAATGAAAAGATCATTATTTATAAGAAATATTGATCTCTGCTTGAAGAGTAGTCCCTTTGAAACTTTGCTGCCTGTAGGGGTGTGTGTGTGTGTGTGTGTGTTAGATACAGCAGGTAGAAGGTTATGGGCAGCAGTGCTGATATCAGGGCAGTCTGTCTTTTTTACAGCAGGTTAATCTGTTTCTGCCATGGAGAAAATTAAAACATAACCCAACCTTTTCTAGCACATAAGTACAGGTGCCAATTCCTTTTTTGCACTCCTTCTTTCTCATTCTCTCCCTCTCTCTGCCTCGAATTTCTCATTCTCTCTTGTGCTCTGTTTTTCACTCTTGCTCTCTCCTGCATGCACTTCCTGTCTCTCTTGCTCTCAGCACTCTCTCGTGTTTTTTCTTTCTCTTGCGCTCTTTCATCTCTCTTGCGCTCTTTTGCTCTTGCGCTCTCTCTCTCTCTCTCTCTCTTGCTGTTGTGTGCTTTCTCTAATTGAGCTCTTAATCTTTAGTATTTTTTTTAGTATTTGTGTTTAATCTAACATTATCTTGTCCCTAGCCCTTTGGTGCACATTCTCCTCCTCCTCCTCATCATCATCATCATCATCATCATCATCATCATCATCGCAACTATGAGATGGAAGGTCATGGTGTAGTGTGCAGTGGGTTCCAGCATCTCCATACTTTATCACGCTTTATAAAGCTGGCCAAAGCTTTCTGAACTGCTTATTTTATGAACCAACAGACAATCTGGCCAAAAAACCTCTATTCTATTCTATTCTATTCCACTATATGTTATGTGGTGCAGATAATTATTCATAGGACCACACTCATAATTCATTATAAATTCTCAAGGGACAAAAATATGACTATTATCCTCTACCTGCAGCTTAAAGGAAAGGCTCATCATTTTTTCCACAACACAAGCTGGAGGTGACCAAATTCATAACTAAACGTTGCCTCTAAAATTTCATCTTGCAGATTATTGTTATTACTTTTTTTATGATCCGAGTGAACAGAAAAGAAACACAGCATGCACGTAATTTAGCAAACACCACCGAATTCTGACGCACGTCGAAACTCAGTTCAGGACTGAGATCGAAGCCGTTCACGTACTCTGTTGCGGTCACAGTCACAAGGGTTTCATTACCAGTGTTTTTAACCTTCTACACTGTCGTCTGTTCTTCTTTCAGTCTTTTGTGTTTCTCTAGCTGTTGTATTCTTTCTATCCTGCTATCAGTCCGGACCATCACATTTATCAGCACAGTTGTCTTCTGCTCTGTGTCTAATATCGCTCTCTTCTTGTGGTTCCCTATTTATGGTTTAGCTCTCGGGATCTGGACATTCCACCATAACTGGGATTTCTGTTTCTCTCCCACTGTCTGCCATTTCTCCTCTTTGGACATATACAGTATGTTTATACACCTTAATTGCAGCTACACTTTTTGGCCATTTTATTCAATTTGTAGGTGTACAATTACTGACTGTAAAAAGACTTTTTGTTGCTGTGCACAATTTATCAGCCCCCTAATCTCTGTCAATAAACCCTCGAACCAGTCCACCAAGCAAAAAATATCCAATCCTGTGGCTGGAGACTAACCATTGATGAAGCACTGAGGACAACTGACACAACTTGTACATGGAAGAAAGACGAGCTCCTATAAGGTGTACTAACAGGGTAGGTGTGTGTGCTGTGCTGAATAATATCTAGTAAACGGTGGACTTATCGTCATGCCTTTCCATTAATTTAAAGAACGAACACCCTTTGCATAGCGACAGATGGGCTACAGTCAGTAATTGTATACATAAAATGTGCATTTAAGTGATGGGCGTATCTGATAAATATTTACAGAGATTTCGTGAGTTGAGACACTGCGAAGAACCATGAATGTAACGCTCTAAACATCTGTCAACAAATTTTGAACAGGCTTTACCTCCTACGACTTCAGAAGCACTTTTGCTTGCATAGTTAATTAATTATTTTTGTTCCTCTGGAACTTTGTCTTTTAGTGCTACTACAGGTATTTCCCGGGAAGCAATAAATAGATGTAGTAGTATGCACACGCACAGGCATGCAAAATCTTTCCTTTATATTCCGCCTGTATGAACAACACAAGCCTGACGACTTATTTCAGGTAATATTATATTATCAAACGTAAGACCATCAGGATCACAGGCAAACTCTCACTGCACTATGCTCGCATTTAAAGTGTGATTTGGCCTTTTCCTTTTTCCGTCTCTTCTTATTACATCCTTGTGGTCTGTGCCTGCCTTCTAACCCTGACCTCTCTCTACCCATCATTTTTGCGGTGTCCTCTTTAATATTCTTGCCAAGTTGGCATTAAAGCCAAGTTCCTGTATAATGAACATCTGCACTTGTTTACTCCACATATGCTGTGGTTGTGTTTGATTTTAACAGCACATAGTGTTGATGGTTCCAGTCCATTAAATTAATGACTTGACCAGTGCGGCTATGACATTCATCACAATCACTCAATTTTATTGTCATGACCTTTCTTTCAGGGCGAGGGCAAGCGAGCCATGATCATCACTGGACCCAACATGGGGGGAAAGAGCTCTTATATTCGCCAGGTGGCTCTCATCACTATCATGGCCCAACTGGGATCCTTTGTTCCAGCCAGTGAGGCATCATTTGGCATTGTGGATGGCATTTTTACAAGGTATAGTCTTATTCTCTCTTTTATATATATATAGAGGATGGAATGTGCAAAAGTTAGAATGTATCATTAAATGAATCAATATGTCCTTCAGTAAATACTTTATTGAATAATACATTATTGGTTTATTTATTCTATATCTATCTATCTATCTATCTATCTATCTATCTATCTATCTGTTTATATTTCTTGAAGCATTTATTGAAGGATTTCATGCTTCAGCATGCAAATCAGGAGTGGGCTTCTTTTAGGATGAGTTGTTCTGACTGGACAGTATGCCTGCATGCTGGGAGCATTGTTACTGGACCATCACACCCATATGTGGTTCTTCTCCAAGCTATTGCCACAAAGTTGGAAGCACACAATTGTATAGGATGCATTTGTATGCTGTAGCATTACAATTCCCCTTCATTGGAACTAAGAGGCCCAAACCTGTTCCAGCATGACAGTGCTCCTGTGCACAAAGCGAGCTCCATGCAGACATGGTTTGCCAAAGTTGGAGTGAAAGAACTCGAGTGTCCTGCACAGAGCCCTGACCTCAACCCCACTGAGCACCTTTGGGATGGAATTGAAACGCTGACTGAATACTGAAATATTCTTGTGACTGAATGAACACACATCCCCACAGCCACGCTCCAAAATCTAGTGGAAAGCCTTCTCAGACGAGTGCCAGCTATTAAAACAGCAGAGGGAGACTAAATCTGGAACTGGATGTTCAACAAGCACATAAGAGTGTAATGGTGAGGTGTCCACAAACATTTGGCCATATAGTGTAGCTAATAATAACTACAGTTATGCTGCCAAACTACATATTACAGCTTGTGTAGACTATCATATATCATATTTCCCCTCACGGTACTCCAAGCTTGGAGGCCTGCTGTCCAATCTGAGCAACTCAACCTAAAGGAAGCTCACACCTCATTTGGATGTTTAAGCATGAACCCCTTCAGCAATTTCTCCAGCAAATCTTATCCATAAATCCGTATGAATATAGAAATGCATCAGTAAATCCATAAATATATCTATAAATAAATCATTAAGGGCTGCACGGTGGCTCAGTAGGTAGTGTTGTGACCTCACGGCTCCAGCTTGGGTTATTGTCCATGAGGAGTTCCCTTGTTCTTCCTGCATACCTGTAGGTTTCCTCCGGGTTCTCTGGTTTCCTCCCACCTTCCAAAAGCATGCCATTAGGTGGATTGGCAAAAGCTAAATTGCCCTTTGGTGTGAATACCACGGATTGGCGTTCCATCTAGTGTTTATCCCCGCCTCATGCTCAGTGTTTCTGGGATAGGCTCTGGATCCACCATAACCCTACCCAGGATAAAATTAATGTTTTTAATGAATTTGATGGCTTTACTGACTTTGTTATTTATTTGTGCGTTTATTAAAGGATATATTGAAGTATCCATTCAAACTGTGGCAAACCTACAGGCCTACAGGTTGATGTTTTTGTGATTTTTGAAAGATGACCACAACTAGACCACCTGGTGAACGTTTGGAGAATTGTGACAAAGTTTCTGTAATTCTCTGAGTGATAACATGACAAAGCATCATTTGTCAGGTGTTCTTGTTCATGCGTGTACCATGCACAAAGCCACTCTGTAAGTTGCATAATCGTATCTTCTAATAAAAGATGTTTAGAATCCCTCACGCTCTCTTCCCTCCCCCAGTCTTCGGTTTCCACACCCACATTAAAAGCCCACCTCTCACGAACGAGATCTCTTTCAAAGAACATTGATTGTTTCCGCCCACCTGCTCTCCTCTAATGCAGAACTATGCAATCTTCCCTAATGGTTACTGTATTGGGAAATAAGGAGCTCAGACAGAGTAATGAAGCATTCTCAATCAGGCACACTGAAACATTCCCTGTTTGACAATGTACTTGTCATTCCTCTCAGCATGTACATTGCTATTGTTCTCTCATCTTCTGCTTGTTAAATGGGCGGGTTGAAGAAGGACAGCTGACAGTTTGGGCCTCAGTGGCCATGACAACACTCAAGAGGCCGGGCAGACTTCAGGCTTCTGATGGAATTGCCTTGAGATGGAGGAAGTGAAACCATGGCCACTGGTGCAGGTGCCTCAGCTTACTGTAATTAGCTGTGGAAGCGTGCACGGTTAGGAACGTACAAACCCAGTATGGTTCTTTGGTGGTCACTTCTATATCAGACACTACAGAGGGTTTCACTTTTAGAGGATCTCCAAGTAGAACCTTCAGAATGCTAGAATCCCTGAAAAAACGAGAGAAAAAAGGGGAAGAGAAGTAAAGCGAATCGAAGGGAAGAGAATAGGAAGGAAAAGGAGAGATGAGAAGTAAAAAAAAAAAGGGATGGAAGGGGAAGGGAAGGAAAAAAAGAGAAGAAAGGGGAAGAGAAGTAAAGCGAATTGAAGGGAAGAGGAAAAAGGAAAGACGAGACGTAAAAGAAGGGATGGAAAGGGAACAGATGGAAAAAGAAGAGAAGAACGGGGAAGAGATGTAAAGCGAATTGAAGTGGAGAGAAGAGGAGGAAAAAGGAAAGACGAGAAGTAAAAGAAGGGATGGAAAGGGAGGAGAAGTAAAGGGAGGAGAATGAAAAAGAAGAGGAGGAAAAAGGAAACATGAGAGAAGGAAAGGGAAAGGAAGAGAAGGGACGAGAAGGGAAGATCAGAAGGGGAGAGAAGGAAAAAGGAAGGATGAAACGGAAGGAAAAGAAGGGAAGGAAAAAGTTCGAAAAGGGGGAAAAAAAGAAGGAAAAGGGGGGAAAAAAAGAAGGAAAAGGGGGGAAAAGTAGAAGGAAAGAGAAGGGGAAGGAAAAAGCATGCGAAGGAAAACAGAAGAGAAAAAAGGAAAGAGAAAAAGAAGAGGGAAAAGGAAAGATGAGAAGTAAAAGGATGGAAAGGGAAGAGAAGAAAGGGGAAGAGATGTAAAGCGAATTGAAGGGGAGAGAAGAGGAGGAAAAAGGAAAGACAAGAAGTAAAGGGAGGAGAATGAAAAAGAAGAGAAGGAAAAAGGAAACACGAGTGAAGGAAAGGGAAGGGAAGAGAAGGGACGAGAGGGGAAGATCAGAAGGAAAGAGAAGAGAAGGAAAAAGGACGGATGAAACAGAAGGAAAAGAAGGGAAGGAAAAAGTTCGAAAAGGGAAAAAAAGAAGGAAAAGGGGGGAAAAGTAGAAGGAAAGAGAAGGGAAAGGAAAAAGGAAGAGAAAAAAGGAAAGAGAAAAAGAAGAAGAGGAAAAAGGAAAGACGAGAAGTAAAAGAAGGGATGGAAAGGGAAGGGATGGAAAAAGAAGAGAAGTAAAGGGAGGAGAATGGAAAAAGAAGAGAAGGAAAAAGAAAACACAAGAGAAAGGAAGGGAAGAGAAGGGACGAGAAGGGAAGATCGGAAGGAAAGAGAAGAGAAGGAAAAAGGATGGATGAAACGGAAGGAAAAGAAGGGAAGGAAAAAGTTCGAAAAGGGAAAAAAAAGAAGGAAAAGGGGGGAAAAGTAGAAGGAAAACGGAAGAGAAAAAAGGAAAGAGAAAAAGAAGAAGAGGAAAAAGGAAAGATGAGAAGTAAAAGGATGGAAAGGGGAAGAGATGTAAAGCAAATTGAAGGGGAGAGAAGAGGAGGAAAAAGGAAAGACGAGAAGTAAAAGAAGGGATGGAAAAAGTTTGAAAAGGGAAAAAAAAGAAGGAAAAGGGGGAAAGTAGAAGGAAGGAGAAGGGAAAGGAAAACGGAAGAGAAAAAAGGAAAGGGAAAGAGAAGAGGAGAGAAGGAAAAAGGAAAGACAAGAGAAGAAAAGAAGAGAAGGAAAAAGGAAAAGGCAAAGTCATATTGAAATGCAAGCGCAGTGCAGTGAGAGTTTGCCTGCGATCCCGATGCTCTCGGGTTCGAGCCCAGCAGATCTTTCAGCTCCAGGAGCACGGTCTCTGTGCAGACTTACTCTTAGCGATGGTGCAAATGTTTCAGTGCTGCAGTTTCACAGTACTTCTTGATGTTCTGATAAAAGGTTCCAGATGATTCCTGTTCTTTGTTTTGAAGGTCTGACTGTCACAGATAATGCTGTTGGCATTAATCTTGCTGGGATGCAATTATCATATAAACGGAACATCTTTCATAAAAAGTAAGAAGGGTTGGTTTATGGGCAAGGTGATGAGGTATGAACCTGTGAAGGGTAAAACTCTATGGAAAGTGATGATTCGGGATCCGTAAAGACTTTGCATAATCAGAACAACAACAAAAAAAGCGTTTTGATGATGCCACAACAATCGGTTGTGAGTAATGATGTTGGTTGAACTCATGTTTTGTCTCGTACTTAAAGCTGCTTTCCTCTGCAGATTCAAAACTGTGTTCCCTGTCGATTCTGTTATTGTTCAGAAACAACATAAAAGCATCTTCTCTTTTCATACAGCTGATCTTATTCGGCTCATCAGGCTCCTACTATGCTCTGTGGTTGTGCAGTTGTTGTTCCGAGTGACAAGCCTGCTAATATGCATGTTTCCTTTGGACTTAATGACCAGCAGTCCATTCATCATCTATATGTGTACAAAGTGCAAGTGAAGCAGTTTCATGCGTGTTATTACTCTAAATAGTGTCTGACAGTATCAGGGAAATGGTAGAATGATTTGGCAATGACTTGTTTATTAACAGCAAGTGTGTGTGTGTGTGTTGTTTTTTTTTTTTTAGTCTAATTATGTTAACACACTGTCAGCAGAAACGCAACATAGTGATCTCCTAATTAGTATCATGTGTGGCTTAGGCTGTCTTTAGCATGGCTTTGCTCTGCTGGGGATGTAGAACAGGTGCATGATGGAGAAATGACATCTCACAAATGCTAGGATGTGTTAGTGATTAATGTTTGGTGTTCGCCATCTGATGTAGAGGTTTATTGCATCACCACTAAGCATCCTTTACCTCATATTAAAGTTGAGTGCTGAAGGCAGTTGATGTGCACTTTGGAAATTGAGCATGTGACAGACAAAGATATGGCAGGAAACACTTGCCATATGCTGTTGAGAAGCAACAGAATTGTATTTGCCTGAGGAACTGGATATTACAGCTCACTTCACTGATCTGACACCAGGTTTAGATTTGTGTGGTTCACTTAGTGCAGACATCCAGAAAATGTGTAGGCTATAAATTTGACCTGTGGCAGTTTGATTATACCCAGTTTGTCGATATTTTTTTTTTATAAACGTATTAAGAAAGAACTTCCATTTTTCTGACGTACAGGGATGCATTGATAATAAAAAAAAAAAAGATTATGAGTACAAGGAAATGTTTTCTTTTAAAATCTAGTATTAATCAATCAAGGGCATCATGAAACATGTTATTAACTCTTTCTATATTTCCCTGGTTCACATAATGGTCATTAAAAAAAGGACACGTGTTTTCACGCACTTTTTTCTACTAGGCTTGTTCTTTATGACATTAGCTAGTTGATTTTAAATCATGCAGTGAAGACCAATAAAACTGACCGCTGTATAGAAGAGCTATTTCAAAGCTGCTTCTCCACTGCAGCCCTACTCGATCCAAGGTAACTGCAGTAATGTAGCTACCTGATGCTACGTTGGATGGAGTAGGGCTGCAGTGGAGAAGAGTGGGTTGGTCCACTTCGAAATAGCTCGTCTGTACAGCTGTAAGTTTTATTTGTCTTCAGAGTCATTGTCAATGACCAATAGCGGCTGATGGTCAAGAGCAACATACTGGGTAAGGGCCGTTATTTTCACTCAAAGAGTGTTGCTGTAGTGTTGGTTGTTGGATGTTCTGCTCGAAATGAACTGAGTTTTATGTTTAAGATGTTTTGTCAGGTTACATGTATTGTAGGAAGATGCTGTATTTTCTTGATAATTTCACCATGCACAGTTTAAGTGAAGTGACATGTAGCCAAGCATGGTGGCCCATACTCGGAATTTGTGCTCTGCATTTAACCCATCCAAGTGCGCGCACACACACACACACACACACACACACACACACACACACACCCAGAGCAGTAGGCAGCCGTTTTTGCTGCGGCGCCCCAGGAGCAGTTGGGGGTTCAGTGCCTTGCTCAAGGGTCTCACCTCAGTCGTGGTATTGAGGGTGGAGGAGAGCGCCGCTCATTCACTCCCCCCACCTACAATCCCTGCCGGACCTGAGACTCGAACCCACCACCTTTGGGTTCACCTTCAGGTTACGACTCTCTTGTTCGTTTTTGTTTGGCATCATTAATCGTGAAATATGTCCAGATCGCTGTCATTTTGTGCATAAAATGTGTGCACAGCAATGCGCACTAGGACTATACTGGTTTGTATATAAACATTTTTTTTCATGAGCACAAACATGAGTGAATAAGCACTCTATCAGGCCAGTTCCAGTATTCGTGTCAATGCATTCCTAGTCAGTAAGGCCATGCTTACAGTGCTACTATAGTACAACCAAATTGCTTGATCAGTCAGTAAACAAGATTGCTAGGCTGCTTTTTTTTTTTTTTCTTGTCTGTGGGTTGGACGTGTGGACATTTCACATACGTTGAAAATAATTCTATCAATGTTCTGCAAGACAAATTCAGAAGCCAAAAGGTTTTTCCTTAATCAAACAGTGAATACATACAGTAGTCTTATACGTATGTATATGTGATGTATATATGCTCCGAACCACAAATGTGTTTATCAAGTTAAGTTGATTAAAATGTAGTGAGTTAACAGGTAAAATAGTGTGTCAGTAAAAATGAGATAATAATAATTATGAAAGAACTGTTCAGGAACAATGTATGGTTTCGATACTTCATTTAAAAAAAAAAACTATTTCCTGACTTTTTAAATATTGTAGTAATCATAGCCACAATTTTAGACTTTAATATAAGGTTAAGAGGGATTTGGAGCTGGTTCCTTAATTGCCATTGGACTGGTTTTGTAACACAGACCTGGCAGGCTTGCTGGTGAAAACGTTATTGCTTTCCCTCTCTGGAGATGCATGTTCTAATTAACAGGTGAAAAACATGTTCAAACAGCAGCCAATTAAGCCTTGAAGGGTTCAGCGGCCCGTGGTGCACTTTGGACTCATCCAAGCGAACAATGCTAATTGCATGTATGCCTTGGAACTCTGGGATGAAGATGAAATGACAGGGACTCCAACTGTATGAGTCAGATGGATTACATTAAATGTCAAATTGTTTTATGCCTCACATGCAAAAGAAAATGATTTACGGTCCATACGCTATCAGTAAAGTGGTTTCGGTCCTAATGAATATGGAGCAAGATCAATTGGTTGAAATTCCCAGATGCAGAACCGATAACATAAATCGAAAAGCTTACAGAAGCCAAGAAGTACGGCTATTTTCAGACCAGCACTTTGGAAATCTAATCGGTTGCCTGCATTTTATCACGTCCTTGCTCTGGAAGTTGGTATGCGCTGGCTGGTCATGAGCACTGATGCACTTTTATTGAATGAACAGCAAGGTTACCAAGCACTTCTTCCTTTATCGCTTTCAGGTTACTATGGAAACAGGAAATGAAATGCAAAAAAAAAAAAAGGCTTGAAAGGATGAAGCTATTCAGACAAATAAGCTGTCAGCACTTCTCTCTCAAGGATTTGATGCTACAGCGTCTTTGGTTTTGTATCACAGTTATTTGTTCCCAGTTTCTTTTTGGTAGTTTCAAACGTGTAAAGCCGTGTACTACATCTCTCAGTGACAGGAAGGGCTTTTTAGACCTAGAGTTACTGCTGAACTGTCTCTACAGTGGAGAATGATGCATAAATTCAGACGTTGCGCTTAACTGACCAGAGATGACCACTCTTCAGAAAGCACCAGTACACGCTTAGAAAAGAGTCCTAGCTTTCTAAACCCATTCTAGTTGGAACCTTTGGAAGGGAAACACTCTGTTAAAGATTTCGACAAAGAACCTTTATGGATTTCCTCAAAGGGACAAACTGAAGAACGCTAAGATGTTGAAACCAGAATCTTTTACTTGGAAGTGCTTAAAATTGTAGCTGACTCACCTGGCCCGTTACATATCACCATTGGTGATGAATGAATTACTTCTGCTTGGAGTTTCTGTACTTGGGTCTCACTTTCTGCTGTTGTGGATGATCATCATGGATAGCCTAAAGATTTGCACTTCCTGAAAACTGTTTATGCCTAAATCTCACCCTTGCTTTAGGTCCTATACTTCATCTGGGTCCTAAGAACTGCTGCTGTAATTATAAACACTGTCCGGTGCTCATCCCAGGACTTCAATCACAATATGCTTACACTGGACATCCTTTCAGCGCACCTAGTACTGTTCGACTTTACAGTATACAACTGTAGAAGAGTAATGATTTATGATCCTACTATCCGGTATAATCCTCCAAAGAGGTTGGGTTCCCTTTTGAGTCTGGTGAAGGGTTTGTAGAGTCTGGTGTGGAATGGATAACTAGTGGCTGACTTGGACTAGTTCAGAGCATTTATTTATTGTTTTCCTAAGTATTATTATTATTATTATTATTATTATTATTATTATTTTCAAGGTTTCAGGGGGTTTGTGCTTAAAATGCTCAAAAACTCTTGAAATTTTGCGCACACATCAGAGTCGTTGGCCATTAGGCCTGGGCAAAGGGTAGCACATGGGTGAGGTGGGGGGCTCTGCAGCGCCCCCTTTTACATGGTACATATATTGTTCTCATCAAGCCAGACAGCTTTCAAAATGACAGTCATTAGCTCTGCCCAACAGGAAGTAGGTCATTTTGGATTTAATGTGGATTTTTTGAAAATTGCAGGCTCTGAATTTTTAAATATTCCTCCAAGGGGATTCATGCGATTCTTACCAAATGTGGTCGACATTATGCCAAGACATGAATTTATGAATGAATGAAGATTCTAAATTGCGAACAGATTTTTGATATCTCGAACGGTGTGACCATGGCAAGGGATTAAATTAATGACAAAAAAGGGACACGGGAAGAGTCTCATATCTTCCAAGTTCATTGTCTGAGATCAAATTGGTGTTGTATGTTGGGTCATGGGGGCTATGTTGCACCCCCTTAAATGCATGTGCGCACTACACATTACTTCATTACAATTAACTAATGGCTAATAAGGATAACAACGTGTATCTCTTATCTTCTTCATGCATTATATCACCAAATATGAGCTGTATGTTTGGATATGGAAGCTGTTGTAAAGCCTTCGACCTGGCGATGGCACTGTAGTGCTTGGGCCCGTCATTGCTGCTTGCAGCTATATTTTCTCTTGTTTTTGGATTAAAGAAAGACACGTAAACTCCAGAATGTGTCTGCTGAACCATACGTGTTGACCAGTTATACCTCTGTAAATTGATTTACAATAATTTTGAGAAGAATTGTTTCATTATGTTGTCTAATGAGCAACATTTTTGTTTGTTTGATGCTAGGTTATGAGATCAGTTTAGCACATCAATGCTCACAATTCTCAGGTTAATTTAGCTGTGTAACGTAATCCACTATGTATGTGAATAGTATATTATATGAATGTATAGCAATTTCCCCCTCATTATCTTCTTCACCTCTTTAGTTATAATCATTGCTGTGACTGGTTATTATTAGCCATCCTGTCTGTCTGACCAGACAGCCAATTCAACATATCGACTAGATCTCCTGCAATGCTCCTAAAGTGTTTTAATTAGAGTAATTAAAGTGACACTAGTTCTTCAGCCAGGAGACACTATTAAGAAGGGCTCTCGTCACAATAAGAACAATAGCTAATAAACACGTAAAGTTTAACTTGCGTTAAATTGTTTTTGGTAGGATGGGAGCCTCGGACAACATCTCAAGAGGTCGAAGCACCTTCATGGAGGAGCTGGTGGAGGCCTCAGAGATCCTGTCTCGTGCCACAGCACGTTCTCTAGTGATCCTGGATGAGCTCGGCCGTGGCACCAGCACACATGATGGAATCGCCATTGCCTACGCCACCCTGGAGTTCTTAATCAGAGATGTGAGTCACTGTAACAGCAGCGCTACTGAAACGCATACGCTGATGAAAATAGTCTTGGTATTGATCTTAATTTAAAAAAAAAAAAAAAAAACACACCACCAAGCGGTGTTCTCTTCAATGGTACCACTGTGATAGGAGTCAGATATTAAGCTTTAAGACACACCTGTCTATAGTCAAGGCACAATTTTTTTGGCCATAATTGAAGTTGAGTTTTTTTCTTATCTATACCATATACATTACATATTGACTGAGGTTGCTACCAGCTTTAATGAGTAGCGCCAGCAACTTATTTTCCTGTTTACACCACAGCACTGTTGAATCATCTAATCTGATTGGTTTGATTAACGTTCTATAACAGCAGCTGTGACAGTTTTCCCGGCTTTATAATTCAAATCACAGGTTTATATTAATGCGCTCATTCTAATGTTTCTATAGTAACAGCTCATTCACAAGGACTTTTATGGCAGATGCTCTGTATAATCTACGGCTAATAGTAAAAGATTTTTAAAAATGTGCTGTTAGGGGAAAAAAAAAAAGAAAAGAAAACATTTTAATGAATTTTTTTCATTTTAATTAATATGGTTATGTTTTCTGTATGGAGACTTTTATTTATTAACTTCAAGAGCGAGAAAATAGAGGGAACAACTGTTTATAGCTGCTGTAATGTATGTGATAAAAGGAACTTGTCTCACAGATGTTCCACATTAACTGTAAATTGAAAAAAAAAATGTGCATGATGTGTCATTCGTTAATAAATTAACAATTGTAATTGTTTGCATATTGCTGTGGTACAAACGGAATCAGACATTTCTGGATATGCTGTTATTGGAAAATATTTAACTTTCCTATCAGTGGTCTCCACTTTGTGTAGCGCTACATCCCATCATTGATTATTTTTCTATAGCAAGACACACTGTCATGTTTTATTCTTTACATATGGAACTCTTTTTTTTTTTTTTTTTTTTCTTCTAAATTTTAAACCCACAGTCTTCAACTCAGTAGCCCCAAACCTTAATCACTAAGTTGTCACACTCGTATTTTTGCCTTTGTGTAAATATTATTCATTGAGTAGTGTTAATATTAATGTTCCTCATCTGGCAAACAAACTGAACTATTTGTCTTTTGTCAAGTAAGCAGGCTCCAATTGTTCCATATTTACCCTGTTACATAGCAGAGTCTCCAGTGAGTCCGCTCTCAATGGACATGAGAACAACTCTCTTACATGCGCGCACACACACACACACACACACAAAACCATGCTGCAAGATACACCTGTAACCTAGATACACCAGCTCCTTTTCCATCTCGTACACAGTGTGTGGTATGTGTTTGAATAACAATTGAATGTCGGTTTGTCTGGCTGCTTTGACAATGAGTTGGATTTGGAGCTTAGATTTGGAGTCTGAAATATGCTATTAGAGCAGATAGCAGATTTGCACCTTCTGTTTTCCAGAGGTGTATTATTGCCAGACAAGGTGAATGTAAAAACAAAAAACACCACCCTCTTTTCACACATTTAAAGTGCTAATTGGATAAATAAAGCATGAGTATATGTTCGGGTGCTGCTGAAGTTGCTGAGCTGGTGGTAAAGGTGTCTTCTCTGGGTTGGATGTGTTTTTGAAGAACCTCAGCTGCATGCTCCCCTTTCTCTCTCTCTCTCTCTCTCTCTCTCTCTCTCTCTCTCTCTCTCCCTCTCTCCAGGTCTCCTTCCCATTTTCCCATGGCTAAATTCTTTTATTTTGGAGGCAACAGCAGTTTTTATTTATTGGCATGACTGACCTTGTTTGCCGTGGGCCGGGATAATAAAGCTCTTGGAATTTTTCTTTGCCGCATCTTCTCTTTTGGTCTCTCTTTCTCTTGCACATTTGCCAGCTGTCTCTCTCCTGTGAGGCTCTCTTGCCTTCTCTTGTTGTTTATATCGTGCTGTTATGTAGACTATAGTGCCAATGAGCAACGCTCTACCACATGCTCCATTCCATATATGTGTTTTCAGCATATATGTGTTTTGGGGGCAAAGTGACAAGCGTGTGTGTAGTGTTCTATTTCATTTCATAATGATTGTCTGACTTTTACGGCATGAACAGTATGTTAATGTATATATCACTTTTTTTAAGATTACATGCACCAGATGATTCACAGGGTTAGAGACAGTATTTGGAAATATCTGTGACAACAATAATGTTCTTCTTGAAATGTGTAATTCATCAGTGCTATCGAATTCTCCAGTCTGATTGGTCAGAAGATGTTCATTTCCTATAACAGCAGCTCGGACAGTACTGCCAGCTGCAAGGCTTATATTAATGCGATTGCTCGAACCCGTTATTGCTTCGATAGTAACAGATGATTCGAAGGGACTATTATAGGGGATGCTTCGTATAATCTCAACCCGATAATAAATGGATTAAAAAAAATGTTATTTAACAAAATATATAATCGCTAATATATTGTTATAAACATCTCTTTACAGAAAGCTTCACATGTCAGCAGTTAAACATAGATGGAAAGCGTAATTTCGAGAGAGAAAAAGAAAGGCTGATGAGGGAACGACTGTTTATAGCTTCTGTAACCATGAAAAGAGGAACTCGCAGGCATTCCACAGCAGAAAATGTAACTATGCATGGATAAAATTATGATGCGTCATTCATTAATACATTAAAATGTGCAAAGCTTGGCACGTTGCTGCAGTAGAAAATACTTTGGTATAAAATACTTTGTGATGTGCTGGAGTAATAACAGTAACTCTGCTTCATGTCAGGCCACATCACGTCAGGCCCGTTGTTGATTAATTTCCTATAACAGCACTCCCTGAAGTGATTTATTCCTTAGTTTTAACACAGTGCTCTCAAATTATGAACTTTGATTGGTCAGAACCTGTTCATTTTTATTATGTAGTGGAGTTACAAGGTCAGTCAGATACATATTAATGTGTGTGTTCTAGTACATGACTGTTTCCATAGTAACAGCTAATTCATAGCGAAGTGTTTGGCTGATGCTCTGCTTTTAATGTAGCCCAACAATTAACAGAGTAAAAAGTGTGGTCAAGTGTAGTGCTGTTCCTTTACTGGCATGAAGAGGGAAAAGGAGAGAAGCAGGTGAATATCATTAAATTAATTAACGTTTACAGCCTAACATGAAACAAGTCGTAACCCGTTTCGCAAATATGATGCAGTTTTAAATATAAAGAGAAATAATAAATAACTACAACATGTTGTCCTTTAACAAACAAAAATGTGTAATTGTTGACAAGTTGCCGTAGTAGAATAAAGCCCTCAAGTCTGTGCAGTTATTAGAAAACAGCTCCTGGGTGTAACAGTAACTCTAATTTGTGTCAGAGCTGCATCACACTAGTGTTGAGTGTTTTCCCATAACTGCACAACCTGTCATGCCTTATTCCGTACATATTGCATAACTGATACCTGGTGAAGTTGCTAGGAAGCTGCATGGATCTTGCATAGAGCAGAATACGCTTCCTTAAAGGGTTCGACTTGAAACTCTTTGTGATAGAGAAAAAAACATACAATTGTAGGGTTTTATATAAAACGTGAGGGATTCCCCTATTAAAAAAAACCCCTAAGAACCCTTGCGAGTTGTAGGTTTAACCTTTTTTTTTCCCCTGATAGTGTAGAGTGTAGCTGAATTTTATAATGATTATGTAACCGGGGTTGATCTTAAATGCTGTACTTTCTGTGATGCTTCGCTGACTGATGCAGAACTGTGGCACCTTTGTGCACTTTGCATTTAAACAAACTACACAGCCACATGATCAGTGCGTTCTTTTCCTCTTTATTTACATGCAGTACTGGTCTGCAGACCCATGCAACAAATTTGTGCTTAGTTTGTGCTTGTGTGCGTGTGCGCGCGTGTGCACGTTCAGGTTGGCATGGCAACTGGTTCCACTCTCGACCGTTCACCTGTCCCATATTTGAGAATGTAAAAAAAAAAAAAAAAAAAAAAAAAAAAAAATCATTTGTTGTGTAACGCTCTCTGACACTGCGCTGTTGACAGAGCCCGTGTCTAACTGCACACTGCCTTCTCGTACTGTGCATCACTGCTCTCCGGCTGCAAGAGAAAGGCCAGTTGCCATAGCAAAGCACTCTGCTTGCACACAGGAAGCAGAGCTCACCGACTCTCAGCTGGCATATGTATCTGAAACGAGCCGAGATGCGTGTCTCCGAGTGGAGAGAAGTGAGGAGGTGGTTGGAAGTTGCATTGCCATAACGATTCAGTGCTTGGACTGAGTAGAGTGAAATCACTATTAGCAGCCAAATACGGGGGATTGTAGTGCAGAAACGTAGTCCTCTCGCCTTTCACATGTTTCATTTATTTAGTTACAGACATCAGTGCATCAATCATCTGAAATGGTAGTAGCCTAGACCTGGAAACTGAATTTGCCTGTATTCCCTATTTATTATATTATGTTTATTATACTATGTTACAGTGGCAGTCAGGTGCAAATTGTGGCAGTCCCAACAAACCGTAGGAGCAGAAGCTGCCCAGTCTTCCTGCAGTGTGCACAAAAACTTCCTTTACCACTTTTGATTTAACTACTGGCTACAACGTTTTGTAGACTAGGGGTGTAATGCAATGCCTCTATTTGTATCTGTATATGATTAGTTCTCCAAATATCCATATCCATATCTGTCTTCAGATTTATACCTGAAGTAGGCATGGTCTAAACCTGAAGAGAGTTTTGTTTGTTTGTTTGTTTTTTTTTGAAAGCTGGAATCTCATCACTGATAGCCTGGTCTGTAAATTCTGCTTCTGACAGTTCCTCAACCTCAGCTACATCATTCGAGTTCATAACTGGTCTCAACTAGAGATGTGCGTAGGACTGGTTTTAAATCCCATCCCACTCACACAGTTATTATTTATTTATTTGTAATTTCCTGCAACATTTTCTACTGAATTTAGTTGGTTGTATTTCCCGAAATATAAACAAACTAGTAACTGGATTTAAACTACCACGACCCTGATCAGGCAATTACTAAGGATGCTGTAAATGCATTGCACAGCACTACACTTCATATCAAACATTCCCTCATGCCTCTCTCTCCCAGTGCACTATTTGTACCAGTTAAGAACACGTTATAGGTTGTATCCTTATTGTAGATGCTCAGCATCCAACTGTGAAAGAGCCTGTAAATCTTTTCTTCTATGTTTGCCCCCTGGTGAGATGGCACACAGGACATCTGGGGCTCGAGCCTGAATCTAAGCCGTAAACATAACCTCTGTGCTGATGAACAGTTCTTTTACTACACTGCCCGGCTAAAAAAAAAAAAACGTCGCTGTTTAGATTTTAATAGGCAAATGCATAAGAATCTATGAATGGATCATTATTAGAGTGATTATAATGTTTCTAGCATGTTATATGTTTGGCAACATCCAACATATTTCCTTTAATCTTATAAGATGAAGTGTGTAGCTTTTTAGTTCTTTAATTAACCAAGAATGGCTCAGAGAGCATGAAGAATCGTTTTCACACATGAATTGGCACCTCCGAGTCCTGACCTTACAGAGTGCTCACCTCTTTCATTGTCAATACAAGATCTTGACCACAAACTGATGCACCGCTTGATGGAAATAAATGTTGTGACGTTATTTCCATCAAGAGGTGCATCAGTTTTTGGTCCTTTCATTGTACTGCCAATGAAAGAGGTGAGCACTCTGTAAAGTCTCCTCCAGCACATCCCAGAGACTTTCATCTTTTAAGATTAAAAGAACTGTTGCCAAACATATAACATGCTAGAAACATTATAATCACTCGAATAATGATCCATTCATAGACTCTCACGTATTTGCCTATTAAAATCTAAACAGCGACTTCTTTTTTGGCCGGGCAGTGTCTGTCACGTCTCGTGTTGTGACTATTTTCAGCTCCCCACATACCCACAAGTCTCTCACCTCTCTCTTACTTCAGCTTGCTTGTCAATGGAAATCCGATTAGTCTGAGACATGTCTGTGTGCACTAACGAGTTAATGCTCTAGTCACAAATGGATTCCATTGGCAGGGAAGATTTTGGAACCAGGCCAGGTTTCCACATACAATAATGCCATGCTATACACACGGCTATATAATAATTACTAAGACTGCATATTAATCACCTTTTAATGTATCACACATGTTTTTTTTTTTTGTAATTAAATAAAAATACTCAACCACATTGTTGGTAAGCAGATCTAAAGTTAACTGTCCGGCTAATCACATTGCAGAAAGACGTAAACAAGCAAAACTAAAGGTCACCAGACAAAGAGGGCTAGACTGATTACCACAGCTGGATACTTTTCCATACTATATGTGCTGTAGATAGGTAACAAAGTAAAGGCAAAAAACAACATAGAATGACTTTGTAAGGTTTTGGGACCCCATGAGCCACCAGATCAGCTTCAGTATGTCTCTGCAAAGATTCTACACATCTCTGGAACTGTACTAGAGGGATGAACATAATTTTTCCAAACAATATTCCCTCAGTGGTGTCGTTATAACAATAATAATAATAATAATAATAATAATAATAATAATAATAATAATAATAATAATAATAACCTCCTGTAAGTGTTCAGCTGCGTTGGAATCTGGTGTCTGTGAAGGCCATAGCATGTGACTGATATCGTTTTCATACATCATCAGTGAACCTGACAGAAATGTCAGGATAGAAATATGTGTGATCATAGGATAAAGGTGATTAGTCATTAATTTCCACTGACGCTTCCCCATTGAGGAGATGAGTAGACCCAAACCACGCTGGCAAAATGCCTCCAACTGCAGAACAGAGCCAGAATTTTTCCTTTAACCTTGAATTTTACCTGTCTGTATATATTTTTTTTAGATTTTTTATTCTCTGTTATTATGTCCTTAGGTTTGAATGCAGTTTTAAATTGAAATTATTATTATTATTATTATTATTATTTGTATCTGTTGATCTGCTACTGTTTGCATTTAGTGTTTAAAAGATGCACTCGGATAATGTGACTGAGGAGGAATCGTGGTTTTATTCAGGCTTTTAATGCAAAAGAAAATGCTGCTTTCTGTTGATTTTAAAATAACATAAAATGAAAATTTTGCTCCTGAACTGGCGGAATAATTATGATAAATTATAACGATCTTGCACCAAATGACTGTGATTATTATTTTAGCCATCACTAATGTTTACTTTGTAGAATGTTCATTAACGTGGAGCTCATGCTTTGTTGATGCTGATGCTAATGCTATTTTGGCAGGTCCTGGGTAGGTTTTTAGTTTTTAGATGCTTAACAGTCATACTATAAATTACCTGTAATTAATAATGGCCTACTTCTTAAATCTGAGCTACCATTGGAATATAAATGTAGTTATGCACATGCATCTTTATCAACATGAAGGTAAATTCAACTTTTGTGTAGCTTTTAGACTATAAAATTGCAAAAGGAGACATGGCACAAATATTAAATAAACAAAACTACGGTTACTGAACAATAACCTGTGTACTCTAGTGAAATCTAGGTGAATGTGCAGTGTACTCTGGAAGAACAAGCCGTACTCTTGTCATCCATGTGGCATTAAAAAAAACATAGTCGCAAATAGTTAATACGTCAAAGCCTTTGAATGAGAATAATGATTTTTTTTTCTATATATCTATATTATTTTCTATAACAGCGGTTCTGACAGTAGTTTGGCTCCGAGGCAAATCACAGGTTTTTATTAATGTGCTTGTTCTAATACATTATTATTTCGATATCAGTGAATATTTGATTTATTATTGAATATTTTGTATGTTATTCACTGCACTGCAGGTGAGCTGTCTGACCCTGTTTGTGACCCACTACCCTCCACTATGTGAGCTTGAGAAGCTCTACCCATGTCATGTTGGAAACTACCACATGGCCTTCCTGCTCAATGAGCCAGAGACTGCAGCTGAAGGTATGTGTAGAGGTGTATGTGTGTGTGTGTGTGTGTGGTAGGAATAACAGACAGGTTTAACCTTTGACCTGGGGACATTTGGCTAGTTTAGGTGTAGGCACAACATTAAGAGAGTGCATTAATAAATACACTATATGGCCAAAAGTTTGTGGACGCCTGACCATCACACCCATATGTGGTTCTTCTCCAAACTATTGCCACAAACTTGGAAGCACACAATTGTATAGGATGCATTTGTATGCTGTAGCATTACAGTTTCCCTTCACTGGAACTAAGAGGCCCAAACCTGTTCCAGCATGACAGTGTCCC
Source organism: Pangasius djambal (assembly GCA_022985145.1). Lineage (NCBI taxonomy): Eukaryota > Metazoa > Chordata > Actinopteri > Siluriformes > Pangasiidae > Pangasius > Pangasius djambal. The sequence goes on from CM040998.1 coordinate 6,826,594, forward strand.
TGTGCACAAAGCGAGCTCCATGACGACATGGTTTGCCAAAGTTGGAATGGAAGAGCTTGAGATTTCTGCACAGAGCCCTGACCTCAACCCCACTGAACACCTTTGGGATGAATGGGAACACCGACTGCGAGCAAACCCCACAGCCACACTCCAAAATCTAGTGGAAAGCCTTTGCAGAGGAGTAGAGGTTATTATAACCGTGAGTGTGATGGTCCGGTGTCCACAAACCTTTATAAGCCGTATAGAGTATGTCAGAGGAAGGTCCTCACAAGGACAGTTAGACAAATGTGTTAGAAAATGTTGTTAGAGAAATCAATAGACATCAGATTGTCATCGCTCAGAATGAATTGTTAGTCTCATGTAAGTCACATTTTGTATCTCAAGCTCTTTTATAGCATAGCATTGCTTGCAGTGGGGGAATTGGAGAAGAATAGAGTATTCATCATTGCAATCTCAGATCGACTGACAGTTCATGAATTTACATCCTGCACGAGTCGGATGTGCAACACGCATTCTGTAACACACTTGCAGAGGAGCAATGTGTAATATTGAAAACTGTTTTCAAATATTATTTCAAAGACCCTTTCGAGAAATTGTGTTTCACGGTATATGGCAATGTTGAGATCTTTTCAGTTTCTACATTTTAGGCTTCTGTCTACATTTTTCCACGCCCTGAAATTATTTTTGACTCCAGCTGGAAGACAGTTGCTCAGCTCTTCCCTTTTTCTTTAAAAGGCAACTCATGAGGGGTTATGTCAGTTGTGGAACTTTTGACAAATGGTACAGTAGTGCACTTTTTAGGACAATGTGTGAATTATATAATTAAGCTAAAATGTTGATAGACATGTGGAACTGAGTAACAGTACATCGACTTGATATGTTGAGCACAGCTATAATATTAAAAAAAAAAAAAATCAGAAGAGATAGCAGAGTTGACTTTCAGTAATCCTTGAATCTGTCTGGTAAGTTGTATTTTGAGACAAAAAAGTCATGATAATGAAAAGTCATGATAGTAACAGGCATTCTCGTCAGGGGTCTGAAAGATCTACATGATGAGAAGTATGTATATGCAATTAAGAGTGGCACAACAGGGGGGGAAAAAAAAACGAGAGAGAGTTAGTTCACCCTATTGTCCAGAGATCACGAGTTTGAATCCCAATGATGCCACAGCCGTCCGTGGCTGGGAGTTCAAGGGAGCAAAACTGGCGGAAAGGGGCCAATCAATCATAGCGACAATATTGTGTCTGTGAGCTGACGCATGAGGAAGAGGGTGGATAGCGCTTTCCTCTGAGCGTGTTATGCCGCCCCTGTGATGCAGCATGAGCAGCGGTTTGATAAGATGCGATTGGTTGGTTTAACGTGTCTCGGAGGAAGCACATGATGACCTTCACCCTCGCGGGTCGGTAGCTGTTGCGTACTAATTTTTTTGGTTTCCTGTCCATCATTTAAACGAGCACAAATTATTTACTTTGTCATTTACAGCCTAAATACAAATAAACGTACGACTTGGATTAGGGCTGCACAATATATCGAAATTATGGGAATATCGCAAATGTAAATATCGCGATATGCATATCGCAAGGGCTCGCGATAACGGAATGATTTTAATACTTCAAAAAGTTACGAAAAATTGCTTTCTTTTGCTCGAAAGAACATGAAACATTTATGGTGGTTATGTCATTTTCAGTTTTTAAATATATATATATATATATATATATATAGTACCGCATATCGCATTATTTAACAAGTTATCGCATATCGCGTTTTTCTTCAGTATCGTGCAGCCCTAACTTGGATTATATTTCTCTCAGAAGGATTTGCTCTTGCCGTGCCTGTAGTTTCTCGAGTGCTTCTCTCTGATGTAACACTTTTTCAACTCGTTGTTTTACCCTGCAGAGGAGGAGGTGCAGCCAGAGTTCATCACTTTCCTCTATCAGCTGACGGAGGGAGCAGCGGCTCGGAGCTATGGGCTGAACGTGGCGCGGCTGGCTGACATCCCCCAGAGCATCCTCACATCTGCTGCGCTCAAGTCCAAAGAGCTGGAGGCCATCGTCAACAGCCGCAGGTACATAACGTGGGCCGTGAAACCTTATGCAACTTTCAAAAATTCTGTATGTGCTATGAATAAAATAAAGCCAAGTGCTCCGCGTGTATGAGAAATTGAAGACTGCATCCCACATGACTTTAATGAAACAGGTCTGGGGTTGGCTTCAAGGAAGCTGTGTGCAAAAGCCATCTGCTCTCAGGAGAGGACAACGAGCAAAATAATTGATTGAACTTTCGCAATAATTCATATTTCAAATTTTACAATGTCACAGAAAGGCATCTTCTGGTCTGCAGATAAAACCGAGTGCTTTCTAGATTTAATGGGCCTCATTTATCAAGCTGGATATGAACGGATTTATTCGTAAAGTGTTCACAGGAGCATTAACACAAGAAATGTGGAATTCGTGAAAACCAGTTAGTTCAGAAAATGTTCGTATCACAAGAGCTCCTGAGTTTTGCAAATTTACGTATAAAGAGACTCACTGATGTGAACCTTAAATGATAGACTTCAACTCACGTAATTGATGTGAGTTACTGCAAATTTCTATACAGATTGAATTGTCATGTTAAATAGTTTAATCATTTCAATATTAATGACTCAAGGGAATGCGAAAAGAACTCAAATGTATCTATACTCAATTAGGACAAAAGAAATAGTGCACTATAAAAGGAGGAAAAATGAATCTGTGGCTCTGGTAGCCGACGTGTTGCAGAGGCTGAGCTGCATTCGACTTCTGGAAGTTTTT
>CM040998.1:6829485-6842821 GCA_022985145.1 Pangasius djambal
TTTTATTTAATAAAATATGTTTTCATAGTTTGTGTTGTCCCTTATTATCAATGCAAAATGGTCACTAACTAAAGAGGATTTATGCTGATATTGCCCAAAAACCCTATTTTGTTCAGGCGTTTCCAAACTTTTGGAGGGCAGTGTATGTTTTTTTTTTCTTCACATTTGATACGTGGTTACCATGAGCCTGTGTGTTCAAACAATAGACAATAGACCAATGCGATGCAACAGTTGTAAGAAAAGCGTTAGTAATCAGGCAGCAATGCAAATATGTAATTCCAACAGAATGACAAGTACAGTGATGATAAACTAATACACAGGATGGTATGGGCGATATCACTACATGGTAACTACACAGAACAACAATATCAGCACCAGTCTGAACTAGGCGGTATACCTGTAACGACTGAACTAACCGATTATGCAAATTGCCTGTAATTTCAAATCGTCTAATACGGAGATATGCGCTGGTATGCGTGCTTTGTTTGCTTCTGTATTAATCTCACGCAGAAGCATTTGACCATCATACGTCTCACTGTAATATGTGTTATCACAGTGTGATTGAATTATCTAAATGCAAATTGGATCATTGCTGTGAAGAGCTAAATCATAGTGTCAGTGACGAAGTGAACGTGTTCCGCTGCTGCAGCAGCACACGCTGCTTTCCATAGATCATTATCACTTTACTGGGTATATGTAGGCCAGTGGGATGAGTTGTATGCACTTCCCATTAGAGCCATTATCATCTTGCTTATCATCAAAGTGCCCGGGCTTGCTAAGAGTTAGAGAGCTGAGGATAAATGAGGTGCCAAATAATAATAACTCATGTTTCTGAGTGAACATAATGATTGTCATTTCATATGCTGAATAACACACAATATGAGCTGTAGCAGAAAAGGGCAAACAAAGTTAAACGTGGGTTTTTTTTTTTCTGTCTTTTTCTAGGAAAACTGTGAAGCTGCTTACTGACGCTTGGAAAATCACTAACAGGGAATCATTACTTGAGTGGAAAAATGTCAGACATTAATAAGGAGTGTGTGTGTGTGTGTGTGAGAGAGAGAAAGAGAGAGAGAGAGGATGCTGAGGTAGTCCCTATAAAAGTCCCTATAAACCACACTGTATGCTAATCTACACACAATTATGAGTTTTGGACGCATTTCCCTTTTTATGTCCGCACCTTTTATGTCATGATCAGGAAGTTGAGCATCTCTTGCAGATTCGAGATGCTTTATTATAGGTTCTTTTCACCGAGCAAAATCTGAAAATGTATACAGAACGGCTATATATATGAAAAAAAAAAAAAGTATGTATAGATGTGCACTGCTGTTGTGTGAAGAACCAAAATGATTAAATCAGAAATCCTCTGCTTTGTACACTCCTGGTTTGTCTTTTTTACGTCTTCTTTTAAAGCCTTCCGTAAGATGCAAGTGTCTAATTGTAATCACACCCTGTTTATTTATTTATTTTTGTTCTGTTGATTTGTGAGATATAACATGGCCATTTACTGTCTTTTAGAGAGAAGAAAACAGCCACTAATGCTGGATATTGACTGAAAGTCTTGCATCTGATGTCTTAGGATTCCCTGCTGTTGTTTTAACATAGACCCCACCATGTAAATGGCATGCTGTTGGCATGGTGCAAGGTGAGGGCTGAAGTGCATTATCATTACGTCTCTGTAAACAGATGGTCTGAGCACATGAAGCACACTCCATCCTTGCTGCAAAAGGTGTTAGCTTTCTGGGAAAGTTTGCCTGAAATACATGCTATTTGCCAGCTTGCCACAGGTGTGTTGTGCATCTGTTGCCCTTTTTGTTGCCAAATAAGCCGGTGACAGGCAGATAAATAAGGAAAGCATTTCATGACAACTTCCCAATGTGTGTGAAAGACAAAATTGAGAAAATTGCCCTGGAAAACCACCGGGTTTCACTGAGAAATGCAGCTCAGCTCGTTGTTCACTTTCTCATCACACGTGCCAACTGTAGCATTCCTCACCGTTTATTGCTGCTGATCACTTTTTTTTTTACTTTTCAGATTGGTAAGCACTTTCAGGGAAGTTTGGGGTGTATTGCACAGACATCTTGAATGAATTATGGTACTTTTCCACCTCACGCTGATAACGCTAAGAGATTTAGACCTCCAGTGCAGTGCTGGTATTTGCCAAGGCTTAATGAGTAAAGGAGTGTGTCTTATTATCCCTTTTATTCAATTTACTGATTACTGGTTTAATGATTAAACATTAAACAAGGGAGACAAGATTATATTAATCTGCCAATGCTAGTATTAACCCAATTCTGTTATGAATTCTGATGCACATACTGGGCTTATTGGACCAGCGTACAGAGCCGTACAGACCAACTATCCATGGTAAAACTTTGTAAAGGTTTGTAAGGTCATTCTCAACTGAAGTGTTGAAAAACAATTGCTACAAACGACCCTGCCAAGCAGTCCTTATTATTAAAGGGCCCAACTGGGAGACCCTCCCGAGTTTATTGTAGGTCAAGTTTACGAGCGAATCGTGTATGATTAATGTTACAGTTACTAATAAATGCAGCTGTGTGAAAATGTAATTCCACTCAGCTGTTTCAGGTCCCAGGTTCGATCCTGTCTCGGTGGAGTTATGCATGCTCTCCTCGTGGGTTTCCTCTGGGTTCTCTGGTTTCCTCTCACCTCCCAAAAACTTGCATGTGAATAAAGTTAATAAAGTCAATTCACCTCATAGATGAATTGACTACTCTAAATTGCCGGGAAGTGGGATAGGCTCCAGATCCCCACTTTACCCTGACCAGGATGACATGGTTACTGAACAGGAAGGAATGAATGAATGAATTGTATTCTTTTACATCATGTGTAAGATAATCTGTCATGAAACAAGAAGTTTACTCAACGTGACATTAAAGTGATATTAATTTGAAATTTATTATACACTCAAGTGCAAGCATTTGCACACGACCTTTGCTACAAAGAAACTGAATTTACACCACGAAACTATTCAGGGTGCTAGGTTTCACAGACGTTCTGCTATGACCACAAGTATCATAATGGTCACGTGATGTATGTTAAGAGAGCTGTTGATAGTTACGTTCACACACTACAAAGGCGGTCACATGGAGGGCGTAGTCTTTCCAAGGAGAAGAGTCGGGTAAACCTTTTTCATTTTTATTTGTACAGCACTTTTAACAATAGACATCTGGATGTAGCTATAGGTCCTTAATCCAGCTGTGACAGGAAAAACACCCTGAGAGGACATGAAGAAGAAACTTTGAGAGGAATTAGCCTCAAAATGCACCCCTCTTCTGGGTGATAGTGGGATTATAAATGATTAGTCTTCCACACTTGTATACTGTACACTCAAACAGCATTACGTGCATTGAAAAGGATGTTCAGTGTCATCAGTAATGAGAATTTATGATTAGAGTAGCAGTATCCAGAGTGAGTCACGGGCACAAACTGTTTTTGGGAAGTGCAGATCTTTAGGGCATCCATGTGGAACGATCCACAACAGCAGAGAGTAAGCCACAAGTGCACTTCCCTTCTAGCTGTGCGCGTAATCCAGCGGATACGCAAAGGTGCTCTTCGCCCCGCCCTCCGGTCTCTCAGCCAATCAGCGGCGTCGCGCGCACTGCCGCGCTGAACAGAAGCTGTCTCTTTAAGGAGCTGTCAAATCCGATTAAAGCCCATCCTGAGAGCTATGTTGTCTCTGCGTTTATCTGCGCTGTAGCGCGCGCGCACGCACGCGCACGCTTTTAACTCGCGTTGCTCATTCACTCTAGAAACACTTCAGTGCAAAGTTGTGACATGGATCAGACAGCAAACTCCTTTGGATAAAGACTCTCAGGAACTTGGCATCCGAGGAGCGCAGAGAGGCGCGCAGAGGTTCATCCGAGCGTCTGAAACTTCTCCAGTGCGTGTCTGCTCAGTGCACACGCGCACACGCTTGGAGAGGGGCTTAAACACGGTCCAGAGCATCGTGACGGGTATGGTGCTGAAGAGCAGGTGAGATCGGAGCAGAACCGAGCCGGAAAATGCAGAAGAGCGTTCGCTACAATGAGGGACACGCTCTGTATCTGTCCGTGGTGGCGCGCAAAGAGGGCACCAAGCGCGGCTACCTCAGCAAGAAGACGACGGAAAACAGCAAATGGCACGAGAAGTTTTTCGCCCTCTACCAAAATGTGCTCTTCTACTTCGACTCTGAGCAAAGTGCTCGACCCTCGGGCATTTATCTCCTGGAGGGCTGCACCTGTGAACGAGTCCCGGCGCCTAAAGTGTCCACCGGAGGCAAGGAGACACTGGAGAAACAGGTGAGAGCATCAGGGTGCAAGAGCGTTATCATGTTATGACGTCTCTGTCTTTCCAACAACTTTGCTGGTTGACTTGCAAAAAGCCAGTAATCCAGAGCAAGGCTGGTTTTCTTCTGTATTCACACCTCCTGGTGTCTGATGCCTTAAAGGTTTGCTGCAAAAACTTTTGTCAAGAACAAAATGTTGCTTACTTGTTATGTAACTGATCACTTAACAGCTATCTATCTATCTATCTATCTATCTATATATATATATAATGTGTGTGTGTGTGTGTGTCTATCTACCTATCTATCTATCTCTCCCTCTCTCTCTCTCTCTCTCTCATATATATATATAGTGTGTGTGTGTGTCCGAGAGAGAGAGAGAGAGAGAGAGAGAGAGATAGATATGTGTGTGTGTGTGAGAGAGAAATAATGGATTATTTCAGTGTATTAACACACAGGTTCGAATCCTGATCCCTCATGTCTACACATTTTTAATGTTTTTCCTGCTTTAACACAATCATTTCAGCTAATCAGCTAATTAACTTCCCTTCCCCAGTTTCAGTGGGTGTGTTAGAGCAGGGAAAATACTAAAAATGTGCAGGACACAGGAAACTCCAGTGACAGACCAGGGTTGGGAACCTGTGCATTACCATTTAAGACTTGGATTTCTCTCCACGTAGATCTGTATGCCAATTAGGCAGAACTGGTGCACTGCTGAATGATAGTGTCTCCTGTATGTGCGTTTGGATTCAGTGTGAACAGCAGCCTGTTGCATGGTGTCTTGCAAACCCTTCTACAGAATCCTCCCATACCGATGCATGCATACGGTATTTCTGTAGGCTGTCATGATTTAGGTGATGACATGCATGACATTGTAATTTAAAGAGGGGTGGGGTGGGGGGTGCAGTTAATTAGACAAGAGATATTTGTTGCTTTTACCATTGGAGCTATGATGCAAGCCTAGCCAAGGTATATAAGTTTTTGACCACTTATTCGCATCATGCAAAAGGTATGATGAAATGAAGCACTATATATTCAAACAATATCTGACTTACGCTAGGTACTTTGGTGGTGTTCACAGATAATACAGACTTGTCATGCCAATCATCTGTTAGTTTAAGTGATTCCATGCATTATGTAAAGATTGAATTGTACTATTTAGTTGCGCTAATGAACAAGCTTAGGTTTTGGCTGACTTGCACTTTTACTGATCACTCCCCAGGCAAGTAGTGGACAAGGCCATGTGATTGTGTGTATATGACAGAGAATGGTCAAGAATCCATGAAAGATTATGTGATAGTTTTCTCAGCGAATACTCTGAGCTGTACCGGCAACATCATTTGGTATAAGAGTGTCTCTTGCAGATACTACAGTGTATCAGTCTGTTGTCTGAGAGAGGCATCAGAGGGGGGATATGCTTGAATCAAATCAGCCTCGTTTGTCTTTTATTATTTTGTGACTGTGCATCCTTTATGAAATGACAAGCAGTATAATGACATAATGAGTGATGAGTCAGAGCAGCTTTTAGCATTGCTGAGAGCTGTGCACAGGAGTTAAAGAAATGTAGTTGGCGTCTTGTTTTGAAATTTGTGCCTCTGCAGTTTGTTTCCTGTGCCAATTAGATGGGCTCATTGACAAGCCCTAGACACGAGTGCGCCTGTTGAATAGCCTACCTGTGATCATTCAAAATTTTAAAAGCGTCATTAGTCCTGTTTACACTGCAGATTTGGGTTTGATGAGATGCAGTCGCTGGCTTTGATCTTGCACAAAATGCACAAAATGCTGTGGTAAAAGCACCACCAGCTCTAAATGTCTGTGAGGTTACTTGATCTGGCGTGAACTGAGCCTGACATCCGATCTTTTTCACATATTGCCAGCAGAAAGCTTTCTCTCCCTGTAAAGTTTTTTCCAGACGTAGATGAATTCTGCACTCTAATTAGCATTAGGGCTGGACGAAGGTGAGAATCTGTCCAAATAAATGAAGCTTGCAGAGAAAATGAATCAAAATCAGTGCAAACCGATGTCGTGCGTACTGAAGAATAAGGGGGAAGCACCATATTCAGTTGATACCGTACACCTTTTGCAGTCAGGTCTGACTTCTCTCTACTGCATGAACACAGTCGCTCGTCGACAAGAATCCTCTGCTTAATCACACACCCACGGACGCCCGCACTGCGTCGACACACATACACACGCGCACACACACACACACCGAAATAAATCTAGACTAGCCAACAGAGGATGCACGCTGTTATTCCAGGGTGCTGCAGCTCCTGAGGAGATTACACAAGAGGAAGAGAGTCAAAAAAGAAAAAAAATCATTAGCACAAGATTAAACACTTTGTGTTAGGTTACAGATTAAACACTTTGTAGAGTATAAGTGTTCTCAACAGGTGCTTTCTCAGTCAAGACGCAAAACTATCATCAAAGAAATATTGCGTGTTTCAGTTCTGGTTCTGTTTGTGTGTCTTTTCTAAAGTATAGCTATTGCTGTGGTGTTGTTTTTTTGCAGTATAAATGTGCAATTAAAATCCGAAAAAACAACACAACAGATTCAACCTTACTATTAGTATTATACAGTATAAAATTAATGACAAGCACACATTATATAAGGAACAGTACAGGTCAGGCACTTAGGAAACTGCTGAAGTTGGTTCAGATGGAAGTAATTAGGCACTGTCTATTTTCAACAAATTGCTGTTTTGGTTCACCGGTAGCTGGGGTTTGATGATTCATTGTAGCCTATACATAATCAGATTTAATCCTAGTTAATCAGTATTTTAATCGACCAAGCATAACACTCAACGGCCATGTCCACATAAAACAGATCTTGCATGGCTATCGATTTCATGATTAGAAGAAAACTAGCAATCATTAGCTGTTTGTGTAATAACTATGTGTATAGAGGCATGTGCTACTTTTAAGAAATGCAACTTAAAAATATGCATGAAAGCTTAAAAGAAATTCATTTCTTTTTTTGTTTTTTCAACATTAGATGTTAGAAATGTAACGCAGACAATTCGCATGTTAGAACGCTATTTCTTTTTTTTAATATTCGTTTTGTTTACTTTATGAGACAACGGAGTGAAATTCTATTATATTCATGTTATTAATAATTTTCTGTAAAATGAACAGTGTTTGGGAGCAGAAACAAAAAAAAACAAAAGATATTTAATCATTGATCCACATCATTAAGTGCAAGTAGCATTTTATAGCATCTCATAACTACTCCTAGTTAGTGCAAATAGACGCTGCCAAATAATTAACATCACAAGTGTGCCGTGATCTGTTATTAATCACTGTTAGTCATTACGGCTTTTCCATTCGTTTCCAGAAGGCACGGAAATATTAAAATATAAAATATCAGATGGGGTTTGCAGAACGATAGTGGCGCAATTTAAGCTGAAAGAGGTGAAAAGCCTACTGAAAAGCAGTGGTAGGAAATTTCTGAAGTGGAACCGATGCATATATTATACTGTAAATTTATAAGATAGGTTTAATGTACATTTTAAAAACTCTACAATATTTTAGTACTCACAAAATATCAATTTTTACCAACACTAGCCAGTGCAACTGGAAAAAAGTTTTTTAAAGAGTAATTGACTAAAATAGAGTACTATGTCCTTGTACATTCAACCTTGTCTTTCAATAAACAGAGTAAATATAATCCCTGTAAATGTCACACCACTGAAAGGATCATAACCCGTATTGAATAGGAAAATATCAAGAAGTATTAAAAACTACATTGCATTTACACAGTTTCAGCATGGAGCCAGGAATAAACCTCTTGTCTGTACACTCTCACTCTGGTTTACTGTAAGTGCAGTCTTCTTATCCACACTACCTGTAGAGTCCTTAATGCTCAGTAGACTTATCATAGTTAATTAAGGGACCAGGTTAGCTGACAAGCCATCAGTTTGATAAATGAGGGAATAAGCTGCGTATTAGAGAGGACTAAATGCCTCATAATCCGTAAGAGGCTCAAATAATGAGTTAGGCCAGGGAGAGAGACAGGATAAGAGGGGGATGGTAAAGTGATAGAGTGTGTTTATTATGAAGAGGACACGCTGATCATCTCTGTGTGTTTTACTATGTTTAGTACCGAGGCTCAGTATACTGTCAGGCTATAGACCTCAATTCTGATTTATTGGGATCTTAATCAAAATGGTGGCAAAACGGCCAGTGAGAGATTTGGTCTTTACTTCTTAAAGCTGTTTTTTTTATATACACTCACTGTCTGCCTGTACCCCTGTTTATTTATGCAATTATCTGATCAGCCAATCATGTGGCAGTAGTGCAGTGCATGAGATCATGCAGGTACAGGTCAATTTAATGTTCACATTAAATACCAGAATTGGGGGAAGAAGTGAGCCCTGTGACTTTATTGGTGGCGTAGTTATTAGTTGCAGATGGGTTAAGTATTTTAGAAACTGCTAACTGTTAACTGTCCAGATTTGGTGAGCCTTTGCCCACTGTAGCCACTGAACCTGATGTGGTGTTTGACTGTTGTGGCCCATCCGCCATTGACCAGTCTGGCCATTGTCCTCTGACCTATCTCATCGACACATTTCCACCTGCAGAATTGCAGCTCACTGGATGATTTTTTTTATTTTTATTTTTGCTTTTGCACCATTCTGTGTGCGCTCTAGAGACCGTTGTGCGTGAACATTCCGGGAGATCAGCAGTTTCTGAAATACTCAAACCGTGTCACCGTCAAAGTCATATATGAATTTTTTTCCCCCCTTTCTGATGTTTGATGTGAACATTAAATGAAGCTCTTGACTATCTGCATAACTTTATGGACTACACTGCTGCCACATGAATGGCTATATTAATAATTGCCTGAATGTTCCTAATGAAGTGGCCAGTGAGTGTGTATATATATCCATTCCCAGCTTTGGATATGCACAGTGACAAGGTTTGATTTTCATTCCATTGCATCGACGTTGCATTCATATGATGACTTGTTATTCTAAGCTTTCATGTCTGAGTACACAGCTCGTAGAGGGTGATGCATGTTTCTATTAATGTCTCATACTGAACTTGGTCATTGTACCATGTTATTGAGTGTTCCAGCTGAACGGTGCTTGATACCTGTACTTTGCACTGTGGGGTATTAAAAAAAATCAGTAACAGGTCCACACATCAAAATGGTTTAGAAATACCCATGGCACACATAATATCTTTGGTTTAACCCTTACATTTACACTGACAGTATTTGGCAGTGCTTTCTGGTCTACATCTAAAACATATTCTCATGTTAGGACAAACAGGTCAAAGTCTAAGAATAATATTTAGCAAAAACGATGTTAGAGAGGTCTGATTTTTATTGTTTTATCATCGTTTAAGTGCGAAGTGGCAGGTCTTTAGTCTTCATCTGAAGACAGATAGTGACTTAGACGTTTGGACAGCCAGGGGGAGTTCATTCCACCACCTGGGTACCAGGACAGAGAAGAGTCTTGATGCATGGCTTCTTTATATCTTGAGGGATAGTGGGTCAAATCGAGCTGTGCTAATGGCTCAAAGGGATTGTGATGCAGAGTGGGGATTGACAAGTGATTTGTTGTAGGGTCCTGTTCCATTTTTGGCTTTGAGTCTGGTCTCGAGGCATTTTCTGTACTTCTGACTTATTGGCATTTGTACTTGGATTTGTCTCAGTCGTGGCGCATTGGTGTAAATATGGTCTTGGTCTCGACAGAGAGAGTTTGTAAAAAAATACTGTTTGTGTTGCTAATCACTGGCCCGATGCACAACTGAAATCAACTAGCTGAAGTAAAGGCGTAGCCTCGGAAAGGATTTGATGGTTTTTGGTCTCAGTCTTTACTCGGTGTCGCTTTCATTTGGGCTCGAACCTCTTAACAATTGGTCTTGACGTGATCTTGGCTATTCCTGGTCGTGAACTTGTCTTGGGTTTGACAATGGCAGTCTTGACTACAGCCCTAAGCATAAGTGTTTTAAATCTGATGCAGGAAGCTACAGGACGCCAGTGGAAGGAACACAGGATTGGGGTGTAGTAATTTCTACAACCGTTGTATTTTTGTTTCGACAGTTAGGACAATGTATTGACTACTTCATGTCATGGAAAGTTGTAGTGAGTGAAGTGTCCATAACACTGGTCTAATCCTAGTGAGAGATTAGTCCTGTCATGTGACAATCCTAATCTCATCGCATCGGTGCACGCTGCACAGTGGTGTTAGGGCTTTACTCTGTGATACCCAGCTCACTCGTAATGGAAAACTTTACAGAGGTTAACTGTGAAACAGGCAAAAAGTGTGTAATTAAAGGCTGCTTTAGAGTTAAACAAGAGTGCTGACTTATTTCATTCCATAAACATGGCTGTTCACCTTTCCATAAACATGCTGTTACAATAATAATAATAATAATAATAATAATAATAATAATAATAATAATAAATCTAGTTGAGGCATATACCTTGAAATATGATACAAGATTTTTACAAAAGGCTAAACGTGAAATGACAAATATCCTAGTCATTTCCCCAACTTCCCTTCTGCTGCAGTGGAGAGATATGCCGCATCCTCTTTTGAATAAACATATATTGTCTGAAAAAAAGGTTAAATGTGTAACCTGGCTTTTCTCTCCGGGGAAACTCTTCTTTCTCTAGATCAGCAGATATACTATGATGTACTGAAAACTGTAATATTAGGCTCTATGAATTTTATGTTCTGCTCCTAGTTTACATAAAGTGTAAAAATAAAAAATGGAGAGAAACACACAGGGTGGCACAGTGGTGTATCTGATTAGTGTTGATTCACAGCTTCACATCTGTGCACAGTTTTGTATGCTCTCCCTATGTCTGTGTGGAGGAAACTCCTCCTTTGTGTGTGCGTGTGTGTGTGTGTGTGTATGCAAAAGGTCTATTCCTGGGAAAGTCTCTGGATCCACCACAGCCCTGACCAGGATAAAGTGTTTGATGATGAAGATGAACAAATGATTAAATGATATAGGTGATGACATCAAAAATGTTATTTCCAGATGTGTCCTGTCTCTTAAAATAGAGAACAGAGGAAACAAAATTCTAGGAGTGTTCTAACCAACTACATAATTCTTGCACCACCACTACAGTGTTATGCCTCATGCTGCTTTGAATAAATGTTTAAGGAAAACCAATAATGTACCGAAACCTGTGATATTAGATTTTGGATTTTTCATACTGTTCCACTTATAGGTTATTTAATGCTCTGAAATTAGAAAAGGAAAGAAAGCCATGCATATTAGCAAATGTAATTTAAATTGTGCCAAGACCCTGACCAGGAGCTTTTTTTTTCTGTCAATGTAAGATGATTGAATGAATTTTAGTTCCGTATGTTCTCAGTTGAGCGCTGAGATTTGTGTCTGTTTAGCGTAACTTCCCGTTCAGCTTTTAAGAAGCTAGCTACCAACTTGCAGAAACTTGAATGGCATCAATTAACCTTTATTATTACAAAAACTTTTTACAAGGAACCAAACAGTATCCAATTCTTACAGTGACAGAAAAAATACTTCACCCATAAATGCTAAAACAATAGTGTTTATGCTCCCTTAATATCAAATAAACCTGAAACTAGTTTATTTTTCCTGTAATAAAAAGGCAGGTGAGGAAATCCCCAGTAACACTTGGAACCTTGCTGTTTTGATTGATGCAGTTTGGAAAAATTACCAGCCGTGATCTGACCTTTTTATCTGCACTCCATTTCATGCCGTGGTCTGTTTTATTGTTATTTTAATGACTATGTTCTTAGGGGTTTTTTTGTTTGTTTGTTTGTTTTTGCAGAATGAACAGAGCGTGTTTTATATAGCTAAGACTACAGGGCAGAAATCGTGCGGTTATCTGTGGAAAACTGTAGGGTTAGCAGGGGCCTGTTGCTTTGACAGTGAAATGCATGAAACTGTTATCGATTGCTTTTGAGCTTGGTGTGGTGCATATTAATAAAACAGTTGTATCATTTTTTTTCTGTTACACCCCATTTGTTTGGTGGAGAACATAAACTCTGTACTGCACTGTAAAGCCTGGAATCAGATTTGCTGCATTTCCGACATATTCTAACTTATTCATCAAGGACCTTAATATGTCTAAAATAAAATCCAGACACAGAGACTGATCTTCACAAAGCATTTGGATTTGGCTTGTTAGCTAAATCATCTGATTAGTCGAAAAGTAGGGCACCCCTTTTTGACATTAGTAAGTACTTAATATGGCCTGCAATACTTACATACTCTATAATACCTAGAACAGTCACATGGTCTGGACCCAACAAAGTATTTCATTGGACCAAATCGAGTACTTGGAAAAACTACTGCAGCACCACCGATCAACATATGGAAAAAAAACGGATCGTAGTTCAGAGACTGGTTTTCTAAACATGAACCAATGTGGCTTATGTAGCAGGTCATCTACTGCAGGAAATTACATGCATTTATATACATTTCTCATTTTCTCATTCCTCTCTGCTCTGATTAGCAAACTAACTACGTGACCTGTAACCAGAAAGAAGTACGTGAAAACAGAGAGTCTAAAGAAGAACGGACAGAGAAGTATGTGTTTATTCTCCCCGCGTCAAATTCAGAGTCATGTTTCATCTCCGTGGTGCTGCTCAAAAGTATACTGACATCTTAGCAAGTGAAAATGTCTTGATTGTAGTCGAATGTATCTAGTATTTCCTGCTATACGCTTACAATAAGCCAAATATTCTATTTTTTTAAATAGACGACTTCTGTTGGCAATTAAAAAAATGTAAAGCTTGAAATCAGTAAACGCATCTAAAAACAGACTGAACAATATTATATTTGATTTATAATAATCTCATAATATGAAATATTAGATAAATTTGTCCATAGTCAAGATGTATTTGCTTGCAAATACACTGCCCTCCAAAAGTTTGGAAACGCCTGAACAAAATAGGGTTTTTGGGCAATATCAGCATAAATCCTCTTTAGTTAGTGACCATTTTGCATTGATAATAAGGGACAACACTAGGCATCCGAGCAGTCAGTTTATTCAAACATTGACTTGATATATTACTCCAAGCCTCCTGGAGGATTGCCCAAAGATGA
>CM040998.1:6849925-6870772 GCA_022985145.1 Pangasius djambal
CCATAAAGACATGGATGACAGAGTCTGGTGTGGATGAACTTGACTGGCCTGCACAGAGTCCTGACCTGAACCCGATAGAACACCTTTGGGATGAATTAGAGCGGAGACTGAGAGCCAGGCCTTCTCGACCAACATCAGTGTGTGACCTCACCAATGCGCTTTTGGAAGAATGGTCAAAAATTCCCATAAACACACTCCTAAACCTTGTGGACAGCCTTCCCAGAAGAGTTGAAGCTGTTATAGCGGCAAAAGGTGGACCGACATCATACTGAACCCTATGGGTTAGGAATGGGATGGCACTTAAGTTCATATGTGAGTCAAGGCAGGTGACCGAATACTTTTGGTAATATAGTGTATTTAAGCTGGAGGAGATGAAGAATAAATGAAGTGAGCTTGAGCGGGTTTGCTAAGAGGGGATTGTGGTAGCAGAGGATTCTGTGAGATGGAGGTGTAACAGCCTGTCTTTTTCCTGATGACTATCACGAACTTCATAAATCATAAACATCATTATTGGTTTTGTAAAGAAATGCAATCAAATACGGAAAATCAGGGTCTTGGTGGCATCTGAACATTCTCAGTCTTCGTTCGGTCCGGTTGTTTCCAGGCAGTTGACACGGCCAGGCAGAAGTGGAGCGACCGGGATTCAGGAACCATCCAGCATGAGAGATTCCCAATAGATCTGTTGAGGGTTATGTCAGATCTCTTAATCAGGTCTTCACTGCAGGACAGTATACCAATAATCCCCTGAACGTAAGGTCATTTTCAGACACACACACTCCTGTAAACAAGTGTGAAGTATAAACTAGGAAATGCCTGCATACTGTATTTCCCTATCTGTGTTTTCCTTACATGGTAATAGCTCTGTATAAACATAGAATAGGTTACCGTTTGTTTTCATACTTTAAGATATCATTCAAGATCTAAACCACTTGCCAGTTTAAATACCACAGTACCACTGTGTTTACATACTGTACATAGAACATAGAAAAAACAGAGGCGTGGCTGTTATGGATTGGACCTGACACGGATCCGAATGGCTCTTTGGAAAATTTCGCTCGCTTCCAATGTTGCACCGGGTTCTTGATCCTGCTGTTTCTCTGTATTGTTAGATAACACGGATATGTAATCCCACACAAGAGCATGCGTAATCTGGGCTCATGTAAGAACACTAGCCCTGACCTGATTCCTACAGTGCAGAGTATATTTCAGTCTAGAGAACCAAAGCATGCAAGCACACTGGTAGCTGCCATGTGGTCTTTTTCCTGCTGAGCAATTGTGAACTTATGGAAAAGATTTTGCTGATCTGAATTATACAAAAGCATGTGAGTGTGACAGAAAAAGATGTAAAGCTGAAAGATGCTGTGACTAAACAGGACATCATTCTACTGGGTATTTCTGCTTCAGATGAACATAGCTTGGGACCATTACATAACAAAAGAAGGCCATTGAAAATTTCCACAGGGGAAAAAAACCCTTACAATTAAATATTTAATACAAGTTAAAATAAAAATCATAAGTATTGCTAACTGAAGATACGTGCCGTATGTCTTGTGGGAGGCAGTTCCACAGTTTGGCAGCATACACACTAAAACATCCTCACTACTTCTTTTGTGCTTTGTTCTTGGAACAGAAAGGCCTGTGTTTGATTATCTTGATTATATCTGACACCACTGTGGAGCATATTCAGCTAGGCCATCTGAAATGTAACAAGGTGCTAGTCCATTTATAGCTTTAAGAACAAAGAAAAGGAAGCCTAGCAGAAAGCCAGTGGAGTGCTCCTGTACTAGAGTAATATGATCGCTCTTCCGTGGAACTATACTGTATGTTTGCTCTTCCTATGCTTCATACCTCTGGAAATCTAGGGGACTTTGTGTAAGAAATTTGCATACATTTGTCCTTTATTTGCCATATCGAATCCCCAGTATCAGGAATTGGATGTGGACTACAATACATCTTTGAGGGCTTTTAGCGCACACATAACAGGTACTTTCACAGCATTCACTCCCTCAGACCAGCATGATGGCTGATTCAAATTTCTCTCTGTTACACATCCACCTGCTTCATAGCAGCTGTATTTACTTGCCTTGCAGATAGCCTGAGACTGGACTCTTCATCCACAACTCCCATGTTCTCATCTCATTTCCTTTAAGCCTTTTTTTTTTTTTAGGATGTCCTTGAAGTCAATGTGATAACCTTATACAGAGCAACCTAGGGTAGATATTTCATTAACTGTGCTAAAACAACTGTGCTGTCTTTATGTGTACGAACACAGACACATTATGCTTGGGGTGTAGGTTCAATTCAGAAATATTCAGAATAGTTGTGCTGATAATTGTCTTTGGATCTGCACCAGAGCCTCATTTGAATGGGGCTGTGTTTACAACAACTCAATATGAACTGTCTGCTGTTGTGATATTTTGTACTTCAATCTGAAATGTACTAATTACTGCTAGTTCACAAGTTGTGAGGCATCGTTACGTTTCTCATTAAGCAGAACCCATGTTTGACCTGTTGTCAGTGCTAATCGCAGTCTAATTTTAGTCATACAGAGTCTTTTTTTTTTAAAAACAATGTTTCTGAGGAAAACAGGAGATGGCTATATGCTAGTTAACTAAAGCTGCTTGGAGCTTCTACTCTACTCGTGACTCATTTTCTGCTGCTGTAGATGGTCCCACATGGAAACCCTAAATATTTCCTCTTCCTAAAAACAGTTTATGCACAAATCTCTATCTTGCTTCAGTGGAAAATCTCACGTGGACTTTATACTGTAGATCTGTAACTAAGAACTGCTGCTGTGATCATAAACAATGTCCTGTGCTTATTAGAACTGAAATCAAGTTAATGGCATGTTGTTCATATGTTCATGTGAAAAATACTTATCCAGAACTGTTAGAAGATGATTTTTTTTTGTTGTTTTGTTTTAATGTAGCTATGTTGTTTTGCCTAAAAACATCATTCAATCTCTCTAGGTTTGCTGGTCATATGCATGACTATTGCTACATATTTTGCTAATGAATGAATGAATCAGAAGTTAAATATCATGCAAATAACTAGTATTTACCATTTGCTAGAATTTGAATTACTGCCTAGCCAAATCATGTTAGGTACTAGAATTGATGCTAGACTAACCTGGTATTAGTAAAGAAAACATGCTAATGTGGATAAATACAGCCAGTTAATTTTAGCAGATTAGCAGAACATTCAGGTTAGATGGATTTCGTGCTCATCCTCAAGTCAAATGCAGTCAAATCTATACTATAGCACTGATTACATGGTGTAGCATGAGGAGATCACAGCAGATGATGAATTGGCAAGATTGTTGATGGTTTTTTTCTACACTGGTGAACTTGATTGAATGCTAAACTGAGCCCATTCAGTTGATATGTAGCATACAGTCATTGGTTAGATGAGAGAAGAACAGACCATCAAGATTTGTAACAAGTACTTTGAAGGTCTTTTTCATTGAAATCTAATTAGGTAAGAGTACAAGTTTTCAATTGTAATAATACCCAAGTATAAATGTGCCAAAGTATCACTTAGGTATAGTAATGAAGTACAATTATTGAAGTATTTTACACCCCTGAATACTGCTATCACTGGAAGCTGCCATCATAATCAGCCTTTATAATCTTACTAGAACAAGGCTAATTCATCTGATCTGGCTTTTATTTTATTTTTGGTGAAGCACCTCTTCAATCCTCTAATAATAGCAATAGCAGCTTCTAATAGCACAAGAGCTGTTGTTCCATTTGTTGTTCCACCAACTTTAACAGCACCTGTGTTGTGGTTGTGTGTCTTTCCATAGCACTATTTCCTCATTGTGTTTGGCCATGATGGCCAGAAGCCTCTGGAGCTCCGTGCTGAAGAGGAAACAGAGTGTGATGAATGGGTGGAGACCATCCAGCAAGCCAGGTGAGCTAGTACAATTGTGTGTTACTGGATAAAACATGGATAAAATGACAGCACCCTTAGTGTGTTTTGACTGAGGTTCAGGGAATGAGGTTTGGCAGGACTGATCAGAGACGGGAAAGACAAGCTATGTATTGTGCTATGTAACACTATGAATTATCGTTACTGGAAACCAGAACTAGCACCTAATAAACAGCACTGAGCTTGACAGCGCTGTTGTTGTTTTCTCTCTCTCAGACTCCTGAGAAAGCATTGCTGCCAAAGTAATTAACTATACAGAAGTCTTTGTTGTTGCAGGTGTCCCCCTCGGGTAGCTAGTGCATCATAGGGGGATACTTTTGTCACTATGTTTTTAAATTTGATCAGTCCCAAAGTGAAAGACAGACAGGAGGCACAGAGCGATGATGTCCACACACACACACAAAAAAAACACCATCTGCAATCTGAGGCACTCAGTCTCTGGCAGCTGACTCTTCAAGCAGACACTTTATATACAACTGAGGCTGTGGCATTTAGATTTGGCTTGCGTCACTAGTGAGATCTGCTGGAATGAGAAGGATTAATGGGCTACTTGTGAGCAGATGCATCTTTGAGTATTGGGACTAACCCCTGTGTTCATCTGGCCCATGGGCTTACAGTACTCCACTTACTCTGCTGAGAATTTTGACTGTTAGTGCAGCTACTATAATATATACAGTTGTCAGTTAATGAGGAATGTTTATGCATTTATTTTCAGAAATGCACATGCACTGAAAAAATAAATAAGAGTACAATGAGTTTTTAAAGGTGCACTTTTTCTGTTCCTTTAAGATACAGTAAAAAAAAAAAACTGATTCGCACCTTTACTGTACCATGGATATCAATAGTTTCTTGATTTCAGGCTGATTAAATATTTCTGTCTCAGAAATTAGCTCCAGCCTGAGAAATTAAAGAGCAGCTCCAGCATCCTTTTTTTTCCCCCTGTTATCACACTCCTGTTTTCAAACACTGCAACAGAAAGATGCACCACGTTATTTATTTGCTAGTAGGAGCTATATGGAGATCAGCTTCACAGCTCAAAATACCCGACAGACAGAATGAGCGAGTCCTTTAGTTCCCGCATGCTGATAATGACTTTCTAAAGCCTGTTGTCTTTGTCAGCAAAGTCTTTGGCTGTTCTGTGAGACACAGCCTGTGTTGGCCTTTCGCACATCTTGGTATTCACTCTGTATGTGCTTAAATGTGAAGTGATTATGAGCTGTACTCGTGGAAAGTGGCATGGCTTTGTGCCATTTGTTCATTTGCAGTACAGTGGTAATGATAATAATTGTACACAGTGGTGTTTATAATACCATAATACTGTCCAATACAGATAGGTTGCACTTATATTTATTTACTAATAGCTCCGGGCTCCAGTGAATGAATGAGTCAGGGGCAGTGTGAATTGAAAAACTGCACAGTAGGCGAAATAAAGATTACAGCTCCATTTCTCCATTTGGTGGCAGACTTCAGTTGATGTTAAATGTGTTTAAAGGAATTTTACTCAGTACTCAGTCCCGCATTCAGGAAAACACAGTAAACCTACAGAAGACTATAAAAATCGAAACAAAAAAAATAATAAAGAACAGTCTTAATGAGTTCAGTTATGCATTAAACAAATAAATTGCCTTCGTAGTTTTTCATCACAGAAATGAAACGTAAAAATCCCCAGTTTTCTGTAACCTACCAGTAAAACTCCCACTGTTGCCTGGCTCTGCTCCACCCTCAATACCACGACTGAGGTGAGACCCTTGAGCAAGGCACCGAACCCCCAACTGCTTCCCGGGCGTCGCAGCAAAAAAAAAAAAGGCTGCCCACTGCTCAGGGTGTGTGTTCACTACTGTGTGTGTGCACTTGAATGGGTTAAATGCAGAGCACAAATTCCGAGTATGGGTCACCATACTTGGCCACACGTCACTTCACTTTATGAGGCCTGATTTTTGATGATCTCTCACTAGTGTGGGATGGACAAGCATAATAATGTGTTTTGACTGTGTGAGAAGTCCAACCCCCAGGCCGAGATGACATCATCACTTGTTCCAGCCAGATTTGGACTGTACGATTACAACTGTCTTTTAAGATTATTACTTCTCACAGTGCATGAGATGATGACAATAAAATTGTCCGAATTCTGTAACCATAACTTGTTCACCATATCAGCTTGTAGGATTGTGAGATTTTTGTCTGCAACAACCTAATTGGGTCGAAAATTGGACAGTGTGTGACTGCCTTAAGGACAACATCCAAATTTCATTTTATTTATTTATTTATTTTTAAAAAAATGCTAGTAATGGAACATTGTTCTATCATGATCAAAATAAGAGATAGTACAGTTTTAAAATCGCGTCTTTTCTGTTCGGTTTCCATGAAATTCACTGGAGTTGCTCTTTAAAAGGCAACTTGTATGTTGATTTAACAGAAACAACAGAGTGGGTGGGTTGAGTGGAGGCAAAAGGAACTGATGTCTCTTAAAGAAGAAGTCTGCAAGCTTTAGAGCCTTGTGTTTACAAGGTTCTGAATATTACAAACTGCCTCTTTAAGGGACTTCAGTTGGGTAATTTTAATAGCAGCTCATCTAAGTGATTAATACTGAGTAGCATTCTCTTTTTTGGCCTCCCAGCTATTCAGACATTATCATCGAGCGGGAAGTGCTCATGCAGAAATACATCCACCTGGTGCAGATTGTGGAGACGGAGAAGGTGGCAGCCAATCAGTTGCGCACCCAGCTGGAGGACCAGGACACAGAGATTGAGAGACTCAAAGCAGAGGTAGATATGTTTTCAGTGACTCATTACAGCATATGCTTTACATTCAGTGTGTGGTAATTAACAACTGATTTATGTTTTAATAGTTATGGTTTTGATGTTGTCTTTTTGTGAGGGGTTTTCCTGTTTCGTGAAATCACACTAAATAGGATTAATGATTCGTTTAATTATGACTCAGTCAGTTAATACATGATAAACTGTCAGATAGGAAAAGGGTAAGATGAGGGGAATATAATATGCACAATATATGCACTATAATGTATACAGTATACTATAATAATGGGCTTTGGAAGACCTATATTCATTCGTTCGTTCGTTCCTTCGTTCATTTAATTGTTTTCACTCTGCTTCTCCTGGTGAAGGCTGTGGTACCAATATCATTGAAGGCTGCATGAAATAATGAATAAAACCCAATGGGAATAATAATGAATTATAATGAATAAAACACTATGCTGTTATAGAAAAAATAATCAGCGACTGGGTGGAGTGTGTGATGGTCTGACACAACGCAGAGTTATACTGTTACACCCCAGAGTTGTTTATTTTCCAATAGCAGCACATCGTGGAGTGTTTTATTTCTCTTATACCACAGCAATTTCCCAACACTAACAATATTTTATTTGTTAAAGAATGACATGCTCTACTTTTTATTCATTTATAGTTACATTTAATATTGTAGAACATTTAAAACAAGTTCCTGTTATTACTCACATTATAGCTAAAACTATAAACAGTCCCTCTCTAACTAGCCTGTCTTGACTACAGTTAGTCAAGAAACAAAGGAACTGCAAATCTCTCTGCCCTGAAGACTTTTCCGTGTGGGAAAACTAAAAGTTATGGCTTTGCTTTTGACTGGAGACTCCTTTCAAAAATGCTAAATAAACATCTCCTCACAGAAAACTCTCTCTAATCCGTTTATATGGTGCATTTGCCAAGTCCCTGTGTAAGTTGTTACTATAGAAATTATAACATATAAGTACGTTAATATAAAAATGTTCCAGCTTTGCACCATTTGACCTTTTGTTATTTCCATATCCATTATGCCTAGTTGGATTTTGACTTTAAGAAATAGAAAATCGACAGGTTGTGTGATATTAGCTTAGAAGAGTATAAATCATTTTCTCTTCTGCGGGAAATCTGCTGTCTTGCTGAGATGCAATGCCTTGCAATATGGAAAAATGCATTGGCTATTCAACTCTTCAAGTCCCGTTATGTTTTACCAGGGAATTAGCCTTCCCCGTAGATTAGTTTAGTCACCATGGGGACAGAAATCGAGTGTCATTATTTGTATAGGACCAGCAACCTATTGTGGCTCACTGCTGAGCAAATGTCAGTGCATAACTCAGTATGATACATGTGATGGAGTAGGTGTGTCTGTGTGAAAATTGCTGCTTAATTTTAGAGTGGTTAGTTAAAAAGGTGTGTTCTACCCAAAAAACTGAATTGTTGCTGTGTGTACATGTTCAAGGTTATCATTGCTACTGGGAGAGACAAAGTATAAAAGTGGCATGCAATCAATTTGTCACCCAGTTAGGTGGTACATGTCAGTGCTACAGTGGAGAGA
This sequence comes from Pangasius djambal, assembly GCA_022985145.1. Classification (NCBI taxonomy): domain Eukaryota; kingdom Metazoa; phylum Chordata; class Actinopteri; order Siluriformes; family Pangasiidae; genus Pangasius; species Pangasius djambal. Next base: position 6,858,182 of record CM040998.1, read on the forward strand.
GGAACAGTGTAGATGTTTTATTTTAGAAATGAGCCTGTTGTGTTTCTAGGTTCCCTAACTACAGACCTCAGCTTGGATTTGAGCCTGAAATCTGCCGCTGATGCAGTGATAAGCAAAGCTTTTGCTAGATATGTCCTTGTATGGCCTTAAAGGAATAGTCCAGAATTACCACAACCGAAATATTCAACACATTTCCTTGTATTGAAAACCTGTTGTGGCAGCGGGGGCATGGTCAAGCTTCACCTGTCGAGGGAGAGGAGGCGGGTTGAACCAGCAGGTAATGCGTGATGATTCTCACCTGTGTCTTATTACTGCCAGCCTTCATATGCTTCTTTGCGCTTTAAGTGACTGCCGAGAGCCAGCGAGAGAGTGGGATAGCTTGCAGAGCTATGCATGCTCTCACACACACACAGAATGTGATCTTAACCTTCAACATGGCACGAGCTAGTGATGGCAAAAAGAAAAGTTTGGAGTTTTTTTTTTTCTGAGTTTCTGAAAGTGCGCTGAAAAGCTGTGGAGAAATAAAAGTGAGCCAGGAGTGCTACTGAAATTCCACCTGCCTCCCGAATCTTCCTCGGCACCCGTGCACACCGGGTTCTACAGTAGTGCTAAAACCCGTGATCAAGGAGGAATCAGACACCGCCAATCATGGAAGCCTTCCCACTCAGTGACATCCTAAAGTCCCTTGCCAGCCTCCACCAAAACCAGTCTCTTCTCAACCTGCAACAAGGAGCAGCAGCTGTGCTTTGAAGCCCTTGCTCAAGAGCAGGCCGAGAGCAGGTGGGCACTCCATAAGCTTCTGCAGCCCACCACATCTCCAGCTGTGTCCCCTGCCACCATCCCACATGTGGCGCTCACCAAGCTGGCCTCCACCCTCGATCCGGAGGCCTTCTTTGCCGCCCAGCAGCTGCTGCCAAGGACGCAGCTGGAGTATCTGAACATCAAGAGGGCGGTCCTGCAGTGCTTCAGCGGAGGATCACCTGGCGACCATCCCTGGTAAAGGTATCTCCCTTTTCTCTCTCTGTCTCTCTCTCTCTCTCCCTCCTCCTTCACCAGTTCCAGCTCCTCATTACCGAGGTGCCAGGGCCCTGAAACTGACATCTTGGTCCCAGTCCCCACCTCTCTAACGTCTCCCCATGTTTCACTAGCTATGCCGCTCTCTCTCTGAATCACAGCAGTCACTGAAAGCACAAAGAAACACACATTAATAGGCTGGTGGAAATAAGACACAGCTGAGAATCATTACTCACTACCTGCCGGTTCAACCTTTCCGTCTCCTTTCCGTCCGAAGCTGATGCTCAACCATGTCAACCAGATGCTGTAGATATAGATTAGATTGAAAATTACTGGAGTATTCCTTTAATTATGCTGAATAAATTCTCCCTCTGGCTGTGAGGAGTGAAAGGTGGAAATTGCTTTTAAAGCTCGGCTGATTGATGACAAAGCCTTTTATCATAGTTCATCAGGCTCTGCATACAGTTTATGATTTTTGGTAGAGGTACCATGTGATCTTTAATATAGATATATCAATTCATAGCGTATAGAGCAATTATAGTTTTACTCTGCATCATGGTAAACAACTCTTGTTTATTACAATCATTTTTGTACCATACTAAAGGGCCTTATCCTTTAGTATAAAGGATAAATATCATATCAAAATGTCAGTTTTTGACAATGTTCTCTTTTTCTACCTCACAATGTATAAGTGTAGCACAGCTGATTTATTACCTATAGATTTTTTTAATTAATAGAAATATACAATGTGTTGATTGATTACTCTGCTATTTAGATTTTTTAAACATCACTATGAATACAGGATGAGATTCGCTTGTGTGTGTTTAAGTTATTCTATCTTAGATTTATTCTCTACTGGTAAGGTAGGATTCTGATATTTGTGTACTATCCACTTGGTTCTGTTAGATCTAGTCTTGTGACTTTAGTATTTTTTGCTTTTTTGGGGGGGGCTATGCTAATTAGTTCTGTCAGTTGTCTCAGCCAGATTAGTTTCAATGTGTGAATTGTGGGCAGGGCTTACTAAGATATATTGAAGGTGTCTGTAGTGGTTAGAAGCAAAATTTAGTTAGAAAGTGTTAAGTTTAGTTAGGTTTAGAAACAGTGTTTATTACCTGTTCTCTCTCAGCCCTACTCAAACTCACTGACCTAACTCCAGACTAGACTGCTGTCACATGTCTCAAACCTATCTCTGTCATCACATCTCACAGACCCAGAAGCTCTCCTCCACAAACTAGAGGCCGAACTACCAGTAACCACATCTCCCTGCCACTGTTGTCTCAGTCCCAAACAGGTATGGTAGGTGGGCTGCTAGTCTGTCATACAGAAAGCTGACTTTATCTCAGCTTTAGCTACCCATTACTCTCTCCGTTTTCTGGCACTAACTGAGACCTGGATCACTCCACAGAACTCCCCTACACCAGCTGTTCTGTCTTCTGCATATGCTTTCTGTTACACTCCACAAGAAACTGGCAGGGGTTGTATTACAGGTTTGCTTTGTCTCAGAGATGGTGCGTCACACCTCTTTTACTGTCTCACCTCAACATTTAATCCTTGGAATTCCATGCAGTTACAGTTACCTCTCCAGTCAACCTTCTCATCATCTACCACCCTCCTGGTCCCCTAGGAGACTTTTTTTTTTTTGAAGAATTGGACATGTTCCTCAGTCTTTTCCCTACTGACAGCACCCCTCTCACTCTCCTCTGAGATTTCAACCTCTCTCCAACAAGCTCCAGTCCTCTTGCCCTCTCTCTCTCCTGCATTCCTTCTCCCTGACATTCAGCAGCTGCCCTCCCACACACAAGGGTGGGAATGTCCTGGGCCTGGTCTTCAGTCGTCCCTCTCCAGCTATAGACATCAATACCACGCTACTCCACATCTCTGATCATCACTTGGTATCTCCTCACATTCATCACTACTATCATTAGTGACTCCATAACATCTGGTCATGTACCAACTGCATTGAAGACAGCAAGGGTTATTCCCATTCTGAAGAAACCCACTCTGGATACCTCAGACATCAGCAACTACTGACCGATATCAGTTCTCTCTTCTCTTTATTAAATTCTCGAATGCTCCGTCTACAATCAACTGTGTCTCTATCTCTCCCAGAATGACCTCCAAGTATCTGACCATTCTGACTTCAAAGCAGGATACTCCACACAAACTGCCCTCGTGGGTGTCACTGCAAAGCTTAATGCCACTAGATCAGCCACACTGTCATCAGTCCTCATCCTGCTTGACCCTTCTGCAATATTCGACACAATCAACCACAAGACTCTCTTGTCCATTCTCATAAGTCTTGAAATCCATGACATGGCATGGCAAAGATTTGCTTCCTACCTGGAGGGTCGGTCATATCAGGTGAAATGGATCCACATCTGCTTCATGCAGACCCTGCAGTGGTGTCCCACAAGGCTCGATGCTTGGTCCTCTTTTGTTCTCCCTCTATGCCCAATCTCTTGGTGAGGTCATATCCTTACACGTTTTTTCTATACCACTGCTATGCGCATGACACTCAACTTATTCTCTCCTTTCCTCCCTCAGACACTCATGTTTCTGCTCAGATCTCAGCTTGTCTGGGAGACATCCCATAGGATGGCAGCTCATCAGCTGAAACTTAATCCCAGAAAAACTGAACTGCTGTTCATCCCAGGAGATGCATGCCCATGTCAGAATCTTGTGATCTCCATGGGTAACTCTAAGATCTCACCATCAGTCACTGCACATAACCTTGGGGTAACCATGGACAACCAACTGTCCTTCTTGTCTCACACTGTTAAACTGACACGCTCATGCCAATTTCTCATTTACGACATCAGAAGGATTTGTCCATTTCTATCCAGAGAGGCCACTCAGGTGCTTGTTCAGTCCCTTGACTAGTCTACTGTAACTTGCTCCTGGCAGGTTTGCTTCTGCATGCCATTCGACCAATGCAGCTGATCCAGAATGCAGCTGCATGACTTGTTTTCAACCTTCCCCATTGCTACGCTCCCTCCACTGGCTTCCTGTAGCTTCCCGCATTAGATTTAAAACACTGATGCTTGCCTACAAAGCCAAAAATGGACCAGCACCCACGTAAATTAAAGCACTTATCACATCCTGCAATGCACTACACTCCCTCCGAACCTCTAGCATTGCTCAATTGGAACCATCAATTTTCAGGTTACAAGGAAGGCATGCATCAACAGGATTTTTAGACTGATTGTATTCTGTACATGTACCCTGACCTAGTGAACCAGGACATGGATGTATTTATTGATAGAGACTTTAAAGCACTTCTGTAAGTCGCCAAATCCATAAATGTAAATGAGTTTTACATTCAAGCATATGATTGGAATTCATTAAAGAAGAAACAGGCAAAGCAAAGAAAAAACACCATCACACTGAGCAGTATTCAAGAAAAGGGACTGTGCAGTTGTAACCTGTCTTACTTAGAGATTAGAGGCATATAAATCTATATACAGAATTGATCATTTGTCACTTTCTGGTAATAATTGTCATTTAACACATTTTTCTTTAAGCTTGTTTTAATTCCCAAAGACTCATCTACTGTTCTTCATTCAGTTTACCTACTGCTTCAGCAGCAAGTCATTATCTGTAAGCGTGTTTGGCCAATATCCATGAAACACACTCATTGATGATGACCTAAAGGGCATTTAAACCATAATTTGCATACAGAATAAAGAGGTGGTGAAGGCACAGTGAGCTGATATTTGATGCAGGCTGCTGATTGAAGAATGGAGATTGTCCATGGAGAGGAAGTGAGATGGTTATCTGCTGTGAGAGCATCCACACATCCTCTTAGTGACCCATATTGCTGACTGAACTAACTGAATGAGTTTGAGGCCTCTGTGTTGTCTGCCTGTATACCAATCTGATCAGATCATTATTAAAAAAATAGATTAGTCATCATTTGGCTGCATTTTTCAGTGCAGATTCTCCAACTATGATTAAAGAAATACTTCAGTATTCTAGCTATCCAGTGTACAGTATCTGTAGTTTGGGTGATTACCAGTGACAGTAATTTTTTTTTAAATGGTTCGTACTAGAAGCCTAACGGCAGTTTTTGGGGAAGTGAGTACAAGCAAAATATATTTTATACACTATTTTCATGAATTCTATAGTCAAACATGGTTAATTAATTTAAGCGCTGAATCCATATAATTTGTCCTTTCAGAGATGTTACGTCTTTTTCATAGAGGAGAATTTGTCTTTAGGTGTTAAAGTAGTAGATCTGATGGTGTGCTTAACCATTATGGAAGGCCAAAGTAACTGAAATTACTTTTCACTATGTTGCTCCAGTGTTGGAAAGTTGGATAAAAGTCACAACATTATAAGCTCTATATTGTTAGAATTTATTGGCTGTTGTTTTAAATTTTACGATATATAGTCCCTAGGAGTGTAACAGTATGGATTCAATACGAGGCTCTCAATTCAAGATGTCTGCATGTCAAACATTCAAATACATTCAACAGAGTGCATAGTAAAATAGGCTATTTGTCATAAAATACCTTATCGAGTCCATATTTCTCCTCTTTATCTCAAATCAGGAGAGGCTACAGGGGTTTAAAAAACCCGCTTCTCCTAAGCACGCGGTTTTAATGAGCCAAAACGCTAGCATACTATCATGCTAGTTGGCACTAATACTGTTGCATGGCAGCCAACATAAAATAGACAAAAAAAAAAAACAAAGACAAACTCTCTGACCTAATTCAGTCCAGGTTAAACAAATGACCACAACAACAATATGAGACCAGTTGGTATAAGGATTACAGGATATACAGGATTCAGAAACATGCTTGAGCTACAGAGAGTTTTGTGACTTCAGACACACCTCCTTGAGAATTACGCCAGGAGTGTTGCCAGGGTTGACTGTCTCAATGTATTTTCTGGAGTAGTTTCAGGTTTGTGCTGTTTTGAGAAGTAGTGGGGGTGGACATTTTGCTGAGACCTGGCAACCCTGCACACCATTGAAAGCCTGGCCAGAGAGCTAATGTTTAATCAGTTATGTTTCATTTTGCTGTACATCTAATGCACAGCTTTTGTTTTGTTAGATGCTGCTGATAGTCTGAATGGATCACACAAACACTGTCATTAATAAGTTTCAGTTACTGTATTTTTGTAATGTTGAATGTTTTAATCAATTGAAAATGGAAACCTAAAACACATATTCAGGCAATCCTTATTTTGTGCTGTATCAAAAATATATCATATCTAGACACCACTGTATCATACCATATTTTGTCAAATTAGAATTTTGTGTATTGTTACACCCCTAACAGCTGCCTATTTTAATCCAAAAACTTTCCTTTGTCTTTTATTACCAGTGAGTTTCAGAAACTGGTACACATTCTTGTTCGTAGTAATTGCTCAAGGACGGCACGGTGGCGCAGCAGGTAGCATTGCCGCGTCTAAGGGGTAAAAGGACATCTTAGAACTTGTTTAAAATAGGTGAATGTTTTTTATTTCAGTAGCAGCAGTAACAAAGCACATGTGAAAAACCTGACAGTCTGAACCATGAGCAAAACTTTTACAACATGTACATCTAGAATTGATATCCTTTTGACTGACATGGTCCTCTTTAATCTACTCCTATTCCCATTCTATGATATGTTCAAGATGTAAGAACATTTCTTTGCGACTATAATGATTGAGACATTAGCTATATTTCAGGTTTACAGCACATCACCTTGGAAACCTGAGGTGTCTGGATTGAGAGTACACCATATCCAAACCCACGTTTCAAACTGACATTGTTATTCCTTACATGCCTTACAGTTCCAGGTTTCCCAGTTCAATTCCTAGCTCAGATTACTGTTTATGCAGAGTTTTACATGTTCTTTTTATTTCTCTATATGGGTTTCCTCAGGGCTGTCTGGTTTCCTCCCTCCACCCAAAAAACATGTCAGTAGGTGGATTGGCAATGCTAAATTGCCCCAGGTGTGAATGAGTGGTGGCCTGGTGCCCTGTGATGGACATCCCATCCAGCGTGTATTCCCACCTCACACTTAGTGTTCCTGGGATAGGCTCCGGATCCACCAGAACCCTGACCAGGATAAAGCAGTTGCACAAGATGAATGAATGAATGAATAAGTAATTCCTCATGTTACAGGTTCCATGCATAGAGATTAGATTTAAAAACACCTGAGTGTTCCTTTAGACTATTCATATTAAAAATGTGTACTATATGACTAGCAAGAGTTTATCATTTTGCTAGTGGCATTTATCAAAATACCTGTTTGTCTGAATTTTCTTGGAAGATTGTAGCCTTGAACAAAACCAAGGAGAGGATGCGTCCTTACCAAGTGAACCAAGAAGAAGACGATCCAGACATCAAGAAGATTAAAAAGGTAGCAGGCTCTATCGGGCACCCTAGGCAAAACTCTAAATTACTCCTTTCCCAAAGCAGAAGAAAACGCTACAAAACAAGACATCACCTTATATATATATATATATATATATATATATATATATATATATATATATATATATACTGCTGTCATCTAATCCAAAATTGGCTAAAAACAGTATAACTGTTGCCAGCATTGAATTATGAAACCATCCTAGAAATTGACTCCTTTTTTTCATCGGCGGTTTTGGAAAGGACTCCAACCATTTTTAGCCTGTTTGGAGCACCACTTAATTTGGAAAACATTATTTCGACATCATAGAGGGTATCTCTGTTTTAACATGTAACTTAACCGGGCCCCTGAGTGGTGAAACAGTAAAGTGTTCACCCTATCATCCGGAGATCACGAGTGTGAATCCTGATGATGCCACAACCAGTCCATGGCCAGGAGTCCAAGAGAGAACAATAATCTCTGGGTGGGAGGGATGGCATACTATCCCTCCCCTGTCAATCACAGCAATGCTAGCCAAGTGTGGATGTCTGTGAGCTTGGCTAACTAACCAAGACCAAAACTAGGGAGAAAACTGGGGGAAAAAAAACTTGTAACTTCGCCAACTACCAGTCTGGCATCCTATATTAATCTCGCTTTTGCCCATTCTGCATTTTCCATAGCTTGAAATAATATCTAATATAATGATCATCATATTTTTGAGTTGTAAGATTTGAGATTTTTTTTTTTTTATTTAGCGGTTACTATATTACCTCTCCACTAGGTCCAGAGTTTCATGCGAGGCTGGCTGTGCCGGAGGAAGTGGAAGATCATTGTTCAGGACTACATCTGCTCTCCTCATGCCGAGAGCATGAGGAAGAGAAACCAGATTGTCTTTAACATGGTGGAGGCTGAGACTGAGTATGTCCACCAGCTGTCCATCCTGGTAAACTGCTTCCTCAGGCCACTCCGCATGGCGGCCAGCTCTAAAAAACCTCCCATTAGCCATGATGACGTCAGCAGCATCTTCCTCAACAGGTGTGCGGTGTGTGTGTGTGTGTGTGTGTGCGAGTGTGTGCATGGAAGGGTGTTGTGTTCCAAGTGTCTCAGAGTTTCTCGAACATTTCCAGTTCCATGAGAGGTTTAGTTAGACAAACAGGAGTAAAATGATAATTAATTTTTTTCTTTGAAGATTTATCAAATACAAATATTATATACTGTAAATAAAAAGGGCATAATGATGATTCAGATTTCAAAGATTTTTTTCTTCTCTTGTACATGACTAACCTGTTCATTTCCTCTGTTTCTCTTTAGTGAAACAATCATGTTTTTGCACGAGATATTCCACCAAGGACTGAAGGCGAGGATAGCGAACTGGCCCACGCTGGTTTTAGGTAAGCAACCTCCATTCAGCTTCTCCATTCAGAGCCTGATTGCTGCATTTTACCGTCACCCTCAGCAAAAGACGCATAGCGAGCTGTCAAGCACACATCAAGGACGAGCCGTCTCTATTGATGCACAGCGCCTTAGTTAAACACAGTCAGTGACGTCTGACTTCCCGCTATCTCACCGTCTGCAGACACACACACTCTCACAACAATGAAATCCTCATAAAACGTTGTCTCATCATTCCAGCTCTGAAGGCCAAGATAAGCGTTCTCCAAACCGGCCAACAAAACCTTGGCTTGTTTTATGACCTTGACTCTCAGATTAGGGCCCAGTTCTATTTCAGTTACTTCACTTAGGTGGATTTGGCCCAAAAAAAAAAAAAAAAAAAAATCTAACTTACTTTTATAAGTTTGCAAGACAATTTTAGGTTGGCAAAATGTTTTCTGAACATTGCGGTTCTGGGAACTGGTTTAAAGAATATTCGATCGGTTAAGTTTTTCAGTGTTCTGAAAATTTTATCTAACATCTGCAAACATTCCTGCAACATTTTTTAGTTTTAAGGATGTTAACACTATGAAATATGAGAATATTGTGTAAATATTTTTTGGAACTGCCAAACGTTGTTAAACCTTCTGTTAAATGTTCCGGTGACATTCCCTGTTGACTGGAGCGTGTGTTAGGCTTCACATGTTGTTCAGTAACAAAAAATAGTCGAAAATCTACATTTAACACTTTCAGAATGTAATATACTTCAAATCACATCAGAAAAACAAGAGGATGATGACATATCAGTATTTCTTGCTTTTGGTTCGAAACTCTTTTTCTATTGATTTTGGTGTTTTGGATCGGTGTAGATTTCCACAAATGTCTGGAATTGATTTTGTGGATACGTTGTAATATTGGTGGTAAATTCTTTCAGTGGAGAGTAAAAACCTTTTTCTCTCAGCAGTGCATATCAGTGATAAACCTGATTCACTGTTAAAGTGCCGGACACTGTTATCCCTCCCTTTTAGCCGATCTCTTCGACATTTTGCTGCCCATGCTGAACATCTACCAGGAGTTTGTGCGGAACCACCAGTACAGCCTGCAGGTTTTAGCGAACTGTAAACAGAACAGGGATTTTGACAAGCTGCTGAAACAATACGAGTCCAATGCTGCGTGTGAGGGAAGGATGCTAGAAACCTTCCTCACATACCCCATGTTTCAGGTATGACCAACACCTCTGTATAATCCCGCAACAAAGCGAGCACAGCGCATCGTTTTTTACTATTTATATTTTGTCGTGTATGATCGCAAGCCATTTTATTGACTGTTTTGATGTATTTTACATCCTTCACCATCCTTTTTGCGCTTTACACCAACATGCACGAACTTGCGTATTTTTTCCACACGTTTTTTTCTACAGATTCCACGCTATATTATAACTCTACATGAACTCTTGGCTCATACACCGCATGAGCATGTAGAGCGGAAGAGTCTGGAGTTTGCCAAGTCGAAGCTTGAAGAGCTGTCCAGGTAACGTTTTATACACATGAAGGCTGCTTGAAATTTCTTCAGCCTGTCACTGGAACGAATGCTGAAGAGACGTTTTGATATTTTTCCTGATGGAGCTGTCTGAATTGTCTGTGTGAATCTGCCTAACAATGTTAATAGTCAGATAGAAGTCAAAACAGTCAGACTTTTGTGTGTGTGTGTGTGTGTGTGTGTGTGTGTGTTCAGAGTGATGCATGATGAGGTGAGTGACACAGAGAACATCCGCAAGAACCTGGCGATCGAGCGCATGATTGTGGAAGGTTGCGACATCCTCCTCGACACCAGTCAGACATTTGTGAGACAAGGTGAGCTCCGTTCACCATCGAGACCCTGCTGTGAACCTCCCCTGAACTTTAGGGCCAGCTCAGATCGGGGCTGGTATGTGTGACTGTTCTTAGCAGTTTGTGTAAGCCTGAAAAAATCTAGTTAAAAAGCTGGGAGTAAAAATGTGTTGTAAAAATTCCCAGAACATCTTTTTGTGAGGAGTTGGAGTTAATCCTAGGAGTAAATCTTAAGCACGAATTATGACAGTTGCATCGCCGTAAATCGATCAAGCACACCCCATTTGCAAAATGAGGCCAAAACAGTGATAGAAAAATAATTTATCAGAGACAGAAGTGAAAGTTTTTTGACTCACATATACACCAATAAAAAATATTATTTAGCAGAGTAAGAGCACCTGAAAAGACTGAAATCTGGGGCCAATCAGTCGAGGTTAGTGAATCTCCTTATATGTAATTTTAGACAAACTCAGTAGCCCTTTTTTGGAACTATTAAGATTTTTATGAATACCACATTTGTGGAAAATGCTCCTTTGAAAAATTTCCAAATAAATCTGTTCGTGTCCAGCTTGATAAATGAGGCCCACTGAGCGTGAACTAAGCATGTTTCATATAGTGAATATATTTATGTGAAGAAAAAAATGATACGCTACAGTGTCAGTTATAATAAATGGAGCTTCACTTCCACAGAGGATATCCAGTTACAGCTTCTCCATACTTCCTAAGGGGTGTTTTTGAGATTTAACCATTTTATGACATATAATTGTTTTCTGTTAAAAGAAAGATCGAACGAGATGAATATTGGAATTGCATTCACTCACAGTGGCCCGGATAAGAAAGCGTTTTCACCATGAGATAGTAAAGATGATTAATGCCTTGCATCCCACCATGTTTTTTAGTGCAGATGAGAGTGAGAAATGTGCTGTTATATATATCTATATCTATATCTATCTATCTATCTATCTATCTATATATATACACATACATACAGTAGTGTGCAAAAGTCTTAGGCACATGCAAAGAAACGCTGTAGAGCAAAGATGCCTTCAGTAATAATGGAATTAAATGTTTCTACATTTAAAAAAATACTATAAAGAGCAGTAAACAGTAATAAATGAAACAAAGTCAATATCTGATGTGACAAGCCTTGGCTTTTTTTTTTTTTTACAAACATAGTCTCAGGTAAAATGTGTGCAGTTTTATAAGGGAATTAGCTCTAAGTTTTGCTGAGCATCTTGCAGAACCAGCCGCAGCTCTTCTGCACTCGCTTCTTATTTCTGCAGCGAAACCCAGCAGCCTTCATTCTGTTTTTTTGTCTGAAAAGCGTCTCTTATGGAATCTGCTGCTTTCTTTACTGCCATACAAACATTTTTCTGTAACATTTAATTTTGTGCTGGAAAACTAATGCTTGGAATTCTAAAATGTTTTTTACTGAATCAATAATGTGGAAGTCATAAAATAAAAATCTATAACAGAGTTTGTACTAAAAAAAATAGGGTGCCTAAGATCTTTGCATAGTATTGTGTGTGTGTGTGTGTGTGTGTGTGTGTGTGTGTGTGTGTGTGTGTATGAAATGACAAACATAAAACATTTAAAGACAAATGGACAGAAATGCATGGGTTTATTTTCCCTGCTTCAAGTTCAAAACAGATGTGTCTCAGATGTGTCAGAACAGATGTGGCACAGATGTGTCTAGAGGTGCGTATCAATCAAACGTTCTGTGAGATTGAAAAAAAAAACTGTCATGTACACATCTCTATTTCAGAGTCTGTGGCAGTAGTAAAAAGTCATAACGTGAAGCAGTGTGAAACAAAACATAACCAACTTCAATTGTCTACATTATATCCATAAACTAATAATTAATGGTTAAGCATTAAAAGACAACTCTTCTCATCATTTTAGATACTTTGTAAGCATTCATGTACGAATTTCATGTAACTGGCTTCCACAAATTAGTGTAGCCTAAATTAGTAGCCTAAAGAATTTTTGTACATTGGTCCAAATCTTAGACTTCAGTACTGGTACAGTATAATTTT
>CM040998.1:6882946-6912946 GCA_022985145.1 Pangasius djambal
GATCTACCGTCCTCATTTTCCGGTTGATGGAGTTTTTTTTTTTTTTTTTTTGTCCAATAATCTGCAGTTTCCTTTCAACTGTGTTCTGATTGTGTGTTTTGTTACCTGTGGAAATAGAAGGGGGAAAATTGGTTTTGTGCTTATCAAAGTGTGGAAAAAGATACTGATAAACCAATTTGGCACACGTCAGCAGTAAATCTGTTAAAGCGTCAGTAGAACTGCTTCTGTTTTTCTGTCGTTTCTTTTTGTTTTTTGAGACTTTATGTCGATGTCTAGCTTTTTGCCGTTTGTGGTGGAGATGCCACTGTATAAGCTTTATTTAATCACAGGAAAGTAGGATGCCGCAGTGAAGTATAAATGGTCCAGGAGCAACAAGGGAGAACAAGGACAAGGAACTTCATACTGTATAGTCGCACAAAGTGCAGGAGCCATATGAGGCTCCTGCTTTTAGAGTGAGATCTTCATGAAAATAGTGTTATTGCAGTTCAGAACTGTGGTCTTCATTTCACCTTGTTTTCTTGTCTGCCTCCAATTAACCCTGCAACTGTCATGTGCAGTCAGATGTCACCCTCCAAGTACATGTTAAAATAACAACAGATTTGTACAATTTTATTACACAACATAATTGGCTTGCTTTACAGTGTGCGTGTTTGCGTGTGTGTGTCGTGCTGTTATGAGGGAAAGTATAAAGGGGTTTCCTTCTGCCACAAGCTGTTCTAGAATCAGCCTCAATGGATAAGTTCATCCCTGAGTCTCCACAAGGCAGTGAAGCTGGAGACCTCTCGCCCTGCAGATCGCCCTCTACACCACGACACATGCGCTTCAGAGGTCCTGGAGGTAACACTGCATTTTCTCTCTCTCTCTCTGTGTGTGTGTGTGTGTGTGTGTGTGTGTGTGTGTGTGTAAGGAAAGAGGTGATTAACAGAAAAATCTCTCAAAAGTTCAAATGTTTGTATTAAAACTTTCAAAAGCATTCTTTTTTTTAAAATATAAAATTATGATCACTATGGAGAGAAACACAGCTGTGTTGCACAAAGTAATTTGTCTGAAATTACATTTTTCAAATTAAAAGCCTTAAGTTTTAAAATATCTTACATTGTTAGTTACTAGGTCTTAGATTCAAGGCTTTTTATGCCATTCTTATCCCAGCGTTCACACTAAAAGCTGACAAAGCGACATGAGACAGTTTACTATCTGTGTAAGTGTCTAAGCGACAGCAGCAAGCTTGACATTCAGGGCAACGTTTAAACTGAGATTTTCTTGATTCTACGCAAATTAGTTATGATGTGCTAAAGTGACACATCCAATTAGCTAACATCCCACAATTCTCTACTTCTAAAATTCAGTCGCTATGTGCCTTTAGTTTCCGGTTAATATTGTTTGTTTGGCATGCAAGGATGGAACCTTGGTTTCTTCTTTTCCTGGGTATCGCTATATATAAATATATATAAATTACAGTTGAATGCAAAGGTTTGTACACACTTAGGTCAGAGTCTCCAGTCTCCTTCATATCTTTGAGGCACCTTTTTGGCCAAAAGAGAGGGGAGAAAGATTGAATAGGCCTACAATGAAGTGTAAAATCGAACAATTTACATATAATTTTAATGGTAATGATCCCTCCTTCCAGGTGGTATTTGGAATGAGCAGCATGCCATATAGTTACAGTATCAAGTTTAATCACCATGAGGTGCAATATATTTATTCATACCTACCAAATGAAAACTTTTGCAAATGTCAGAAGGAATAAGTTTTATTTTCTTTTTCTGGTTGTTTAATCTACTTGCCTGCTGGGCAACTATAAATTAAAAACTAATAGCCTGGACATGAAATCTGATTGTTCTGGGCACCCTGGCTGCTGTTTTATCCACTGGTTAAGGGTAGGATTTAAGACAGTGAAATCAGATACTATGCATGTGCTGTTCAGAGTTCCTGTTGCTTAATTCAGCTTCAGGGGAACTACTACACATAAAACCTTGTCAGGCTAAATACAGAAGACCTCAAATTGCTCAGAAAAAGTCCAGTTCTGTTAATAAAGGGCCCATTTATCCTTGGGCTGAGTCTGTTAATTCATGTGTTTGGATGACATTGAAGGGTAGTTATGTATAGGGCAGTTGGAACCAGGTTCAACAATATTTGTCTTATTTCCCCTGACACATGTTTAGGATTGGCACGGCTCAGTGCAGGGTAACGTTATATTCGTACTGTTTGTTTTTATAGTGCTGTACAATACCTTTATTTAGTTTATTATTCCACTTAAGCTGTTCTGATAATGCCCAATATTTCACATTAATGCACTTCATTTCCCCACTTGGCCTTTGCTGTATTTTTTCCCATGCACTATGCAGAGAGATTTCCACTGAAAGCCAATTCCATATGGTCACTCGCCCTGGTCAACCTAGAGAGGAAAATTTCCCAAGATGCCTTTGATTCTGTATTCATTTATGTACACAGGTGGCAACACTGACAGTCTGACAGATTCTACTGTAGTCAAGGAGACCTTGTGTTGGTTTCTTTTACATATTACCCCAGTGACCATTTCCTTTAACATGTAACCTGTCTTCCTTATGTCACTGGTGTTTTTTTCTGTGCTTTTATGTATGTATGTTTTCTCCCCACAGTCCCAGCAGCAGAGAACTCACGCTGCTCAGTGTCTCCAGCTTCAGCCTTCGCCATTGCAACAGCCGCCGCTGGCCACAGCAGCCCTCCAGGTACACAGACATCACATGCACATGGAACAGACCTAAGGGGCATTTTTATAGAAAAACGTGTTTCTGTACATTTAGTCACAGAAGCTACACTGGATTTACACTGTGTGATTACAGCTGTCTTTTGAGATTAATATCCCAGTTGATCCCAGTGAACTCTTGGCTGAATTCTATATCAGACACGAATACATAATGTCCTATTACAAAACGAAGACGTGTGATTAAAGAAGATTATGACGCCCTGCTGACGTCGGTCAATTACTGCAATCCTGGCTCTTGCGCAGCGAAGCATCATGGGTTTGTTGCTCTTCAGCTAGAATGCTTGAAATAGTTTCACTATGCTATAATGGGAAATAAACCTTGACACATTTGAATAGAGAATTTGCTCCATAATAAGCTAGATAGATATCCGGAAACTATAATTCATCCTTCCAAGAAACACGTCGCTTGAGTTCTCACAGTTCACAACCAAATAATTCTTTCGTCAATGAGATGAGATTTTTGTTTGTGACCGAAAAATCAGGTTGAAAATTGGACAGTTGTAAATCCAGCTTAATGCTGCAGTCCAACATTTGATACTCCAAACTTGCAACATTTTGCAACTTGCTAAGCTTAGAAGTGTGCAAAGTAACTATATACCTTACATTTCCAGTTTTCAACAACTCGGAGAGAATGTGCGACAAAGAGTTCATCATCCGAAGAGCAGCCACTAACCGGGTTCTGAATGTCCTGCGCCACTGGGTCTCCAAACACTCCCAGGTTTGATCAGTGTGATCAGTACACACCTCTCTCTCCCTCCCTACCTCTGTAAAACAGCACTGGAATGACCTGGACTTTGTATGTTATAATTACAGTATGATATCCAGGTTACAGCCCTTTTTAAATTGTGATATATGTGTACACGAAGTCGTAGTGGACACTACAGCAAGTGGAAGCAGCTGTTTGACAATTTATCCTGACTTTGAAAAGTTTATTTTAAAAAGCAAGAGAAGATTAAATTGATTTATAAAAGGGTTTTATTACTCTTTAATGATTTCAGTATCATTAGAAGCAGTTGACACGGGTTTAGAAAAATGGGAAAATTGCATACATTAGACAACATCTTTGATAGGATCCTTATGTAGTGTAAATAACATTTTAATTCAACACACAATGAAAATGAATGAAGTCACTTAGATGCTATGCTAACTGTTGCAGTCAGTGATGCTTTTGGTATAGTAGAGCTTACAGAGGTTACAGCAGGGGTATTCAACTAAAATATGTAAAAGTCCTTGCATACAAAGGTCCAACCACAATGGCTGAATGGTGACAACAGTTACCTTTCAATGCATAACTGTTAGTAATTAGTTCATGGCAATAAATTAGACACCAGGGATTGATTAGCAAGTCCTGGTCCCCCTGGGCAGCAGCCTAAGCATGGAGCCCTGCAAATGCCATAAAATGCATGTGCTGGGACATTACACATCCGTTATGAGTATTTGAGTAGTCTTGGTGATACAACAAAGGCAGTCTCCTTGCAAATTAATCCCCAAATCGTCAAAGTACAGATCTTTATCAAGCTTGGAATTAATGGCCAGCAGTGACAGCATGATGAGTCTTCTTTGGCCCATTTTAATCTGATTCATCATGCAAAATGAATGTCCTTTGGCTTCTCTTTTCTTTTTCAAGTTTTATTTTCATTGTCACATGTGGATTTACAGTTGTCCAGTTAAAAACAGTTAGGACCTAACTCACCGCTGAGTGGTTACAAGTTCCCACATACCAACAACATTTGCAATTTTTTTTTTTCAGATATTGAGACTTTACATTCATTGGATCATGTTCTATGTATCGTATTGTGTGTGACAGAGTAATGGCCTAACCATTCACATCAAATCTATGCTCGTTGAGGACCCCCTATTGGCCATGGTCCCAGGAGGCTTGGTCAGTAATCCATCCCTGTGAGACACATTAGTTGTGTTTTGTTTTGTTGTTTTGCAGTGGCACGTCATGTCATCATGTTTTGGCTTAATGCCGTAGACTCTGAACAGATGAGACATCAGTTTTAAATTTCAAAGGCATGTGCAAAATAGCACAGTTTTGCCTTTGTGGTCGTTGTTTGCTGTCCCAGCAGTCCTCAGTGTCCCATTATATCACTGACAAAACGTTGCTTTGCAAGCAGCCATGTCATTTTACCGCGACATGTTTGTATCTCCAAGTCAATCAGAATGTTACGCTCCGACCTTTGGGGTATGTTCATTCGCTCAAGTCGGTGATGTGCTGTGTAATAGTAGTCTATCCTCCAGATGAGAATAGACCTGGAGCTGTTTTGCTCTCTTAAAAGCAGTTTCGCATCTTCGTCATTGCCTTGGCTGAGAACACATCATCCAGCCTTTAACTTCGACTCAGTGTCCTTGCACAATTTCCATGCTATTCTCGCAAACAAAACCAATTACCTTGTACAAACAGTGCTGAGTCTTAATTAAAACAGCAGCAAGTGGACTTCGTTTTTATCTCTCAATACTGCAGCAGTGTAAAAAGAAAAAGGACCAAAATTATAGGGATAAGCACCTGAAGTGTCGATGTGTAAATCAGTATTCAGTGCACTTCACCTCTGATGAATACATATTCAATAAAAGGAATAAAGGTCAGCGTCTTATTGAGTAAGTCACAGAAACCTAGCTATTTGAAGTCTATTTCCCCCTATGGACAAGTGATCATGCTTGTTTGTCTTTATTGGGCCTGTCCTTTGCTTTCTCGCCGAGGATATTATCTCATCACATGTGTGCCGTCACCCTGCTACCAAGTGATGAATGTGGATTGTCAATCCGTGCCCTTAAAACGTCATGTAGCTTACATGTGCTACAAATAGCAGTGGAAAAAAAAAACCCAAAAACAGACAATTAAATCTTTGCTCTGACTTTAAAAGTGTTTCCTGAATGACAGTATAAATTCTCTACATTACAACTGAATGGGCTGTTAGCTAATGTTGTTTATCTTGTTTTAAATCTTCCGAGTGGTTAATAGACTGAATAGGGAATTAGCCCTTTTGGCTGGCACGAGTTCTTCATTATGGGTATGGTTAGTTTTCTCTCACTCTGTTTGTGTGTGTGTGTGTGCGTGTGTGTTTGTATCCTGGAGCCAGCCATCACCATCCAATTGATCTGTAATCTTACTGGGCATTGCTTCCTCATCAACTTTGCTCTGCTTGCCACCCTGTCTCACATGTCTCCATCTGTGGGATATTAGCGCGCTAATGTTCACAGCTTTTACTGAGCCAAATCGCCCTTATGATCCTCTTTTGTAATTAGTGCCACACAAATGAGTTAACAGACGCTCTCTTTTTGGTCAAGCTTTTTCAAATAGTTCTGTGTTTTTGCTGTTTGTCAAGTCCTTCAAGCTTTTTGGAGACACACTGCGGGCTAATTGCATTGATCTGTTGTACCCTTTTGTTGAATTATGCCAAGGCGGGTGTGGCGAACTGATCTGGAGAACGCTTGTTAAAACTGACCTTTCCAGTGGAATAGGTGAGTGGAACAGTGCAGTTCAGAGTGAAGAGAGGGGGAGGAAAGAGACGTTTAAAGTGAGCGAGCCTTTAAAGAGCATGTTGAAAGGTCTCTTCTAGATGGACTTGCGAAGTGTCTGAGCAAAAGCTGAGGTCAATTTAGTTCGTTTCCCTGACACACATGAATTTGTCTTGGAAAGCAACAAAGGATGCATTTAATACTAACCACTAACCTATTAATCTAAAAGCCCAGAAGGTACATAATATGAGGAAACAGCAGCAGCCACACTGAGTAGAATCAGTCGTGCCTGTGCAGCACTGTAATAAGGATAATTGTAGACCCGCAGTGCCAGGAAGCAGCACGAGGCGAAGAGATCTGCGCTATTAATTATCAACGGAACCCATTTGCTGCTGATAACGCCTGTCTCTCTGTGCAGTCGTCCATTCAGCGCAGCCTGATCGCTGAGGGAGAGAGCTGGAGTGTTGTATAGGAGCCTGCAGAAATGTTGCTTTTCCCCACTGAGGTTGTTTTTGTTGCTGGGTTTTGGGTGGGTAGAGATTAAGGTGCCAAACGATCATTTATGGGCTTTTGAACTTTATGAATGAGTGGATAACGCTGTGATTTTTCTGGCTTACCCCTCTTCTCTCAGCTAGGGATGAGAGATGCTACATAGCTTGACTTTGCTTTGTAGTGAATTCTCTAATTCTCTTTCTGCTCTCTGTAAAATTTTCCATGCAAATGAACCCTTTGGATCTTTCACCTGGGGTGTTTTCAGTCGCCGGATTTGAGAAAGATGATATAAATTAAACATGTCATAAGGAAATTGCCATCATGCAGTCATTTTTGCCACACAATAAATAAACAAGTACCAATACTCCGCTTTTTTGATATTATGAATTATTTTTTGAATAAATGAACTTTGAAGCTCTGCAGTAATTAAGACACCAGCTGCAGATGCTTGAAACTTCAATTAAGCAATATTGCACGAGCAAGAGTGTGGTTATACTGTATATTGGCACAGCTGTGATTTATCCGTAGACACCAAGGCCGCAGGTAATCAACAAACTGTCGCTAGAATTGGAATTTTATGTGGTGAACACAGACAAGTGGAGTGATACAAACAGTGAAACGTCCCAGTATGGTTATACTAAATATAGGCACTCTTAGAAGGCTGTTCGTCCAATCAAATTAGCGGACCGGAACTAATTGTTGTATATTAAGTAATACATAACTATTCGTTCATATTCAGTAACTGTTTTAATCTGGTCAGGATCTGGAGCATATCTCGGGAACACTGGAAATACGGTGGGAATACACCCTGCGTGGGATGCCAGTCTATCGCAGGGCACCACGCACAGACTCATTCACAAACCACAGGACCAAGAGGAAACCCACTCAGACAAAGGGAGGACGTGTGAAACTCTGCACGGAAAGAAACCTGATCTCAGGATCGAACTGCGAGGTGGCAATTGTAACTGCTGAACCACTGTGCTGTGTCTACAATCTGTTCAATTATTCAAAAATATCCAAATACTTAAAAAAAAAACCTAAAATATAACCAATTTTTGGTTTATTGCCATTAGTATAACTGATTGCTCCCCAGTTTTGTGTGGTTTTTCAATACACAGTGGCTTGCATACGTGTGAATACACCTGGTCCTGGAAAGCTCCAGAGCTTGTTAGAGAACATACCTAAACAAACAGCATCACAAAGACCAAGGAGTCAGACAATGACAATTAAGCCGTCCTTAGGATAGATACCAAAATAAACTGAGACAGTGAAATGAGTTTGGGTGAGAAGCCAAAAGGATTGTTAGATAGTCCGTTAGAATCTGTGGCTATGCATGGGTAATGTGAAGTGCCAGAACCCCCCACTACCCACATGCTCAAAATAGTAAAATATAGAAGTGCGGTGCTGCCCACTTCAAGCACTGATCTGATCATAAAAGCTTTTTGTTTACTCATTTGTCACACCAAGCATGCGCAAACATAATACATAGAGTCAACATCCAAGTGTGAACTGATTTATGGTTGCAGTTTGACTGACCTTTTGGTCAGGGCCTGGTCAATTTATTTTGGTAGATCTGAAAGTTTTGCCAGTCTAATTCACGTGACTATTCCTGGTCAGCTGGGGTATGTCAATACTTTAACCACAGAGACATAAAGCCGAGGGAGTGTGATCTCTGATGATCCGTATCCACACTCATCTAGAGGGATGGAGATGCTTTACAAGGTGCATGTAACTCCACAGTGATATACCCACTTGAGAGTTAAAAAGAGTTGAAGGCTACTTTTCTTCTGAATAAAGGGGCAAAATTTGTATGTACAACACTTCATGAGCAAGCTAAGAGATATCAGTATCGATATTTTAAATTTCTATTCTGGCATTCTGCCAACTAAATCAGCTAGAACAAGATGAAAAACTGCAGTAGCGGCTCATGGCCATAGATTATGGTGGGGCCGGAGGACATTAATAACGGCGTAGCCTCAAACAAAATCATGTCAAGAGGTTATCACATTTAACTCATGCTAGAAGCTATTATCTAATGAATTTTTTTAGAGTAACCCCATAATAGGTTGTTGAGAGTTCACAGCATCCAGTGTACTCTACTCTAGCAGCTTGTTTTTGAGCTGTTTTTGACATACCCGTCTTCAGCTTTGGGTTTTTGGGTATTAGTAAAGGGAGACATTATTCTTCTTTTTCTCAGCCTGTGTGGGGAAACAAGGTCATCGTGGTCCACGTGCATTTCTGATGTACAGACATTATCCATTCCATATTCCCCCTTTCCCTCTCTCAATCTTTTCAATATATCTCACAATAGAAATGGTACTGTACGTCATAGACACACTGTCTGTGCTTACTTTTACTTTCGTGAATCCTTTGGTCAAAGGTATTTGTACAGTAAACACTTCATTTATTCACTTTATCCTAATAGAGATCAGACTAGTGTTTTAGAGAACCCGACTTGTGGTTGTTTAATACAAATGTAGACACGTGAACAAAGAATGCCTTACATTTAGCCTGAGCGCATGCTGATCCCACAAAGCCTTTATGTAAATCGAATTACTTTCGGCTGTATTGCTCGAATATGTGAAAGTTGGATAAACGTACACAAACACAGCTTCAGTAAGACCCTCTCCTAAAGCATTTATTTTTTGATAATTTGGTCGTTGAGAATTTAGAATTCATGTTATGTAACTCCATTACAAGTGAGTTTGGAGTGAATCAGTTTCCTGTTCTTTTCTTAGGACAGGGAAATATTTTAAAATTCTTATCCGCTAGAGATGTGGTGGGTTAAGATTTGGCTGAAAAATGGTGAATTGTCATTCTTGTGGTCGTACAGGACTTTGAGCTGAATAGAGAGTTGAAGATGGGCGTGATGAGCCTTCTGGAAGAGGTGCTGAGAGATCCTGACCTGCTCCCTCAGGAGAGGAAAGCCACTGCAAACATACTGAAGTAGGTATTTATTGCATTATATAGTGTGTTTTGCATATTTTATAAAGCCTTTAATGACTTTTTGAGAAATCATATTATGTTGTCTATAAAGCCAAGGTTCAAGATTTGTCACGTACATATTACATACATGTGATGTAATGTAGTGAAATGTTTTTCCTTAGTGCCTCATCCCACAGTGCAACAATGATACATAATAAAACAGAATATAATAAGATCTAGTAGACTATATGATAAGAAGGTTTAGCAGCCTTTGCTTACACTGTACGAGAGAAAGCTTGTCTCTTGACTACTTCTCACACTGCGTAGCTTGATCTCTCTCTTGACGACCATGATGCCATTAGTCACCTCAGTCTGAAACTGCTGAGAAGCAGGCAGCGCTCAATTTCCGCCGTTTGCACTAAAACTTAAGGTTAAGCCATTGTTCGGTTACTGCTTCCATCACCTGGGTGTCTGTTTATTCTCTCAGTGATATAGTAGTTTGCTGATCAGTTCAAACTCGTGACACAGGCTGGTTACTCGCCGCCTGCAGCCTACAGCACGTGAACGTGGTTACCAAGCAACCACACCATTCTGAATATAGTACAGACTAACTGACCGTTCTAACTCATACATATATTGGATTGTGACACTGATCACACTGCGTGACGTCTGATTACATTTTCTGACATCCTCTGTGACCTTAGACAGGCCGATCAACTTCATTTATCAGACAACCTTTCACACTGTATCATTCTCACACCATCGACACCACCACTGTTAGTGATGGCATTATCATACCTCAAGTGTTCCAAAATTGTACAGTGTAAACCCGGCTTAAGCGTAACCTCTGATTTTTCTCTCTTTATACAGTGCTCTTTCACAAGATGACCAGGATGATGCTCAGCTGAAGATAGAGGACATTCTGCAGATGGTGAGTGTTTATCTGCATGTTTATTTCTCTTCTCAACCTGCTGACACACTCCCTGGTAAAAAAAATTTAATTCCATGAAAGTCATAAGAGCTAAATTCCCCAATCCTCAGAGAGAAACAGAGAGAATAACCAAGCGTTTACTCATCCTGTGGTACACACTATGAAAAAATATCAGGTTTGAGGACTGATTTAGAAACTCCAGCAGCATGCCTCAGCAGGCAACAGGGCAGTACTTACGGCTTTAAACAGTGACAGAGAGCCTGTTGCTGTTGCTTTCTTCGGTCCTTAGAGCAAACACTAAGCTCTCCTTTGGAAAAGCTAACAGAAGCACAGTGCACTTATTCCCTCACTGCTCTATCATTCTGAAAGCAGTTTATTCACTACTGCATTTCAGTGCCTTCTAGCTAAGCTCCCTTGTACATCTTAATAGACATAACTGTATACCTGTGTGTTATGTAATAACATCAATCTCCACTACATGTTTTTATTTCCCAAAAATATGCACTTTTCTTTTTTACTCATCAAAGTGTTATGAGAGTTATCAAAACAAAATGATTATCATTCATCATTCCTGTGGCTTTATTGCAACACTGTGCAAACACAATGCACTGGTAAAAGCATTTATATGCACTCAGTGGGTCCAGGCGTCGGCAAACTAGGGTTGCTAATTACAAACCCAGCATGTATTGTCAAGACTGTGAGTGTGTGTGTGTGTGTGTGTGTGTGTGTGTTGCTTGTATTGTACTCTTGTTTTAATTGAACATTTGCTATGCATAATTTAAAGGAAACCCAGAGATGGCTAATTATAGAGAACACGATCTCCCAAAATTACAATAAAATTAAATATTAAATTAATTAAAAAATAATAAATAAAAATCACAAAGCAGGGTATTTGTGGGTCCTTAACTTGTCTGAATTTACATTTTAAATTAAAGGCCTTTTGAATTAAATTGTCTTAATTTTGAATTTACATGGTTTTACATATAGGCTATATTTTAGGTTAATTGTAATTTCATTTAGTTGGTTTTTTTTTTTTTAAAGGATTTATTTTATTTTGAATACGTTTGACATCACGTCACAAAAAGTAGATAATACAGCATCTCCCGTGAGGCAGGGGCACGTTTTATTACCTGATCTCATTTGATTTTATATTAATGAAATTGTAAGAAGTGGTACAAGCAGTAGGTTTACGCTTAACCTTCCTAATGTTCACACAGCCTGAATTAGACAAACTGTTACGAATTTACACGAGTCCCCGTTGGCTAACTTTAGCTGCCCGCTAGCATATACATCACACATACTCTGTACATATACATCAGTTTGGGGAAATGTAAATGTGACAAAGAAATGGCTGGAGAAGATGATGTAGTTTTTATGCATTTCTGCAGTTTATACCATTATCTGAGGTTATTTTGTATTTTATTATATTATATGAGGTCTTAAATTAGATTTGAAATGGCATTGGAAAAAATACAGTGTTAGAAAAGGTAAAGTGTGTTTTTTTTCCCCCTTCATAAACCTGCACTTGGAACTTCGTACCTGAGGAAGGGCACAGAACCTCTTTGAAATAGCTTCTTATTCAGGACCGTTGTGAAGTGTGTATGTTTTTCTTTCCCAGGCTGAATGCCCAAAGGCAGAGTGCTTTGAATCACTATCAGCAATGGAGATAGCTGAGCAGATCACACTTCTAGACCACATCATTTTTCGAAGCATCCCTTATGAGTGAGTACGCATAATATACCCCATAATATAATACGCATTGTAAATTCAGTATGCAATTTTCAGTAAGTTCTGTATTTAAGGACACAGCTGTGGTTGCCAGTTTGACAGTTTTCCTGCTCAAAACATCATATATTAAATAGAATATATTTTCCCATTTAACGCTATACCAGTGACTAAATCAATACAGCTTACTTGTCTCCTTGTCTTTGCTTCTGTTTGTGCCACTTCTCTTTGTTGTGTCTTCACTCAGGGAGTTTCTGGGCCAAGGCTGGATGAAGATGGACAAGAATGAAAGAACTCCTTACATCATGAAGACCAGCCAACATTTTAATGATGTGGGGGCAATAAAACCTTGCATTTTTTTTTTCTTAGAGTAAACTTATCATTTGCGATATTGTGTGTCTTGTTATATGTTACTCTTTTTCACTCTCTGTGTGTAGATGAGTAACCTGGTAGCCTCACAGATTATGAGCCACACAGATGTAGGCTCCAGGTCGAGCTCCATAGAGAAATGGGTGGCCGTAGCTGATATTTGCCGCTGTCTGAACAATTACAACGGTGTACTGGAGATCACCTCTGCCCTGAATCGCAGTGCCATCTACAGGCTGAAAAAAACCTGGGCTAAAATCAGCAAACAGGTCAGGGGCTGGCATTGCAACATGTTCACTCATTCTGCCTGTGTGATGAACTCAGTGAAAGTGTGGAGCTGCAGAGAACAGATTACAGATTACGCATCATTAATCCCGTGTCCGGCTGAGACAAGCTGGATTTACTTTGTGACTTCTTCTTTTGTCTCTGTGGACAGACGAGAGCACTCATGGATAAGCTCCAGAAGACGGTGTCATCGGAGGGACGATTTAAAAACCTGAGGGAAACCTTGAAAAAGTGAGATTCTGGTCACACCTTCTGACTGGTTAGAAGGTGTTGATTAATTTTCGACAATAGCAGCTCTGACGGTTTATGTTAATGTGCTCGTTCTAATATACTATCGTTTCTATAGTAACAGCTTACACAGGGACTTGTATGGTAGATGCTCCACATAATCTGATTACTACTACTACTACTACTACTAGTAAATAATAATAATAATAATAATAATAATAATAATAATAAAAATAAATTCCGATACAGGAGTCTTTAGGACAGAGCGATTTGCGCTTTCCTGTTTCTTGGCAACATGATCAGCTGCTTGTTTTTTTTTTTTTTCCAAGAGAAAAAAAGAGCGGCTGGTAAGGGAGTGACTGTTTATAGCTGTTATAACCTAAGTGATAACTAGAGCTAACTTGACTAGTGGGTGTTCCGCAACATTAAATAAAATTACAAACTGATTTTAAAAAAATCTGATGCACCATTCTTTAATTAATAAATGTAATCGCTGGCAAATCGCTGTGGTATAAGAGGAATACAACATTTCAGGACATCCTGCTATAGAAAAATAATGCACTTCAGGGTAGTAAAAGCTACATCACACAACCCGGTCACTGATTATTTTTCTAGAACAGCACACCCCATTATGTTTAATTCCTTGCATATTTCGCTACTTATTTTTCCATGTGTTGTGTCTGCTCACAGCTGTAATCCACCATGCGTCCCTTATCTGGGCATGTACCTGACAGACCTGGCGTTTATTGAGGAAGGAACCCCAAACTTTACTGAAGAGGGTCTGGTCAACTTCTCAAAGATGAGAATGGTAAACTAAAACAGGACTTGTTCATGTTCACAACTCAGTTGTCAGTTGTCATGATTATACACTGGCTTTAGAGTGCTCACGGTTATACGAACATTTGTACTGGTTTACCAACAGATATCTCATATTATCCGTGAGATCCGACAATTCCAGCAAACTCCTTACAGAATTGAGCACCAGCCGAAGGTGAGTGGTTTGAGCACCAGCTGAATTCGTGACTGGATATTCGATCCGTCTTCACATCTATAAGGAATGCATTTCACAAATTTGAGTAGAAGCTTGACCAGATGCCACTGGAAGTAATTACACAGTGACAACTTTTTGTTAACTAAAATTTTTTTAATATAACTGTGGGATTCATGTTCAAAATTATACCCTAAAATACACAAAATATAGCTGATAAATTTAGTATGCACTTAAGGAAATTGACACAACTGGCTTTAATATATATTTAGCACTTTAGACCGTGGTATGTGCTCAAATAGATGTAATGTATCGTAGCAGTTTTTTTTTTTTAAATCTGGTGGTGTTGTTCAATTCAGTTTTATTTGTAATTCTTGTTCTCGTCAGGTCACACAGTACCTGCTGGATAAGGCCTTGATCATGGATGAAGACACACTGTATGACTTGTCTCTAAAGATCGAACCCAGGCTTCCTGCTTGACCTGCAGACTTGACATCAGACCTCCGACTACCAAACATGCTTCTCTTTCACAGGCTTTACTGACGCCATGATGTTTGCCATGGTAAAGCGTTACCAGTGTGGAGAATAAGGAGTAAACGAATAGCAAAAAAGTCATAGGTTGAAGTTTGCTGAAGATAAATAAGACATGAGCTAAGTCCACTGCCACTGTGTTGCGAGTCAAGGACTGTGAGTGTTCAGGTGAAAGCAGTGAACATGTGGTGGAGAGAATGGAGAGGAAATGTAGCATGTACAGCAGCAGAACTCTATCCCGGAGGAGAGTGGTTCAAGTACTGTTTTCCCATAGCTTATGCTGGTAAATTTGTGCGTGTTTAAGATTGTGGGTTCTGTCTTTCTCCCTCGTCTCTCCAAGTCTGATGTCTCCGAGCCACATAGCAAATAAGGACATGCTTGGTACTTCCATTTGTTTGTCATTTTGCCAGTCTCAGTACATTTATGTCTGTTTTGCAGTGAACCAAAACAGTAGCTTGTTATTTAACGGCTGAGTTTGTCAGGGGAAGGAAGTGGAATGTACAGTAGCTCTTTACAGATTCTAGCAGGTCACAGATTACATTTAATGGAGATGGTGCTTCATAAAAGTATATATGCTTTGTTTTTGATCCTCTTGAATGATATAATGATAAATTAGTTATACAAAATGAATAATTATTTAATAATTACATAATATATACACATGATTATACAATATTGATTGAGTGTGCATAAGGTGCCTTCTTGACACAGTTCATAAATGTTGATGTTTCCAGCACAATTATTAAATGGCAGTGCATTTTGGCCGCTATAGCAACTTGATATCAAACACTGCTAATTGATGTCAGATCGTGATTTTAGAATTTAGCTTTAAAATTATTCAAGCATTCGTTGGTGGATTCGGATCACAGAGTTATATAAAAAGCTGAAAAGAAAACCAATAGCCATTTTATACGGTATGACTATAACCCAGTAGGCTATTGCCAATATGATCTGTTGGTGTACACAATTTATTACCCTCCTCTAACCTGTGCACACAACTATAGGACCACAGCTGAGCAGATATTATTTGGCTGGTGGACCATTCATAGTTCAGTAATATCTAATAATAATATCTAATATCTATAAATAATAATTACTAGTAATATCTTGCCAGCAAAAGATGGGCTACAGTCGGTAAATGTACAACTACCAAATTCACCTTTATGTTCAGTGAACCTGATAAAATGACCATTGAGTGCACGAGGAAGGTCTATAAATAATGGTGTATCTTTGCCTCTCATTAAAAGGTGATATACAGTGAATAAATTAAAAAATATATATATATATCTTTGGGAGGGGATCAGATTGTAGCATTTCATTAAGCACAGAAATAATGCTTAGGTCGTTTTGCACTCTGTTATCATTAGAGCTGATCACATGATGAATGCTAATCGAGGGATGACTGATTGTGAAAATATTTCAGTTCTAAATGCAGAAAGGACCCAGACTGGTCTTTTGTTACTGCCACCAGTTTGGGGTAGCTGCTTGATTCCTTTCACTACATTACACTAAAATGATTGTTTCAGTCTTTTAATTGTTTTGCATGCAACAGATCATGTTTGCATGCTTGAAAACTACATGGGATATGTTCTGTGTTGAAGTTTCACAGCTGTATAGTCTTTCTTCAAACCTCAGAAGAACAATAGATGACTTTCCAGTGGACTGCACTTTTTTCACCCTTTATGCTCATGAAAGCTGGAAATTTCATATGCATATGCTGGCAGAGAGCTGTCAATCTGGCCATAAATATATTACCACTGTGCTATACGAAGACAATATTATTTTTGTCTGACAATTTTATTCAGATTGATTTCTCTTTTTTGAGTGTGTGGGTGTATACAGTGAAGACAAACGAGGCAGGTTATAGTAGTGTATGGGTTGCACTTTCAGCAATGTAGCGTTGCTTACCTGAGTGTGTTATAGTAATATTTATTTCTTGACATATTTATTTGACCTTTTCTGTATATAGTATGTCACACATGGGATTATGTTATAGTGGTTTTTATTATTAAGATTACGTAATACTTTGATTTTGCAATGACTTTTCAAGCACTTCTAGTGTACTGTTCTACTTTGCAAAACCAGACAAAAGAAATGTAGCATATCTGATTGGATTTCTGTCATTTATCTTGCTTTTTTTTTTTTCTTCTTTTTTCAATTAACAGATGTATGTAATGTGCATCTTGGCATAGCATTGCTGTTGTGTGCTGCATGTTGGTGCATGTCTAAGCTGGACATGTATGTATAGCTTCAGCACTACAGTTCCAGGCTTTCATATGAAATAAAACTTCATGCTCACTGGGAGTCCTGTCTTTTTTTTTTTTCCGGAGAGCTACTGCCACCTAGCGGTTTAAACCAGCATAGCCATGTGCTGAAATAATTCTTTCATTCCTTTCAGCCTTGTATTTCAACCTATACTATACTACACTACCCTATGCTACTCTATACTATACTATACTATACTATACTATACTATACTACTTTACACTACACTATACTACACTATACTATACTACACTACCCTATGCTACTCTATACTATACTATACTATACTACACTATTCTACCCTGTACTACTCTACACTGTACTATATTACTAGGGCTGCACAATATATCGAAAATATTGGAAAATCGCATATGTAAATATCGCGATATGCATATCGCAAGGGCTTGCGATAACTGAATGATTTTAATACTGTTAAGAAAAGTCAAAGTTTTAGGGTGACACAGATAGCAGAGTTTTTAAATTTTATATATATATATTTATTTAAATATTATATATATATATAAAATTGATTTTACACACTTATAGTATTATCATATCGCATACCACATTTTTCTTCAATATCGTGTAGCCCTCTATACTATACTATACTATACTATACTATACTATACTATACTATACTATACTATCCACATAAAAGCAATACTATAATGGACAAATGCAGTGATAGTCTGTGGTAGATACTTTATAGCAAAGCCTGAAGGCGCACGAGATTTTGGAACACACATAACTGTGCCAGCTTCAGCTGAAATGTGTTTGGACACTTCATGTACAATGCAGTTTGCAGGTTCCCATAAATCCTGAGGTAGGTTTAACTAGAAACAATGCTGCACCAAATTCACCACTTTTAACATAAGCTTTATAAATTGTGTAGGAAAAGTATCAAAATAAATGAAAAAAAAAACTACCTACAGCACCTGCAAAACAGCATTTTTGACTGTACAACTATAACTACACTTTAATTTGAAATATAATCATTAAAATTCTTCAAACATCGTATTGTTTTTGCATTAGGTGTGAATCCATTTAACATCCCATACTTGAAACATCCATAAGTCATCCAATATTGGTTATGAAAAAATGTATATTTTTTGTGTCCCACAACATTCGCTCAATCCTGTTACCTGAACACATTCACCCCTATAAATTATTTGGAATATTCCATAAGTCACATGTTCAACAGGAAGTTGCACGATCCCAGTTTCCTGAAGATCATGAGATAATCCTTTTTTCCTTTATTTTCAATGTGTTTGTGATATTGACTGATGAGGTGGTCACTCTGGAAGTACAAGCCTGTTACCCAAATTATAGATTAGAAACAAAATTATTAAAGAATAGCATCATTTTAAGTAAATCATTAGAATGTCTTTAATGTCCTCATGCCATTAACATGGCTTATAGTCATGTAAATAGTTTGACTCTGCTAACGTTTTAATTCTAAGCTAAAAAAAAAAAAAAAAAAAAAAAAAAAACTCAACCTTGTTACCTTTAGTCCAATTACTCATTTAAGATCAAAATTCAGCCACCCATTAAAGTATGTCAGTTTGAGCTACTGAGAAATCCTATTTGAATGTGTACAAGTAGCAGCTACATGTAACTTGAGTACATGTGACACTTCAATAATTTAGGGATGTCTTTAGCATACCACTGAGATTAACTTTAGTACTGTTAACAGGACAGTGTGTTCTGATCTAGTCTCCGTGACGTGGCATGTCCCAGTGGCTCTGAAACACTCTTTCAGCTTTCCTTTTTTGCTCAGATATGATCCCAGTGACCGCTATCAACTCTCTGCTGGCTATGCTAGTTTTAATGTAGGCCATATTTCACTGACAGGTTGACCTTTTTCTCTCTCACTCAGTCTCACTCATTTTCTCCTTCTCCTCCTCATTTTGCTCATCTCTTTGTTTTGTACTGAAGGCAAAAGGAGCTTCGGGCTTGTCTGGAGCTAGAAGCTTTTACACGTCTGTCATCTAGAATCGATGTTCCCAAGTTCCCAATGTTCCTCTCAGGTAACATACTAGCAAACATGAATGCAGCGAAAAGGACAATTCCAATTCCAGTATGACTGAAAATAACACGTGTGTGTGTGCTGTGCTAAGTGCTTGAGACACTAGACTGTTAAATCCACGCTACAAATCATCCTTGATGTCCTCCCTGGGAACTAAAATTGGGATCCAAGATAAAATGAGCTGGACAGAAGTCAGCAAGATGATTGCCAAGGTTCAATCATTCATTCATCTTCAGCAACCACTTTATCCTGGTCAACGATGCGGGTGATCCAAAATCTTGGCAAAACACGGCTTGAGGAATACAACCAGGATGGGATGCCAGTCCATCTCAGGGCACCATGTACACAGTCATTCAATACTAGAGTCAATTTAGCGTAGCTGATCCACCTACCAGCATGTTTTCAGGAGGTGGGAGGACTGCCAAGGATCAAGAACAGAAAACTTAGTATGTGCAATAGGATGCAAAGTTCAACAAAAGAAACCAAGGCCAAAAGAGTCGTGTCTTCACGAGTTAGCTATATAAAATATATTCAGTTTTATGGCAACAATGTTCACATACTGCTGAACTGTAAGAGTGCCTCCCTCTATTAGTCAGGTGACTGTAAAGTGTGGTATATGCCAAGAAGATGCACTATCATCACTGATGTTCTGTATAGACCTCAATCCCCTCAGCCATATCATGAGTAAGTGTATGGGTAGTGAATTATACTCTATAAGTCCCAACTTATTATTTGGTTATTCATCTTAAAGCATAATACTAAATACCAAGTACCAAATTTCCCCTTCGGGATCAATAATCTATTCTATTCTATCTAGTACAACTATGGTTTATATAGTATGTACAGTGAAACAAATAGAATATGTACCTGTAGGTAGTTACAGAGTGGTGAATGTGAGTCCGGGGTAAGCAAAAAACAGCAGTGATGATAAACGTGATAACATTTAAGAAGCTACAGATAGTATCAGGACTAAAAGATGAACTAGAGAGACCTCTTTCCTTTAGCTTAGGTCCTTGGCTTGAAGCAGATGTTTACACCTCTTTGTATCTGTCAATACCTGTGACTGTATTTGTGCTCTTTCTCCAAATGTGTCCATCACTATATTTAAACATAAACCTGATCACCTAGTGAGCTTCTTCTTTTACGTCTTAAATAATATTAATTTGAAGATTAATCTGTTTGATATTATTGTCTCTTTGGTGCCTGTGATTTTAGACCTTTAGGTCACGGAGACCTGTTCACGAATATCTTAATATGACAGACTGTAGTGAATGCAGCAGCATGATGAATGTGAGAGAGACAGACAGGGAAGCTTTTTGGAGGGTGGAAAATTACCTTGTGGAGAGCTCTCTGTGTGTGTACGTGACTGCGTGTGTATCCAGTATGTGTGGAAAGACCATGAGGCTTTGACCGAGCTGAGAAGCAGAAAGCTCAAGGGCAAAGTGTCCTGACAGTAGGGAGGTGCGTAGGCCCTCACATGCTGTCAGTAGAAATAGGATTGGCTGTTGGGATGAGCTCTTATTGCCAGAGTGGCCCAGTGAAAGCTCACTAGCTGCCTGCTGGAGCTACCTGCTGGACTGTGTGTGTTAGGACCTTTCCCCTTCTCTCTAAAGGTGAGTACAAGAAATCAAACAACTTTCATATTGGGCGACTGGATAGTGAATTATTTCACTGGATTTTTTTTTTAAATGTATGATTTATAGTGAAGTGTTACTATCACTTGGATAGGATGAGCAGGATAGAGGATTATGGCCACAGTAATCAGCGTGTTCATGTTCTTTTTCCAGTATTATTGTGTATTCACATTAATTCATTTATTTTTAATGACTTCATCACTGATTACTCTGTAATAATAAAATACAACTGTACATTCTTAAGAATGTCCTTCAAGGATTCTTTAAAGATTCATTGGATAATTAACGGTTCTTATCCTCCTTAAAGGGTTCAGTGTGGGCCACTTTCTGGTAGAGAAACACTGTTGTAAAGTTCTACAAATTATTTTTAAGGCTTCCCGCAGATTGACCCCAGGTATCAAACATAAATATGTATAACATATAACCACAAAGATTGACATGTTCTCAGAGCTAAGAGGAATCCAATCCTTTCTGAACTGTTGGGCTACTTCAGTTTAGACGTCTCAATGCTGTTGGTTAACTCTGCACCAGGGCCTCATGCTCCCACCAGGGCCTCTCTCTCTCTCCCTCTCATGTCTGTCTGTAAGCCCCTCTGACCGATTTAGAATGTCACTGTAGATCATGTGGTCAGTTGAATTAGAGCCAGCAGGGACTTGGCAGTAATTCCTAATCTACACCTGTTGCCATAATACTGCCTTCCCTGCTCAGCTCAAGCATAGGACAGCACTTGTCTTTGACCAGGATTATTAAAACTTCCTGAAGCAGTTTTATAATAACGTCATAATCATGATGTAGATGTGCATGCTTGTCCATGACTGGGTGCCATCATTTTTTAAATTTTAAAACCTAATCTTGGTTGGTGTAACGTCTAAGTATGCAATGACTTTCATGAAAAGTCAAGGCTGTGTGAATGTCTTATGCCAAACTGAATGGTACAAAACACACAGGCCTAGGACATCTATGGCCCTGTGAAATTTGTGATGGCATATGTTATCATGACATGAAATTCAAAGGAACATATGACACATGGGGAGTTGATGCCCCAAAAACAGCAGAGAATATGCATATGAAATGATTTAGATGTAATTATTTTTAAAAAGAGAATTCCATAGAGCTCCTTAACACGGATTTATTTTACGGACATAATCCAACTATTCAAATATTATGCTCATTATTCAAATTTGTAGAATATTATTCTGGCTTTTTATTGGAGCATAAAGCTTTTCATTCCTGAAGTTTCAGCTGACAGAACACATAAGGTCCAATTATCTATAGTCCTACTTGTTTTTGAGTTATTTGGGTTTGAATGAAGCCCATTCAGTTAAACTGACCAGTCAAATAGCAACAAAAATCCACAGTAATAAATGTAATAACTTTGCTAATGATGGGTTTTGATTTCTGTCAAACAACAACAACTAAAATGATGTACCCGCTGCCTATGCTTCATGGTTCACTTTGAAAACCACTGTAGTAAACTATGCGTTTATTTTAAAATGCTTTCCTTAGTAGTCAGGTGTTCCACAAAGATCCTCTGCCTCATCTCGTGCTGACCTTTCCAGAGGTTTGCGGATCTGGTTGGACACCTCTCTTAAACATTTCGATCCAATTACTCCCAGAGCAGCTCCGTTGGGTTAAGGTTGGCTGACTCGGCTGCCCATTTCATTACAGACAGCACTATCACCTTCCTCTCCAAAAATCTCTTGCACAGCTTTTAAAAAAAAAAAAAAAGAAAAAAAGACAATATGGCTTGGAATCGTTGGCAGGCAGTGTATATTACGGTTGCCATTCCAATTATCTAGCTACACTCTTTTAAAAAAATGTTAAATCTAGCATCCTAAAGCTTCCTCAGTTTGTCTCTCTAGGGGAAGCCTTAAAGATCCTAAGCTAAGTTAAACTCTACAGTAGAGTGTTTCCTTATCAATAAATGTAAAAGGAAGCTTTAGGAAGCTAAAAGCCCTTCAATATCAGAAGACAGAAGAGGACTTACATTGCCTTTGTTAAGGAAAAGTTCAAAAGGATACTAATGGTTTTAATAATATAAAAAAAATGTCCCTAGTACAAGACAAGTATTTCTCTGCACTTCACTCAGGTTAGAGTTGACAGGACATCTGAGCAGTAAGGATGGCCAGCACCTTCACTCGATTGCTGTCCAGCCGTACCACGACTATGCTCGTGGCTAGCGTGGGCGCTGGCACCCTGGCATCCGGCTATCTGATGAATGAATCTGGTGTCTCTGCTGCTGAAAGGAAGATGCTTTATCCACCGAGGTGAGGGGTTTATAACTGGTGTCTTTACTTACATATAAGATCCTTTTCAGAATTAAGGGCCACTGCAAATATAACTGAATCACACACATGCTAGAAATTAACCCCACAGATAAAAACATTGACAAATCAAATTTCTGCTATTCCAACCTATAATTCCAAACTTAAACTAGTTTCATTGATGAAGGCCATTAGAGATCAAATTAGGTCAATCATGTCATTTCACCTAGGCCTAAGACCACTGTGTGAAATGGTCAGCTTATATATTAATATATATCCTGAGGAACTTTGACACACTTGGATTATATTTATGGGTGTTATAGGTCACTTCCACTGAAAGAAAGTCACACTCTTCTCCACTGTTCCTGCCAAACTTTACATGCACGGAAATATGGTCCTATTTGAGGAGGCCTGGAACTACATGTACTGTGTGCTCCACACACATGCTGTACTATATGATAGGAATTAAACAAAACGTGCTGGTTGTTTTTGGTTGCAGTCCATATTTGGTTTATTAATTCATGTATTCCATCTAAAATAATGCCATATTACTTAAAAAAAACAATGAAAAAATGATTGCTCTGTCTATAGCCGGTTGCTTTAAGATCTTGGTTTAAGATCTCAGTCATCAGATGTATGCATGAAAATTTTCCTATTACATTTTTTTGTACACTATACATCTATATTGCATAGCGCCGACTACCCAGATCTGCGCAAGCACAACAACTGCATGGCATCTGCTCTGACCCCTGCCATCTATGCTCGGCTGAGGGACAAGCTCACTCCAAACAACTGGTCTCTGGACCAGTGCATTCAGACTGGCGTGGACAACCCTGGGCATCCCTTCATCAAAACTGTAGGCATGGTGGCAGGTGACGAGGAGAGCTATGAGGTGTGTTAGCTATTTACTGCAAGCTTGGCATGTTATGATTATGCATCCCTTGGCATGTTATGATTCTAGCTGTTTATAGAGAAAAGACAGTTTAGTTTTTTTCACCTGGATGGCCTATTTCTGTATAGTAATAAGCTGAGTATTTGGGCTTGTAGTAAGCCTATTTTTGACCTGTGTTAATAAATGGTGTTGTAATCCTCAGGTGTTTGCTGACCTTTTTGATCCAGTCATCAAGGAGAGGCACAATGGCTATGACCCCAGGACCATGAAGCACCCAACAGATCTTGATAGTTCAAAGGTAGAAGATACTCTTCTCTCAGTTTAGAGGCTAAAGGGATCATTACTTTGATTCGACAGTGTTCCAAACTGAATTCTGACTGTAATACAGAATGTCGCTGTCTGGTGCAGATCACCTCCGGGATATTTGATGAGAAGTATGTGCTGTCATCCCGTGTGCGCACTGGCCGCAGTATCCGTGGCCTCAGTCTGCCCCCAGCCTGCACACGCTCTGAACGACGTGAAGTGGAGAGAGTGGTCATCCAGGCCTTGTCTGGACTAAAAGGAGATCTTACAGGCAAATACTACAGTCTGACTGAGATGTCTGAAAAGGACCAGCAGCAACTTATCGATGTAAGCCATTACATGACATTAAGATCAGTTGAATGTAACATACACAGACATCCTTCAACATCCTTCAATAACATTTGAATATCACTGATTCTCAGTATCTACCTTTCATATCATTACAACCGGCAAATTATTTCAAGGGATCTTGAAATATCCCTTTCAGACCTTTTTTTTTAAAATATCACTGTCCTTCATGAAGTTTTCCATACTCCCTAACACAAACATTGCTGCTCTTGTCGCATGCTGGTTCATCGCAGGAGCACTTTCTTTTTGATAAGCCAGTGTCTCCTCTACTCACTGCGGCTGGTATGGCCAGAGACTGGCCTGATTCTCGAGGCATTTGGTAAGGAATAGTTATTAGTGGTTAATGTGTAGTAACAGTAGTCTGTAGTACACAGTTTTATAGGCTGAGATTGTAATATAAACTTTGCTGCTGAAGTATTACAAGATTATCATGAGAGACCTGTTCAGCTTCAACCATAGAGCTCAGAGATCAGCTGGCTGTGGGACATGATGGTGTGTACTGTTGTAAGGAGTGAATCAATAAAGGAGTGGTGGGATGTGGTCTGACACACAGAGGAGTTACTGTTACTACCCCGAAGTTGACTACATTAGTGTAACAGTATGTCCCGAAGTGCTTTATTCCTTTTATACCACAGCATTTTGCCAATTATTACAGGCTTTTATTAATTAAATAAATTTTTTCTTTATTTAGTTACATTTAATGTTGTGAAGCATTCACAAAACAAGTTTGTTCCTGTTATCATTTATGTTATAGCAGCTATAAAGTCGTTTTCTCACTAGCCTCTTATTTTCTTTCTTGACATTAGTAAAATAAAATAAAAAAATTCAACTTGTTGTGTTTACCGAGTACTCACAAAGCCCTCCCGTCGAGAAACTTAAAGTTATAGCTTTACCTCTGACTGTTACAGAGCACTGAAACTGGAGACTCCTTCCAAAAAAACTTCACCATATTAACAATTACATGTGGAACATCCACCATACAAGTCCTTGTGTAAGTTGTTACTGTAGAAATGACATCGTATTAGAACGAGGAAAATTAATATACACCATGCAGCTGGTACTACTGTCTGAGCTGCTGTTATAGAAAATGAATCAAAACCGTCCGACCAATCAGAATCAAGAATTCAACAGCACTGTGGTAGAATTAAGAGACATTTTGCAGTTTTTGTGACCCTGCCCTTTTTTGTTCAACCCCTTCCTCACCTTTGTTTCTAATTGGTCTGTTCATCCCAGGATCACTTCCTATTTGACAAGCCTGTCTCACCCTTGCTGACTTGTGCAGGGATGGCTCGTGATTGGCCTGATGCCAGGGGAATCTGGTATGGTGCATGAGACTTGCACCACCAGACTGCATGCACATGTGTGTGTTATATTCTAAACATGTATGGATCCACTATTAGTATTGGGGTTGGTATTGATCTGAAACACTGGATAGGTTTTGAATAGGATTTGACATACAGTATTTTGTCATTTTTAATGCATGTGATGTTGACATAACGTAGATCATGAATGTAGAAAACAGACACAGATTATCCTACAGAACTCTGTCGGTACGCCTATGTTGTTTCGCAAAAACCTGGCAACGAAAGCTTGCAGATAGTTGTCGTGGTTACTAAGAGTTTCTGATCAGGATCGGGTGTCAGTCAATACTCACAACTCTGACATCAGTATCATATTGAAAGTGGAAAAATGTTATTGGTGCATACCTGTCAAATTACTGTGTTGTGGTCCTGACAGATAACTCAAGATGTAATCGTTCTTCTGATATGTTTGACATATGAGTCTGATATATGGCATGCTAATAAGAAATTTTGTGAGATGAAATCTAGACTTGTTATTTGAAATTCTAAATCTGATAGATACGTATTCTCCCAGGCACAACAATGAAAAAACATTCTTAATCTGGATCAATGAAGAGGACCACACCCGCGTCATCTCCATGGAGAAGGGTGGCAACATGAAGAGAGTCTTTGAGAGATTCTGCAGGGGACTAAAAGAGGTATCACTGAGCACAAGATAATCGTGTTCCTTTTGTTAGCCGGACAGC
The DNA here is from genome assembly GCA_022985145.1 of Pangasius djambal. Classification (NCBI taxonomy): domain Eukaryota; kingdom Metazoa; phylum Chordata; class Actinopteri; order Siluriformes; family Pangasiidae; genus Pangasius; species Pangasius djambal. Next base: position 6,909,405 of record CM040998.1, read on the forward strand.
TATATGATTTTGTCTCGGATTATTTTCTCATAGGTTGAGAGGCTGATTCAGGAGAGAGGCTGGGAATTCATGTGGAATGAGCATCTGGGCTACATCCTGACGTGCCCCTCCAACCTGGGAACTGGACTAAGAGCTGGTGTCCATGTGCGCCTGCCTCTCCTTAGCAAGGTACTGAGAGCTGAATCATGCATGAATTGTTTGATTATAGAATCAAGTGATTCTTACAACCCTCCTCATCAAGGTACTGAGAGCTAAATCATGCATGAATTGTTTGATTATAGAATCAAATGATAATACAGTCCTCCTCAGAAAGGTACTGCAAGCTGAATCATTTGATCGTAAATTCTGATTATAATCTGATTCTAAAATCTGATTTCTGAATAATGAACTCTAAATCAAACTGACCATCATTTAGCCAAATCTCAGACTAATTAATCAGAGTTATGGTGCATTGTGAACATTCTATAAGAATGTAATTCATGTCTTTACTACCTCAGGACCCCCGGTTCTCTAAGATCCTGGATAACCTCAGGCTACAGAAGCGTGGCACAGGTGGGGTGGACACTGCTGCTGTCGGTGATGTCTTCGACATATCTAACCTTGACCGTCTGGGCAAGTCTGAGGTAAATATCCTGCCCGTGACTTAGGACAAAATCTTCACCCAACACCTTAATAAGATTGATCAGTGGAAATGGTAAATCCTCAGACTGGAGGGCAGACTAAGTCTATTATACTGGAAGATGAAGGATAATCAGAGGGCACACAGAGACAGACCCATTACGAGCACACTCTCGCAGTCACACAACATATTGACGTATTTGTGACAGCTTGCCAAGATATTTCAATTCAAGTTCACACCAGTGTCGATCTAAAAATATCCTGTCCACATGGAAAACCATTCGATAATGCACAAGTCACTGAAATGGTATAACGTGGTTGGCTTCTTATCCCGTGATTCCTTGTGGAATTTAGTGTTATACTTAATCTGTGTGTGGAATAAATCACCATATAACCACTGCAGTGTTTTTAAGGCAGACGTGCACATAAGAGGAGCTCAAAGCTTTCCTTCGTTTCAGGTCGAGCTTGTTCAGTGTGTGATCGATGGGGTCAACTTTCTGATTGAATGTGAGAAGAAACTGGAGAAAGGCCAGGACATCAAAATCCCAGCACCCATTGTTCAGTTCAGGAAATGAGCATCTTCCATCTGAGTATGTCCAGTTGGGAGATAGGCTGATGAGAAACCCACAGGCCATGCCCTCTGCAATCTCCACTACTACTGCAGGTCTTACTGGAAATCTCGTTCCAATAAATCCTCCTAATAAAACAGCTCTGTGGGTTTGTGGATTTTGTCTAGAGCCTTGGAACGGTAATGCAATGGGTAAAATGGTTTCAATGTGTAGTAGTCAAGTCTACAGGTTAAACACATCTGTGACATTGATATATATATTTTTATATAATAGCACAGAAATGCACAGGAAGAAAGAACACATTAGATGAATGAGTTATGGGGAATATTACGACATTATGCTCTTTCAAAACAGCTGAAAACAAAACCAATTATTCTTTTCATTTACACTATTTTCTTTTGAGATTTTTGCTCCGCTGTACATGTGAAAGCTGGGATTTAATTCTGTTATACAGTACTTACCTAAGCTAATTACATTTTGGCTAGACAGCTAAAGAATATTGTAACAATGTCTACGTCCTTGCAAACATGCTTCTTTAGACAGAGTATGTGATGGCTGGTAGTATCCAAATAGTCAAATAATTGATAATAATAAGTTAACTTATTGGTGGTTTAAAAGGTTTGGTCTGAGATCAAATGTGCAATACACTGCACTGTATACACAGGGGCAATAGATTCTTTCCTTGCTATTTAATTCACCTGGATTCGATTACCCTATTTCCTATCATTTACACTGCACATTGTATCTAATACAGTGTGTTAATGAACAGTTATACCGGTCCACACACCATGACCTAGCCTGTCTTGTCTAATCAGCACAAAGCTAAGACTTTCTACTGGGCTGATTTCCTTTCCTGCAAGTGGATTAATGACGTGTGCCTCATAATACCATTACAGCCCACAGCAGAGGGCACATGCTGTGGCATGGGGTGGAGGAAGAGTAGTATGTGTGTCCAAGGAGATGACCAGCCGTTGAACTATGACCAGCCGTCCTTCTCTAATGCAGTGCTAATCACAAATCAGTGCATTATGGTGACTTTTCGACTAAGTGGTTACGACGCTGTGTGCCATTTAGAGTGACTATTAGCACGTAGCCCAGAGGCTTGATGTGAATCCAGGTGTATTTTTAGTAGGCTATTGTGTGGCACTGTGGGGAAGGAAAGAGGAAGAATGCTGTTTTAGTAATGGTCACCAGTGTAGTAAGCAATGTAAGCTGTATATATAAATAATACAGTATATTATATAGTTGCAGTTTTCTATATACAGAAAGAACTGGAAACATGTTATTAAAGAGCTTTTATTTAATGACCTCATATTTCCTTACAGAAAAGTCACATGAACATCACGTGTGAATGATTTACACATTTATGCATTTGGTTATTAGACACTTCACATGTTATATTTCACCCATTTTTCACATGCAGAACATGTTTTTAATTTCATGTCATTTCCCCCATATTTATTCATTTTTCACATGTAATCTCGGCCTATGTGTTTTTTTTTTCAATCCACATTTTCACATGTTAATTTTTCACATGTAGTGCATGTGGCTTTTATTTTCACGTGTGATTTCTCACATGCTTGATTTATTTTCTCATTAATGCTTGACGTGTGGTTGCATTTTTCAGCTATGATTTTCTCACATGGTCACAAAATGCACTTTCATTTGTTCTTCACATGCGATCACATATGATTCATATAATCACATGTGAAATGTATGAGGTTATCACACAGAAGTTGTCAGGAATAAGTGAAAGCAAGAGGAAGCTTATGCAGACGACGCCATACTATGCTAAGTTTTGAACTATGGTCTCTGAACTGTGGCATTACAATGAAATTCATATTAATAATATTCCAACTTAATATTATAACTCGCACATTCTTTGATTTTTTTTCCAAACAAATTTATGCCAGGGCTATTGGTTTGTATATATTATGTAAAGTGCAAGTGATAGTTTCCATGAAAGAATTTTCATTTTGTAATTCCTGATGAGGCAGATTTATCAAGCTTGTGTGCTGCTGACTGACTGTCAGGAAACCAGCAGGTGGCAGTAAGTAAACATGAGAAAAACACTAATTCTCGCTACACTTGCTATAGACAAACACACTGTCAGATATGCTCAGTCTTAACAGGCCTAACAGGCAGGATTATTACCTAGATTTGATGCAGATTATTCAGATAAACACACTGTGAAAAATCCATCATAAAATCATAAAGCAGCACCTAGCTGTGATTTAAATAACAACATAACAGAACAGATACAATTTTACATTCAGGGTTTTATATTCTTCTGTGTGTTATTTTATATCTGTTTCATCGCAGGTGCAATTAAATGTAATGCATTTGTGCAGGATA
>CM040998.1:6915446-6978044 GCA_022985145.1 Pangasius djambal
GCTGTTTTTTATATAATTATTTAGATTATTTAGATGCATCCTTTAAAGGATTTAAAGGATGAAAATGACCCGAGAATGGAGTACTCTAACGATGTGCTATACTGAGTTAAGTCTCAGCCTTGCAAAACAGCTACCAAACACAATACTTTTTGTTTCCTGTGACACACTGCCCAGATATTACAACGTGTGTCATATAGCACATGCCAGCACAGGCTATTTTCTGACAGCAAATATGATAAGAAAGGACATCCTTGAATCCTCATATAGTCAGTTTCTAATGGTGCAGGATTAGAAACTGATTAGTAACTGATATTTATGTAGTGCTTTGTGCTGGTGATGTTTGGTACTAATCCTAAGAGCAGTCTGTTCAAATCTCTCAAGCTTCCCACGTGTTCACTCAAATGACCTATTCTTGTAATATATATCCGTATGCTCTTCTATGCAAAGATGGACCATTCTCAATGTTGACGTTACTGAAAATGATTTTATTCACCCATTTACAATAAATTGATATAAACCTGCCCAGGTGTGTTGCATTTGGTAGGATTAACGTTTAAGAAAAAACACATTTCAGTAATAAGCACATACAGTAAGTCAAAACATATCACAAACAGACCAGCAGGTAACAAGAATTAGTTTTATCTACACAGGTATCCTATTCAAGATCATTTTGCGTTATGTAAATTTCCCTTGCTCTTTCTTGCCAATACATGCAGCTGAATCGGATTATTCGAGAATTTACTCATTATACATCTTATTCGTTGCCTGTACAAAATTGGAAAGGAAAAAAAAAAAATCCACACGTGACCCATGCTTTAAACCAATCATAGCATGCAGTACACGTGGCTGCCTTTAACATATATAAAAATGAACATTAATAAATATTTCATCAGTGAAGTAAGCCAACAGCACGCGCTGCTGTTCTTTGTTAAATGATCAACAACAAGCATGATGAATATAAATAAATAAATAATTGTCAATAAATACGAAACCGAATATTAATTGTTAAGGACATTAAAAGAAGAAGAAGAAAAAAAAAGTTAATAAATAACAAATCGTATCCAACACGCGAATTAAAGTATACGTTTTAAAACGTGGATGCTATTACTACTGCGCATGTGCGTCAAACATCGTCCAGATGTTGGTGAGATTCCGCTTTTTTTCCTTTAAGGCTGCCAATTTGTCATTTCACAGTTACGAGCTCGGATCCTGAGTGGCTCTTGACCGTCCGTGAAAATATTCTTTTTTTTTTTTTTTTTTTTTTTTTTTTTTTAACGGGGACGCAAACGATGCTGTGATTAGGTGAAGCTCATGGAGACGGTGTGCTCGAGCGCTTTGCGGCGCAGGGAGGCGATGCTGCTGCCTCTCCACACGTCACTGTCCGGGGAGCTGCACAGCTGAGGCGAGCCGCTCGCGCTGGTCGGGCCGGAGAGCGAGGCGGGCACCATGCCGGGGAACGCGGGCTGGTACAGGTGCGACTGCAGACCCGAGCCGTTCGACGATAGACCGTTGGAAAGGCCCATGGAGTTGGGCGGCGGCGCGCCTCCCAGGCTGCACTGCGACAGCGACTGCGCCATGCCCGGCTGGCGGCCGAGCGACGGCGGCAGCTGCAGCTGAGAAACGCCGGCCATTCCCGCCGCGGCCCAGCGCCCGTCGTTGGCGTGGAACGAGCACAAGCCGTCGCCCATTGCGGCCGTCGGAAACTGCGGCAGGCTGTGTGTGGGCAGCAGCGTGCCAGGAGCGCGGAACACATTCGTCGTCTTCTTGCGCTTCTTCCACTTGGCCCGACGGTTCTGAAACCACACCTGCGCAGGAAAACCAAGCACAATGAGCTCGAATACAGCGCGCTTCTTATACAGAAAAAAACCCCAAAAATCACTCTTAAATCAGCACCTGTGTTTACATGAGTCCAACCAGACACCAGTGAACACTGCAATATGCCACTCAGTGCAGACTGAAATGGTTAATTCATCACTGTAATATCCTCTTAGAACAGGATCAAGTCCACTCCAGTGGAACCCTTAATTAAAGGTTCCATATAAAACCCTACAACACTCCTGTTTCTCCGTCTGAAAGATTACCAGCAGAACCCACAGGAGCCTAAGAACCCTTAATGATCAAATGAACTCTTAAAGAAGCCTTGAGGGTGTAGTTAATACTGAGAACTAATTCAACACTGAGCTTGCTTTCTGGATCAGCTTTGGTGCAGCGCATTTTAAAAATATACGCTCCTGCATCCTTCCCGGAGTCAAGTAGCAAAATATTTTATAGCAAAAATATATTTGATCAATAAAATGTAATAAAATATTTTGGTAAAAATGTGATCACTGATAAAAAAAAAATAGTGAAAATAAATTGAAATACATACACACACACACACACACACACACACACACACACACACACACACACATATATATATATATATATATATATATATATATATACATACATACACACACACACACACACACACACGCGCGCGCGCGATTGAAAGATATATATTTTTTTTCATTCTGCCACCTACATCCGAATGAAATTTTAAGAAAACCACGCCGTTTGAAATGTTTTGTTTCCTGCACGCGCAGATGTAATGCACTCTAACCAAGCCATGTCTCAGCACCGTTTTTGCTTTAATCAAGATTATGTTTTCAAACATAACAGAATATTGAACCTCTGACAAATAATTCATTAAGGGGTCACGAGCGATTCCAAAGCTTGGGTTTGTCAGTGACAGAACGAACTGCTATTTCTTATGCCATCATAAACTGGAGAATAATATTTTGCTGCTTGACTGGAATGAAGACGTTGTGCCTGATAGAGCAATTCCAGAGACAAATGGCTGATGCTCTAGGTGCTTTATCACCTGGGCCGAAAATACATTCAGAAAATAGAAGTGCAATTTTCGAGCCTCTGTGCTTTCTCCTTCTCTCTTTAGAGAAAAACAACGCTGGATATTTGAGCGAGCGAGCGATTTGCTTTGACTAATGATGATTATCGCGTTCAGTATAATTAATCGCAAGTAACATCATTTGGCGACTAATTAGCATCATTCTGACGCTTCTGCAAGCGGCCCACGTCGTTATGGCTAATGTGAGATTTGTTATGATGCGGTAAATTATGAAAATGTTTTTTAAAGTCACAAAATATATTAGGAAAATACTGCGGGAGTGTTAGGAGGTTAGAAAGCTAGGAAGTGGCAATACGTGCATTCAGAACACGGGAAATGACGCAGTAAACAGTGTAAAAAAAGATTAAAAAAATATTTAAATATAAAATATAAAGTATTTAAAAAATATATTAAAATCTGACAAGTTCTTTCTACATTTAAGGAAAAAAATCACTGCAAAATCCAAATTTCTGATTTAACACCTAACGTGCTGAATTAATTCTCTTATATAATAATATTAATAATAATAACAATAACAACAACAACAATAATAATAATCATATATATATATATATATATATATATATATATATATATATATATATATATATATATATATATATATATTTGGTTAAGCCCACGGACATTACTAACACTGCATTTGTACAAATAATAAATAAATAAATAAATAAACAAACAAACAAACAAATAAATGAATGAATAAAAACACAAGCTTTTTATTTAATTTCATTATTTCAAATTCCATTGTCTTGTTCAAATTAACCCTTAAAGCAAATGCATTTAAGCTGCACAGCTGTGTTTTATTAAATTAAACATCTCACCTAGGCCTATGGCACTGTTTGCTTTAATATTTTGTTCTGCTATTTTTTCCAATTTTACTCATATTGCAGGTGAAATATTAAAAAATATAAATAGAAAATATTTAAAAAAAAATGTAAATATGAACTCTCACAGGGTTCAGTTGCTCTTAGCTGTACTCATATAAACACTGTGTTAATTTAGCTCTGTTAGATTTCTATAATAATAATAATAATAAATAATAATAATAATAATAATAATAATAATAATACGCTGCTTAGCAAAACAATGATGAAATGGTTCTTTTGCATGTCTGAGGCTTGGTGTTTTTGTCTCACCTGAACTCGGGACTCTGTTAATCCGATTCTTAGGGCCAGTTCCTCTCTCATGAAGATATCAGGGTAGTGGGTTTTTGCGAAGCTTCTCTCCAGCTCGTTAAGCTGCGCCGGTGTGAAGCGGGTCCGGTGTCGTTTCTGTTTCTGCTGACTCTGCTGTCCACCCGACTGACTCGAACCTTGCTGTTGCTGCTGTTTGTCTTGCTCCTTGGCGCCGACCTGCTGCATGCCGCTGGGGTTTGATCCGCCATTGCTTATCTCTTCCCCGGGGAGCAGCGTCGCGCCCTCGACCGCGTCCGGTCCGGAGCTCAGGTCGCCCGGGTGTCCGCTGTCCGCGCCGAGTCTGCACTTTAACGCCTCCCTGTGGCCCAGCAGCTCAGCCGCCGCATCCTTCATCCCTGCAAAACCACCGGGCAGAATGAAGTTTTTCCATGGCACGGAAAACCAATCAACATTTTGACTTTTCAATAATCTTATAATAACACAGAGCACGGAAACTAGTCCGCACATCATTCAAACTGCATCACATAACATCCTCAGTGCGCTCTATCAATATTTAGACAAGCTTGATGAAATAGGTTAGATGTAATTAATTCACTAGATAATGAATTAGCCTACAATAGCGAGCTCAAAATTAGATTAAGCATCAAGGCTAAATCCGATCATAATTGTAGAAATGGTGGAAAGTTCCTCCATAGCTTACAGTGGAGCTGAAGACCGGAGTTGGATGTCGGTAACTCACCGAGGCGAGTGTCCAAGAGGTCGGCGTGAGAGAGCATCGCGCACCGCTGCCGAAACTAGCCCTAAAACTTTTAACTCCTTTAAACAGCATAGAGTGGCCAAATGAAGAAAAATTCTCCGCGCGTTTAAAAAAAGGTGGCTGCGAGCATTATAATGTTCTTTAGAGAGACAGGGAGGCGCTTAATAGGTGGATGAGCGCGTGAGCTTCCTCATATGAGAGCCAATCAGAATTGAAGGCTGGAAATGTCGCCTCTGCGAGCGCACGCGCCCAACCAGCAGCATCCATAAAGCAGCGGCGTGTGCAATTACTGTCTCCTTAATATCAGGTCTGATTTATAGTATCAGCCCCTTATTGTAGGCTATAAATGAGCTCATAATCATGGCGCACAAACAGTTTTATAATAAATCTAGTTTTATTAGAGAGAAAAAAAAAAATGCTAAATGTGCAAACCGCAAAAATCAATGAAAGGCTCCAAACTGAGAGGAATGGACGTTTTGATGAAGTTACAGATTGTAGCCTCTCCTGTTTTGGTAAAGGGAACGAATCGAGTGCGGGAAACAGTGCAGCCATATCTCCAGACGAGATTTAAAAAAAAAAAAAAAAAAAAAAAAAAACATCAGTGGTTGCTTGAAGTTTTGTCACTTCAGTGCTGCGTGTGTGTGAGCAGGTCTGCAGCTTTATTTGAGGAGAATCCATCCATCACATGCGATTAATTCTGTGAGGCAGCTAAGCACACATCCAAAGTACATTTCCAACTAGTCATTTTCAAGGCCATTAAGCACTTGAGGCATTTAGCGCCAAATTCGATATTTACTGTGAGATTAGTAGGTTATTAGGCTATGAATTGCTATAATACACTAGTGCTTAAATACAGTAAACTGTCAATGCATTTTATTTTGGAGAAGCAAAGGTCTAATGTGTTGCTTCATTTCGTATCAGCATGTAGACTAATCGGCGGCGACGCGTTTTATGTGATTTATTTATTTCCAGCTGAAGTCTAACACAGTAAATCACAGCTAATATTAAATGTTCACATTGCATGGTGGAAATGCAACACCTGCATGAATTTTCACGCAAGCCACCTTTTAAAGAAGGCCTTCTCGCGAATGGGTTTGGAGAAAGAAAAAAAAAAGAAAAAAAAAAAAAAAAAGCGTCAACTGCCGTATCACACAAACACAAAGTGTAACTGGTTTATATGGCGTTATTATTTTTTTTGTGCCTGCTTTGGAGAATAAGCACAACGCGGTTTGGGCTTCAGCCATGGCGATGGCGAGGAAACAGTGTTTTTTGCACTCACTGCACGGTATCCTGCAGTGTGCAGTTTTGGATATAGCCGATGTGTGCAGCATGTCTCCTCGTGCACATGAGCCCGGAGGTTCTGAGCGCCAGGGCTCAGGCGTGCAGGGCTGTGTGCGCGCGCAGTCAGTGCGCCTGAAGCTGCGGTTCCGGTGGACTCCCCACAGCATACAGCCATGTGGTGTCGAGCAGGGATCTTTTACAGCATGTAGCCTACAGGACACACGATCTGTCACGATCTATAGGTCAGTTTCTCCTTCTCTTTTTTTTTTTCTGTCAGAATTTTTTTCCCTCACCTCTATAAAATGCACTCAGAATTAAGGGGCGCGTGCCACATGCTTCTGACAATACTAAAGTTACACATTAATAATAATAATAATAATAATAATAATAATAATAATAATAGCAATAATAATAATAATAATAATAATAATAATAATAATAATAGCAATAATAATAATAATAATAAGACTAAAGTAAAATGAATTAAAATAAAGTGATAAACCATGATATGAAAATACATATTTTTACAGCATGTTTGTAACAGTGTGGAACACGTGATTCGGGGGAATTAATCGACAATAATAATAATAATAATAATAATAATAATAATAATAATAATAATAAAAAACAAAAACAAAAATAAAGCATAGAGCGTTGCGCTTTTCATTACAAATGCAAGGAGAAATTTATAGCACGCACACACACACACACATATATATATATATATATATATATATAAAATCGAAATATATAAAATAGTGTTTATTATTATTAATATTGCTATTATATTTATTATTAATATTGTTATTATTATTATTATTATTCTTGTTATTATTTGCATATGGTGGTGGTCTGGCTGTCGTTTGGACAATAGCTGCCACCAAAAAGGGTAACTACCCCAAGCTTCAGCGGATGTCTTCTCCTCCGTCCAGACAAGGTGGTGACCCCAGTCGCATTTCAAACCGTGATTAGACTCGGTGCCCTCCGTGTGGACCCGATTACAACGTGAGTTATCCGGAAAGAATACAATTAAGGCTCTAAATAAAATAATCAGCATTGGACGGCGATTACCGTAATGAAACCGAGCTCTGGTGTGTCACGGAGCAACTAGCCTCCATTACGCCGGGTAATGAGACTTTAGGGGATGAACACGACAACTGTCCAAACGCACTCTATTAACGCCCGGTTTGATGGACACATGTTTATCATATCGCTCACTGAATTTTGTATCCATATAGGCCATGACATCCTAGAAGCATTTCACAAGCGCTTCATGGCATCTTGGACCTGCACCAGTTTACCTTGGTGTTAATTTCTAATCACTGGTGGCAAGGCTGGGAAAGATGGATATGGTTTATTAATAATAATAAGAATAATAAGACTTAATAATACAATTGAAAATGATAAAATATAGGAATGCACTAGGCTTATGTTCCATAATACACATTACGAGCACGCATTAAATGGGGCCAAATTATAATACAAATATTTTGTCAGTAGTATATATCAGTGTCAATATCTAGCTTGGTATTAATATCCTACAGAATGAAGGCAAAGCCACTGTTCTGAACACAGGGACGCAGAAAAGTGTACAGCCTACATCCTATAGCTTTCATTCAGAAGAGGTGGATCAATGGCTTGAGAGAAGGAGGACTTGGGTCAGTGGTCATTCTGAGTTGCGCTAAATTAAGAACATGTGCTGGTAATTATTAAATTCCAGCTTAATCACACTGCTAATGCAATTTAATGCATCAGCAAATTAGTACTGAAAATAATTAGTTTCACTGACCTTGTACATTGAAAGGCTACAGTGAACCAGAATGCATTTGAGGCAGACCAATCGTCTCGCGCACCAAAAATTGTTGCTCATTCAGCCATGTCTTTCACGGGATAATAAGAAAAAGGTAGCAATGCAAGAAGTTGAACAATTGTTTTGTTTACTTCTTTTACTTTTTTGGAAGTGAAAGCATATTTAAAAAAAAAACAAAACAAAAAACAAACAAAAAAAAACCTCTGGCTGATATCAGTCTCCTCCATATTGGCGAGAAATATCCAGCAGGAATTCAGATTTTCTTGCAGCAGTTGCATTTGAGCTGCATTTAAGTGTCTGCTGTTGCAGTTTAATGAAGCACGATGCAAATTTAAAGACATGCGTTGACTCTCTTATTATGATGTAAGCAATATTTTTTTTGCAGTATGCAGGATTAAGTCTGATTTTTATTCTTTGCCCCTGCGCAGGAGGCGACACTCGGAAGCGGAAGTGCATTATTTCAGGGGTAGGTCATCTACAGTGATGCAAACTGCCATGGTTTAGAAGTCATGTGTGTAGTAGTCTCTCTGTGATGAACAGGACATGGCCTCCACTGCTCAGTGAGAGCTCGATCAGTGGCTTTGCTCAAACCGTTAACCGATGCCATAAATCTAACAATTTGCGACTATTAAATGGACAAGCCGCGACATTTCAACTCCTTTCTGCTCCTTCCTGTCTATTTCTCTGCTGCTTGTCCACAAAATACACTCGCCCTCCCAAGATTAATTGATCGTCAATTTAGCTCTAATTCGTACCAAGTCAGGTGGTAAATTGGCTGCTTTTACTTGATTGTTAGTGAAATTTGTGCAAGTTGCATTGACACATTTTGATTATTTATCAATTATGCCCAAACGAGCTAAATCTACTGAATAAATTCCAGCCTGATTGCTATAATAGAGTTTGAAAATATCGCTATTGATAATGATTCCGTGCTAATAGTCTCTTTCCGGCTTTACTAGCTTGTCGGAATGACAGCAGAGAATTCATTTTTCATGGAGTCGGCTGGTGTGCGCGCGCGAGCCGGCATTAATCAGTTGCATTATGGGGGCTCATCCATAGCAATGTGTGTTCTTTGCTCAGAGAGCCTGAAATAGTTTGTCATATTTTGTGTCAATTACTTGGGATTTCAATGCATTTCCATCAAGGCATCCTGTCACTGTTAGGTTATGCTAAGTTAAGTTCTCCAAATGGATGATGTCAAAGTTATGCTAGCTTCAAGCTCAGAGGAACTGATTGGGGCAGACTAACCTGGCGGGTAGAGATGGTGTGATCCAATCTTCACTTTCTCATAATGAAGCTCTGAAGAGTGGGGATTATGTGCTCGATAATTGCTTGATAAAAAGGATTGTGATATTATGATGTCATCACAACAACAACAACAACAACAACAGCCACCATTATTATTATTATTATTATTATTATTATTACTAACACTTGTAACTAATGTGCTTGATAATTGCTTGATCAAAAGGATTGTGATATTATGATGTCATCACCACAACAACAACAGCCACCATTATTATTATTATTATTATTATTATTATTATTATTATTATTTATTATTATTATTATTATTACTACTACTACTACTAACACTTGTAACTAATGTGCTTGATAATTGCTTGATAAAAAGGATTGTGATATGATGTCATCACAACAACTTTATTATTATTATACGATAACAATATTATTATTATTATTACTAACACTTAGGGTCAATCTATTGCCACTTCTCCATTAGATGCTACTCCTAGTGATTTGTTATCATCTATTAGGTCAAATATAAAGAATTAAATTGTTTACAAAACAAAAAGCAGTAGCATCTATTTAATGAATAAAAAGATTAAATAAATTAAAATCTGTCATCAAATGTAGAATCTTGTTCTTTTGTCTACGTAACCGGCAATTAGAGTCGAGCTGCAGTACTGTAATGTGATGGTAATGTAAATTATAGCATGGAAAATGGTGATAATAATATATAATATGGAGCCTAAAACAGTTTACCGTTGCGCTAAAGGGAAATGCTTCCAGGGCAACTGCTAAGTGCTGTGTTTATGCTGCATTTGATGATCATGTTGCTTATAGTTCAAATATATCTTTGACAGATATTTTAATATCACCGAAAGCCCACAAATGAGAAATAATACATAAAACAAACACAAGAATAAAGTCTAAAGGTCTGGTCAACTGAGTAATAGAAAAATCTATCTATCTATCTATCTATCTATCTATCTAGCATTGAAATAAATCGAGCTCCCCCACTTCCTAAATCCCAGTGTAACGCCCTGGTCACAATATGCAACATGGATTAACACCTACAGAGTTAATATGCATCCAGCTGGGAACAAGTAAATACTTTTACTTTAACTCTGTAGGTGTTAATTCGACATTGATGATGTTGCTGGGTATCGGGCCTACGCAAGTCAGTTTTATTCATAAAGGAATGTAATTTTATATAAATCATGAAGGTTCTTAGATTAGTTAAGAAAAAACATCTTATCAGTTGGCTGCTTATGTACATCTATAACTAATAAAACTCATTTCAGGTGTTTATTTGAAGAGAAATAACTTCTGCTAGGCCTGTGCAATGTAATTATGTTGCATTATTGTATAGTAAGGTCATAAAACGTTTTACTGTAAAAATGCAATGTATTTAAATTTTGTAGCCTGTTGCCACACATCACCTTTGGTGGGTCTGAATTACAAATGGAATTAATCTACGATAGATTAACTGTAGGCTTCTGTCTGGTCAATTTTGGCACCAGCCATTATATAGGTTTACATGGAGTTATGTCCAAACTGAGCCTATTAAATAAACTAGGTATTGCACCGAAGAAAAATCAGCAACAGTGTGTGTAGTAGCCTGATTTATGCAATAGGACTGGCTTTTTTTAAAAAAAAATGTGACAAGTTGAAAATCATTCTTTGTGTAAATGCATGTTGGCCTATATTCTTCTTCACCTATACAAGATGATGATAAATTACCCTTGGCTTGGCGCTGTTTTTGTGGAAATAATTCCCCCATACTTGTTTCCCAGTAAAGCAACAATTTATTTAATATGCCTGGGACGTATTAGGAGGGTCTCATAACCTTAAACAGTTTAAATTGGAAGATGGTTCTCCCATATGTTATAAGTAAATTAGCAACAAAAAAAAAGTAATTTAATAATAAAATTGTAATAATTTATTCATGTACTGATAACTAAGATCATATGTGCTGCTATTATCAATGTCAGTTTAACTAATTTTTTTTTTAAATGCTTGGTATATTGGTCACGTCATATAGTAATAATATTTACAGCCAAACCATTGCACACAGATTTTAGATCTTTTAATCACATAGGGACTTTTTTTCTCCCAGCAGCTAAAGTGACCAGAGAATTCATTTCAAATGTAAAACCTTTTCGTGTCACACTTTTTCCCCTGACCGTTGATTTTTTAGCAATTTCCTTGTTTTCCAAACTAATAAGTGGCACCGTCGAGCAGTCGGAGGCTGCAGACATGCCGCACGCCCTAATTGATATTGAGCGAGCCGTTCTTAGTGCGAGAGGGGCCGCTGCTGGATAATTTGCAGTTTAATCAGCGTCTGTAATGAGAGCCGCTGATTAGGGGCCCGTTTGAAAATAAAGGAGAGTTACAAGGAACGTCTGTCAGGGTCCGGTGATAATTCAGGACTAATTGTGGCGATTAGAGAGAACTGCATGACTGTGGCTTCCTCGAAAGCGAAGAGAAACCGGAAGGGCGGCGGCGAGCTTTCATATGGACGAGTCAATCGACTGCAAAGCCGACCTTAAACATTTTGGACAAATGAATGTCTGTTAACATACCAACCCTGAAACAGGACGCTGCTATAGCTCTATAGAGTGCGTGATAGTACCAGGATGTGCAGTGGGAAAATTCTACCTTAGCCTATACTATTGCATTCTCTTAGCATAGCAAAATGCATCATCCTGAATCATAGTGCACAACAAAAATGTCTGTAATGCTATGTAATTGTTCATTTTTTTAAAAAATAATCATGTTCATATTTAATTATTGCAGTCTCTGATTATTTATCAAAGTTGTATTAGACGCGCATATGGCAATTCCGGTCATATTTGTCTCCTTCACTTTAATTATGACGCAGGCTGTTGATGCAGTTCATATCTCTACCTCAGTATACAACATACAGATATGGCAAATATAGTTAACTATAATTAAAAATACATTAATAATAATAATCATAATAATTAAAAAATGATAGGCTGTAATTAGAATTCAGTGTTTATGGAAGAAAGGGTAGATGAAATGGATACGTGACCCAGCCGGCAGCTTTGTGGTAGGGCACGTTGTTAACTCGATTCACCCAGGGTTGTCGATGAGCCAGTACAGACAGAGAGCCCCAACCGCACGTCCATCTACAAGCTATGGATCGGGTGGTCATGCAGAGATGGCCTGCTGAATAGCAATGCTAACATTAGTGAACAGTGCGTGTGTGCGTTTGACTATGGGCATAGCAATTAGTGATGTTCAAGAAAAAGGAGGCTAAATGCTGTGTTGGGAAGGGGGTAGGCCAGGGCATCAGCTGGTAAAGATGTGCTCTGTTAACACAACCCACACACACACACACACACACACACCTGTGCTATCCGTGTGAGGACCTTCCATTGATATAATTTTTAATGCAGTTAATTAATACCTAAATCTAACCCTAATCTCTCTTTTGGTCCTCCTTCTACTACTACTACTACTACTAATAATAATAAAAACTATTATTATTATTATTATTATTAGTAGTAGTAGTAGTAGTAGTAGTAATAGTACCAAAAGAGACATTAGGGTTAGATTTAGGTATTAATTAAAAATTATATATCAATAGAAGGTCCTCACGAAGATAGAATATTATTATTATTATTATCATTATTATCATTATTATTATTATTATTATTATTATTGTAATTATTATTATTATTATTTTAAAAAGCAGTTTTCCTCGTGGGGACCAGCCAAATGTCCCCACAATGTCATGAATGTCAGATATTCCTATCCTTGTGCCCACCAAGACACACACACACACACACACACACACACACAAATCAAAGCTAAGCGAGCGACCAAGTGCTGGTAATAATTTGTGCATTCCACCTATACCGATTGTAGATATACACTGTGGAAAAACAAAGCGCTGTGCGTGCGTGTGTGCGTGCGTGTGTGTGCTAGGCTATGTAAGGAAAGGAAAGCTCGACTATACACCACCCAATCCCTGGCTGTAACCTCTTTAAAGACGGTGCTTTCTGCGCCAGATTATCCCCATCTATCCCATGTCAATGAGTGTCTTGTAGAGAGAATGAGCGGGTAAACAGCACTGACAGAGTGGGGGGCTGCACTGATTACACACACAAATAGACGGCGAGGAGCGAGAGGCTCTCGGAGATGGCTCTTTCGCATTGTCACACATACAGCCTCCTCTCCACAGCCTCCTCCGGCCTGCTGTTTTCACATTGTCCCGCCATCAATCATTCCATTTTGGCCTGGATGCTCTGCAGAGTTCCTTAATATCCCGTCTTCATCTCTCTCTCTTTTCTTACTCGTGGTGTGATGCGCCCCTTTCTGTAGGATGGGGCAAAACACACACCAGAACATGAAATGATTTAGAGAATCCAGTGAGGTATTATCACCCCATACATCTATAAGAAATGTGCTCAATTTATAAATAAAAAGATGTGAGTTGATATTTTAGAGCACCAGTTTTCTTTTCTTTTTTTCATTCTTTCCTTTCCTTTGGTTTTCTTTTCTAAGGCATTTGACTATACTATAAGGAGCAGTTAGTAGCTGTTAGTTAGGTGTGTGTGTGTGTGTGTGTGTGTGTGTGTGTGTGTGTGTGTCTGACCCTACAATATCCACTTGTACTTATCAGTAATTCTTTCACTTACGTTCACAGTAAAAGAATTTGTTTATGTTTTAATACATAGGCCTGAAATAATTTGCATGTAATACTTAAATAAATGTAATAATTAATTGATTAATTAGCTAATCACTTATTTTAAGCAGTCAAGAGAGAGAGGAAAACAAATGATTTCTCAATTTTTTGGGGGAAAAAACAAAATCTGCCTGCAGAAGTGTCAACTTCCAAAATAAACATATTAATCTCGCTTTGTGTTTACACTCTCAGAAATAATGGTACCAAACGGTACCTTGCCTTGTCGCTGGCATGATTTAAAAAAAATAGGGTACTTCTTTTGTACCTATAGTCCGTGTCTTTAACTTGGAATCTTGAATATAGTATATAGTATACCACTTAACCACTTAACCACCATAGTATACCTCTTAACCACTTATGTACCTTAAAAACTCTAAAAGCTAATTAAAGGTACACCACATGCACCTTCCCAAGTAAAAGACACATATTAAAGGTACAAAAGATACCCTTGATGGTACCAACACAGCAATAAGGAACAACAAATACAGGTTAGTACATTTAATTCAGAGATTGTAAACCTATAATAATAATAAAAATAAATAAATAAAACGATTTATATTGAGCAGTCGAGGGGGGGGGGGGGGGGTACACACCAATAACTACATTTATTGGTAGAAATGCATGCAAAATGTCAACTTTCACAACAAACCCAATAATCTGGCTTTGTGTTTACATGAATTGTTGCTTACTGTGTCATTGCTTTGAAAGACTTGCAAATGGAGGGTCCAGTTAATCACTAATGAGCAATTAGTGTTGATGAAGGATTTCCTGTTACGCATTATTAGCAATGAAGCTACACCAATCTATTTTGCCTTATTATGTTATGATCATCACTGCTACCATACTGAGCTCATTATTCTTATGTTCTAATAAAAGCCCATGCACTACGAATGCACTACCATTGAGAGCATGTACTAATATTCATGTCTGGAAATATTATATAAATTTAGATAATATTTATGACATCAAAATCATTTATTAAAAAATATATAGTTAAACATTCTACCTTGTTGTCGATTATATATAGGCAATAATAGCTATAATAATGGGTCAGATATGTAAATTTATATCCTCTCTCGAATGTAAACCTTTCCCATTACCTTTCCTAGCGTTTATTTTTTTTTAAAAAAACGCACTGTACCATATAAACGATCTCTGTCGGCTATTTGATGACAGCCTCTCGAATAAAACGAAGAAATTTATTTGCAGTGGTGCAAGCAGCAGTGTGTTCTCCTTTCTGTGGTAATGGAGACATCATCACTGCGCCGAGAGGAGCCGAGCCGCGTGGATTTATGAGCGTGCACCTCTGTAAATCACACACACACACACACACACACACACACTGAGCGTGCCTACTGCGCAAACCTCAAACATCCCATTAATTTTTTTAATAATAAATAGAACATATGTGTGACTATACTTGAATATAGTTCCAATAACTGTTTACCTATCTATTTATTAAACATTAATAGCTATACTGTATAATATATAATATATAATATATAATATATAATATAGGCTAACTAGTTTTAGCTCTGGCGAGAAGACTATGACTTCAGTAATTGAATACAATCCATTTTCATAATTTCCTCTAATGTCCGTCAATCTATAAATAGCCTAAGCTCTTAACGGTCTAACCCTCCAATGGCCTATATTACTTAGACCTACTTTTCCACATCTCGCTCCAGTCATATCACATATGCAAATAAAGTGGCTTTTAAAGAACCATTAACAATATACTTTGACGTTAGAATAAATGCATTTGGTCAATTGGTATTTCGAAGCCTTTTATGCAAATAACATGGCAAGTCCTAAAATCCCCACACAATGTTGGAGATATTAGACTTCAATCAGTTAACGGCGTATCATGTTTAGTTGAATTAAAATCGAATTGAGTTTGAATTTGCTATATCTGCCACAAATATTCCCAATTAGCCACATAATTATGTGATAGTGCCTGCAATTACAGCACAAACGGGTGAATTTGGATCTGTGGGGGGACCTAATTGGCCCAAATTCGATGTTGTGCATATTTGCATAATGAGGAAATCGGTATAAAATTGTGTTCATTCATTTGTGAAGAATCCTATGAATTTTATGAATTTGAAGGCGTCCACCTATAAGGTCGGGTTGGGTTGGGGGTGATGTCTGGGGGCAGGGGTGGGGGTGGGGGCGTAGTTTACCTGCTAATAACGCTGGAGTCATTCTCAGGGTATGATGACAAACATGTCCCTCAACTTATTGGTCAGGACATAATTTAAACATTTTTCGGATAACCCAAAACATCACTGTATAACTTCAAAGCTTCCTAAGCAATAAGCAGTGGTTTGATTCGGCATCATTTTATACATTTTTTCAAAATTTATGTGAAATTGCCAACTGCCGAAAAAATAGCTTGTGCCACAAGCCAGTTGTCCTGCTTTAGAGGCTTCCTGCAGACATTCGCAAATACTCTTTATTCGTTGAAGTGTCACTGTCACAGGCTGAACATACGCATAAGGTTAATCAATATGCAAATTAGCATAATAAAATAAGTTCTAATAATATAAATCATTTTAAAAAGAACATCGTCCCTGCGGTTCATGTAATTCGTGCTAGCTATTTTATAAACACCTATTTTGAAATCACAAAAAGTTGTGGTAAGTGCTTCCAGGTTCAAAGTTCAGAGCAATGAGTGGCCATTTCAAGGGGCACCAGTAGAATGTCATTAGAGTTACACCTTTCAATCATCCTGTAAAGTCAGTGTTACAAAAAAGGGTTTAATAGGATAGTTTATTGATGCTGGTGAGATTAATGAGGTGTGCTTTGAGATGCTGTTGACACCATCTTGGAAAATATATCTTTAATGGAAATCTCTGACTGGTGTTACTGTCACTGTCAGTGGTGTTACTGCCTGTGCTTATGACACTAGTGACATAATTAATAACGCCAGTGACTTAAGTAATGTCGGCCCATTAAAGATCAAGATTTTTGGTTATTCATTCAAAAAGAATTTAAATACAGTCACAATTTCCGAATAGAATATGAAAACATAATTCAAAATTCAAAACATTTTTCTGGTATTCACTGTAATTTGAGAATGTCCCATTGGCTTCCATTCAAGAAACATGGACTTTTGCGAAATAAGCACACACACACGCACACACGCACACACACACACACACACACACACACACACACACAGTACATTTAGGAAACTTTAAGTGGGTCAACTTTTCCAAAGATATTTCCATTAAAAACAAAAGTGCGTAATGTCACTTGATTTTTATATGTCATGTGTCTTTCTTTATAATTGTAGTATATTGTGTATAATTGGTCCAGAGGGGAAAACAAATAAAAAGAATTAATTATTTCAAAGCTCATGGACTCAAACACACTGTAGCTGTAAATTCAACACTTTTTTTGCTGTGTCAGGGATTTAATATTGGTAAGCTTTCTTGGTGACGGCTGCAGTTTCTGCCATAGGATGGACAGATTTTTTTATTTTTGATCCAATCTCTCTTTTTTGGTTATGATAAGAGACAAAGCACAAATTATCCCACAGGTCATTAATTGTGCTTTATGTGTGTTTTTTCCTAGTATGATTGAAATTGATTTGAGGTCCATGTGATAAATCATTATTAGTCTGCACAAACAAAGCACAAGCCATTCTAATCAATTGAATAATATTGTGTCTCTTAGATGGAGGACAAGCATGGATCAAGATGAAAAATGCAAAATATGTCATTCAGATATGTCACAGGCCACAGTGTAGTGCATCCTCATTCAACATATAAGAGTCCATGTTGTGCCAATCGGCTGGCAATAGAATCCATACGGGATGTTACAGAGCTTTATAATAAGATGAAGAGCATTTCTAGAGGCTAGCTGTAAGACATTAACATGCTGAATAACAGTGTTTACAAAATGCACAGCCACAAATCTATTGCACTCATCCTGTTATATAAAACAGAATAATTCTATCGTATCATATGAAACTGACATACAAATATGGTCCCCCAAAAGCACAATCACTGAGAACATTCTTACACTTGTCCATTCTTTCAATATTCACAAGCACTTCATTAACGAAGTTATGTTAATTTTTAATAATGTAGCCTCAGTCAGAGAAAATTAACATCCACCATACCTCCAAATGATCATTTATGAATAAAAATGAGAGATTATTATATGATAATGAAATGCATATTTACTGAAATATTCATTACTGGGGTGAATGAGACACCTACTAAAATTATGGCTTAAATAATTAAATGAGAGAATTGAAGCAAATGGGCAAAGAAGAAATTTGCACAAACACACAAGATTACTGAAGTGGATAGATGGAGCAGAACTGGAAAGCGAAAGGAATGTAGCACTGAGGATATTTGTACAATGTGATTTTTACGACCACTAACTGCAACAAATATGAACACACATCATACACACACACACATACACACACGCACACACACAGGCCCCCAGTATGGCTGAAAAAAGTGGGTATTTTACTTTGGGAGTTAATGGGAATAAAATACCTCAGTGGATGAGTGCAGATGTGTTTGATACAAATAGTCATTTTCCTATTTGCTGCCTCATTGAGCATGATGAATGATTGGAGTCAGAGAAGCGCCGTGATAAATGGCAGCACCTTGGCTCCATTGCATGCCCTATTGATTCTCCTTCTTTATTACCCCTACAACCCAGCTGGTTGCTTTGCTCTCTGCGCACACACACACACACTGCAACCCTGGGGAAGGGGTCCTTCCTCCAGAACGCTGGCTCCAACAGAGAGACGGTAGAAAAATAAGTTTTCTCATTAGCTGAAACCTGCAGTGAGCTCACATTGTTATCAGGAGCCTAATCTGAAGTGTACGAACTCTCATATGAAAATGATGGGAACTTATGCATATACCGTGTTGCAGAATGGTGTGTACAGTAGGAAATGAAATCAACAAATATGTGCATTCAGCAAAACCTACGGATGTCGACGAAGTCTTTCTATGTAGGCTTCAGCCTCCAGAAGATTGCAGTAGGAGGATATAATGAGGCTCTGCCACCCATTGAAATGTAATTACCTTGCACTTCTACACTCGGAGCCGGAAGGTGAGAAAAGATGAATAGGGAAAGTAAAAACCGCTGACCCTTCAAAGTTTAATTTACATTCAGCATTTCCTTGACCTTGTTCTGAGATTCGGAGAGGTAATAATTTAGGGCATTCTGTGATAATGATAAATGGTCTGTGTGTTCATGTTCACTGGTGCCAATATATTGTCCAATGTGTACATATATGTTACTTATGATGGACAAAGCTATTATAAAGCTGCGCTACTGGGACCACCATCAATGTGAGATATTCTACCCTGCAAAATAATGTTTTTCTAAAATAATAATAATAATAATAATAATAATAATTATAATGGTCCATAATTATCAGCAATAGGTCAAATTCACTGTCTTTCATTTTAATTAAAAACTTTTTTGTTCAATCATCATGAAATTTTAATTCAAATTCAAAATGTTTTGTTTTGCTAAAAAAAAAAAAGAGTTCTCGGTTTCAAGTAATATTCGCACAATACATACTGAGGATATGTGAGTCTAGATGCAACCATCTATGTTAAAATAACTATGCTATTTAACTTAAATTTAAATAGTTAAAAGATGTCCTTGCAAATTTACAGTATCTTCATGGCAGCACAGTTGCAAGACTAGTAACAGTATATTAGCATAAAAATCACCACTGCAAATTTACACTCATCCTCCTGTTTTAGGTCTTTTATTGCCAAATATACATCTTAAATTAAAGTTCAAAATCCCAACAAAAGAATCTAATCAAATGTGTTTATAAAAGCTTTCGCTTAATTACAGTAGTTTTTTCCAAATAGCTAGCTAACTGACTTCACTAGCTAGTATTAGAATGTTGCAGGGGCTGGCTGTTAGCTAGCTACGTTAATGTTACCTCACTGTTAGCTGTTGCTTTTTGATTACAAGATTAGTACAACATGTAATATAATATTAATATAATTTGGTGTTTATTATTTATATTTATGTAGCTATACCCACCTATATGGATTACCTGTATAAACTAGCAGGCTATTAGGTAGCTAGCTAGCAAACATTAACTAGCTAGGTCTCTGTATCTAACTGTAAAAGCATTATATTGTGGTGAAAACAGTATTTTATTCAGTTTTTGGAGGGCAATCTTTAAGGTCACAGGTTCCCATTCTTTGAATGATAATATATAAATGTATATAATGTATGTATATACAGTACAAAGCACATCTTTGCTCTTCCTGTCAGTTTTTACATGCTTGATAATATGTAATTTTCTTATTTTGTGTTAAGATTTGAGAAACCCGTAGTGCCCTTTAGAATTTATCTACAGATATAATTTAAAGAGTAACTCTAATTGGTTTTTTTGGCTCAGCAGTGCTTTTTTTTTTTTTTTTGGAAAATTCAGGCCTTGTTGTTTTGTTGTGTCCTTCCTGCGTGAGTTTTCTCAGCACTGGATATGTTCCACGTTGGATATATTCCTGGACGCTGGCTACATTAATATTCAGTCACATGTCCCTGCAACCCTGCAGCATCTCAGAGAGGATATTGTGGTTAAGGCTAATTTTCCCCACCATTCCCAGACTGGGAGAGGTGGGCAAAAGCAGCCTCTGTCAGTTCATTAGAAACTGACAGCCTTTCAGCTAACGTCCACCCCGAGAAGCGGTGTCTCTAATCAAAGTCGACATGCATACACACACATACACACATGCGTTCACACATGCATCAGCAACCTCCTCCAACCACCCCCCCCCCTCCCCCCATCCCACCACCACCACCACCCAACACACACAGAGAAAATTCGCTAATCAAAAAGTGTATTTCCTTGCAGTGCTCTCTGGAGAAATCTGTTGGGAGAAAATTGGAATAATTTATTAGCTTACAAGTTTGGGTTGACAATTGGCCCACTGCTATTTATCTCTGTAATAGAGAATGTCTCCAATGTGGCAAAACTGACCAAATCAGATAGCTTTGATTAGAGAATGAAGCTGGCAAGTTTGGACATCTTTTTGTCTCAGTGGGATGTATGCACAGCAATAACCAGACAAGTGCACAAACTGATCTGACAAGTGACTCCACCATATTAGAGTTCAAGGCTCCAAACATGAAACGTTCTTATGCCTAAACCATTCTTACAACATATAAAAAATACACAGGTTCATAAATAAGGTTATGATCATTATTTATCCCGGAATAATTCATGTAATTGCTCTTGCTGACAGCTGAGAGTTTAGAATGCACTTGCACTGTTGTTTAGTGCAGGATTTCCTCTGAGTGTGTGTTTTCTGTGATGAGAAAACTGTTTTGCATTTCAAATAAGTGCATTACTAATTAAGTGGCAGATTAATGGAATTTTTTCCTGGCATCAACCATAAAGATGGGTGAATATTTGGATCATTATTTAGCCTTTATTACTCGTTACCCTGATGGTATGTGTCACTCCAGGTTTGTCTGGCTAATTTATGTCTGATGGTACAGTGCCTGCGAGTTGTTAATATTTATTTTTTCTCATTTGCATTGTGAGATGCATTTGATGGATTCAGAAATGGAATGACGTGAGATGGAAGTGAAAGTGGCAATGTGGGAGATTTTGAACGTTGCCTGTGCAAGGAGGAAGATCAAATCAGTTGGCCTTCTTGAGCTCTAATGTGTCTCATCCCACATGCTTGGACTGGTCACCAGATTTTATTTAAGAGATGAAAGGGAAGGAATATTTCCTCAGACTTGTTAAGTGGCTAAATCATTCTGAAAGCACCTGTTAAGATTTGAACGTGCCCATAAATTGCGTTTTCAAATTAAGATAATGAAAACAAGACCCCACAAAATTAGCTGTTTTTTCTGCATTGTAATGACATCCAGTGTATATTAGTACCACTAGTACCGAATTAGTACTGATTTGGAAAAACCTTAATGGCCTAAGGGTTAATCTACCTCAAAGATATTTCAACTAAAATTTGTTAAGGTCCAACTACATAAAATTCTTGCTAATTTTTTTAATGCTTACTTGCAAAGGTCCAGATAAGCAACTAACATGACTGAACAGCGACAAAATAACCTTTTAATGCTTAACCATTAGTAACTAGTTTATGGCTATAAATAAGACAATTTGAAGTGGTTATGTTTTGTTTCTTACTGGTGCTTCACTTTGAATTTAATAATTCTGTTCGACATATTTTAAACAGATCAGTCTATGGAAGTCTGTGAAACTCTCCCCTTTCAGACCTAATGCCTCTAGCCCTATATCTAATCTCTGGCCTGATGAACTGTCTTCAGCTAAATAATTTACATAAATGCTTGTGACTGGATAAACTGCAAAAGGAGCCCAAGCTGGTTTATGTTTCGAAACTATAGTCACTGAAATATGACCATTTTTTTCATATGTTTATTAATTCTGCTACAGTATTTTTTCAAGTACTCCTAATCTAGATCACAGTCCCCTGATCTACACATACATTCTGAAGAGTCTCTATATATGGTAAATTCAGTCTCTGCCTATGTTTTCTCCAAGAACAAAAACTATTACACATAGCAGGGCTCCTGTGGTGTAGCTTTGCTCATTTTGTCTCATAGATTTCACCTGACTGCTTTAAAAGTCCATTTGGACTGGTGCCTAAAATCACCTGCTCTAAGTCTCCAAAGAACCAGCACTCAGCCTAATTTGTATGCATTATCAATTAACAAACTTAATAGCCGGCAGATTGATTAGATCCTCAGTTAGAGAGGGTAGAGCTGAAGCGAAACATGAAACATCATACACTCAGCTTCTCTCTGTCTCTCTCTGTTTCTCTCTCTCTCTCTCTCTCTCTCTCACACACACACACACACACACACACACACATACACACAAATCCACTCCTCCTCCACATTTCCCTAATTAATGCATACATATGGTGGAGAATAGAGTGGAAACAAGGCACTGCTCAGATTTTAAATAAACCTTCACCATCTAATGAGTCGGGCCGCCATGGCTAGTTTATCACTAATTGTGCTTTCTGTTAATGAGAGACTGCCTTAATACGAGAGTGTGTAATGCATTCACATATAATAAAATCTTGAATATTTCCGTCAATTAGAGTGACAGAGGTTGAGGAATCATGTATCTGATGATTGTACATTGAAGCAGTTTTTGAAGTGATTAAGCAGCAAATTTTGCTTACATAACTCAGCTCTACAATGTTTGTTACTCATACACAAGAGTTGCAAAGATGAATTGTGTGAAGACAAAAATTTGGTGCTCTGTAGACTCACAGATATAGTAGATTAAAGTTTTTTTTTTTGCTTCATCCTGTAGAAATAGGTTTCTACGCCCTCTGAAGTGTATCTTCATCACATCATAAAGTGGGAAAGGCCATTTCTGGGTGTGTATGAGAATATCCGTAACTGACTGCATGACTGGCCAAGGACTCCAGCTCGCTGATTGACAGCCTTGTTCCCTACATCTATCAATGTCCGATCTGCAGCTGCCACCACATGGACATCATCATCACTCAGATTCTGGCTTGTGAAGGAAAAACAACAGCAAAACTGAGCGGTAAATGACTTATACACTATATTTGGCGCAACAACATATTACAGCTTATCGTATTTACAGTAACATCCCGTGATTTACAGTCTTAACCCCTTCGGAGATCCTTTAACCCTGTAATTTTATGTTGGTGATTTTTTTTTTTTTAAATAAGGAGGCCCAAATCTGTAGAAACTCCTTTGTGTGTTGGACACAATTAGAGCAAGGTCCTCTCCACTTAGGAAGGTTCTGTCACATAGTTTCCTCTCTCTATAACTCCAAGCACAGTATGAATGACCTACCATATAAGCGGAAGGCTGATCCATGGACATTAAAATGCAAACGTGCACATATTTCCTGGCATTAAACTTTATGACGCATTGAAACCACTGTCTCTCAAGTAGTAAATCCTAATGGGCTTCTGTGATATTTTTACTCTGCAACGATATCATTCGATGTCATTGTTTCATACAAACAATCACGTACAAAGCGACAAGAGCTCCGTCTTTCTAAATCACCTCCTACACACACATGTGCACGCTCATACACACACACACACACACACACAAACCGAGCAGGGCAACATATGCGGTTCAGTCGCTGTCGCCGCATTTTTGTCAGCTCGCACTGAAATGTATTTCACTGTCTGCCCCTTAATTTTGATTTATTGTCCATGCACAAATTAGAAAAATATGCTTTAAATTTCAGTTCCATGGCCGTGCAGTGCCTGGTGCCTAGGGACCAGGTGATGTTTAACATGTCTGAAATACATATTGGATTAGTGCGCTTTGTTTCTCCCCAACAGCAGGTGTTTCATCACTGCTGATGGCTGAACTTAAATATGTTAGGACAGCAACCCCCCTAAGAAATAAGCTCCTGTGCTAGAGCATAGCATAAAGCCTAGGAAAAAAAATCCCCCATCAGCTCTAAATATATAACTTGTGAAAAGATCATGAGTTTGAAAACCGTTAACTGACCTAAACTGAAAAGCTATCACTCTGATATATTTGTGACAAACATTGTTCTATTGCGTGTCAACTGAAACATGCTTTGTGTTTTGTTCTTTAATGCTGTTATCCTCCGAATGTGATGGACATCCCCGAGCGTTTGAAGAGCACCATGACAATCATGAAAAACTGACCATTTAGCAAGCGTCACATTTCTGAGCCCTGACTCTTGTTTCTTTTCCACTCATCAGAAGGCATTTAGCAGAGCAAACGCTTCCAAGGTCAGACCGCAGGCGTTAACAAGCTAATCAGAACTGTGATAGACAGTGTGTGTTTTGCCGCTACACAAGCTTTGATTAAAAGTAATGGATCTCAACAAATAGCTAGCTAGGCTTGGTTGCGTTTGTGTAAGAGACTTAACTGAGCTGTCATGGTGGTGGTACAGTTAAGCAAGTCAGTAAGAGGTCAAATAACAGATTTCTAATTTCTGCATTTTGTTTCAGTGTACTTTTTTTGTGTGTGTTTTCAATCTAAATACCCCCATAAAGAGCAATGTTCCATACATCACAAGACGTTAATGTACCGGATTTAGCTCCAGCGTCCAGTTAAAATACATTTCGTGCAATAGGTGTTGGCACATACGTACAAGACGACATTAAACAAGAAACAACAGCATTATAAGATATGAGTAGCTCACAGAAAGGAGAAACGCATAAACAAATATGTGTGTGCGTGCGCATAGGTGGCATGCACAACAAGTTTACAACATACTGTGCTTGACTGATGGAAGAAATGTCAACAAGTACAGTTTTAACAGAGTATTGAAATAATATAGCAGTTCATTGCGTGCCTTTGCCAGCCGAATGTTGCTGAATACATTCCCTTGCTATTATTAGAGATCGTCTACGCATTATTCATCTGAGTGACATGAAATAAATTGTGTTTAATAAATTATCTTAATGGACACCACTTTTTCTCAACACAATGTTTCCTCCTGTTAAGCATGGTATTCATTTCTCACAAGCTGGATCTTTGGTTATGTAGCTTTATTTGTGCTACCAGTACTGGTATTGCTACCAAACTAGACACTAATCCTTTGAAACTTGTCTTACACGGTCAATCACTTTTTCGTAATGTAAAATAAAGCTTCAACCTGTGCATTATTTTGGTATTTCTTTGATTATGTAACCAGGTTGTCATTATCCTGGAACCATCGTAACAAATGGAAATCTGCATGATATTCATTGGGTAACTCATTAGCTGATAATTTGATTGCCATTTCAAGCCCCGATGCCTTGTTTCTCCTGGTTCTTTGGACATTAATTAAATATCGAGGGGAATTGGTCAAAGGGGTTGAAGTGGCATTTCTCAATTGGAAAACAAATGCAAAAAGAAATACAATAGAACCGATTATGCATGCTAAATCTCTAGCGGTTTGCTGATTTGAGCAAACAAGGAAAAATATTTCGGCTTTGTGTGTGCTCAGGTGTTTTGTTATCTACATTATATGCCGTACAGACTCCGTGGACATGTGAGTGTGTGTGAAACTGGTCAAGGACAGGTCAAGTTACCTGTGATAAGGCAGATTTTTAACCCAGTTGTCAGTATAGTGTGTCAGAGTGGACAAAGGCCTGTCATTTGCCCTCACCCTGAATCAATCCTAATCCCCATCCGTGGCTCTTGTTTGCACATTAATCCTGCCACAATTAGATGACAAAGGGCAGTGTTTTTGAGATGATAGCCTGCAGCTCTGTACTTGAAGACCTAATCAGAAAGATAAACTCTGCTGTATTTCAATTTGGAAGAGCGCTGTTCCGCAAAGCAGCGCCTGGCATGGCGATAAATAAAAATGCCTATTTACTCCATGGACACCCTACTGCTCTCTACCAGCCCCCTAATCACCGTGCGCATTGACCAAAGACCTTAAATCTTAAATCACTGCACACTAAAGCTAATGATTAGTGTTGCTATTGAACGTCAGAATCAAACCATTCTCCATGGTAGATCAGGATTAGAAGTGCAATTGGCCTGAGGAATTGAATTACCACCTACTGTAGCCTGAGCTTAAATAACGTAAGTGAAAAGGGCTCTTACGGAAAATCACATTTAACATGTGACTGTGAGTAGTATGTGATCACACAGTGAGTTTCACCATGTTATGCCCTGGACATTGTGCATGTCAGTTCAAGATAACGTGACATATTTTGAATAATATGTGAAACGTGTGAAAAATAAAAACCACATGACCTACATGTGAAAAATTGGGGTGAATGCAGGTATATTAGGAGATCAGGTAAATTAGGATGATACGACTTAGCAGCCTTTGTTTTCTGGCCTGATAATTAGCAGTTACTGAACTAACTACTAATAGAAGCAGCATGACTTAATTCATGTGTCTTCATATAAAAATAAATGAGTTGTGTGAATTTCAAAAAATTAAAAACGTGCGGTATATTTGAAAAGCCCACATGTAAAAAAATGTGTGAAAAAAAACATGTAATGTAGGAAAGTCATATGACATTTGTGTGACTTTTCTACAAGGGAAAATGCTGGATAAGCTTTCAAAATATCCTGGGATTTATTAATCCTTTACTCTCAGAAAAGTTACTAAACTGTACCTTTCCTTGTCACTGGGGTGGTACCGTTATGTTTTCTACCTTTAATATGGATATAGTGTAGTATTAAAAATGATTCGATAATGATGCATAATTTGACTGTAATTATATTTTATATAGGGATGTAACTAAGAAACAAATCAGATCATGTGTTCTAACCAGGTTGAAATACAGATATGAATAGAATTTTTTTAAAGCATGCCAAAAAAGGTTCACATAGTATATGGTTGAAAAAAAATTAGAGCGAGAGGTTTTTACTTTCATGCGGCCGCTTCAGTGGTCAGATATGAAGCTTGTGGGACAAACAAAAGACCATAATGGATGATGCATTTATTCATTCATTAGTAACTGCCTGGTCAGAGTTGCAGAGGTTCAATTTAAGCTACTATTTTGTTTCAATTTTTGGAAAACCGAACCAACTAACTTTGTTTAAAAAAATATTGCTGGAAGGTAGAAACAAAAGGTACATACAAAAATAAAAACTGAGTGAGCTGGATTTAAATAAAACAGTCTCTAGTTGAATGCAATTATGAACACGAGTGATGCAGCTGAAGCTGAGGAACTGTCAGAGGCAGACACAACAGATGATGCTGACAGTGCTGCCATATCTCTGTGGGTTTCCAGTGTTGTCTAGTGTTGGTATAGTTGGAGGGCTAAAAAAAGCCCAAAAACAACCCAATACCTTCCTATTTAGGCCACGCCCACTTCACATACTTAAATGGTATGTGAGTGTGTGCATATATATATATATATATATATAAAATTAGAGTGGGAGGTCATACTTTCATTGGACTGCATCAGTGGTCAGATATGAAGTTTGTGGGACAAACAAAGACCACAATGGATGACGCATTTATTTATTCATCCTCAATACGTACAAAAATAATAACTGAGTGAGTGGGATTTAAAAACAGGCCCACACACATCTCTAGTTGAATGCATTTATGAACTTGAGTGATGTAGCTGAGGTTGAGCAACTGTCAGAGCCAGAAACAACAGACTATGCTGACATTAAAAAAAAAAACCTTCCTGTTTATGCCATGCCCACTTATATATATATATATATATATATAATTAAGGTGCAGGAGGGTACCACCTCCCCAGTGACAGTTTTTCTCCCATGTAGTTCATATCTAAAGTAAATGTATAACATGTATAATTGGTGACTTCTCATCCCTGCTAGCAACAGACAGAATTTTATCCCAGTTTTTTTTTTTTTTGTTTTACTTATTTATTTATTTATTTTTTTGCAGTTGGGCAATGTATAGGTCCCAGTCACAGTGATCTCGCACACAACACCTGGTCTGTCAAAAGTGCGAAGTCCTCATTAAATACACCAAATACACTTTCGGATGAAACCGCGATCGTTATTCATCAGACAGCAAGTGCTTTAAGAGTGGCTCGATTAAAGCCCTGTCACTTTTAATTAGCGCGTGGAAGAGTGAGTGGCGCTGCGGGGGAGTGCGGGCTAAACAAAGGAAACTTTCTAAACACCAACTCGAAGAACATCGAGTGCAAAGTCCCACAGAGAGCCTCCAGTCTCCGGGGGTGCCTAAAGAATTAGCTTCTAGAGGGCAAGAGAGAGAGAGAGATGGAGAGAGATTGTGGGGTATGGGGGAGGGAGGGGGGGCGGGAGGTAAGGGAGAAAAAGGACAGACGGTGTTAATGTCTTTTTCCCCTTGGAACAGAAGCGAGACCCCGTGAGAAGCGCGGCGATGACACGCGCATCTAAATTTAAATTTAAATAGTCCCTGAGCAGGCGCCCTGCAGCTCGGACCCGCTTAATTGATTGAGGCTTGCAACTGGAGGAGAACCGCCACGTTCGGGACATAAAAGCATGCCACTGGCACTGATTTCACGACAGAAACGTTGAATAATAATAATAATAATAATAATAATAATAATAATAATAATAATGCATGCTTTCGAGGTCTTCGGTGCAGCACGTGCGCGCGCGTCTAAATAGATTCCCAGTATAGCGCGCGGAATAATCGCTAATGAAATACTAGCTAATGACAAGCCTCATTTTTCACCGGGCAACTCCGAGTGTTGAAAGATGATTTGTTTCTGTTACGCATTAGTAATCTTAATGGGTAAACAGTGCATTGATGATTAGCCTTAATGAAATCAAAGAAAGGTGGGCTAAATGTAGGCTGTATTTAAATCCTCATCCTTGGGTAAACGTTCTTTAATAGACTTCTTTATTTGCCTCCACGCTATTACCGGACAACTATGCAAATACTAATGTATGCTTAGACAAATAGGTTATGCTTTTTTTTTTTCTGGATTTTCTAAAAAGCAACCTGCACAATCACATGATTCACCACAGTCAGGCATGAGGTAAATGGACACTTTCTCTGCACACTTGACATGTACATGGTACTCTGTCCTCATTCTCCTCCTAATTGGCTGTCAATAAACATTTATTCGGAGGCAAAACAAAGCTGAAAGGAAACAGAAAAGCAATGGACTGTTGGAAAAGCGGAGCCATCTTCCAGAGGCAGAGAGGCAAGTGTTAAGCAAAGATCTCATTTAAAGTGGCTCTGCCATAGGAGAGAGGGGCACTTAACGCAGCCGCCTTTATTAGCCTATTGCGAGATGTGTATTTGGGGCCTTTATTAGGACTGTGGATCTGAAAACCAGCTTGAAAAGCCTGTTTCAATTTATCAGCCGAGTGTTTTTTGAATAAACCAATGCAGTGCTCTTTCTTCTGCTCTTTCATCGCGCCCTATACTCGACAGAGTGACTTGTTCTTGGAGCACTCCCCCATAGATGGAAGACCTTTGCCTCTTACTTTCCGTCATACTTTCATCCCCACACACTCACCTCCCTTTTTATCAGCATTCAAATAGGAAATAGAATTAGGCTGTTCCAGGCTTCTTACCGTGATGCTGGGGGGCTTTTAAGTGCCACCCTTCTTAGCAGAATGACTTGAAATAATGAGGAGTTTTTCTTTTTTTTCATTAGATGCAGGCCCACTGGCAGGCACAGCCTAGATTTAAAAAGGCCTTTAGACGAAAAGACATCCTCTTTACCGCTCTCTACATTTGCCTAGCAGCGCATTGTTCTTTTTTCCATTAATTACAGCCAAACATAGAAAATCCTGTGGGCAGAAAGGAAGGAGCTGCGACGTCTGTGAGTCAGAGCGCTGCACCTGCAGTGGAGTGTTTATGCCCAAACTCAAGGAGTCAGAGTCAATAGGCATTATCAAAACAGCAGCATTCACTAGCAGCACGACCAGCACAATAGGGTCATGTTTGATCATCGGCTAACAAAAAGCTCACTTCCTGATCAAGAGAAAGCTTCTACGATTCAGGGTGCAAGGGCAGACTGTTTGGTCCAAAGAGGAACCAAATTGGCCATTGATTCCTGTTAGCTGGTAAGGATTTGATTTCGGTTTTGGCTGTGTTAGTTATGGGTATAGTTTTGAAACAAAAAGATTTGACACAGAAGTTTTGTAGGAATTCTACCAAGTGAAATATGAATTCCGCTTCTCCAGCTCTACCGCAAAACCTGGTGTGAATGCTTATGAATCTGCAATCCCATGACTGTGTTCTTCCAACCATACTTTCTGTTCCCTTATGTTGTATTTCATTCTCCACCTAAAAGCTGAGCCGATGCCGGCGTTGCTATTCCTCCCCCAATGAGGGACAGCTTTGTCTTCTTGTGTCTGTGCATCTCCGCGAAGCTGTCTGTCTGAGGACTCTCCCATCCTTTCTTCCCACAGTCAATTATGTGATAAATTACTCTAACGAACTGAACACAGATCAGCCCAATTAAGCCTGTAAGTAGTACATGGACTCTCCCTTGGAGTTGTCCACGCCACCACGAGTGATTTAGAGTGTTTATTTGTAGCAGTAGCCTAGTAGCCTAGAATTGGCTCAGGAAGCTTGAAGTGTATGCGGCTTATATGGAGGTTTCTCATGCTTCACACATCACTTTAAAAATTCATAGACAAAGACATGTAAATAGGTATTCATTTTATGTCTGTCTGTCTCCAGACTGCTTTTTTCCCCTTCATGATTCAAAGTGAATTTTTGAATGGATTAAGCTGAGAGAAAGAGAGACAGACTGATTGAGGATGAATGTTTCGAAGGCACCAGGCACATGAATAGAAGAAATAGAAGAAGATGGCAGGCTATTTGAATATTGATGCACCCATACGTTTCTCCTATTTCCATTAATCTCATGCTCATCAGGGGTAAACAGAAGGAGCCACTGCTGCTCCATTCCGCACACGCCTGTCACCGTGCAAAAGCTAGTATGTTACTGTGCACGTGTGTGAGTGCGCATCCATCCTACTGTCAATCGCAGGACCAAGCCCAGAAACCAGTGCATTAAAACAGAGTGCTTTTCCCTGTCAAGGTGGACAGGTGCTTCCATAGTCGAGACAGACTCCATTCCCTCTCCCTGAAGCACTAGATAGCCTCCTCTCGCCTCGGACGCTGACACAGGCACAGTGACGTGGCCAAATTAACAGGCCTATCATGTCACCCTTTCAGGGGTCCCACCAAGAGAGCAGGAAATCAAGTTGTCACGCCAGGCCAGTGGGACTGCTCATCTCCTCTCTGCTGCTCTGTAATAGCATGTGCCAGAAACGAGATGCATTGCAGTGCCCAGTTTACTGTGAGATGCATTCTGATGTCTCATTACTGCTTCTTGCTGACAGATTGTGATTGCGAATTGGGGCCTCCATGCTGATCACTCGGAGGGTTTCAGTTCATCTGATTGAAGCCACCATGTTGAAGGTTTGGCTTTGACCTCTGCTAAGATTGTTACCAAGAACCAGGCACACTTTTGTGCTTTCGAAAAATAATTGCTTTTTAAATCTGCATTCCTCGTTTGAAATTTGTCGTTTAGAGTTTACGCTGAAAATTGTGACCCTCTTCGGGGTGGCTTGAAATGGTATGAAATATAGGCAACTTTTGAATTGCCTCTAAATCAGAGATGATCCACTATTCAGGGTGAATCTTTGAATGGATTAAGCGGAGAGAAACAGAGAGATTAATGCCGAACGTTTGAAAGGCATCAGGTACTTGAATAGAAGGAATAGTATTACGTTTTGATGCCTACCATACTCGACAGTTAAGATCATAAAATATTGTAGAGAACAGAAAAAGTTCCATCAGTTCAACTTGCGTCTGTCTAGTCTAACGGTCCCTTTCTGAGATGGATGGCACCGGATTGACTCTTGATTCATTGCTTTCAAATTAAACTTTATGAATGCATAAAAGTTATAGTTTCTGCCAAGGCCTGGGATAATGCACATAAAACTGCAACTAACTAGGGTGTAATAGTTGCCATAAACCAATGACAGTGAATCATATTTTTTCTCTTTAAATATGCATGATATCTAAATAGCATTCATGCTTCATGTTCTTGGAGAATTACAAGGAATACTTAGATGCATAGACATGCTTTTGCATTTCTTTCTGTGTGTTGACAGAGATGTCTTTGACTGGAATTTTTTCCCAAAATAGTACGCTGATATACTTGACACTGTTTCATATAAAATGCTTTGGTTTACACGTACGCCGTACTCGCTCTGTCATGTCATGATTGATGTGTTTAGGTTGCCTGGGTCGTTTCTGTCATAACGGCATGGATAAAAAAGCATTTCACTGAGCACAACAGCTTTGCATGTTTGTACTGAACGACCCATAAACCATCTCCCTCTTGCCTACAGTAGTGTCTCTCTCCTTGGTTAAGGCACAGAGTCGTAAAAGTGTAATGACAGTGCAACCTTGAGCCACTTTTATCCTGTCACACTGTCCATCACCAATGAAGTTAGTGACAGCTCCATCCCGATTCCTCTCCACTGATTTATTAATGGGAAAATAAACTTTATACTTCGTTCAGTCCCATGTCCCTAAGAGATTCTCTCCCTCTACTCAGCAGTGTTGGTTGTTGTTATTATTCTGCGGAAGGTGTCGGGCTGGTTTTCGAGGGCGCGGCGAGTGCTGAGGGGTTTGAACAGGGGGTAAGATGTCTTCCCCGAGCTGCAGGTGATGGATGGGAGCTGGGCTCGGCTGACAGATGATCTAACAGGTGTTCATAACCAGTTTATAAGAGCCTTTATTTATGACAGGCCACAGCCAAGCTGCTGCAGAGCAACCTCGCCAGCTGCAGCCGGAGGCACCTCAGGGGCCAGATGCAGCGCTAGCCACCGTCAAACTCTGTCCGGAATCATAATTAGCCAATGATTTGTCGGGGGAGGTTACATGGGCACCAAATGAAGAGGAGGGAGGGGATTGGAGGCATGCTGTCTGCTAATAATGAGAGGACACCGCTAGTCACTGCAACAGATTGTAGCTTCTTTAGACAATGAACTAATGCTACTGGGTTTAGGACACTAAGTGCATATTGTCTACTGGCATATGAACCATTAATTAAAATTTAAAGGGGTGTGTGTGTGTTGTTCTCGAGACACTGAGGACTTGTATTTATAGTCCTTCTCCTTGAAAAGATTGTAATATTCCTATAAGCTCTTGTGATAATGTTGTATTTTCAAGTCTTAATCTCAGTGCACCACCACTGTAGCATACCCCCACATTTTTCCACATGAAGCCACAGGTCCTGCATGAGGATATTCATGTAGCTGTAATGCATGGTACTGGAAAATGGATGACCGTGCCGCTGGCGGTGACGTGTTTGTTCTCCTATAAAGCATTGCCTGGAGGTGTGGGTGCGGAGGGGAGAGGGTGTCATGGGTGTGATAAATGGCCGCTTGGTAACATCTTCACTCCTGACCTCCCGCACGTTTGAATAAGCAGCACATTACAGAGGGCCTACTTCATGCACATGAACTGGAAGCCATTCACATTTGGAAGACTCCAGGAGCATTGTGGGTAATTGAGATGCCAGAGAAGTCAGTATAGAGCTTCTTGCAGAAAAATATCTTTTGTCTGTAACCACTATGACTTGACTTTAGTGTTGGTACCGGGAAAGAGTGTGAGAGCATCTACAAAGCAGACTTTACAAAAAAAATAACCATTGGTGTGTGTCATCATTTTTAGTATAAGAGTAAATCTCATTTTGTAGATGTATTTTCCAATTCATAGTTGTTGATTTTATACTACTATGTGTTTCTTGATTTGAAAACAAGTAAATGATATTAACTGAGCAGTAAATAGGGTATATGTATATCACAGTTATTTGTACTTTGTAGTTATTTTTTTATATATATATAAATGTCTTTATAAAGACATTGGCAATGGCAGAAGCAGCACATCAGCAGATCTTCAGCCTTCAGCTTGTGAACCACCAGACATCTTCCAAATATGAGAATGACAGCTTAAAAATGTGAAATTTTTAGGGTGAAGTTAGTACTTAATGGAAAATTTGTGAAAATGAGGTTAAAAATCTCATATGTTTCATTTACCTTCATTGTCTTTAAAATCCAAATGGATTGCATTGCCTTTAAATACATATCAGACATGTGTCATAGTTAATATACCACAAAGCATACTATATCAATTGCTAATTGTCATCTTCATTATATTTTCCTTTCATTCTTTTATAAACAGCTCCATTTTTAATTTGATTGAGTTAAATATTTTGGTTTACAAGGTAAGTTGCCCGTTGATTTTAGCCTCCAAATTTAGGAAATGTAACCATATCTTAGAGCTTTTTCTTAAGTTTGCATTCAAATTTCTTACAAATTATATTAAATGAGCACATTGTATGGAATATTCTTTATCAAATTCTATATCACACTGACTTTATATTAAAGGAACACACAAGAATTCCTTTGCAAAAACATTTATTTTGTCTACATATTGAAACGTAACATTGGACAATATATTCTTGGAAAAAAAGATGTTACGTACCGTAATTAATAAGAAACTGTGTCTGTTAACTTTAAGCACCAGTTTTTATTCTACAAGCACCTGGTGGTGATTGTAAAACCATGTATACATGTCCAAATAACACCAAACCTACCAAGGTCCAGTCCTCAGTGTCCTCATAACTAGTTACGGCCATTTTCGAATCTAACATCTAGATCATCTATTGATGCTGTAAGGCAGGCTTGTAGTCCGGTTATTGTACACTGACTCCAGCAAGTCTTCTAGTTTTTCAAATCTACTGGCTATAATTATTACAATGACACATTCTAACTTTTTAAAAACTTGTCAGTTTAACTCATGTAACAAACTAATGTCTATCTTCCAATCAGTCTTAATACTGGTCTGTCAGACTGGTATAATGGGAATAACCTTGTAAAATCGGTCACCTGCTCCAGTCATTATATCACAAAGTCATTTATATCACATTTTTATATCATAAAAGTGATTTCATCTCAGGCCTGACACATTGTACCCAAAACACACAAGGACACAGATTAGGAAAGAATATCAAAACACCACAAATCCCATAATTACCAGCTATTAGTGAGAGGGTGACAAAACCTGCCAGTCTATTATCGCAGCTGACTGAAAAGCCATTTAGGGTGGGCCACCACCTCGTTGTCAATCGCAGCCATTCAGCAGTGCCCCAGGGGGTTAGACAGGGAGCAGACCCAGACCTGCTTGGGAAGATGGAGTGTTGGGGTAACCCCCCCGTGCCGTCCTCGGTGGGCCTGGAGGAGCGTGTTTAGCGCCGCGTATCTCAGCAACACCGTATTGAGGGTGAACAGGGACACATGGGCCTATTGAAGGCAGTAACAAGTGCCAAGCGGGGCCCTGACCCGCACCACCCCTCTCCAGTGTCTCAGCCCTCCCTGCAGCCCTGGGAAAGCCACGTGTCTGAATCGAAGCCATCTGCCTCAATTTGCCTAACATATTTGGCCACAATGGCCGGCCAGTTATCCATGACAAAGGGCCACAATAGGCCGTCCTCAGACATGCAGTGAGGCTGGAGAGTGCAGCGTGGACCCATTCGCCTGCACACCAACTGGACAGTGGCTCATGTTCGACGATTAGCACACTCTGCCTGTCGCCAGCAGCTCAGCATGGTCTCAGGGGATATGGGTAATTACCATCAACAGAAGAAAGGGAGTTTATCAGCAGACTCTTAAACCCCCCTCTCTCTTCAGCCTTAATCAGGAGTAAATGAGTAATATACTCAAGGGTCCTTTCTTCTGACTCTGCTTTTTTGTAATTCGGTATGTGTCAAAAGCATACATTACAGATAACAAGGGATATGTTGTGTGAACGACAGCTATTCGAGGATTAATGAAAGAGGGCTTAGGAAAATGCTACAAAAGGATTATAGTTTAACAAGTAGAGGCAGAGGAAAAGACCCAGAAATCAGTGTCAAACTTGAAGGGGTCGTCACGTTGTGTCATATTCAAAATGTTCAAAAGTGAATTAAAATGAAATTCAATTGAACTAAGCCAGTCAGTCAGTTCAACTAAGTTTTTTCAATTCTACCTCTATCACGGGCTGTGCTTATTAGGTTTAATGTGTTTTTTTATCAGTTTGCGAATGATGTGCAAGCGTGCTGCTTGTATAGATATTACACACTTTTCATTAAAGTACATTATATAATATTTATTA
Source organism: Pangasius djambal (assembly GCA_022985145.1). Classification (NCBI taxonomy): domain Eukaryota; kingdom Metazoa; phylum Chordata; class Actinopteri; order Siluriformes; family Pangasiidae; genus Pangasius; species Pangasius djambal. The sequence goes on from CM040998.1 coordinate 6,951,895, forward strand.
TATGAACATGACTGTGAATGTACGTACTGTAGTACCATATTTAAGTTAGTTAATGAGTAAAACAGAGGGTGAATTGTAGTAATATATGCCAAATATAGTTAAGTGACTGTATTTACAATTATACACAATTACTATCTAATTTACTGTGCAGTTGCAGAGATTAAAATCGAGACTAAAGCCTTTTTTAGTGCCACCTCACTTGACCTTGTTTAATTATGAACACATTCTTGTTCTGAATGGGTACTATTATTAGATTACACGACTTCTGTAAAATGTAAAAATATCATAACATAAGCTCTTAGTCACACCGTAGTTTTATTTATGCTATTCCGAGGTCAGTAAAAGTGTCACTGAATGGGTACAGTTGTCAATAGAGGAGTTGTTACATGGATTACATTATGCAAATTCATTGATTATGAGATTATGGTTTTGCTTTCTTTTTTCTTTATAGAGCTTTCCCTCAGCACAAACAACAAACTAGGCACTATATTGTTGTGGTTAACTGCCAGGAATAAGCTGTCTTCTGTTCACCACATATCATGTCCAAAGGTTAAAACCAAGCAATTACTGTCATTTTCATGCTTTCTGATAAAAATCATAACACGGTTCCCTCAGGTGGTGTCACTCTTCACTCTTGTCACTTGAACAGTGACCAGCCATCGAGGAGGGCGGCCCATTCAGCCGAGCTCTCTTTTGACATGGAGTCCTCAATTAAAGTGTGCTGAAGCAGACACAATCCTATTAGTGAGCAGCGAGTGAGAAAAGAGGGCTGCCCCTTCATTTGTGCTGCCAGAATGATTATCCTCGAGTTGGTAAATTGCACTGAGGCCCCACATGGATTATGGTAAACAGCGTACAGAGTGAATGTGGTGCTGACCACAAGCTACCAGATTCTTTTCAATTTTATTTTGATGATATTAATTGAAGATGTACTTCAGTAAATTTCCAAACCGTGGAAATGATCAGTGCTGTGATAGTACTGATGGCATTGAACACAATTAAATGTTACGGTCATCATACACAATAGTGTCTCAGTATAGCTAGTTAACCTGTAATAGACCTTCATCTAATTCATCTGCCCAATATCAACATTGCCACAAAAATTACAATAATGCTGGCAATTATAAAGCCATTAACACGTTCATTTTTTTTTTTTTACCAAAGCACTGAGCAGTGCTGCCTCTTAGTGGTCAAATCCACTGCCCACTTACAGTGTGTAAAGTGTTTACACTACACGTGGCGTGAGAATGATACACCATACATCATGTATATGATTTAGCATTCTCAGCAACAGTTATAGACATGGGTGCATCTAGAGTTGGTATTTGGTTGCTCATAGATTTGGGCATTGGTGCTATCATAAAATCCAATGTTTACTCATTTTAAGATTTTCATGTAGATGTTCAGTGCAATCATTTAAAAAATGATCACTTGCCATAGCTTTTGAACGGTGAAATGAACGTAAATAGCGGCAAAACAGTGCTTATGAACATCTATTACATGCTGGCTTATCTCCATCCGTCTCTGGTTTTTGAAAGATTGCTGTTTAATAAATTAATGCAGCCATGTTTGTTTATGCTAAAGCCCTGTTCTGCACTGGGAGTAAATTCGAGTGTTATTTAAAGCCAAGTACTTTTGTCAAGCTGTTGCAAATGGAATGATGGATGGCACTCAGGGCCTGTGCAAGTGAATGCATTGCTTCCTATTTAACCTTAACATCCTCGGTGCTAATGGTTTGCCTGAGTCAGATTTTAAAAGACATAGTGCTGCTCCATTGAAATCAAAATTAAAAATCCACCATACCATATTTCTCCAAGCAGGGAAATACATTATGTGCTGCTAATGTATTGGCATAAAGCAAAGTAACATCCCATCAAGTGCTTCAATTTGGGCTTTTTTCCCATTCATGCTGTTTTATTGCTATGGGCAATTTGTACCACTCAGCATGACAGTGTCAACTGAATCAAGATTAATTTACATGCAAAGGAACACTTAGCGAAGCGGCTTGATAAGCAAACACATTGTCTCGATTGCTGAGCTGGAAAAAAGGCTTGGGAGAGTGGGACAAAATTAAGGAGCATCAAATGTGATTGCTCAAGGTAGTTAACAGACCAAAATGGCAAGATTTTTACCAAGTAGAAGAGCTCCGAATAGATTCTACATGGCACTGAACTTGGGCTAGAAGTTGTGATTATTTTTTATTATATATATTAAATAATTATATTATTTAATAATCCAAAAAAACCCAACAATCAGGTTTATCTATAAATATCTATATATAACTATTAAAAATAAATATCTATAACAATTTATCTATATTTATCATATATCAATAAAATATCATATATCATATAATAATAAAATATGTGTGTGTATATATCTATCTATCTATCTATCTATCTATCTATATATATATGTACATACAATATCTTTCTTTCTTCTCTCTCTCTCTCTCTCTATATATATATATATATATATATATATATATATATATATATATATATAAAGAAGAAAGAAAGACATACAGTTATTACTTTTACAGTACTGAGACACCAGAGGGGAATACTTTTAGGATGTGCTTTACTGTTGTGCTTGAGAGACAAGACATGTGTCTTGTGCTCACTGGCCCCCGTAAACACACCGTAACTGAGCCGTGGAAGTGGTGAGGGAAGCGAGACACTGTGGGATTCACTTGAACATGTGGTGCATTTGCCAGCCTCGAATCCCCTGTCAAAGACTGAATGCAGACTGACAGGAGAATATGATGCCACGGTGCCAGGAGGCCTGCCTCTATTTACAAATATTTCACATAAACAAATTTTCAAATAGCTTTATTCTGAGTAGCCTTTCTGCTCTATTAGACATAACACACAGCTGCCACAAGCACTCAGACACATCATCAACAACCACTGGAGAGAGAAGATAGAGAAGCAAAAAATAAAACACAACAGCAGTGTGGAAAAAGTGTCCTCAGAGAGTTTTGCCACTTTTGTGGCCAAAGTGCGCTTTGGCTCGTTCTAAGCAAAGCAAATATGACTGTGAAATATATCTTATTCTTCGACATGAAAGGCACAAAGCTCTGATGCACCAGAGAGGCAACATGTCCATTTTACTCACCAGTTTGAATTGTTTTCTTTTTCGGTTTCTCCTTTTTTTTTTTTTTTTTTTTACAAAAGAAAAAAAAAATCAACATGAATTATGGGCACACTAGCATGCTATAATAAAAAATCTATGCTCATACTGGAGATGTGCCACTCTCCTCTGTGCACTAAGGCCCGTCATTAGACAGCTGTTGTGCCGTCTGACCTTCATTATATTTCGCTGACATCTACAAACGTGACAGCGTAATGGGTCTTGCTCATCATGCCACCAGACATTAGCTCCCGTAATCAAGCAATTATCAATTTCACACTAATAACTCGCCATAATGCAAACTCTCGGCCTCGTAAATAAGGTCATTTGCACGTCTCGTTTGCTTAGTTTGTTTGTCCTTTTTAAGGCCAGATCTGCTTCATTCCACAGTGTTTGTTTAAAAATTAACAAATGTTATGATGGCTTTCTTTCCAGCTCCATGGCCATATAAGCAATGCAACTCCACCCAAAGATAAAGGGTCACTATTATCTATGATGCATCACCATTATGCCACTTTAAGTGATAACTACATACACACACAGGGCTTGATTTCAATTGCTATTGCCATGTAGATTGTTGATCATTGCAGTTAATAATACTCGTATGAAGTGAGCGTACTATTATTAGTCTGGTCAGACAGCGCATCCTCTTTCGAACAATAGAAAGTGTATGAACTTGTGGCTGCTGTTTTTCGTCAGTGAATGCAAAACGATCAGTAATCGTTCAGGGCTGGTTGATTCCACACTGCTTGCCCAATCCCTGTCCCCACACTCGCTCCGCTAACACCATCGATTCTTGCCCAGAGAATCGGATTCCTTTCGCTAATGTACAGCCGGCCAATTAAGGAATTGAGTAATTGTGATTGCACTGCTTCAAGATCAATTTTGTTGGAATGTGAGATAAATAACAACCTCGGAATGAAGCAGCAAAGAAAGAAAACAGATTTTTAATCTATTTCATTTTCCCTGGTAAAGATTTCTCATGGCTGCTTCCTACCACGGTAGGGGTCAGTTAGCTTTATGCAAATGACACCATGCTAACTGGCTTCCTCTAGTTTTTATCTGTTGTTGGTCATATTAGCATTTCTGAGTAATGCATTTCAACAATATTGGGTGTAATGTGAGGAACTAGGGCCACACTCCACAAAAGGAGGGCTTGATAAGCTACATTTTGAAAAGGGAAATATAATTCTACGGCTCTAAATTAAGGAATTACCTACACAACACATCCATTAGCATCATGCCTTTGTGAATGGGCTATTTGCGTGTGAATGCCATTGAACTGACATTGTAGTGATCATTAAAATAATCTATCATTATTGTCAGAGGGAAAAATGTATTAATGGTGATGTTATTCATGGCCCTATTTTCTAAATCATTGATTATCAATGTTTGCTTAATAGGAAAATAATAAACAATTACGCAGAGACTTGAGGTAGGGTAATTGTATTTCTAATACTGTACACATTATCACCATACCCCCCCCACCCCCAAAAAAAAAAAAAAAAACAGTGGTGATGGTCTGCATGAAATCGATAAGGAGAGATGCAATTTGTATGATAATTTTATACTAAACAGGGGCTGTGATTTGGGTTTTTGGTTCCACCATCAGATTTGTAAGATCACTCACAAACCAAGCATGGAATATGCACAACACATTTCAACTGCAATACAGTTCAAATTAAAATGTAGAAATACAAAAGCGAGGAAACAGAACAATATAAAAATACCCAGACAAAGAAGGGATGCTTCTGATTAGCAGATCTTTCATAATGGTTACATTTAAGTGAAAGCTAAATTAAGCAAATTAAGCAAATGATGTGAACATAGATTGTCATTTAAACAGCTTCTTAGTGAAACATCTGAAAATGTGTTTCTCCTAACAACCCTACTGAAATGTGGACTAGCCATTTATCTCTGAGCCACACTATAGTAGCCATATATAGTGACATCATCATCAAGGACATCATCATACATATTCAGAAACCATAGTTTGACTTTAAGAGTTACAATTTGATGTACATCCATATATGCAATTATCTAGTGTCAGTGCTTTAATACTTTTTACATTCCCTTATACCTTTTCTCCCTTTTTCCATTTTCATCTGCCCTCCTTTTCCCTCTGTTCCCACAGTATTGCAGAATGTCAAAGAAGCCAATAAAAACTCACATTTGAAAAGGCAACCAGACATCCAGGTTTATCAACATAGAGCCCTAACCTATTCTCTGCTGACCAGACACATATTGAATGCCCTCACTCTGAAAGGGTTAACAAATTGGCCTATTACAAAACCCCGGTTTGAGACTAACCCCCGCAAAGAGAATGACAGAAAATCATTTAAGTTAAAGCCATTAGCTGCCCTGTGGATAAGAACTTGGCAGGTACTATCAGTGTGCAATTCTTGCCTTCCTGACAGAAGTTTCGAAGTAAACAGAGAGAAGGCTATGTTGAAGTAATGTTGTTAAAATGTTTTTTCAGTTTCAGTAGCAGGTTGAGCCCATGAGGGTTAAGAGCAAATGTGAAGAAGCAAACCAAATTAAAATCACCTATACTGATCAGGACCATTGCTCCTTGGGGGGGCCCAACAGTCATCATTTTCTCTTAGAACAGACAAAAATCAATGCTTCATCATCCATCTGATAAAAAGGTGCCCTTTGTCTCTCTTCTGAGAAAGATTTTCAGTACGTCCTATTATGGGCAATGAATGTACAATGTCAAGCAGAATGCCATGCCCCTTGAGTAAATGGCTGTTAAGTGCTTAGCTTAAGCCTAGGCTCAACAAGCAGAGCATGTAGCCTAGCACAACACTTTTGTGACTGGCAAACAGACTTTCATTTTAAAGCCACAGAACATTCGCTTAATTGAGGCATTCAGAATGAGTATATGAATGGATGCATTATCAAGATTGGACTAATTACCTTTCCATGGCTGAATCACTCAAGTAGAACCCAGTGACGGGTGACATTTTGAAACAGAAATGTTAAAAGCTTTTTCACCTATTTATATTAATCACATGTATACCCACGGACCAGGCATGCTGCCGTGTAGTGTCCATCATGAATATTACAAACAACAAAAGGAAAGAGGAGACCGAGAAAGAGGAGAATCAGTGGGTTATAGCTTCACTAAGAGGGGACACGGCGGCACTCGTTTTAATCTCCAGCTGCCACTGGTTCAATTTTCCTCGAAGAACGCCACCTATCTGGTTTGTGTCAATCAGCGCATGAGTGACAGCTGAAGGGGTGTTCGAGGTGGGCTCTGCTATTGCACTGGATTTGCTGACTCATAATTAAAGCAGAACCAAATGGAATTGAGGAGGGGGAGGTCAATGGATTGGCGCCTGGGAGATGAAGCTGGACTGATTGCACCAAATTATGATGGGCCCAACTCACTGTGATGAGGCCAAACGCACGCCTCCATTTGCTGACAGTTCAATTTCCTCCAAACGTCTCTCATATCAAGACGAGCTAATTATGAGTGAAAAGTTATCAGAGGCCCACCTATTGAAAAGGAGGATTAGATGCATTTTTTTTTTGTTACGATCCAAATGTCTGAGTGTTATTTTTGACTACATGACTGCTAAAGAGAAGGTCAAACCCAATAAGATTGCTTAAGATGAACGCTACAAAATGTCAGGACGAGCCCTCCAGCATTGGCAAATTTTACAAAGAAAGAAAATAAGCAATATTTGCTGTTGAAACAGAATATGCTTCGAACAAAACCTTGCGAATAGAGTGTGATTAGAATGAGTGAGCACCTGTGTGTTTATTTTCTGTAAATTCTTAAACTATACTAGGCATTTATTCATTAGTATGTTTAATGCAGGGAAGAAAGGAACAACTAAAATATCAGTTCAGTAGTTTAATACCTGGAATTGACCTCAAACGCCAACCGAAAATTAAATTAGGGCACTGAGAGCATAGCTAATATTTTATGATGACAGACAGTGGGATAAATGTTCATGATGATATTAGAAGCTCAATCAGTGACTGATAAGACATGCTAAAGAAGGGCTATTAAGATGGGGAAAGTGGGTCCAACACACTCAAATATGTCTGCGTAATAGAGACAATTTGGAAGGGACAGATAGTAATGATCCTTATGAAGCAAGTGGGGACACACTCAATATTTTTTACCCCTAAGGTTTAATATAGTATATCTTACATTAACAATGAAATTCATTCGATTACATTTAACAATTAAATTCTTAGTATAAATAAATATTAATATTAAATATAATAATTTTTTTCTTCTGCATGGCATCAATACTAGACACTTATTCCTTCAGACAAATAGCCGTAAGCATGCAATGAAATACTGCACATTACAACAGCACCGTTTTTATGGTTTATGCTCTAAATCCGTTTGTTTCTCGTGTTTCATAATTTGAGACGCTGATCATTTTTGTCATGCCTTGTCATGGCATAATATAAAATAAGCACAAGCACGATGATCCCAACAGAAGCCTCACTACAGTAACATATGATGTTATGAACACGTCCGTCACAAATGGCACACTTCCATAACCCAACCCAACCGTTTTCACCCTCTGAAGAACCATAAAATCCACCACTGGTTCGACACACAAAGCACGGCAGCACAAAAGAGAGATTTTACACAGAAAACAAACAATGAAGTTAGAACCATATCCCATCAAATACCTCCCCATTCAACAATTCATCTTGGTAATAGAGATAGAAGCAGGGTAATGCACGGTGGTCTTGAAGCGTGAGATTGAGGATTTCTGTGGCACAATGCATAATTCATGGCCTTGGCCAGCAAAGTGTGTAAGATGGGAATTTCACAGCATGCTAAGAGTAATGGGGATGGGGGGGGAAGAGATGGGCTATATTAGTACTGATTTATTAATACATTTCACTATGCATGCTCTCATTTCAGAGCGACCTAGTAATCAAGTATCAGAATTACCTAAAATTGCCTGAAAATTTCATCTCCATTGCTATATTTGCCTGTCAAATAATTCTGAAATTGTCACAGACTATTTCTTAGCCTATGTAACCTGTATAGCTGCTGTAATACTGACGGTGAAATCTGAGTACTTGCTATTGTCAACACTAAATTGTGCTTAAATTATACTAAAATTAAATATTTAGTGTATAACCTGGATTGACCAGTTTCTTTGCGGTAATTTCAGAGATAATATAAAGCCATTTATGGTTATCTAGAAATCTGATTAAGTCTCTAATAGAGGCAATTGAAAATATGAGGCTTTTAAACCCTTAGTCTTTACCCTACGAGGTGTAAATTATGGTAAAAGCTGCTGTATCTGATTTAGGAAGCTTAAGCACACACAGAAACTGTTTCCCATTTAAATTCCTTGGCGTCTGATTGTTGTTCTGCCTGCCTGGCAGTTTCAGATGTGGAACTAAAGATGAAAATGTGACAGTAACAGGCTTTTTAACTCTCCATTGACAAAAAGCCTGTGTTAATCTAAGCTACATATTTAATTTGTTCAGAGCAGGAAAAACAATATAAATCATTTTTAAAACCATTAGATGCTGACTTACATTAATAAAGTCTTAATTTGGGCATTATGCTGGGTTGTTATGGAAGCAGCAGGGTGAAATAGCATAATTAGCATGTGTAATAGGGAGAGCAGGGTGTGGCGGATACGCGTCAAGGCCACGGCTGAGCGAGAGAGAGACTGGTCACAGGGGCCAATTTTAGTCTGTCTGCGGGATGTGTGTACGTGTTTGTGCGCTTATGAGCAAAATGACATTTGTCTAGAGTTCCAGGTTTGGTTTAATTTCCTCTTCCACAGCACAGCTATCCAGGAACGAATGCAGGATATCTTCATTTGAATGAACTTTGAAGTCAGAGTATAGCAGGGACGGGAATAAAAAAAAATAAAAAAAACCCTTGCTTACTCGGAAGACTGCACTTTTAAAACACTAATTACGGCCACATCTGGCCGTGCAGTCATCTCGAGCAGAGAGCTTTGATGCACATTGTGAGGTTGGGCTGGAGAGGTACACTAGGGAAGACTTCTGTCTATTAGACAAAAGAAGAAGCACTCTGATCACAGCACAGAGCCAAAGTCACAAAACAGTCTAATAGGGAACACAGGTAATTGACAGAAAATCAAGCCAGGTCTTCAAGCACAAATGGCAACCGGTGCCAGAATCTTGTGTTAGAGGTTGCAGTGTAAAGCATGCGGGAGGTTTAGACAAATTGTCATTGGATTAAACCAATGACATGTACACACTACACACACGTATATATATATATATATATATATATATGTATATACACACACACACACACACACAGTACTGTGCAAAAGTCAAATGGCACCTATTTTTTAGTACAAACTTTCTTAAAGATTTTTATTTTATGACTTCTACATTATTGATTGACAAAATTAAATGTTACAGAAAAATGTTTGTATGGCAGTAAAGAAAGCAGCAGATTACATAAGAGACGCTTTTCAGGCAAAAAAAAAAAACATAATGAAGGCTGCTGGGTTTTGCTGCAGAAATAAGAAGCGAGTGCAGAAGAGCTGCGGCTGGTTCTGCAAGATGCTCAGTAAACCCTAGCGCTAATTCCCTTATAAAACTGCACACATTTTACCTGAGACTATGTTTTTTTTTTAAAGCGAAGGCTCGTCACACCAAATATTGACTTTGTTTCATTTATTACTGTTTACTGCTCTTTATAGTATTTTTTTATGTAGAAACATTTAGTTTGATTAATTTTGAAGGCATATTTGCTCTATAGCATTTCTTTGCATGTGCCTAAGACTTTTGCAGAGTACTGTATATAATTACGTATAAATTAAAATATGGAACTACCTATATGTAATAACATTTATCTACACAGTCTAACCCTAACCTTACCTCAGTAACCCTAAAGGCTTAGCTTTTCAGTTCTGAAGAAAAAAAAAAAAGCATATGGATTTTATAAAAAGCACTTTGCATTGGCTGAACTATCTTGCTTGATAGCCCTGTTTTGTCTGGTTTTGCTAAATAGTCTGGACATTTTATTCCTGACAATTTCCAAAAACAAACACATGTTCACACTCAGTCACAAAAATACTTTTGTCCTCAATGTATAAGCAAAGATGAAGCCTTTTATCCAATTACCCAATTACAGATAGCCCATGAGTTCATCTTCACCAAATCTAATCGCCATACCACTTAAGAAGATATAATAGCTGGCACCCTCACTCTGAACTCAGTTATCATCTTTGTCTCCTATGACACTTTTTTCCCTTTAAAATGTACATGGACATAAGGCAGCCAATGAGATGCAGCACATTAAAACTATGCCTGATAAGTTTGCATATGTTGCAGAACATTGCCCCCGTCTGCAGCACTTTCACAATGGTTTGACGTCCATCAAACCTATTATGAAAAAGAAGGGCTGGATGGACCTTCTCCGTGCGGGCCATTATGCACTCGCGACTAGTTTTTATGAACTGAGGGATAAAACTAGCATGGCTTTGCCTACAGACTTTAGATCTGTTAGCATAAACGTCCCAATGACAACATGATTTCCCAAAGACTGAGCACAGCAAGACATGAATTTGAAGCATTTTTTTTTTTTTGGACAGGTTTTTTGTGTAACCACTATAGATGTACATAGGGTAACATAATGACCAAAGTGACACAATCAAAGCGAAGCAAGGCGGCCATTTCCAGCACTATGTGTGTCTGTGTCTGGATATGACCTTCAAGAACTGTACAACAAAACATTATTTATCCAATATAAAGCTTGCAAGTCTGAAGTGTATTCTGCTCATATACTTGGCAAATCTCATCCATCTTTCTAAACTTCAGGGCCACTCACTGTAAACAGTTTTTGAGTCTTCTTGAGAGCTGCTTAGAGGACAAATTATAAGGAAGGTCCTCATATTCATGCTTATTGCAAACTTCTTCAAAAAGCCACCAATGCAGCACACAGTTAGAGACTCATCATCACATTACTTCAGAATTCACCCACTATAATTTGAAAATGGAAATGCAAATTGTGTGGTCTACCAGTGGCCCCTTCCATTTATTAATCTAAATAGGTTTCATTTAAATTTTTCACGGCATCAGCTTTATTTGTAAATGTCGCGCCCTATGAATACTGTGTTTTTTTTTTCTTTCGCATATTCTTGCTGCCTTTCATTAATATGTAAATAGGAAGTCAATCGCTCTTCTTCCTGACAGTGAACTGCACTACTAGTGCAGTGTGTAATCAGCTTTGACCGCAATTCACTATTTATCATACGGAATGCCAGCTTTGACAGTAAATTATGGGAAATATACTGTTATGCCCCTCTCTGTTTGGGTGGTACACGTTTAATTGCCGATCATCATTTCTCTGAGCACATAATGTAAATACTAACACATTTGGATGTGCCTTACAAAATAACAGATAGCATCATCAAAAGTGTGCAGCAGCTAATTGTTGAGTTCAACCACCTGTACATATAGTTGTCAGTTGCCAATTACGTACTGATGTCAAAAGTCTAAAATCTAATTAAGCATATTGTAACTGTATCAGGTGCCTGAATTGCACCTGAAACCTCATTCTGCATATCTGTGGCCAGGTTGTAGCTGTAGACAACTAATATCTCATACTGTGAATTTGGTGAGCTATATTAGCTGACAGGCTGGTAATAGGAAATATCACTCTAAGCAAAATGCTTGGCCAAATAACAATAAATTCTCCATGAAATGATGAGGGCTACAGCATGCTGCCTTGCATATATTTTGCCATGAATTCTAATTAAGGTGGCATAAACCTGAGAGTGCACGGTCATCACAGCAAGATGCCTGAGGCTTGATTGATAATGTGAAGACACAAGGCCCGAGCTGCCTGAGTTCCTCTCCTTCCTTAAATTAATGGCCATCCCAACAACCCTAATAATGCAGCAAGGATGGTGCCCCCCACCACCGCCACCAGCGCCACCAGTCCCGCGACACATACACACAACATCAAGGATACACACTTCACCACCTCCACCCCCCAATTTCAATTTTCTAGAGGCATGGAAAATAGGAGAGATCATTCATTTATCTTGTAATAGCTGGATAATAGATCCATCACAATGGAACATCTGCACACACACACACACACACACACACACACACACACCACCACCACCATTTCTGCTGACACTACACACTAAACACTCTTGCCCCTCTCTCGTCCCCCACACCACCCTGTAACCATCCACTGTGTTAAGTCGATATCCAGAGGACGCCTGAGCCCAGCGTGTTTGAGTTTCTGAGCACATACTCGGTTATGGATATACAGCCAGTGTGTTGAGACCGAATGTGCTACTCTCTAAAATGAATATATCATAATACAATGTAAGGATTCTGATTCAGATTTATAGAGAATATGCATCTTTAGAGACATTCACATTGCTATACAGGTTGATATTAAAGCGAGTAGAAGACATAAATTATATAAGAGCAACAGATATAACCACAACTACAGACTTATATAAACAAAAAATTTATCTAAACATCAAAATAAATTGTAATATTTTCCATTTTAGTTTTTCTATTATTTTAACAAACTATTTTGTGTTAATGTTAATGGGAAGATACAGCAATTTAAGACTCAGATGTTGATCTCAGTCTTGGTTGGGACTGAAATGGGGAAGCAGATTGTTCGGGGAGGTTAATGGTGCTGTCACCTGGCCTGGCCGTGACGAGGAAAAAGATCACAGGCTCACCCGGGCTTTTCTCCATCCACCTGCTGAATTAGCAAGGTGCACAAAAGCAATAGCCTGCTCTTCGCTACAGCCTGCCAATCATCCCAAAGCGCTCGGCCAAGATGCAACTCGGTGACCCCGGCAAAATGAGAACTGCTCATATACATAGTTATTGTAATGATACTTTAGACTAGTAATCAGGTATTTGTTTACTGTTTATGCTCATAGATATTTTAAGTTCAAGTTCATTCATAAGAATTCATGCCTTAATAAATGTGCATTCAGGAAATAATAGATAATATTAATCAAATTAAAGAATATGTACATAATAGTTAAATAAAAATGTATTTAATATTAATTATTAAATAATATTTGATTTATAGTTTGTTATTAAACAATGCTTTATTTATTTCTTTATAAATAAATGCCATAACAATCATTATTATAATTATTATTTGTATTGAATAATTGAATAATTATTACTTTTGCAGTATTATTTCCTCATAATTATGTACTTTATTTTATTTTTTAAAAAATGTTATAATTTATAACTTAATGTGTACTGTATAATTAACATTACAAAATTCTATTCTATAAATTTTTTTTATATTTTTATATTTATATATATGTGTGTGTGTGTGTGTGTGTGTACAGTAACCTACAGCAAATGTCCATGTCCTCATCACAGGCTAATAATTCGCAAATTGCCTCAATAATTCGTTACACTTCCGGGTCCAATCAAAAGTGGATAATTGAAGCGTTGGCTTTTAGCACTTGGCCTGATGTTTAACACTGAAGTGCTCTTTCAGTCACTGCTTAACTTGACTGCCATTAATTGCGCAGGCGCAAATTCTGCGTCCTTCACTGTGCTCCATGGCGCTTAATTAACCTTCATAAATGGCCATATTACCGTACTAAATAGTATGTCATTGCCTATGGTTCCGTGCTACTCTGACATACTAGTTAGTACGGTAGTAGGTATGAATACTTGGATGTAGCCCAGGTGTTTAAGGGCGCTAATGTAGTAGCCATTAGCGCAAACAATTAGCCAGAGGGAAATGACACCGGTGCAGGTTTTTTTCCCGTCCCCTCCGTGTTTACCTTTCACATTCGGCGGCAAACAAGCCATGTGATGGCCCGTGTGCCCAAAGCGGAGCATTATTCCTAATTAAAAGCCGGGGATGTGTGCCATTAGCAAGATTCATGCTCGGCTACGGGAGAGTTCATTCCGGCTGTTGACTATCCATTGATTATTCATACGGGTTCTGATTCGGGTCCATTAATGCAAAATCAAGTGGGAAGTAAATTTTGTAAGAGCAAGTCGCACACTGATGACGGCCCCACTGAGCACGGCAAAGAGTGTTAATGGAGCAGGTTAGGGGCCTTTAATATCATTGAATTTACAATGGAGCAAATGATTTTTCTGCACATTTACAGCTCGTATTCATGGACTGGGCTAGTAGACTCCTCCAGTGGCTGCCTGCATATATATATATATAGGACTATAATTCTGACCATTATTGTTTTTATATACCTAATATTTTTATGAATACATTGATAACTGTATTTAAATATTAGATTTAAATTGGTCTTCCTTGTGCAAAATGACCCTAACATTGGAAGTGGAATTATTTTGATATATAGCTTATAATAAACAAACCAAATGGAAAAATAAGCCAAATGAAAATAAGAAAACAAAAACAAAAATCCCAGATAAAGAAACAAAACAATAATCATACAAAAAACAACAAAACAACAAACAAAGCAACAAAACAAAAACAACAAAAAAGAAACCCAAACAAATACGCACCAACAATAACAACAAAAACCCAAAACAAAACAACAAAACACCCCATCCTTAAAAATAAATAAAACAATTAGACAAAAGAAACAAACAAAAAACAACAAACAAGGTAACAACAAAATGAAAACAACAAAAAAGAAACCCAAATAAATACACACCAACAATAACAACAACAAAAAACCCAAAACAAAACAACCCATCCTTAAAAATAAATAAATCAAACAATTAGACAAAAGAAACAAACAAAAAACAACAACACCAAAAACAAACAAACAAACAAAAGCAAAAGAGAAAACACAACTATTCAGATACAGTCCAAGCATATCAGATATTCTGGCAAATCTGTTGATGTGTAATAAGTTAAATATCCAAACATGTGGGTTGTTAGCCTACACGTTAGAGCCAATCTGTGACTTGAAACTGTGTCACAAATGCAAACTCTCCCGTGGCTCATTGTGTAGTTAAAAATGGATGTGAAAGTAATCGTATCTAATGCCTCCTAAATGTTCATTACAGTTGCAGGTTTCCAGCTGGTTGGAGCTGGTCTGCATGAGCACTGTCCTCTGGTCTTTTGTGTGGAGAGGTTTTATAAGGGGCTGTGAAGAGTTTGACACAGGCGCCTCCAAGTGTTATATATCCTACATTACAACATGCTAAATCACAGATGAGTGCACTGGTTTATTTACAGCTGCATACCCCTACCTCATAAAGTAACATGCCATCTGAGTTTTACAGATGTTTTACAGATGTTCATTCATTATAACAACTAACAAAATGGTGTGAAACAATCAATATGACTTCTGAATGTAAAATAAATGTAGACTTTTATCCACTTGATTATAGGCTTTTTCACATCTCCTGATGTTTGCTTTGTATTTTGCGAATCTCTCGCTACTTTCCCCTTCAGTTATTTATCCAGTTCCAGTTTATTATTTATTTCTGTATTCCCATTTCACATGTATGTGAATAATATGTGATCACATATGAACGTGCATTTGACATTGCAGATGTGAACTCAAGTAAACAAGCTGTGAATCATCATGTGAATAATAGGAACCATGTGTAAAAATGATGTGTGAAAAATAAAAACACGTACACTACATGTGTAAAGACAACATACAAACAAAGTGTGAAAGATAGAATGTGAAGTTTCTAAAACTCACATGTGCAAATTTCACAAGTAAATGATGTGATTATTCATGGTGTGATTATTCATTAAAGTTTGTGTGTCTTTTCTGTAAGTGTTTGCTTCTTCAGATGTCTGAACGGTGCTTGTCTACGTTTGTAATTGTGTTCCTTGTGTGTGTGTGTGTGTGTGTGTGTGTGTGTGTGTGTGTGTGTGCAAACTTTTAGATTGAACTGCATATGAGCACTGTACTTACACTTGCCTAGGTTTTAAATGAGTCTTTGGCTGTAAATTGTAGGTGCGTCTGCTGAAGCCAGAGAAATATTTTTATATCAGAATTTGCACGGATGTGTGGGATTCCTGAGTTCACTCCCACTGTCCAAAAACATGCAGGTAGGCTAAACTGCCTCTAGGTGTGAATAAGTGTGTGAACGTGTGTGTGTGTGTGTGCATGGTGCCCTGCGATGGACTGGCGTCCCATCCAAGGTGGATTCTCTCGTCTTGCAGCAAGTACTGCGGGGATAGGCACTGGCTCCACCGTGACCCTAAACCGATTACTGATGAAAACATTAACTTGAAGCAATTAAGAGTGAATTCAGAGTGATTCAACTCCCCATCATGGACTACCTATGGACTGTGATCATCAGAGACATATATTTTGTAATATTATTAAGTGCCAGGCAGAAAACTAAAGCTTAAAATGCTTCCTTGATGGAAACAAGTCAAATAACCTAAGTGCCTCGTTTCAAGTTTCCATGCGTGAGAGTTTCTACATGTGCAATAAAGTTTTATGTGTACAAAAATCAATGTGTAGAAAAAGAACATCAGCCAGCTCCAACCAGGACACAGTGCTCTAATGAGACGAAACAGTGAGCCATGCCTGTTTGGACAGCAGTTTATGTGGGAAGTCCTGTATACATTCATCAGGGAAGAGGCCACTTCATTGGGAAGGCATTAATCACCACAAACCTAATTATAAATTGATTACATGGTCATGCAAGATGAAGAGGCCTGTCGAGCATTTCTGATCAGTATGGGAAGGCCACGGAGGTCTGGGTGCGAGACTGGCAGTCAGATAAGAGAAGGGTGTAGGACAATCCTCCCCATATCATAACTATCACAGTAAGCCATTACTGGATACATTTCACAGGTCTGACTATGTGTGGAGATTATTACTACCACTTCCCAATATACAAAGTGTCCCAAAAGTCTCTATACATAGGGGACTGTATGCCAGCACCACGTTGGTTGTGCCTTCGTGGCCACTTCTTGGTTGGTCTGCAACACTTCCAGTCTTTTTGAATTTGGCAACAGTGTCATGTGTGTGTTTTTGTGCTTGCCATGTTTCCTGTTAATGTCCATTGCAACCTTGCAACAGCTTCCTTTTGTCAAAGGCATTTTTAAAGAATATCTGGAAAAAAATTGTAATATAAACTAAGTATGAAAAGAATTTTTTGGAAAAAAACTTTGCTAAAAAGTGTTAAAGTGTTAATTTCCCCTGTGTATGGAGACCTTTGGGACACCCTGTAGTTGAAGGAAATTTCCTTTTTTACGAATTTACATCTTTCCTCATATTAAAATCACTTCTGTTTGCTAAGCAACACTTTTATGAAGCTGCAGTTTGCATATATAGGGAAAATTTCAACAGCTTTTGTTATTGTAACAGTGTCGATCAGGGATACAGCGAGGAAGCCTCCTTTTCCGTCTTCACGCCAATGATATAGTGTTTCCTGTTTCCTGATCTGCTTCCTGACTTGTGTCTTGCAAATATGAAAAAAACAACAACACAGTACATGGTATTATTTTTTAATCTAAAATTTTATTTCATACTGCACACTAAAAGCACAGCAACAGATATAAAAATATACAAAATATGTTTGTTAATATAACAAATACATGGGGGAAAAAAATCAAGGCAGCGAGAGTTATATGAGACCGCATGAGCTCCTGCACAAAACAGTGTGATAAGCGTGTGTGAACGGCAGCATTATTTTTTGCACTATGCATGTTGCCATCACAACAAAAAAGAACTAAGTATAGTTACAGCTAAATATAAATGATGTTTGACGTACTCTAAAGACACACGGTGTGTCCCTGGAGCATTGGACCTACCCTCTACGACAACCCTTGTAACCTCAGTATTGACTGGATATCTTTAAAAAAAAGAAAGAAAAAAAGAAAAGATAGAAATAAACAAATGAAGGAAAAATATTAGCAAATGGGCTCCCATATTGTGTCACACATGTTGCATTCATGGCTTTTGTACCTTTTTGAACAGAGAACTGTATCTCTGTTTCTAACACTGTGGGATACAATCAGTACAAAATATTAGCGCCGCCTTGAGCTCTAAGTGGATTATCTGGGCTAAATACAAGTACATAAAGAGAAATAAATGAAATTCAGAAGCCATAGAAACTTGTTCATGCAGGTTTCCTTGGTGCTGAGGTTATGAAGCCCTCCAGAATCATAGCTTCACCTCAGATAATGCTCCTCAGTATGTTCCCAAGGCAAGTGATTTTGAAAAATGTATGTTCCTAATACGCATGATATACACACTAGGCCTCTGCTTACATTCATACTTCATACTTCATAGCCTAACATTCTAACCTTTTATACGGTTTACAATATTATCAAGGTATTACATTTTCAAAATACTACTTTTTATAACTAACTGTGCACATTTTGTATTTGGCAAAAAAAAAAAAAAAAAAAAAAAAGAACTAAAGAATTTTGCAGTAAAGGGTTTTATTACTATCATTACAACCATCATCGGGCTACAGTCTCTGAGCAACCTATCAAAAAGAGAGCACCGTGTCACATCATGGCCTTATCAATGAGCCCTGCAGAGCGGTGACAGCAAAACAGCGTAAAAGGTTCAGCTAGACGTTCAACTCTGAGAGAAGCATTTCTCCTACAGCTAGACGTTTCACAGCACACAGATGAGTGTCCTGCCTTCGTCTATCTCATCCTGCACCTTGTCGCTGGAGGTGGCGATCTCGGCTTGGGCAGAGAACATGGCACAGACAAAAGTGAGTACCATCCCTCCAATCGCTGTGTAGAGAGCCCAGCCCACTGAACACTGACCCAGTTTATACGGGGAAGCTTCAGAACCACAGTAGTTGACCACCTTATCACAGCCGAAGCCTGCTGGGTAGAGCATCAGTCCGAGCATCAGGAACAGACCTGGGCAGAAAAACAAACACTGACTACAACAATAGAAGTCAGTGGTTCTCAGAGTGGGGTTTGGGGAACCCCAGGTATCTGTGAAGCATAGTCAGTGAGTAGAGGAAATAGTAACCCAACATTTTCAAAGTTACTATAATTATTATTGTTCATATACTTTAGTTATTGGTCCATTTGACTGGTGACTTAAACTAAATGGCTTTAATGCCAAACTCAGTAACACAAAAACAAGTACAATAGGTCTATTTGTGGAATTTATTTCGCAATTAAAGGTGTAAAAATGTTTGTAGCCAGATGGCCAAAAGTTATATGGCCAAAAGTTTGTGGACACCTGACCATGACACCCATAAACCGTTGCCACAAAGTCGGAAGCACACAATTATAAAATGTCTAGCATAGTATAGAATGTCTTGGTATGCTGTAGCGTTACAGTTTCCCTTCACTGGAAAGCCTCTTCCAGCATGACAATGTCCTTGAACACAAACCGAGGTCCATGAAGACATGGCTTGCCAAAGCTGGAGTGGAAGAACTCGAGTGTTCTGCACAGAGCCTTGACCTCAACCCCACTGAACTCCTTTGGGATGAACTGGAATGCTGACTGCACCCCAGACCTCCTCACTCAAATCCCCACAGCCACGCTCCAATATCTAGTGGAAAACCTTCCCAGAAGAGCAGAAGTTATAATAACAGCAAAGGGGACTAAATCTGGAATGGGATGTTTGAAAAGCATATGGGTGTGATGGTCAGGTGTCTATAAACATTTGTTCTAGGTTACTAGTTACTAGCTTCTGGTATATACAACAAAGCAACATTTCTTGGTTGGATATATATCACTGTAAAATTTATACATTTCTAATCAGTTCAGTGACACAAAAATGTGCGTGTTTGTAATAGACAAATTTAGCCCATCTCATTAAACCACACTGTGCCTATAAGAGAAAAAAATATTTGTCATTATCTTGTGTATTCATTAGTCATGGGGCGTGCTGTTATAGGAACATCATCCACAACAGGGTGCTGCGATACGGCCCAATTTGCCAATGATTACAATTTTTTTTATTTATTAATAAACGACATGTTGTCTTTTTTAACCGTCAAAAGTTAGTTCCTGTTATCACTTACATTACAGAGGTTTCCCTCACCAAGCACTGTTTTTTTTTCTCCCTTTTGATTTTAATAACACAAAAAAAACTCAGCTTGTCATGTTCCTGAAAAACTGGGAAAGTCCTCTATCCTGAAGACTTTCCCATGGTGGAAAACCTACTGACCTTTACAATGCGCTGACAACCGCAATACCTTCCATAAGAAATATTAAATAAACTCCTCACAAAAAGCTTCACCATATCCACAATTATACGTTTTTCTTTGTTAAATAACACGTTTTTAAAAATCTGTTTACTGTTAGCCTTAGATTATGTAGAGCTGTTCGAAGTCCCTGTGAATGAGCTGTTACTGTTACATCCACAAGCTTGTCTTTCCCTCCTTACCACTAATGTTTATAAACCCAGACCTCACCCATACTATATAAACATTAGGATTCCTTTGAGTCATGTGATATGATATATCATCTATCACGGTATGATTTGCACTCAAATGTCCCATATCATAATTAATATCTCAATGTCCTATCCATGGGCCACTTGCAAGAGTGAAACAGAAACGTATTTAGCATTTTACTTGTCATTACAGCTTGCAAAATGGGCCAGCGTTCTTTCTCAGCCACATAATGCACTTACTCTGCCATCAAATCGGGCATGCGAGGTCCTGCCTCAAAAGCCTTTCTTGTGACTGTTTAGGAATTGCTCAATCCCACCGTCGTAAATATTTCACTAAGCTTTCAGCACAACTACAGGGCTCTCTTGTCCCCAGATAAACCCTTTTAGAAATGAAAAATCCCTTACATGGAGCCGCGAATCAGCATTTTCTGTATTACTGAAATTAAAGCTGCTGGTCTGAGACAGGATAGTAAGTTACAGAGCTGTTGGATTTGTCCCTCCTTAACTTGAAATAAAGGGAAAGACTGAATGGTGGTTCTGGCAAACAGCAGACCTTGCCATAGTCAACAATACAGTGCTGTTGCTGCGGGTTGGGTTGGGAAGTAATGCTGATGGAGCAGGCAACATGTGGTTGGCATGCTTTACTTACCACTGACATAATAGATAGCAATTTTATGACTTGCACGCACCCACAGCAAGATGTAGTCTACTGAGTCTCTAGGATCTCTTTTAAAAACTCTTGAGGCCTTAGCATTCCTAATTCCACCTGTAATTTATTGTCATATTTAAATCACTGATCAAGATTAGCATGAAACAGTCCACGTTATGATTCATGTAATGCTGTAGATAAGCTGTGAAGCTCCATAAGTCCTGGAAGACATTATCATGTGTTTCCCAGGCAAGCCTGAACTTCTGAGGCTGTCAGGAATGTGAGGATTGCGATCGTGTCAGCTTCGAGGGTTTAACATCTGACCTGAATATACACTCTAAACTTAAATCTTTATGCTGTGGGAGTGAAATAAAAAGCAGGGGTTAAGAAGGGCAAGGCAGAAGACTAAATAACAGCTACGTCATATAATATTGGCAAAATATATAACACAGGGGACTGATATGAGGTCTGAGCAGCGCTGTAACTGATTTTAAAGCACCTCTCAGCCCGATCTATGTAATGTTTTAGAAAAAGCTTCTGATATCATATTCCGTAATTATAATTTCATATCCCTGGTCATAATGGGCAGGATTCACTAGTATCACTTATATGACAAAATGTTAGCATTTCCATAGTCTTCTTTATTTTATGTCTTTCCAGAACCAAATCCCAGTGGATAAGTCACGTCATAAATTATTGTCCGTCTGAACATCCACTTTTACTCATATATAGAGAAAAAAATAGATTATATTTTTTGCTTCACATTATCATTAACAAGCCAAGATACAAGAACTATATATCCTTAACTATAGTTTAATTTTACACTGAAAAAAAAAGAAACTTATTGCAGGTAATTAAAAAAAAAAAAAAAAATTTCTCAACTGAAAAAAAAACCCGACAGCATATATAAAAACTAAAAAAAAAAAACCTGAAACAAGCTGATGCTTTTTTTTTTTTTAGTTTGAGCCAAGGTAGAAATTCTTGGGTATATGTCTGGGCATATGTCAGATCACATAATGATTGGCAGTTGTGTCTCCATGGCAATACAAACAACTTAACAATTGAGGTGTTAAAGAGAGTAGAAATGACAAAGTGGAGATTTTCCGCAATTCTTTGTTTTACACAACTCGCGAATTTAAAAGGGTAAATGGTACTAATTTCTAGGGGCATGGCACACAGTATGAGGCTTAAACAAAGCACATTTTCATTTCTGTGTGTTTGCGAGCTGCTGTGGAACTTTTAGATGTAAAAGAAAATAGCTTAAGAAATTAGCATAATTAAACTGACTGACATTTTCCTCACATTGAATTGTCGACCAGCATACTGAGCGATAATCAAGCAGATGACCACTGTTTTATAGCCCTAAGCATAGCACACTTCATTTTTTCATTTTTTGTGCTATTATTATTATTATTTTATTTATTTATTTATTTTTATTAATTTTTTTTTTTTTACTATAACTTCAAGCGAGAGAAAAAAAGACTAGCTGGTGAGGGAACGACTGGTTACAGCTTCTATAATATAAGTGACAATAATTAACTAGTTTAAATGTAACAATAAACAGATAAAATGTACAATGTGTCATTCTTTAATTAATCAATAATAAGCGCTGGTAGCAGTTACTCCACTTCATGCCAGGCAGCATCACACTACCCCATCGCTGATTACTTTCCTTTGACAGAACATCCCAGAATGTTTTTTCCCTTATTTTAACATTCATATTTAGATTTATAACTGGCTCTATGTTAGTAAAGCCCAATAATTCCACAGCAAGCATGCCTTGTAACATGATAGTAACACCACTGTAACATGACTGTATCACATACACTGATATTAAATATTTAATATGGTATAATAGTAAATAGTCCTCAAGATAAGATAAAAAATATGTCAAATATGATGTTCCTACCTGCTATGCCTTGAAGCAGGCCGCACACATTAAAGATGCTTTTCCCCAGGATACTCTGAAAGCACATGCTAAAGACTGCGAGGAAGCCAACTATGGACAGCAGGAAGATTCCAACAACCAGGAATATAATGGAGGCCTGCCAAAATCCACTTGCAATCTCTGTAAAGTCTGCAGCATATGGTCCACACTGAACCGTCTTCTGTTGAGACACTCGGATACAGCGACTGTAGAGGCCAAGTGTAGGTGGGTTAGGGTCTGGAGGTCCAGTAGCCGAGGCATTGTACTGAGAAGGGTGGTGTACCCCTACTAACCAATCAGCACTCATGATGGCCACCAGCTCAGCAAATGCCACCACAATGCTCAACAAGGTCCAAAGCATAGAGCGGCACGTTACAATGACATGACACATGTTGTCTATTCTATGAAGCTCCTTTAGGCCGATCTTTTCTTTCTAATAGACAAGTCTGGTAGAGTTGCATCAGCTGAAGACTTGCGGTGCTATCTTCATAGATCCTTTTTCACAAGCAGACTTTCACGCTGGACAAGATCCCTGCCTGCCAGAACAGAATCCTCATCCATTCTCAATGTATCCAAGTGGGAAAACAGAAACTGGGCACCTACGAACAGATGAAAACAGAATGACATTTACAGGGAGTTTCATGTTTGGCCCTCCCTTTGGCACTGACAGAATGCTCAAAGGCTATGAATCAGCATGTCATACCTCAGTGTTACCGCTGCATCTGGCAACACTGACTGCATGAATCCCGTCCGAACAGGCACGAGGCTCCTAAAATCAATCCTATAGGCACACTAATTCTATATCTCATTTTCTCTAAAATGGGATAATAATGTCTTCTCAAAACACAATATCGCACCACTGGGTGTCTTCTTGGTTGGTAAAAATGGGCTGATAAATTCTACACAGCTTTTGAAAACACCAGTCAATACTCTCATTGGTATCATGCCAGGTATGCCTTGTAACACTATTGTCTACGGAAATTTGGACCAGATGGGTTCAGAGGTATTATGTTTTTTTTTTTTTTGAGTGTGTTTGGATTTCTCCAAAGTCACTATGGCTTTGGAAAGGAAGTGCTGAAAGAAATAGTTGCGCAAAGATAGTTCCTAAGCATCATCAAAGGAAGCTCGAAGCGTTAAGCAGCTTGAGATAAGCACTGACAGGGCAATGGAGTAACAGACACGTAGCTTTAAGCTTGTGCAGGCAAGCTCACGGAAAACCAACGCAGGGAACAAAACCGTGCCTAGGTAGTCATAATACAATCATCACAGACCACGAAATGCTACAACATGGAATTTAAACCTTTGCTTGACTCATACTTTCTTTCCAACATAATGGAAGTAGACTATACATGACATGACAGTAAACAGAGGTTTGCTATCACAGATACATTTTCTGTATCAACAATGACATCAGAGCTCAGTAGACAGTGGATTAAATGTAAGTATTTTTACACGGGAGAAAGATTACACCCCTTTTCATTTGCTAAAACGACACTGACAAATTTAGTCATCAAAGCATTCATTCAAAGTGTTCGTTTTATCTGATATCTCTGTGATTTTAAGATATTAACCCATAAAGACTTTAACCCTGCTTAAAGACAAAGCACACACAACTTTTTAACTTCAGATGTTATATTTTTCTTATTAAACATTTTGGTATATTTTGGTGTAAAGCATCTAACATATATTCCCTGGATATGTAAGTAACATATTTATAACTGATTTTTGCCAAAAGCTCAGATAAAACCTTACACTTCCAAGGTCTCTATGTATGAGGTTTTTTAACCTTGGAATCACTATCTTGTATATTTTCACCATATTTTTAAAAAAAAAATGAGTCTGGCAAGTTGCAAGCAATATGATTCATAAAAGAAGGCGTGTTTCAAAGCAGTAAATCCTGCCATGTCAATTCTTTGGATTTGTTTCACTTCAATAAAATGACTTAAACATACAGTATATGAAGCACACATCTCATTTGTCCACAACCACACATCGGCTCATACCGTTCCCTGAAAAAATGATCCCCATCTGCTGTCTATATGAGAAACCTATTTACAGCAATTATATACAGTCATGCTGTGATCCCATTTACCTAGACAGGCGCATGTGTCCAAACCAGAAATCACACAAGGAAGATTTACTCAAGAGCACTCTAATCAAATCAGAGCGCATGACTTCCCTGCAATAAAAGGCACGCAGGCAAGAGCGCCTCTGATTCTCAGGAGATATCAGAGAGGAATTTCACAGGCCAGGAGTTGCTGAGAGGCGTAGAGACAATGGCGTCTCATGCTGTGGTCCCAGCATGGACCTCAAACATGGATGATCAGACTCTCGGACCCCCAGTGATGTGGATCAAAGAGCCACAGATGTTGCTTCAAAGTCAGACAGATGAAATGTTGCCTCAGAGACTGGTCACACACGGACAGGAATGCTTCCTTGTTTCTCTCTCCGAATATTATTATTAATATTATTCAATATTAAAAGCAAACAACTTAATGTTTCTAAACAGAGAAACACTAGACATGATATCCTTAAGACAACTAGGTTTGGTTTGGCCTACTCAGATGAAGTCCGCATTTAGAATCAAAACCATATGTAATTAAAAAGTGATCCCTGAATGCATCTTTTTTTTAAAGTGAACTGAGCCAAATAAAGAATGAATCCCAAACCCAGTCTCATTATTTAATATCCCAAACTCCTTGGTCAGCATTCTAGCAGAGCACTCGCATGGCTTTCTGCAGCTCCACACTGGACTGCTTTAACCACTGTGTATCCTTGAACAAAGACAAGAATAAAACATTCAGGTAATTTGAGAAGTTAAAATACTGAAGCTGACTTGCACTTAGGACTAACTTTCCATTAATGGATGTTTTTAATTTTTTTAAGATTTAAAAAATCCACATACACATCTATTGGCTAAGCACTAAGTGGCACATTACCATACTGAAAGGCTGCATACTATTTAGTACGGTAGGTTTCATGCTGTTTTACTACGGTTGGCTATAAACTATTAAATACTATAAATTTCATACTATTTTACTACTATTTTATGTTTTTATTATTTTTATAGTATTTCACTGTAGGTTTCATACTATTTTACAACAGTTCGCTATACACTGTTTAGCACAGGAAGCTATACACTATAAAGTATAACTATAC
>CM040998.1:6979922-6998302 GCA_022985145.1 Pangasius djambal
TCTCTCTCTCTCTCTCTCTCTCTCTCTCACACACACACACACACACACACAAACACACACACACTTTCATCTGTCTCTGTTCTCTCTTTTTCCGTCTCTTTTGTCTTCCTTCCCACCCTTTATTTTTTCTGCTTCTTCCCACTTTTTTCTCTTGTTCTGTTTCACTCTTTCATTTGCCTCTTCTCTATTTTAGTCTCTTTTTTCTATATAATCTCTCACACTTTTAATTTACTCTTTTATCATTTTTCCTCATCTTTCTATTTAGATTTCTCCCCCCTATTTTTCTTCTGCTCTTTTACCTTTTATTACAGTAATCATCTCTTTTTCTGTCCTTCCTCTCTCCTTTTCTGTCTTTAAGTTGTCTCGATTACTTTCTCCTCTATCTCGCGCTCTTTCATTTGCTTTTCTTTCTCTGTCTCACACACACACTTAAATTCAGTTGGAATAGGTTTATACCTGTAATTTCAAAAACCTGGGTTACAGTGTGGGTGGGCGTGTATTATTCATCCATCCATCCATCCATCCATCCATCCATCTATTCATTCATCGTCAGTAACCAATTTATTTAGGGTTGCAGTGGATCTGGAGACTATTCCGGGAATACCTAGCTTGAGGCAGGAATGAGACCCTGCATGAGATGCTCGTCCATCGCAGGACACCATGCACACACGCGTTCACACACTCATTCACACCACAGAGCAATTTAACCTGAGCTCAGGATCGAACCTGGGGACCTGGAGTTGCCTGACACATGGTGCTTATGTGTGTTTTAACCCCCCCCCAAAAAAAAAACAAACAAAAAAGAACCCCACTCCCTCCTCAGCAGGATTAAGTGTTTTCTGGAGATTAATCATCATCATCATCATCATCATTTGTTCATACATTTATTCATTAATCTTCAGTAACCACTTTAGCCAGCTCAGGGTTGTAGTGGATCCAGAATCCTTTCCGAAGAACACTGGATATAAGGCAGGCATAATAATAATAATAATAATAATAATAATAATAATAATAATAATACAATGATGCAGAAGAAACTCTAAAACATTTTGAAGTTTGTAAAATTGTAAAAAAAAAAAAAAAACATCCAACAACAGTAATAGTAATCCTATTAAACAGATAAATCAGTGTTCACACTATCTTTCTGTCTCCCACTCTCCCTACCACTCCTTGCTTTCTCTGATCTCTTAAGCTCTCCACAGACTTCTTGTCAGTTTTTAAGCTTATAACTCTAAAACAACCCTTTCCTGTTCCAACCTGTATCTGTGTTAGGTAGCTTACAAACGTCAAAGCATGAGGATGGCGGGGTTGAAACTGACCTTTACCCTTACTGACAAGCAATCTCTCTATAAATCCAAAAAGTCCATGGCACTCTGCTGAACACTAGTTATACACTCACTTATACAATTGGACCATTTATAGTATTTCGACTAATGTTAGTAGCACTTATTCTAGCCCTCCTGATTAGTCGGGGCCCTCTGTTCTTCCTAAAACTATCCTGCATTTGTTTCTGGTCAGTTGGTGGAAACTTACAGCTCTTGTATTAATGTGAGCTTCTATAACAGCTAAATGCTTGGACTGTGTTTTTTTCCTCCCTTAGGACAAAGCAGCTCAGTCCTCACATACCATGCAAAGCGACGTTGCTTTCGAAAATAATAAAAGGAAATGTTCAACAATTCATTCATCTTCAGTAAGCACTTTATCCTGGTCAGGGTCATGGTGGATCTGGAGCTTATCGTGGAAACACTGGGCATGAAGTGGGGACACGCCCTGAATGGGATTCCATCGCAGAACACAATACGCAGCACAACAACACATAGAGGCAATTTAGAGTAGTCAGTCTGCCTACTGTCAAGGTTTTTTGCGAGGTGGGAGAAAACCAGAGAACCCAAAGGAAACCCACATGGACACAGCTAGACCATGCAAAACTCCACACACTAACCCAAGCAGAAACCCAGGATTGAACAAGGGAGCTGCGAGGTGGCGATGCTACCCTCTGCACCACCATGCCACCAAATTATACGTATCTTTAAAATACAGTATACAGTAAACAAAATTTGAAATCAAATCCATATTTGGTGAGACAAACATTTGTCTAAATACAGTTGTGCAGTTTTATAAGGAAATTGAATGGTAGGTTCCAAGCTGGTAGGTTACTTTCTTTAATGATATGCCGAAATGTCTCTTTTTACACAGACACTCTAATGCAGAAGATATAAAATAAACCTTTACATTTAAAAAAATGTATATAAATTATTTGTACAGTTCTGCGGGTGTCTGGAGGACTAGTGTTTAGGCCACAGCACTCTCACCACCACGGCCTGGGTTCGGCTCCCAAACAGGGAACCAACCGCAGCCGCTGGGGCTGCGCACGACAGTGCTAGCCCCGAGCCCAGGCAAAACTGGGTACAGTTGCTTCAGGAAGGGAATCCAGGAATCCAATGATCCACTGCGCGACCCCTAATGGGAACAGCCGAAAGGAGAACAACACCATTTGCGCAGTTCTGTATTTAAGTACAACAGCACATTTTAAAGTCTATTATTATCGGTATTGAATTACATTGTCTATCTAAGATGAGAGCAGAGTCACATTAAGTTATTATTTGCAGTTATGCTTTTCGGTCATGTGTTCAATCAAAAAGTGATTTCATCTGAAGAACCATTGATCAAATGTGAAAGAAAGTCACACATTTGTAATGGGTTTATCATACACCCTAAAGCAAATAGCTCATAATGTCCAAGGGGCAATGAATAACGAGTGAGGTTTTCAGGAAATGAAACTGTTGCCTGTACAGTGCCATTAACGTTGACTGCCTTTCTGTCAGGAAAAAAAAAAGTGTGTGTGTCAGTCATAGACCATCCTGAGTATGATGCCATATCCACCCATGTTTAATATATATAAAATGCGCAAATCTTTCTTTTTATGATCCAGGGAGAAGAGTAAAAAAGTGTTCATGTATCTTGTCAAAGCCATAATGTGAAGTGGACCTGAAGGAAACCAGTCTGCTGTCAGCTCTGAGAACTGTGCTTGCTGTGCTGAACAGTTATGAATGTGATGAGATCATAGTTTGAGCAACAGTTTATAGATCATGGCAACATGTTCCCCCAGTATATGGGAAATACCCCATAAGGCCAAGCAGAGCAGAATGTGTTTACAGGCAGCAGACAAATATTTAGATTAAGTGTGTATCATACTTGAATTCGTAAGTAACTCCTAGAGGAAATGTGGCTCCTGATAGTTCGTTACTCCTTTACTTGTAATGTCCCAAAACAAATAAGTAGAACAGAGCAAGCACTCATCTTTCAAAATCATTGCTCAACAACATCGTAATTAACATTCAGCACATGTTCACACCGCTTTATATATATAACAATTCAACACAGACAAAACAACTTTCAAAGTTATGACCTCATGATGTACCGGAGTCGTGCTGGAATTAAGTGCTCAGAGATTTAACTACATGATTCAACACTTTACCACATGCCAAACTTAAAACTGCCAAGATTTCCTGACCTGCCAGAGGTCCAGTTCAAGACAAACATTACCAAATCACAGCAAATCATATGACGAAACGCGTAAAAATTTTAGAACTGACATGTTACAGTTTTCTTTGATTTAATTTTAGTCCAACTTTCTGAATACGCAAACCTGTCGGAATTCAAGTGCACATCAGCCTAATGAATACACTGCACCTTTATTAATGCCTTGCTGAACAAAATGATGCTCTGAGATGCTCCGTATGACTGGTGTCCTATCCAGAGTGTATTCCTGACTCGTCATCCCTGAAGCTAAACGAATAATTAGACAAGACGAGAAAGACATATTAAAGATTCATTAATATTATGTTAATATAAACCTGCTAGTGTGCATGCTTGTACTCAGATATCAGAAAGCTTTGTATACCCACAGGCACCCAAAAACATTCATTGAAACCTTTCAACCCATTCAAAATGCAACAATCAACAACAAAGTCCAAGAACAACAATGAGAATTACTGTCATGCTCCAGTTGGAGGCAAGACACACAATCTTGGAGGCGCAGGGTGTGACTGATGGGCAAGATGCAATAAATTTTAATTTAATTTGATCAAATCTGTGCATGAATGCACACTATATGGCAAAAGGTATATGGACACCTGACCATCACATCCATATGTGGTTCTTCCCCAAACTGTTGCCAAAAAGGTCGAAGCACACAATTGTATAGGATGTCTTTGTATGTTGAAGCATTACAATTTCTCTTCACTGGAACTAAGAGGCCCAAACCTGTTCCTGCATGACAATGTCCCTGTCACAGCTCTATAAAGACATGGTTTGCCAAAGTTGGAGTGGAAGAACTCGAGTGACCCGCACAGAGCCCTGACCTCAACCCCACTGAACACCTTTGGGATGAACTTAGAACACTGACTGCACCCCAGACCTCCTCACTCAACATCCCTGCCCGACCTCACTAAAGCTCTCGTGGCTGAATGAGCACAAATCCCCACAGCCACGCTCCAAGATCTAGTGGAAAGCCTTCCCAGAAGAGTGGAGCTTATTATAACAGCAAAGGCGGAACCAACTTTGGAATGGGATGTTCAACAAGCACATGTGTGTATGATGGTCAGGTGTTCACAAACTTTAAGCCATATAGTGTATCATGGAGCACGTTTGTTAGGATTTTGATGTTCATAAACTGAAAAGTTTTATTGCCTAGAGGACTACATTTCGTAGAAGTCTTACTTAATGTGGATTTTAAATTTGTATGTAAACTTGTGTCCTTGATTTGAATTTTTTTTCCAACTTCGTATAAACTGTTCTTTGCAGAAAAAAGGACATGTTCTATGGAAGAAACGAGCCCAATCAGATAGTGGGAAAAATGAACTTGGGACCAGGGACATAGAGGAAGAGTGTAGTCTTGAGTGCTATTCCTCATGAGCACACACCTTTACATAGGTGCTACACTGTAAGTCATGTTAAATAATAATAAAATTGTACTTTTTCATTCAAAAATTCTAACTCAATAAAACTGAATGTTGAACTAGATTAGACCGATCACACCCATGTATGTTTTTTTTTTTTGATAAGTAAGCTGGACTCATTTTTCATGTGTAACCCCAAAATGTATGTAGTAATATTAATATTATAAAAAGCAGATACATATGAAAGATTAAATATTAAGCTGAATATTGGTATTGCACTGGGTTTTGGCTCCCCCTAGTTGTTCCTTCTGTTGCTAAGAAGCTGTGCTGAAAAGTTCCTCTCTAAAGGCGCAGCTGTAGGTTTAAAACTGTTGTGAATCAGAAGGAAGGTGGTGGTAGAAAGACAACTCTGATTATGTAAAGCTTTGCTATTTTCCATAAAATCAAATCGAATAAATATGCTACATATTTCATTATGCCATGCTGGAAAAAAACAATGCCCTGTGATGAACTGGCACATTCTATGTTGTTTTTAATTAAAATTACATGACTTGCTGTATTATTTGTGGTATTGCAGTATGAATCTCCAGTAATTTGTAAGTCTTAGATTCTGCAATCTAGGGCTCCTGACCATAGATTTTGGAGGGGACATTAGGCTATCACACTTACACTATCTAGTACATTTTTAGCGTAACCCTGTAATAGGCAGTTGAGAGATGACAACATACAGTTGTCCAGCGTACAGTCTAATAGCTTGTTTTGAGCAGCTTTATACGTAGCTTTGTTCAACTGTGTTCAGCATTGTGTGAGGTGCAAACAGAACAGCTCAACTACATTTAAAAAAAAAACACACTAAAGACCTGAAATTTGCTTTAAAACTTCAGGTATTGGAAAAGGGACGCACGTTTTTCTTCGTTTTTTCAGCCTTTGCGTGGGGAAACAAGGTCACTGTGGTGCACACGCATTTCTGATAAACTGACATATTCCCCCTTTTACTCTGCCAATCTTTGCAACGTATCATACAAACTAAATGGCTCATAGACACACGGTCCACACTTACACTTTGCCTTTGTTTGCAGAAATGTATTAGATTTAATTCCAATTTGCTATAAGACAAGATCTGTATTTGTAAACTAGATCAATTTGTCGTAGCACGGCAATCCTGTACGCTGCTCCTCCGCTATAGAGTGCATGAGGCAGTGTGATTCCTGTCACAATGGGCCTCTATAAGGGCTTGTTGCAGTTCCCATTTTGACCATTAAGTACAATAGTAACTCTGTGAAGCTATGACCTACGTTGCCAACATCTAGAAAGTTGACCAACTCAGTGGAACATTGGCACATATCTATCAAATTGCTGGTCACTCAAAAGAGGTAATTAGTATTTCAATGGAATTTAAACTGCATGAACATTAACGCTTGTTGAACAGCTGATGTGTATGGTAAGGCTCTGCCACCATGGACGAGCTGCCAAGAGGAGAGTAAGCTGATGCGTCTAAGGCTGATAGCACCAGAAAAAAATTCTGTCCTGAAAACTTTAGCGCCTTTCAAAATGACTTACTAAGCCTTTGCATAACACTGAATATGTTTGCCTTTTAATTGTTTGGCCTGGGTAATGACAGAAATCATGAAGCAAACCTGATTTCTATAAGAGGAGCAGTGATGCTAAACAAGCCTCCTCATGCACTGCTCCTTCCTCATGGACCACAAGGTGTCCCCCTCTTCATATGGATATTTCCCACAAACCCTTACTCAAGGAGTGTGTGGGCGGCACTAGCGCATCACTGTGCAGCACTGCTGAGTCCTTTATTTGCTGGAATGTTCAGCTCCATGTACAAAAATAGCTATAATGATGAATTATGATTGAGATTTTATCGCATTACTTTGAGTGTGACGTCTGTTTTTGTCTTGAATCCTGAACACAAAAAGGCACTGATGAGCAGTTCATTGTGTGTGTGTGTGTGTGTGTGTGTGTATGTGTGTGTGTGTAACTGCTCTAAAATAACAGCAATTTTGCAGTATTCTTGGCACACAGTGTTTAAACTGGGATAGTAAGCAGCTTAAGCCCCTTCGACTCAGCACTAATCATTCACAAATAAAGCAACAGAAATAGCAACAATTTTGGGGTTTATTTTAACAAAGACCAGACTTTTCAACCATTCAGGGGTTAGTCTGATTTGTACACAAATAAATCCTAGTTTCAAATAAATGGGAATGTCAGCTGAGAAGCCCAATAGGCTAAGCTTAATCTGTGTTTAAGAAATGTATTAAAAATCTTTATGCCACAGTGCTGCCTAATTCTCAATTCTGACTGATCAAAAGGTGATGATTAATTTTCTATTACAGTGGCTCTGACAGATTTATATTAATGCACTATTGCATTATTGTTCCCATAGTAACAACATGGGAACAACAACAACACACACACAATACATACATACATACATACATACATACATACATATAGATATAAATAATATATCTATAATAATAGACAATTATTTAGCATTTTTGGAAGGAGTGTCCAGTATCAGTGCTTGTAACAGTCAGAGGTGATGCTGTAACTTTAGGTTTTCTGATGCAATCTTCAGGACAGAGGACTTTGCTCTTCTAAGAATTCTTTTAACTGTGACTGCAGCTGCAACTTCTAACATAATAATAATAATAATAATAATAATAATAATAATGAAATAAACTATTTTGAGTAGTTTCTGAGTTGGAATGTCAGAGATAGTATTTTTATTTTATGCTTTATTTCTATTTTTTTCTAATTCAACATTAACCTATCACATTTAACAGTGGCATTTGTGGTTGACACGCAATGCTGACCTCAAGGTACAGTACCAAATAGCAACCATAATGTCGCAAAGAGAAAATCAAGAGCCCCACTGAACCAAAATGACCAAAGACATAGTGCATGTCATAACCTATGTCAATTGTTTAAAATTCCAGTGCCTTCCCACATCCCTTTTCATGGGCATTTCATAGCAGTAAAGCTAGTTATGAATGAATAAAAAGTATGAAGTTTTCATTCATTCATCTTCAGTAAACGATTTTTCCCCGTCAGAGTTGCGGTGGATCTGGAGCTAGGAACACTGGCCACAAGGTGCAAGAATTAACCCTGGACAGAACGTCAGCAGGAGTATGATGCGTCTTTCATTAATTAAGAAATGTGTAATCTCTGGCAAATTGCTGTGTTATAACAACAGTAAAACACTTTGGGACGTGCTGTTATTATCAGGCTGAGACACACGATAAACCTGTGATGAACCACACAAAGACTGTCTCTTTACTTAAGCATCATTTCATGGATATTTTTAAATATTTTTATTAATATTGGGAACTTTAAAATTGAACTTTCCCATCTATAAATACAATCATATTAACAGTGCTCTATGTATCTTAACCATCAGCATATACATTTCATAATAACACATGATTTCAAACTGTAAGTTGAACACTGCATTTGGTAATGCAACAAAAAAATGAGGAGTTTCCTCATCGATATCCAGTGCAGAATTTATACTCTAAGGCCAAAACAATCCGAAAGCACTATAACTGGTCTGAGGAGAACTATCGGGGGTACATCTACTAAACCACGTTAGTCCACACATTAGTCCAGAGTTGGAATACCTGATAAATACACTGAGGTGACATAAAGACTGTTTCGAATATTGCTCATTGTACATTACAGGCCAATATGCCACACCTGTATCTAAGTGCTCAGACTTCCCAGGGTGTCTTTGTTCTTGTCAGGAAGTCGATGGTAGCGTATCCTGAAGCTCTGACTGAACATTGAGGCAGTTTCCTTGAAGGTGACGAGGCAAGCCGACACAGTCTGGCTACAACATATGGCTCGGAACGGACGATCCGGTGGGTGTGATTGATTCGAGTGTCCTCAGCAGCATAGTAGATGTCCTTTAATCGCAAATAACCAGGCACACTAAACCAGCACCTTAGAAAGGAAGAGCCTATGTGCAGCAGCGTTCGTCTTCGTAGGCTGCCTACTTTCTCTACACTACCTGCGTACAATTAAGGAAAACATTTCTAATAATAATTCTGATAATAAGAAAAGAATGGGAGCATTATATGGGCGATTAACTCCTAGTAGGTAGCAGTGGCACTGAAGAAATATTATCCACCTAAAAAGTACAAATTCAAGTGCAACTGAATGCTTATCATTACCATATAAGTGAGTATATAATAATATGAGTCCTCCAGTCAAGAAGGCTTTAAAAGTGTGAAAGTACACGACGAGGTCTGGGCAGAAGAGCTGCGCGTTTCGTTCTTGTCACCATGTACCTCGCAAGTCCATGATTTCTGAGGCAGAGGCGAAGGCAACGTGTTCTAGCTGTCCTCTATGAGTTTGGCCAGGTTGTCCCTCATCTCTGTCAGCTCGAATATCTTGCTGTCCAGGATCTCCAGCAGCGTTTTGAGGCTCTTGCGGAAATTCTCCTGTTCCAGCTGGCTCGTCTCCAGGCGCTGCTCCACATCAGCTAACTGCTCCTCCAGGTCCTTGTTCCTCGCATCTGTGGCCTAGATTGTGGGTTGACACAAAGGTGCTGTGAGATGTGACAAAAGATGCTAACGCTTTTTACTTTTTAATATAGAACCACATTAGACCTGTTCCATATAAGATGTAACTGCTGGTTAATGGAGATGTGTTTAATGTAAGAAGGCTTTACCTCTAGTTTCTGTTCAAGCGTCTCTTTCTGTGACTGTAGCTGCTTTGCTTTTTCCACTTCCTCTCTCAGACGGTCCATTTCCTAGCGAAAAGCTTCCATTATAGATCATGCAATGAAAAATGCTGCTAAAAATTTAGGTTTAAGCTTGTACCTCTTCTTTAGCCTTCAGTGTTGCCTCCAACTCCTCTATGGTTTTGTTGAGCTCTGTTTTCTGACACTTGATCGCATTGGCTTGACTACTTTGGCTCTCCAGTTCTGACACCTGCAAGCCAAAAAAAAATCACAAAAGCCATTAATAAGATCACTGTCAGGACCAGAGGTGTAGCTGGGTTTAAACACCTCTAAAAAGATTTCAGACAGTTCCAAATGGTTATTCATATACATGAACATAGCACACAAAGTACATCCAATGATGTTACCTATATGTTAAATACCATTATTCCACAGTGTTTCTGAATTCTCAATTCTGACTGGTCAGAAGGTGTTGATTAATTTTCTATAACAGCAGCTCTGCCACTAGTTCTGGGTGTAATTCAAATCACAGGTTTATGCACTTGTATGGAAGGGACATGTATGTAAGCGCTCCACATAAACAGATTAAAAACACGCGTAATCGTTGATATGATGACGATTTTTTCTGTGACGGGACATTTTATTTAGCATTATTGGAAGGAGTCTCCAGTGTCAGAGCTTTCTAACAGTCTTTCTAACAGCTGTTTCTTGGTAATGTCAAGCTACGTTTTGTCTCATTGTCTCTTATTAAGAAAAAGAAAAAAGAAAGGCTGGTGAGAGAGAATGATAAAAGATGAAAAGAGCTAACTTGTTTCATTGGAGTTCAGTATTAAACGCAACTCTAAACTGATAAAAAAAGTATGACGTACTTTAATAAATAAAAATTGCAAATTGCAATTTTTTTTGTGCAGTTATTGGAAAACAGTTCAGGGTAGTAACAGTAACTCCAACTTGCATTGGGTCACATCACACCAATGTGTCACTGATTATTTTCCTATAACAGCACACACCATTATGTTTTATTCCTTACTCGTTTTGTGTAGGGATCACTCTGAAATTATTTCTATTAGGGAATTTATCATTAACGAGTCTGTCTTATTTAATGTTTGAAGTCACATCAAAGTTTTATGTACGCAGACAACCCTCACAACAACACACAGTAATGGCATTGCTTTACCCATCGTGCACTTGGAGTGACTAGAATATTCACACTGAGGCCGTCTGCGGGATCCTGAACATTCAAGGATTTAAAAATGAATAACACCCATAATATTCTATATTTAACTACCCTTTTCAGTAACAGACATAATGATGTCCATTATTGTTAACCGATACTGTGGTGAGAATCAGGACTAACCAATCAGGATAATGATTATACTCTTTATGGATCTAAGTTGGGTTGAAAGCTAGTAGGCTAGCCAGCGGTAGTCTAAACATTAAAATTGTGAAGAATTTGTGATTGTTTGTGAGAAAATGAGTCACATCTATGCTATGCAATTGTATTGTCCTATCTTGTGATGAAAATGCTTTTCTGATCCTCACCCTTTTATGAAGCCTCTCAGCCTCCTCCTGATAAGCAGCCAGCTGTTGTTTCCACTGTTTGACGTTGGCAGTGGACTCCAGCAGCGCCGCTGTTAGTTTGGCATTGTTGCTCTTCAGCGCTGCCAATTCAGCTTCCCAGTGCTTGGTGGTAGTCGGACTGTCGTGACAAAAACAATAAACAGGATAAAAAAGACAGATCAATTATATGTCGAAGTAGGGATGGGTGATGTGGCAACACATGGTACCATGATACTTGAAGACATTTTTGCAGGGCATGACATGCATCAGGATATTTATTTTCACTGAGAGTTGCTAATAATTCGACACCAACAAAACCTAAAGCAGTTGGCAATGTTTGTATGTCATTAAAGAAAGTAACATTTTAAACAATAGACCACTTTTCAGGTTAAAACATCATGGAGGCTGTCTGGCATTACATGCAAAAACAGAAGCAGGTGCAATAGCCAAAGTCTCCACAAGGACTGTGCCAGGTTCTCTGATATGCTCTGAAAAACGTACCAGCAGATTACTTTAGAAAACTGCACAACAGTGTACCTAAGA
Organism: Pangasius djambal; assembly: GCA_022985145.1. Lineage (NCBI taxonomy): Eukaryota > Metazoa > Chordata > Actinopteri > Siluriformes > Pangasiidae > Pangasius > Pangasius djambal. The sequence continues at coordinate 6,991,623 of CM040998.1, forward strand.
GAACTGATGCAGTTTTAATGAGAAGGGTGCTCACGATAAATATTGATTTGGTTTAATTTATTCATGTCACTTCTTTGTATAGTCAATACTTTATATGTCGAAAGGGTTCATTTGATTTCCCCCCCCCCCCCATTTTCTCTCCAATTTGGTCACCTTCCAATTCCCACCCAATAGCCTGCCCATCCCTATCATACAACAGCTATAAAACAGGGAGGGTGAAGGCTAACACGTCCTTCCTCCGAGACATGTACAGGCAGCCAGCCGCATCTTTTCAAACTGCGGCTCATGCTGCACCACACGGCAACATAACACACTCGGAGGAAATCTACCATCTTCCACATACATGTGCTCACAGATGCCCATGATTATAGATGCTAGTGTCTCTGTGATTGACAGGGAAGAGAGAGTATGCCATCGCTCCAATCTTGAGAGCATGGTCAGATTTGCTCTCTAGACTCCTGGGCATGGATGGCTGTGATATCTTCGGGATTTGGACTCGCGATCTCCTGCCATCTTCGCTTTATAGATTTATGCACAGTACTTTACTTTTTTCTATGAAGGTTTCCTCTGAGCCACTGATTGTTTACAGGCTCTCTATGATTGCTTCTAATCAAATATAAGGTTTCATTATAAGGACAACGTTTCTAGAGGTCATGATGATATCGACAACGTGCTAAAAAAAATATCGTTAAATGATTGCAATAATGATGACCAGTTTTCCACATCAGATAGGTTGAATAATGTTGAATGCATATATAAACGTTACTCTTCCCAATGTTGATTTGATATTTTTTCCCTATTCGCATCATATATGTGAAAACAAACCAAAAAAGATGGATGACTCAGAGGCATGGTTACTCTCACAGCAGTCAAGTACAAAAGGCAAAGAGAAGCTATTTAAGGCCACATGTAATTACAATGCTCTTCTGGGTAACTATAAGTGCTGTTTAATTTGAGCTGTCTGTCAAAGCAGCTGTGAGCTTTATCCACTACAGTGCATTGAAAGCATCAGGTTTAAGGGATACCAGTCCAAGCTCAGTCATTCATGGATACCAGTCCATCAAAGGGCACCCACCATGCACACACTCAATCACACATAGTACACCTCCTGGCATGTTTCTGGGAGGCCGGAGTTAACCAGAGAACTTGAAGGAAACCCACACAGACATGGGAAGAAACACACAGACAGAAACCCGAGTTCAGGATCAAACCAGCAATCCTGGAGCTGTTAGGCAGCAATGCTTCCTGCTGCACCACTATGCCGCTCTTTGCTTTTTGTGCGTGTATAAATAACATGTAACATTAATATAACATCCCCTTTAACCAGCAGGAGCCATCAGCGCGTCCAGGCTTATATTCCTCACTCTCACAACTACTTACTAGTGTTGTGTGGTACTGCAAAAATCACGTATACACAGTGTATCACAATATTCAGTCATGCTTAGTAATGAAAAAGTATTGGTTCCATCACACATTTTATTCAGAATCTACCTACAATCTAATCTAACAAAATTTATGAGAAAAATGAGGGAAACAAAAGAATGCGGCACAAAAATATATTTTAAAGTCTAAGTACTGTATGTTGAGTTGGTAAATCTTTCTACTACTGGTAGTAGTGATATCTCAGAAAATAGTTATAATTTTGATAATGTATGATGATCATACACTGATAGATAGATAGATAGATAGATAGATAGATAGATAGATAGATAGATAGATAGATAGATAGATAGCATTTATTGTCATTGTATTTCTACAACGAGATGAATGGAATGACGGGTCACATCTTCCCCCTGTAAGGAGAGAAGAGGTCCTTAAAGCAGCCATGAGAGGCGCTAACATACTATGATACATACCTATCATATTTCATTGCAGTTTCTAAATAAGTAAAATAGTTACTGTATAATCTGCTTTAAGATGAATAACTGAATAATAATAACCATCATAAATGAAAAAAATACAAAAAACGGTTACCCCAGACATGCTGTCCCCTGGACATGATTGTTCATGTTTTCATATCCGTAAAACTGCTATTGGTTAAGAAAATGTTCAGCAAATCTCTTAACTCCATACAAAAGATAGTGAACTGTATAAATGTTAGTACAGATTTATACTATTATAAAGTCTATAAAATAATCTGTTCGCACAACATCAGCAAGTTATGCACTAGCAAGTTAAAATCTTCCACACAGTGAAACAGAACTATGAGACATATTGAGATTCTGCCACCAACGCCGATTACAGCCCACAGAATTCCCTCTCTCATCCCTCACACTTTACAGAGTGGTTACTGAGTTGTCATCGTTCCCCAGCACATCTCCTCTTCCCTTCTCCCTCTCACCCACCCACATGGCAGTGCGTAACACACACCACGGCTAAGCACTCCAGCAAGCTCAATCCCTACACTGCAGGCCCACGAGGCCTGATGCTAATTCACTTGCATCTCCCACGATGCTGTGTCTGCAGTGTTGACGTCAGCGCCACCTTTCCCTCATGACTGCCACTCTGACTGACGGATCCTCAGCCCACATCCTGACACCTACTGAGGACACGACAAGGAGCCACACATGCATATAAAGCTCCTCATACGAGCGAGCGAGGCAGGTCGGGCCTCAACGAGACACTTGTGTGTGTGTGTGTGTGTGTGTGTGTGTGTGTGTGAGACAGAAAGAGTGTTGTCCTGCAGGGGAATTGAAGAAAGTCACTTCACTAAAAGAAGACCATTTAGACAGGCCTCATTGTGGTAAGTTGTGTATCATTTTCTAATATTTATAAGATTTCCTTAATATTAGTTACAGATGTCCTTTAGGGGTAGAAGTCTGTAATTATACTAATTGATTCCACTGTTAGTCAATATGAAATAATTAGCCAATATTTCTAAGCTGAAGAGCCTGACTATTGTTCTTTAAGGCATGAGTTCAGCACAGTTTGGTGATTTTGCTGCTCTAACACACCTGATTCACCTCCTCAGATAAGGACCAGGTGTAGCAGGTGTGTTAGGGCTACAAATTCATCTAAATGTGCTAGACTCTGAACCAGCTTCAAAATATGTATTCTTTTATATAACTGCAACTGTGAACTTGTTATTATTCCATTTTATTAATGATTAGCAATCATGTCCTTGCCATTTCTAACTTAATCTGGACTAAGGGAGTAATTAATTAATTATTGGCCATGTGACTTGGTGGCTTTGGCATGAAGATATATCATATGCCAGTATTAAAAATGTCTGATTTTATGTGATTATTACTATCTTGATTTATTCACATGACCTGGACATTTCTTTTCCCACAAATCTAGGCCACTGTGTGTATTTACTACACATGACATTCAATTTGTACGTAACTACTCCACTTCAAAACAAGTTTATTTAATCAAATACCAACATCCTGTGGAATGGCTACATTTCTTTAAACTGTAAAAACCTATGCTTATTATGTGTAAAAGGAATTTCCATATTCATCAAGTGGCAAAATGCTTTGTTGATGTGCAGATTCCTTCTGCTTCTTTGTCTCACTTATTTTAAATTATACATAGCGCTTGAACTTATTTGAATTTGATATGTGAACCATTCAACACTCCTGAAATAAACTTTGCAATATCATACATAAAACACTGTGCTTCATTTCTACACCTCCTGAATAAATAATGTCAGAACTGTTATATAGTGATATAAACCAACCATGCTCACCATCTCCTCACAGGAAATAACATTTGAGATAAGTGTTCATCTCCACAAGCTGACTGAATTCCCTAAAGCAAACCAGAAACTAAATCAATAAACAATTCCACATAACAGTTTACTGCCAGTTCACTCAGCAGTGCAGCATATTACACAACCCACTTTAAGGTGTATTTATTTGCACAATGTATCTGTATAAATACGCAAATATGGCACTGATTTCATCAGCACTCGAAGTGTCAGTGTAATGTTCCACTATTCACCCACCCAAATCGGTATAATCTTTAACCTAAACTCTAAACATCATGCATTCCAGCCTTTTTTTCTCTCCAGCAATCTGACATAACAGGCCATCTGACTGACTCATGTGCTGCAGAAGTGACTGTGAGAAGAGTGAATTCACCACCCACACACTCCAAACACACCAGACGCACACACATAATAACTACAACTCTAGCAGTGAGTTCAGTTTCTTTCCAGAATGATGAAAATGATAATACATGATATAAATGAGGTAATTTTTATGATGTTTTAAAAAAGAAGTAATTAAGGGCCATATTAATAGTTCAGTTACGCACACATAGTGAGGATTTTATATGGAAATTGTGCTCATTAGTATTCAGACCTCAGATGTTACTATGGACTTAAATGCTACACAGAAGTTGTGACAGAATTGTGCACATGGGGCAGAGCTTTCCTAATACAGAGGTGTGTCTCACTGATGCATTAGTCTGACAGTTTTCCAGTGGCACTGTCTGACAGGTTGATGTTACAACAGATTTTGTGCGGTAAATACATAGAAAAAAACAAGGAATGCCAATTGAGGCAAATATAATATAATTGGAGGCATTCCTAATCTCGAGGAATACATCATATTACATTTGACATCAAAGAAAAAAGCATTATTTCCTTATTCAGTCCACGTTCCTTTTTTTTTTTTTTGTCTTTAAAGGCAGTGGTGTATATGTTATTGAAAGCCCCTGTCTCAGACACTTCTACTCAAGTAGAAAACTACACACAGGTGAAGTGCATAATCTTAATAAAGAGCCCAGAAAACTGACTAAAGCAGCTGCATAAACCTACTCTGAATACGCATAACTTTCCCAGCTTCACCGACTTAATATTTGGCCCTTCACTTAGTCTCTGATTATCTAAAATTAACACACATTAAATATGATAGACTAATAACTAGATATTTACAAAAACATCGGAAACAAAGAAGGATGCAATATTTAATAAATACAGAAAATAAAACTCTTCTCAGAAATGTTTACAGATATGCATAATCATTCTCCAATTACAATATGGAAGTGCATTCCAACAGTCACAAAGTCACAAGAAGTGTACAAAGTATTGTCAAAGAAAGTAAAACATATTATCCCTGCAGGATAAATAATTAAACAAAGACAGGCTTAAAAGAGATAGCTACAAAACATTAGAGGAATGTAATCCTTCTGCACCAGTAAAGTAACTATGCATATAGAAAGACTGCATTATGGAAAATCCAGTACCATCAGAAATTCAGCCCTGTGTGCTGTGCGTGTTTCATCAAAATGCACATGTCAGCAGCTATGTGGTGGCTTTTATCACAAGGAGCAGGAATGGGATTATCAGAAAGAGAAGACCTGACATGTCTGAAACACATCTCTGGAAAAAAAAAAAAAAGATAAAAAAAATAATGCATTTAATACTGAAGAAATTACCCTCACTTGTATTGTGGACCAATGAGGCATTGCTGACTCAACTGTTTGACTCAAGAGGAACAGATGAAGAAAAACAGATGACGAATGCTTCAAACTAATCAACAAGATCTACTTGGCATTGAGAACGCATCATACTGTATGCATCCCAAAAAGGGTCTGTATTTTATTTTCCTCATGTATGAAGGAATATACAAAGTGGAAGAATATTCAAGGGCTGCATGGCTAAAAGTGTTCATCAGTCCAACTTTATTACAATTCCTGGGAGTGCAAAGCCCAGAGGAATTGTCTTAGATTTAAACCAGAGAAAATGAAATTTTACTCTTAAGGAATCAAGCTGATTCTGATCCTAAAATGTGCTATAATGGAGAGAGTTAAAAGACACAGAGATCTTATATATACAGTTAGGTCCAGAAGTACTTGGACAATGACACAGTTTTTATGATTTTGCCTTTATACACCACCACAATGGATTTGAGATAAAACAGTCAAGATGTGATCGAGGTGTAGACTTTCAGCTTTATTTTAAGAGGTTCCACAAAAATATGGCATTTACCATTTAGGAATTACAGCCATTTTAAGCAAAGTACCTCCATTTTCAGGAGCTCAAAGGTATTTGGACAGTTGACTGACAAGAAGTTAATTGACCAGGTCCATTCCCTCATTACTTCAAGACAAATGAAACAGATAAAAGGTGTGGAGTTGATATCAGGTATTGAGTTGGCATTTGGCAGCTGTTCGACTGGAGCTACCAATATGAAGTTCAAGGGGAGCTCAATGCAAGTGAAGGAGGCCATCATTAGGATGAAAAACAACATAAATCTATAAGAGAGCTAGCAAAAACCTTAGGTGTGGCCAAATCAACAGTTGGGTACATTCTTAAAAAGAAAGAAAGCACTGGCGAGCTCAACAACATCGAAAGGCCTGGAAGACCACAGAAGACAACTAAAGTGGATGATCGCAGAATCCTTTACTTGGTGAAGAAAAACCCCTTCACAACATCAACAGAAGTCAAGAATACTCTGGAGAAGGTAGGCGTATCATTGTCAAAATCTACAATCAAGAGACGCCTTCATGAATGTAAATACAGAGGATTTACAACAAGGTGCAAACCGCTGGTAACTTTCAAGAACAGGAAAGCCAGATCAGACTTTGCCAGAAAACATCTAAAAAAGCCTCCCATGTTCTGGAATAAGATTCTTTGGACTGATGAAACCAAGATTAACTTGTACCAGAATGATGGGAAGAGAAAAGTATGGTGAAAGAAAGGAACAGCTCATTATCCAAAGTATATGTCG
>CM040998.1:6998402-7038429 GCA_022985145.1 Pangasius djambal
TTCAGCCAAATGCTACAAAACTGATAGGACGCCGCTTCACAGTGCAGGTGGATAATGACCCTAAACATACTGCGAAAGCAACTCAAGACTTTTTGAAGGCAAAGAAATGGAATATTCTTCAATGGCCAAGTCAGTCGCCTGATCTCAACCCAATAGAGCTGCTTTTCACTTACTGAAGACAAGACTGAAGGCAGAAAGAACCACAAACAAGCAGCAACTGAAGGTGGCTGCAGTGAAGGCCTGGCAAAGCATCTCCAGGGAGGAAACTCAGCATTTGAGTTTTGAGAACATGGGCTCCAGACTTCAGGCAGTCATAAAGGCAAAATCACAAAAACTCTGTCATTGTCCAAATACTTCCGGACCTAACTGTATGTGTATATATATATATACAGACAGAGACAGCAGAAGTGCAGATGTAGCATACATTTAGGGCCACTGCACGTTTGTGTATTTTTATTCCAAAATGGTCACTTTTGTTTTGGTTGGACACCAATGCATAATAATCTAAGATTATGTAACTACATTTAGCTCTTTTAGATAACTGTATTGGGTTGTTGAGTTGATTAAATAAAAGCATGAGTGCTAAATGCGAACCCAGATCAAGTAGGCTTTAAATGCCTTAAAAGCTCCTCTTACAGTGCACACACACACACACACACACACACACACACACACAAATTAGTTACCTGTGCGCAAGGGTCGGGGTGGTTGGGGAGAGATCTGATTGGAGCTCCGAATTTGGCGATGCATCTGACAAGGTGACATCATCGCCTGTGCCGTTGACTCGGCAGAGGTCAGAGGAGACAGGAGGGGTCAGAGGCGAGTGAATGTCAGCAGGCGATTCCTGTAAGGAACCATAATCACAACAAAGGTATAGTGACCTTAGATTCAATCTGGGTTAAGAATGAATGAGAACCTTATAATACTACAGGCACAATCCTAACTGCAGTCAAAATACTGCATATACCAAAAATAGTCACACAAATTGGCAAAATGTAGTCATTTTGCATAGCGGAATATGAAGAAACGCTTGTATTTGTCTTCGGAAACTCCTCTCATGATTTTTGTGTCTACTGATAACACGCAAATCCTCAACTGGAAATTAACAGAGCCACATCAATTACTTATTACAACTCTGGAAATTGTCAACTAACAATACATCATTAACAGTAAGGAGCCTCGGGCTTCGGTACTGATAAGAATAGCAATAGGTTTTAACTTAACAGCATGACAAAACTGTTAATTAATCCAACTTGCCCAAGTGCAAAGCCTCAGGGAGTTGTTTTAGATTGAAACCTAAGAAAAGGAAATTTTACTCTCAAAGGAATCAAGCTGAATAAACGCGTTTTAATGAACTGTGTTAAAAGACCTATACAAGCAGAGATCTTTACAATGAAAACATCCCCACCTGAGAGGGAGAGCTCGCCAGCTCCATCTTCTCTAGGGACTTCTCCTTGGCTAAGCGGGCCGCTTCTTTATACTCTGCAAACTTGTCGGCAAACTGAGAAGATATTTGAGGTCAGATTTGCATGCAAGGTCTGAGTGAGCATTGAATACTCTTAAGAGAACCAGTAGAAATGTGTGCATTGAAAATGATAAGGGGGGGAAAAAAGCTGTTTTGGAAGACAAAAGATGTTGTTAGTACTAAGACCCATATCTGCCAATCAGCCCTACTAATATTTTGCATGATCACAACCATATTTTGGATTTAAAAACTGGTGATCATTAGCATAACTTTGTTTTGGTCAGTGCCAAGGATAATCCCTTGCATTCCCCCACTGACTGCTTTCCACTGAACAAAATCAAGCGACATCAGAGCAATGCTGCAAAGGTTGTGCTTCTCAGTGTGTCATGTTGTCCACATGTCACTAACGAAAGGCAAGACCGGTTGTGCATTGCTTTTTACCGTTTCTTCACTGTTCACTGTGATTTTGTTTTTCAGTCTAGCACAGATACAAATCTTCTCTGTAGCTCGAAAGAAGGAGAAAGTAAACTAGAGTGTGACCTTATAGCGTGGTTAAATAGGTTGCTATAGTGACAAGTTTGCTTTATATTCACATTCACAATATAATGATCGTTGTGTGAAATGTGTTCACCATTTCATGCTTATCCAAACCAAGAGTTAGAGGCATTACCGATGCCATCCTGAGATACTGCTGTCCCAACAGTGATGGTTTTAGAAAGTGTTTGGATTGGTTTCTTCTGATTTTGTAACTGTCTACACTTAAAAAAAAAAAAAAAAAGCAGACATGACCCAGCGTTCCCAGCATAAATCACGCCTGTGCTTGCAATTCATTAAACGAGTATAAAGAGCTTTAGCATCTAAAAGGCTTGAGAATCACCATCACGTCATGCTGCATTATAGGATCATTGCAATTTTGGTAGAGTTGGTTCATTGTTTACATGATACACACACACACACACACACACACACACATACACAGTGGATCCTGAACCTATCCCAGGGAACCTATCCCTATCACAAGGCAGAACCACCCCCCGACCATCACAAGCCAAAACACACATTCACACACTCATTCTCATCCAAATTCAATTTAAAACATACCAGCTTGTTTTGGGGAGGTGGGAAGAAACCAGAGAACCCAGAGGAAACCCACAGGGACACAGAAAAAACATGCACATAGACAGTAACTCGGGCTCAGGATCAAACCAGGGACCCTGGAGCTGTGAGGCAGCAATGGTATATGTATCAAATTTGTCTTATTGACAGTGTGGAGCCATACAAACTCCCAAACAGAGTGGAGTAATGATCTGGATATGTTACCTCCTATTACATTTGCAGACATCTTGGCACGTCTGGTGAGTGGTTAAGTGTGTATTCTGAGTCACTCAAAGCCCATGAGCAGTATATGGATGTGTAATATCAGGAACACAACAGTCCACTGTAGATTTTTTTTTTTTTGGGTACAAACACTAAGAATGCTCAGTTTGTATGAAAACTCATCCACTAGTTATGCTGGATCAGTCATAAGACACAGGATCATGACATCACAATCCCAAATCCTATAGTAAGGGACGGTCACTGATATACATTTTGGAGTGTTTCCTGATCGTATAAGATATATATATATATATATATCTTAAACAATCAGGTTGTGTGTAATTTAACAATCCTATTAATAAACACTGTTGCAAGAATACCCCAGGTCTGCCAATTTGTTTGCTAACAAGAAGGCATGTGGAAAAAAAATTATTTGTATTGTGCTGGATTTATGCTAATTAGGAGTGTGCCTGTGTTTATTTGCATGCACGTTTTTAAATTTGCCACCCCACTAGTGTAAATGGTTGCTAAAACGACTGTAATTAGTGCTTTAGTAAATATGGCCCTTAGTGTGGACGTACAAATAGAGAAAGGCTACCTGTGTATTTTAAAAAGTAATTTTAAATTAGTGCACCACTCATTTGACATTAGATTTACATGTGATTGAGAGTGGAGAGATTAAACTGCTAACCCAACTGACACACAGTGAGAATATTCTTGCAAGAATCGATTGAAGAATGTAAAGATGTAACATTGAGCCTGTGCAAGCTTGGTCCAACAAACTGTAACTGGTCAAGCAGACATTACGGAGAATGAATCATGCTTATTTAATGCAAGCAAAAGACGAGAAAGGGAGAAAGAGAGATCATAAAAGAATAGTGTGCATGTGTGTATGTGAGGGTGTGAAGGCATGATGTCTCTCTTGCATAAGCCTGATAGTGAGGCCTTGCTGGTTTTCCACCCCCGATGTGTGACAGTACTTAATCATAATGTGGAGGAAAGAGAGAGAAACTGAGTGAGAGGAACCAAGAGAGAAAAATTCTGAAAGAGAGAGAGAGAGAGGGAGAGAAAGGGGAGAGGAAAGGACCACGCAGAAGAAGCCGCCCACGCACTGATGACTGTACAGCTGCTCATTAGGGCACAGTGTGTAGGTGTTCCCCAGCACCGAGATGCACAGAAAGAGACTGAGCGAGCCAGAGCAGAGCAGAATTCCACCCACCTTAGACAGATGATGCTCTGAGGAGAACCCCAACCCGTACACCGTGTTGGCGCGGCTATCTGCCCACTGCCCAAACTTCTGCGACGTCTTCGTGAAGCTCATGTTCGGGGTGATGGTGCTGTTTATTATAGCCTGCGGGCAATTACAAAGAAGAGCGTTATTCTTCACAACCCACAGAGAACAAGCAAACATGAGATTACAGGTGGGGAAACAAGCCTTGGCGAGGGGACAGGGAGTTTTCGAGGCTCTTCTCAAAGCCTCACCTTAGTCTTGGCGTTGTGAGCAAACAGTAGATGAATAGAGCTTAGGTGTGGTGGATGATGTTGTCATGAGAATTCTTGTCTACCTCTCCCACAGCAGAGCGTGGCTTGGATGCGAATTTGAGAGATGATGAGCGTCAATCATGTGTGGTGTTGATTTAATATGAATGGATTGATCATCAACGGGATGCAAAGGAGTCCACAGAGTGTGGTCATATACTCTTAAGGAATTGATGTGCGTGTATCGATCTGGTAACAGAACACCTTCCTATGCAGCATAGAGCTCGCATGTGAAGGCTAGCACCACAGCAAACAACAGCATGCGATCCCTGGAATGCTGTTCTCACTAAAGATCTCGCAATGAATCCTGCGTCTGTTTTCTCAAACGTTTTAACCTGCGTGACAAATGATAACAGAAATAGCCAGCTAGAAACACTTAATAGCTTCTGCTAAATCTTAAGCCATTGCTGACTTTCTAAGACAGTGAAATGTGAGCGACGGAATGACCAGCATTACCGCAAGCGAATGTGCTTGTGTGGGTGTAAATCTGAAAGGAGCTCCGATCGTGCACAGAGAGCAAAGACAGAAAGAGAGAGAGAGAGAGATCCAAAAGCAAAGAGCTAACAGAGAGATAAAATGATGGTAAAATGCAACAGCTAGAGTTCATGAAATGCAAAATCACACTAAATTCTCAGTTAACAGCACATGCTGAGCAATAAAGCTTTCCTTAGTCAAGCTTCCCAGGTATCCTGATCAGAAACTATACAGAGAAGTGACTCGATGTTTATGCATGTATGCAGTATAAAAGGCTTTAGATCTCCATACTCCCACACACATCTGAAAACATGGTAGGCAGAGATAGATTCCATACAACTGTATTACATGATTTCAGAGAAGATAACTGACAGTGGGCTTCAGTGTTGCTTGTGTAACAAATGTTATACAATCCTAGCAGTAGGAAGTGGGAGAGTTCTCTCCTCTATCCCCTGTTCTCCTATCTCACATGGAGGAGTTTTCTCACATGGAGGAGTAATGACTCCTACTGACGATCCCTGCTAGTACCTTACAGCTTAAAGCAATACTTCGTTTCTCTGTACTGAGAAAAGAAAACCTTTAATCTCTAGTCACTTACAGTCATTGGACAGTCATTGAATTTCATTAATAAATGTTTTATAATACCTGACTATAACATGCATATTCATTGATCTTAAGATGTGACAGACATCAGAAAACGTCGTACTAACACTGTTCTTAAAGGAAGAATCCACCCTGAACAACTTGCATATCACTCTTCATAATTAACATGTGATCTTCAGTCACGTCCAAGATTTATTTTGTTGACTTTTTCAAGTTAGACATGTTGGTCTGGTTTCCCTTTTCCTACATTACCCACAATGCAGATGGGCTGTCTGCTGATGGACCCCAGTGGGATTTAGTCCTCGCTTTATTTCTACCTAAAGACAGCGATGCAGCAGTGCTTTATTCCTGCAGTCTGTCAAGCTCTCTTACCTCCGCATCTGTACACACTGCTCAAACGGATCAGCAATGTCATCATGCTTCTCATCTAATAGATCGCTAACCAGCCAAGCCAAGTTGTATAGCTGCATTGCATTCTGGAACTTTAAGTCCAATGTTTGTTATCTCTACTACTTCTACACTGGATTTCTCATCAATATGACACTGAACATTGCTGGAAAATGGGGAGTGAGAAAAGAAGCTTGTGTTCTTTTCTTTTTAATAGCTAATAGCAAAATCTAAGCGTTTTCCCTTATGGCAGAGATCACTGAAATTTTTTTTCTTGCTAGCACTGTTCATCTGTCAACGCAGCACACAACCACTAACTTCTCACAGAAAAAACAAGAATACACCAAACAAATTAGCACCTGAATCACTAAGCACATCACAAATATTTCAGTATAAACATATTTAATGTGTTTCAGGGCTGAGCTTTACTTTAAGTAGTTATTTCTCATTTTCCAACACTGGAGCAGCACACTACAAGCAATTCTGGTTAATTACGCTTTCTCTGAGGTTCAGTGGTATCCATGCACCATAAGGCCAAAACTGAGCCTGGTAGTAACGTATAACCACAAACTGCTCTCTCTGCAAAAGTGGTCCTTCTCTGAAAGTAAGAATTATACAGATTTAGAACTTTATAAATACCTTCGCCTGAAAAATTCATAAAAGCACATAAATATTGATTGACAGAATAATAAGTTTGAGTAAACACATTTTCTGTTCTTTTCTAATTACAAGTAAACGTGTCAAAATGATTGTGTAAAGTATACACAAGGCACATACATTACATGTGCAGCAGAAAAAAGATAAATTTGAAAAAATGTGTGAGTATTCCTTTAAGGTTTGGTCTTAGCTATAGGCTCATGAACACATCTGTAAACCAGTACTAATATTCTCGGTGACGAGCAGTGCTGTCAAACATATAACTGCATGAGATCAGAATTTATCTTGACAGCTCATCAACTCTTAATGTACCGCTGATGGCCAAAACTAATGTTAGCTAATCAATCAAGCAAACACTAGCCAATCTAAATCAAAGCGTTCTAACGAAAGCACCACAGTGTCGCAGCTAATCACTCAAACACTGGTCTGAGCACTGAGACAAAGTGTAAACCAATAAAGGAAGTACGTCCGTTCTTGGGAGATTGACAGTTTGAGCCTTTTAATGTCCATACATGGTGCTCCAGGAGTTGAATGTCAAACATCTTGGCTTTACTGTTCCTTTTTATTTTCTGATCAGTGCTGTGAGAACTCAGTTTGCAGAATCCACACATGCTGTGTAATCAGTTGCTTCAGGCTTGAGCTTGCATGAATCTGTGGACAGTTTCAAAACATACATTTTTGACCAGTAATTATATTGGCCTAAGACCATTTTCAGTTCTGCTTTTGGTCAGTAGATTGATAGGTTTGGATAGAGATAGAGGGGTCTTATCTAAAATCAGTCTAAAATCGCGTTTGCATGCATGACAAGCACTTCTCACGTCGTTTTGTTTTGAGTTCATGTCACATGCTTTTGCTATACGTTACAGCCGTCTGACTTTGCTTTGGTTTCAGTTCTGTCTCTGCCCTGTCCTCTCATTGGTTTGTGCACTTGTTCTTAATTAGTTTGCCGATTTATACCACATTATTTCCTTTTCCTCTCGCAAAGTCTTGTAGAGTGTTTTTGTTCTTTACTGAGCCTTGTATTCTGTTCTTGTCTCTTGTTTTTCCAACTTATGGATATTGCCTATGATTTTGGATTATCATGAATAAAACACATGCTGAATATATGCACTTGCATCCTGCCTTTAAATGCTTGTTACAACAGGCAGTAATAGAGAACAGGTTAATGGCAATACTGTCACTTCATTTGTTTAAAGGGGTCAAACACCACAAAATAATATTGTAATAATAAGACAATACTATGTATAATATATAATAATGATAATATAATAATAATATAATATAACTTAATAATAATAAGTAGGGAGATCTTTAAAAGATGTAAAATACATGTACTGGACCGATGCCAATCTCATGACACTGTACAATAGGTCCAGGTCAGTTCGGTGTAGTTCAAGGCTTAAGAGCGTTCAATGGTGGTGCTTCTACTGGCTCAGGGTAGGTCAGGGTAGAATCCATAAATTTTGAGTAAGATGAGAAGAGAGGCATATTACAGCTTAGACATCAGGCAAGGCGTTAAATAAACCAATGGATTAGTGGACTGTCCTGTTAATGCGCCACCGGCCATAACTGAACTATCATCTCCCCAGTGTGGCCTTAAGACCATGCTCTTATTACATCTGACCTCATTTCATTGCCCCAGTCTCACCCTGCTTCTCATAAAAACCTCACATATAAAATATATTTACTGCAATACTTCAGATGCTGTACAAGAGCAACATCCAGAGGCGCATTTCCAACCTAACATGTACTAAGAGCAGCTAAAACCGTCACTGCCGAAGTGAATTTTAAATAAAAATCAATTTTGCTGACATTTGCACGAAAAGAAACAGTGGTTATTGTTTTGATGTGGTATTAGCCGCTGCTTTGGATGTAGAGGCAATAGGTTCTACCAAGCAGTTAAAACCAGTTCAGCATGCTGGGATCGCTTCACGCGTTATTTCTGTCTCTGAAGCTCTGGAGCTGCGGTACAGGGAACTCTAATACACAAACACACACACATACACACACACTGGTGTGTGAGCTATTTTAACCAGTCTGAGCTCCCTCTGCAAGAAGGGGTAAGATACTAGGCTTGTGTTGCTTCATTTGCCAGTAGCCTGTATTGCAATGTTTCATCTCACCTAAGACGTTTATGTAAGCAGACATGTAGTGCATGAGAAAATATATGCATTTTTCACATGGTGATGAATATGGATGCCTTACATTGCAGTAATGTCTCGGATTCTGCTTGCTGCACACTGAAAGTAGGGAGTGTGATTCCAATACTAATCATGGTCGCTGCCCTTAAGGGCTTATGATGCAAGATTGGTGCACCAAAATAGGCTCCATATGAAATCAATGTAACGACTTTGGTATTGTATCGATGCTCTAGAGCTGCATGTAACAACAGAATATAAAGAGTGAACTGTGCAAGCATGTGACTAAATGAATAGTGGCAGAGATTGTGCTTTTTTATTATTGCATGGACTACATTGTGTGCAGTGTTCCAATGCATGCTGCTCTCCATAGAAAGAGAAGATATAGAAGTAACAGTTAAGTATAAGAGAAAGACCAACACCAAAGACATCTTTCTGTCCCAGAAAAGAATCAACAGAAACCTGCACATGCAAAGCAGAGGTTACTTTACCTTTGACCCGTCCAGGCTGATGATCCTGTACACATTCCTGGTGCTGTCATAGAAGTAGGAGACGGTGACGGCATGCTTGCTGGTGGGCATCCAGTTCTTCTTGGTATTGGGGTCGATCTGGAAGACATGCGCCCGTGTGCTGTAGATAGGCTGCTCCCTGAAGGGGACAAAGAAGAAATGGTGAACCTCTTTGTGCCGCAGCACTGTGGTCTGACCAAAGCCACTGGGTGAACTTGCACGACCCGGGAGTCGGAGGACCATCTCTTTGGCCTCCATCTTGCTTTCAGCAGGAACCAGAGAAACTCAAGTGGTCCCACCCACCTAGCTAGATACATCGGTGTCCTGCTTTACAGAGCATTAGGCAAGCAGATACAAGTCGCTCAGCTGAGATGGAAATGCCAGCTGTTTGGCAGGGGTCAGGTGGGGGAGAGTGGGGGGTGGGGACTAAATATAGTATGGAAGAAGGTAATCTGTCACGGTCCCATGATCTACACTGTTACGCCTGTTGCTTGCTCTAAAACAAGAGTGGCTTCAATTCATTTGAGTAATGTTTTAACCAAAGACATCTTTTTGGGAACTTAATTTTCAATAATATCTAAAGGCAAATGTTAAGGGTTATAGAAATCCTGTGCCATTCTAAGGATATTGATTGCAATATGCTTTAATGAATAACCAGAAGACCATAATTACTGTTGTTATTATATATTATTAGTTATAATTTAGCACCTGTTCCAACTACTGGATCTCTTGTTCCTATAATATATTGTACTTGCAGTATTCACAAACATCACAAACATCACCTGGTTCTAGATAGATAAAGATTTGCACCTCTCAAAGTCTCAAGTGCTCCAGTCTCATCCTTGATTTAGTGGATAAGCTCACCAGGATACTATAGACGTGTACTTAAGAACTGATGCTGTAATCATAAAGACACTTGTGCTCATCCCAGGACTTTTATTCACAATACACTCAACTGAACATCCTTTCAACGCACAGTACTGGTTGACCTTATAGTATGCAACTGTAGTAGAGTTAATATTTATATGAAATCCAGAAGAGAATGGTTCCCTTTTGAGTCTGGTTCCTCTCAAGGTTTCTTCCTCACGTTGTCTCAGGAGGTTTTGCTGGCCATTGCCACATCTGACTTGCTCATTAGGGATCTAAATCTACATCTGGATTTCTGAAAGTTGCTTCGTGTCTACAGTAAGGTTGTCCAAAGGGCCAGTATGGCTGCACATCTGATATAGCTTACCAGTTGTTTAAAGACTAAGACTAACTGATAAACTAGTATGCTCTTGCATGGCTGGAATGGAACCCTGCAGACACTCTGGTCCGTGTTGAAGGAGACTGGACATCACTGGTCTGGAAGGTCAAAAGGTGGTAACCAGTTTCTACCCAGATTAGTTTCATAGTCACTGTTTGTTGTATGGCCAAATCTTACATCTGCTTCTGTTGATAATCTCACCTGCATAACTGTAGATCTGTACTTAAGATTTGTTGCTGTAATCATAAAGTTTGTGCTTATCCCAGGACTCTTATTCACAATATGGTAAAGATTTAGAATTCCACTATCCAGAAGAGAATGGGTTCCATTTTGAGTCCGGTTCTTCTCCATGTTTCTCCTCGTGTCATCTCAGGGAGTTTTTCCTTGCCACCGTCACCTCTGGCTTGCTCATTAGATATCTAGGTCTACACCTGGGTTTCAGTAAAGCTGCTTGTGTCAATGTCTATTGTTAAAAACACTATACAAATAAAACAGAATTGAGTAATGGTACTTTATATCCTCTTGATCCCTCTCAGTCTGTGTATAATTTGCCTTTTTTCCACTTGTTCCAGGACCAGCATTAATCATTAACTAAATCATTACAAAAGACTCCACAGACCATGGGCCTCAGATCTGCATTAAAGGGCAGCTTCTACAACCATCCTATAGTTTTCTTGTATCATCATCAGACTGGACTTACGTGAGACCTAATTCCAGAGCTAACCCCTTCCCCCAGAAAGAAAGACTAACACTTTATATTATTCATCTCTACACACAGTACCACCATAATCAAATCACTGAATCAAACAAAGCAAAATGAGAGAAACCAAGAGAAACTAGACACAGAGGTTTTTTGTGAGATAGAGCTGGTACATCTTATCCATGGACTGTCTAATCACCATTAGCGCGCTTCTAATCAGCTGCCATTGGGCTGATGTACAGAAATGTGCATGAATGGAAGGGGGAAAGACGGAAAAAGAGAAGCGATAGCTGGGGGTGTTGAGAGAAGAAAAAAGAACAAAAGGGAAAGAAAGGGTGCAGTTGGAACATTGAGCTTACGCTGCACTCAGGGGCTGAAAAATCTTTGAACAACATCAAAGGCGCGTTGCATAATTACCATTAAAATTCAGCAGCAATCACATGGAAAGTACTGGATGCGGGAAAAAAGTAGTTTGGCTCTATTCAATTGGTATTCACTATTATATTGCTCTTTATGGACTTGAATTCGGAATGCTGTATATGTTTATTCAACATGGGATATTTTAGTATGTCTGTTTCATCTGCCTCTATAGCTAAGCACAGCGCTCTATTCAGAATAAGTGCTTCCACTGTGTCACCTTTATGTGTGCAACATCAGAGCAGTTACGTGAATTTTATGCTGTGTGGGAGGCTTCTTCGTGAGGAGCTTATGTCAAGCATATCTATCCTAACTATCTTCGTGGTCTAGTTTTGCTGTTCATTGTGAAACAGCTGAGCAAATTAATTACTGTTGTGATTTTGTGCAGACACTAATGGAGTCACATTGACATCTAAATTCCCAGTCTCACTGCAGTCATTGCTGTGTGAGGTGAAACAATAATCTGCAGAGGAGTGATAGTAGTAACTCTGGTGTGATAAAGACTATTTCACACTACTTGCTTCCTATAACCAGTCAGCACCCAAGGATAAAAGTGTTCACCCTTGTCTAATAGCGCTCCCATATATCATTTCAAACTACTTTTGTGCTCTAAGGGAACAGTCAGGAATCAATCCGTCTTTAGTGGTCGAAGTGACATAACTGTCACGCATATGGTTGAGTTTCAGATTGGTTTCTGTCTCAAATCCTCAACGTTAATCTGCTTCATCTAGTGGCCTAGAATGCAGAACAGCAAATCAGATGGTGAAATTGTTCTAAACAGTTGTACACAGTAGAGGAAATTGGATGAGGCAAATATTTTCCCAGGCATGTAGAACATTTTCAATTTGTGTAGTGGAGAAGAACTGAAAGAGCAGAACTCTGTATTCTGCCCCGTTTTACTCCATACAGCATACCCCTCGGCATACCCCCCTCCCCCCCAATATTTGACTTCAATAGTGCAAACAGCTTGGATTTACCTAATTTAATACTTGGATAGGACTCAAAAGACTTAAAAGTGTAATAGCTTTTTAAGACCAGATTCAGGGACTGCAGGCTCCTTCCATGGGTTTCAAAACTACAATTATTCATTCATTCAATTATTAATGTTCAGTAACCCCTGAATGTGTGTGTGGTGCCCTGTATGCCCATTCACACACTCGGTCAAACCTAGGGGCAATTTAGCGTAGCTAATTAACCTACAAGGAGGTGGGAGGAAATTGGAAAACGCAGAGAAAACCCATACAGACATGGAGAGAACATGTGAAACTATACACAGACATTAACCTGCGCTCAGGATTGAACCAGGGACGGAAGAGTTGTGTGGTGGCAATGCTACCCACTGCACCACCGTGCTACCTCAGAACTACAGTTATCACAATTTAATTAAGTATTAAGAGCAAATAAGCAGCAAATAGCAAATAAACTGAATCTGTTGAAGCGGAGGGCATAATCTGAGAGGAATATATTAATATTATAATATACACTAGCCAATAAAATGTCTCAGTAGTGGCCATAGTCATAATCGCTGGTGTATTAATGTGTACCCATTTAATTTAATCAGTAATAGCTGTCCTCTTGTAACGTCAAATACTTGATAATGTCAAGCTAAAACCTCCATTTTCCAACCAGCAACCAATGCCAGCATGTTCCAGCAGGAACTCAGATGACACACATTGCATTATCTAATTGGTTTGCCCTTCTTTATCCAAGAAAAGAGCAGACAGCCAATTACGTGCATGCAGAATGTCTTTAAAGCCTATCTTCTCTATCGCAAATCTATAGCCATCCATGAAGATGAAATGCTGACCTGTTCTCTGTACATTTTACAGTCGAATCACCCAGAACTCACTGCCAGTATTGGAATGCAAACTGGTTTACCTACTTACTGCAGGAACCAACAATACATAAGTGGTAATATAACAAACCCTAGCCATTACAGTGTAATAAACATGCATGGATGATATGGACATTCCATTAATTGCTTTCTGTGATAGAGAGTTCCAGATATAGGCTACACGGTGTAGGATTGCTACCTACACCCATTACATCAGTGAGGTCCAGTGCTTTCACAGAAGAGAAAGTTAGTGCTTAATGTCCATACAGGAAAGCAGGTTGATCAATCAAATGACACAATTAGGCTGAATTGAAATAAGGAGATGAGATCAATCACCACCATAGAATACACACACACACACACACACACACACACACACACATAGAAATTCTGTCAGATGGGTAGAGGTTTCATTTCTCTTTCTGTATGCTGCCATCTGGTCTATAAGTTCCAGGCATCTAGGGGTGGAGATGATTAAACCACAGCATTTCTGACAAATCAAGATGCTCTGTATCATCAACACAGGATATGAGTGACAACAAAAACCAGTTTTAGGTACACTCCTGATTAAAGCCATTCGCAGTTATTAACTTACCCCATGTTGGATTTTTTTTTTCCTTCCGCGCCGAATGAATGATCCTGAGACAGAATGCAGATTTAAACCGATTTCTTCTCCCGTTTGGTGTGAGTGGCCTTCTGGTGTCGGTATTAAATGAACCGTGTCCGTAATGTGTCCATCAGTGCCGGAGCCGTGGCTCCTCCGCGCGCGCTGCCTTTCCGCACGGAGGCATTTTCACACACACACACACACACCCGCACACACACACACACACCCGCACACACACGCATGCGGCGGTGCTGGCCGACGCTGTGTGGGCTGTGTGTCAGTTAAATCCCGCCGTGGATTTACCCACTGAGCCTGCCTACCTGCCTGAGGAAGAGGCACAGGATCTGCTCATTTATATCCTGATCTGTCCGAGCAGCGCAGCTGTGTGTGCAGCACAAAGCCTGGCAGCTACACAGCGCGCTCACCCGCAGCTCAGTGAATGGAGACCTCGCTGAGGATGAAGATGAAGAGCAATCTGCTGCCAATCGCTAAGCAGAAGTGCAGCTGCAGAGTACAGCCCTGCTAGCATCAGTTCTCACAGACAGAGAACACCAGCAATAATAATCATCATGATAATAACACCACCACCAATAATAATAGTAATAATAATAATAATAATAATAACACCACCACCAATAATAATAGTAATAATAATAATAATAATAACACCACCACCAATAATAATAATAATAATAATAATAATAATAATAATAATAATAATAATAACACCAATAACACCAATAATAATCATAACAATAACACCACCACCACCAATAATAATAATAATAATAATAATAATAACAACAACAACAGTAGCAGCAACAACAACAACAATAATAATAAAAATAATAATAATAATAATAATAATAACACCAATAACAACAATAATTATCATAACAATAACACCACCACCACCAATAATAATAATAATAATAATAATAATAATAATAATAATAATAATAATAACAACAACAACAGTAGCAGCAACAACAATAATAATAAAAATAATAATAATAATAATAATAATTTTTTATTATTATTATTATAACTTTATCACTCTGTTAAATCTACACTTCAAATTCTGCTTATTTTAATGTCATTGCTGTTATACAGCTCCCTCAGTCACTGCTGCTGCTAGTGGTCTCATTGAAACATTTGCACACACTATTCTACTGAATTTGCAATTTCTGACTAAATATTAATACACATTTATTTTGCTTCTTGCTCTTTTAAGAACATTTGTGTTGTCTCTAGTGTTTTGCACGTGTTGTCTTGTCCCGCACTTTATTGTTTAGTTTATTATTGTTGACTGTTGAGCCAATTACCACCAACACTGCTGTGTGGAAATACACGAATATTTTATTATTATTATTATTATTATTATTATTATTATTATTATTATTATTATTATTATTATTTTCCTAAGCGTAGTGAACGGACTTTTTTAAAACAACACAAATTCGCACGCGCGCGCGGAGCGGAAGTTGTAACCCGGAAGTTAAAAAAAAAAAAAAAAAACTACACCACCCATGTATGTCGTCTGATTTATTTTCCTGAGTTGTTGTATTTTAGCTCATTGGATAAGTAGCAGCATCTGTCCGGTCAGTCTGTAAGTTCTCATATTGTCGTTTACAGATTATGAAACAGATAATGTCCTTTCTGAGTTTTCAGTCTCATCGATAATTTACGTTACATTCATTTCCTGAGATAAACCACTAGCATAGAGCTAGCTAGCATGAGGGACTGGAGTAGTTAGCGAGCTGTTATTAATCTCTCCCAGTTTTTGTTTGTTTGTTTTGAGATTTTTAAAAACGTACAGAGTACGACAATAACCTTATTCCAATGTTAGTTTACTCACTGTTATATAAACTATGAATTAACACATTTTGTGAGATGTTAAGTTATCTTAAATTTTGTAGCTTTTTTTCTCCTGTGGCTTTTCAGGGAGCAGATGTTTGCTCTCCTCTCCAAAGAACATGTTTCCGAGGTCTCCAGTCTTCCACCACAAGCATGGGCAAGTGAATGGTTTATTCACCCAGTGTATTGTACCCCATACCTTCTCCCAGCAGCAACGAGCTGAACCCCATCTCAATCTAAATGACACAAAGTGAGTCTCTGGCTTCTTATTTAATATATCTAAACAACATGCTTAAGTTTTAGTTCATTTTATAGATGTGCTTAGTTTCAAATCTTTCTTCTCCCCAGCTTGCTTGGCCAACCTTTGAATGTATTCCCTCTTATCCCAAAATATCAGTGGAAAGCAGCGCCGGAAATTTCTTGCACCAATCCGAATGGATCGAGGAAGTAAGCCTCGCTCATCAGCGTCATATTCACACGAAACAAATGTTGTGAGTTTTGCATATTATCCCTGTCAGCCTTTAATGACCGTCAAATGCAATTCATTTAGGAGGAAACGTGATGGAAACACTCAGCATGACCTGAAGAGGCAGCGCTTCGGTTCTTCCCATCCATATGGACAACCGGCCAAAAGGGGCACTTTTAGCCCAGTGCCTCATGGTGAGCAGGGGCAAACCAGTGGGTTTGTGAGGGAGCTCCGCTCTCCTCCTCACTCTCCTATGCACCCTGCAGTCACCTGTAAACCAGCGTGCAGCGTGCCATTTCTCAAAGAGGAGTCCAGTCAGAATTCCTTGCCATCACACGTTGTCAAAGATAAGGTATACTTTGAGTCATCGTGCTTGTTTTTCACCAAGCCATATTACCTGACCTTATTGAAGCACTGAACTGATGTAATAAACGTGTTTCAGCTGAGCCAGCAGATTCTGGATCTGTTCCACACTTGTGAGCAGCGGAGTGAGGACTTGGAGAAAAAGGAATTCTGTCGTGCGCAGTTGCAGATAGACATTCAGAGACTCTTTCCATGTATGTCTGCTTCTAGCCTCCGTCCACTGTGTTCAGCTGCACTGGAGAGACTGATAATCTCCATTTTAAATGATGCTGTCTCTCATACAGGCGCGAGGATATTCCTGGCAGGGTCGTCTCTGAATGGTTTCGGTAGTCGGACCAGTGATGCTGATTTATGTCTCGTTGTTCAGGAGGGTCCAGTAAGTCCATTTATTTGTGAGTAGTAACATAACATTAAGAGGAAATCAGCTCTCTCATTTATTTATTGCTTTAATTATAAATGTTGCTTATGTCTTTGCGTTTATAGATTAACCAGAAAACAGATGCAGTGTACATACTCAGTCTTGTGCAGAAGCTGCTATACAAACTGTGTAAGTACATTTTCCTGACATGTATAAACCTGAGCTGTAACATGAGCGAGGTTGAAATTTGATGAAATATTCTTTGGTCCACAGCTTACATTGAGAGACCTCAGCTCATTCGAGCAAAAGTGCCAATACTGAAGTTCAAGGACCGAGTCAGGTAGGAACTCAAACAGCACAGAAACACAAGATCCTAGGCGTCAAATGATTACACATTGGCCTTATCACATTGTAGTAGTCTGCCTCTGTGACTCTTTTGGTCATTTTTTTTGGAGTTACTTGCTCTCCAGACCTGTATTAGAAACATACCGTTGCAATAATGTGTGTGACAAAGATTATGCGAGTGGAAGTACGTTTCGGAGACAATTAATTACACAGCCAGGTTATGAGCTACACCTACATTGTGCTTGCACTTGCACACTGCTTTATCAGGTGAGCCTACCATGTATGTGTGTACTTAGAAGGTAGAAAATGGGGAAAAAAATAATGGATCCTTAGTAGTGGACTATTCTCTGCACTGCATTGACACCAACGTGATAGTGTATGTATGACACAGGTATAAAGTTGATACCTCCTGTAGGTGCACCGTTAAACACTATAGCCCCTGTTTTTAACACACAATTTGCATCTTTCTCTTGCCCTTCGTCTCTGTTGTCTGCTGGATACATTCATATGTGTTGTTTGCAATGTTCTCAAAGGGTGTGTGATATCCCCAGCTACACTCAGACCCTGCTGTACTGAATGTAGCTACAATGTCTACACCTTGGTATAAATGTAAATGAACTTGTATCATAGTGAAGCTTTATTTTCAAACCAAGCTTTCATACAGCGGGAATTTATTATTTTAGTCTTTAAAAGATTGTGTTCACTGGTAACCCTGATAATTGCTGGCAGAGTTGGTTGACCAAACCCAAGTATAACGATTTTCATCATATCAATTCGTGTCTTCTTGCAGTGGCGTGGAGTTTGATTTGAATGTTAACAACACTGTGGGAATCAGAAACACGTTCCTGCTGCGGACGTACGCATACCGTAAGTGCATCTCAAGTTCTCAGAGTGGGGTCTGTGATTTTGATTTTGTTTTTAATGACATGTTGTGAGTGATCACTACAAACTGCTATCTAACTATAATAACCAAATAATTACAATAAGCCTAGTTGACTGGTCACGCTATTTGAATGGATTTAATCTAACGCTCGATAACATAAACTTTTTAAAACATTTTTTAAAAATCAGGAAAAGTGCTGTTTGAATGATACAAATGTATTAACACAATATAACAGGTTTGTATTCACAGCTGTGTTATTGTTCATATTTGCTTAATGTTCTTTAAGCACAGTAAATAAAACCTGTGCTGGGATCTTTAAGGCTGTCTGTGAATGTTTTATTTTTAACACTGTAAGAGGTCCCTGGCTATCTGAGAACCCCTGGTCTAAATAATTGAAGTCAAGCAAAAGTGCAGAACTGGACCAACAGCTTCCATATATTTATCTTGTTAATGTTATCTTGTCGTGTCATTTAGTTGAAAAGCGTGTTCGCCCCATCATCCTTGCGATCAAGAAGTGGGCTAGTCATCACCGAATCAATGATGCAAGCCGTGGAACCCTGAGCAGCTACACACTGGTCCTGATGGTCCTACATTACCTCCAGAGTAAGTGCCACTTACAGAAATATGCACGAAAAGCCAATAGAGTGAGTGTCTATTAGCTATACACTGAAGACATTTAGGTATGAGATCAAATCTGTCAAAATCAGACCCAAATGTCTTGTAAAGAATTGGCCTTGTCGCTCTAATATGACAGGTATTGTGATCAGGCATACTATTCTGCCTTTTTGACAGAAGCGGTCAAATTCCATAATTTATCCGTTACATGTGTGTGTTTATGCAATCCTGGACTTAATGTTTACTATTAAAACTCCTGTTTAGCTCTTCCAGATCCTGTCATTCCTTGCCTTCAAAAGGATTATCCAGTAAGCATTTGATCCACTTTTGTGTGCTTGTTCAACATAAGGGTCAGATTTATTTTGGTGGTGTAAGAACTAACATGATAGCAATATTTCTGCAGGAGTGTTTCAGTCCTGTAATGGATATTCATCTTGTACCAGACGGACCCAAGAACATTCCTCCTTTTGTGCCGAAGAACCAGTCATCTCTTGGAGACTTGCTCCTTGGCTTCCTAAAATACTATGCCACAGTTTTCAGGTAAGTACCTTGTTGTTTTCATGCAGATACTTGACATCTGTAAAATGACTACTGTTTACCCTTATGTAAGTAATCAAATGGTTTTTAAGCATTTGTATTTGACTATTTCCAGAGCTCCTTGATTCAAAAAGCAAAAGTGCTACCACTTACATTAACTCTTTTGTGAAGTTTGTGATATAACTTAAGCTTTAGTCCTTTCTTTACTGGGCACTTAACCTGTGTCACTTCTTGCTCACTTTTTTCCTGAATACTTACGTATTCACTCTCGTTCGGTTCTTAGACATCCCATGTGTGTAAATAGTAAGTAAGTAAGTTTTATTTATAAAGCACGTTTAAATTCAGCATTACACTGACCAAAGTGCTGAACAAAACCAGTACAACAAATTCTAAAATAGAATTTAAAAAATAACAACAATAATAATAATAAAACAATAATATCAACAACAATGACAACAGTACACAATAAGTTAAAAGCCCGGAAAAGCAAGAGAATAAAAATGTGTCTTAAGTCTAGACTTGAAGATAGAAAGAGAAGAGGCACTCCTAATGTCAGGTGGCAACTGATTCCACAGACGTGGAGCAGCGACTGCAAAGGCTCTGTCTCCTTCTGATTTAAGTCAAGACCGAGGCACATGTAATAGAGCTTTATAAGCCGACCTGGGCGTTGAATGCAAATGAATAAGATCAGAAACATAAGATGGGGCTTGTCCATTAAGTGCCTTGAAAACAATAAGTAAAATCTTAAACTGAATCCTAAAAAATACAGGAAGCCAATGAAGGGACGCTAAAACTGGTGAAATAGGATCGTGCTTTTTGGTGCCGGTTAACAGTCTAGCCGCCGCATTCTGAACCATCTGCAGCCGTGCCAAAGACGTTTGAGGAAGACCAATATATAACGAATTAGAATAATCCAGGCGTGATGTGATAAAAGCATGAATGACTTTTTCCAGATCGTGAAAGGAAAGTGACGATTTAAGTCTGGAGATGATTCTCAGCTGATAATAACCGTTTTTAACAACTGAGCTAATTTGTTTTTCAAGACAAAGCTTAGAGTCAAAGATAACACCTAGATTTTTTGCATGAGACTTAACATACGGAGTGAGGTTTTCTAAGTTCCCAACAACAGAATTTCTGGTTTTAGAGGGACCAGAGGGAATGACCTCAGTTTTATCATTGTTGAGCTGCTGGAAGTTATTTGACATCTAGCATTTTATTTCCTCCAGACAGTCAATGAGAGGCTGCAGAGACTCTCAAGATTTTAAAGGAAGATACAGCTGAGAATCATCTACATAAAAGTGAAAAGAGATTTGCCACATGGTTTCGATTTAGGTTATAGCGTTTTTAAGCTTTGCTTAGTTCCCTGTTAGACTGAGAGAGCTGCATGGCCCTACAAATCTCCCAGGCTGCCAGGCTCTTGTTTCATTGAACTGTTTGACTGACAGCAACAGGTCTGACATTCCCCCTTTCTGTGGCCCTGGCTATGCCTCCTGCATGGCTTATTTTATCATATTAAAAATTAACAATGCATAAGACAATATAAAGAAATGTACATGTGTGGCCATCATGGTGCCAGGTTTGAATTCCATGCGTTGCTGTTTGTGCTACAGATGGGACAAGTACATCATCTCTGTTCGTGAAGCAAAAGCTCTGCCTAAGGCAAACCGCTGGGAATGGAGAAGCAAGTTCCTTTATGTGGAGGGTGACTCAATTTTTTTTCTCCTTTCTGAGTCCTTAGAGAGCAAATAAGTTATTTTTTTCCTTGATGGTTGTCCTTTCAGCTCTGTCCAGTTTCGTACAGGTGTATACAACTTGTGGGACTGACGTAAAAGCACAATATTTACAACTTCTTGTTTTTCATTTTGCATTATGTAATTGCTTGGTTCTGTTTTCAGAACCGTTTGATGGCTCGAACACAGCCAGAGCAGTTCATGAGAAAATCAAGTTTGATGCCATCAAAGCAGTGTTCGCAGAGGTATTTAACTTAGTTGAAGTAATTACAAGACCACTTAAAGATTTATTCGTGCACTGCTGTTTTCCCCTCGATTAGTTTTTTTTTTTTTTTTTAATTAAATAATTCAAATATTTTAAATGTCAGTTTTAACTGTCTGTTCTTACTGTGCATCTTTTTATAGTCCTGGCAGGTGCTGCAAGTGAGGAAAGATCTGAACTACATTTTACCCATCAGAGAGACAATCCCGAAAAGATAACCCAAGCCCAGTCTGCATTTATGAACCTTTTTTTATTAAGAATGCTGAACCATCTTTATGGTCTTTGAGTACAGCGGCCATCTTGAACCACTTTTCTTGCGTCACCACCTCTACACTGTACCTGTTTAAGTTTGTTGCTCAGCACTGCTAGCCACATGTTCCTTAAGGTTAAAGAACAAAAAGCTAGAGTCTCATATGAGCTTCAAACATGTGAATAGATGAGGTTGTGTCCTTTGTTGCACAGTGTTTGTAAGTAGCTCCTCAGGTTCTGTCCCCAAACAGGTGACATTTCATTAATCTGTTCTGTATTTCTTCAGTGAAATATAATTAGCAGCTGATCTCTGATTTGACGCCTGGTTTTTGACATTTTAATTCATACCTGACTTCTCAAAGCCAAGCATTAGAAAATAAGACATTGGTGTACGTTGGCTTTTCTTGCTTTGTTATGTCACTTCTTGTACATTCTGTACAGTCTTTTTAATGTTTATTTAAAGAATTAAAATTTACTAATTTAAATGTTACCATGTTTGCCATCTTGTTACATCTGCATTTTAATCAAGGACAAGAAAATCATTGATGAAAAGAAACTTAAGGCTAGACACTACAAGTGAACAGTAGACAAGTGATATCACAATTAATCTTTGCCAGTGGAAGTATTTTTTTTTTCTTCTGGAACCTTTTCAAAAACCCGATTAAATATGCATAAACCTGCATACTTAATACTTAATAAAACCTAAACTCTAGACTTTTGATATTATTAGCATTAAAATATTTATTTCACTATGAAGATACTCAAGAGAAAGAGTGAAATTTTTTTAATAAAGAAAATACCATGCAAGAAAATTATTTTATGCCATATTCAGTATTAATTCTTAAATTCAGCAATAATTAACATTTTGTGAAATTCCTCTATAATATCCTAATAATTAAGAATAGGAATGAACAAGTAAAACAAGCTTGTATTGAACTACATCATTTTGGCAAATTTACAAAAACAGCGAAATATTTTTTTTTTTTTCTGTTGGGTTTTGATATTTCCATTACTTCAGTTTAGAGGAATTTATAGATCCACTTTGACAAAAACCAAACTATATATATATATATATAGAGAGAGAGAGAGAGACAGATTGGACTTCGCAAAGAAATACAGAGATTCACCACAAAAGTTCTCGAACCAAGATTAACCTCTACCAAGGTGATGGAAAGGCCAAGGTGTGCAGAAAACAATTATCTGCTAATGATCCAAAATATACAAGCTCATCGGTCAAGCACGGTGGAGGTAGTGTCATGGCTTGGGCTTGCATGGCTGCTTCTGGAACAGGCTCAATAATCTTGAGTGATGATGCAACTCATGATTGTAGCAGCAGAATGAATTCAGAAGTCTACAGAAACATTCTGTCTGCCAATTTACAGAGAAATTCATACAGATTTTTTTGGAAGGAACTTCATCATGCAGTAAGACAATGACCCAACATACACGGCCAACACAACAAAGGACTTCAGGAGAAAAAAGTGGAAAGTTTTAGACTGGCCAAGTCAATCACCAGACCTTAGCCCAACTGAGCATGCATTTCACCTCCTGAACAGGAGACTGAAGGGAGAAACCCCCCAAAACAAACAACAACTGAAACAAGCTTTTCCAGTACAAGCCTGGAAAAGCAGAATGCAACAGGTTAGTGATGTCATTGGGTCGCTGGCTTGATGCAGTTATTGCAAGCAAGGGATTTGCATCCAAATATAATATATTCACTTTAATTTACTTTAAGACTATCTGTTCCAGTACTTTTGCTCATTGGGTGGTCTGCCACCAAAAGTGCCATGTTCTAAGTTGTTTAACACATCTAGATGTAAATATCAGGAAATGAAAGCTGAAATTCTGATCTATTATCTGATCTTAAACCCAAATGTCTTCAGTGTATAGCAAATGCAATTTCCACCGCTCTACACACTGTCCTCAGTCATTTAGAACAGAGGGATACTTATGCGAGAATGCTGTTTTTAGATTACAGTTCAGCGTTCAATACCATAGTTCCTCTAAACTCGACAGTAAGCTAAAGGAATTGGGTATAAATGAATCTTTATGCAACTGGATCTCCAGTTTTCTCACTGGCCAACAGCAGGATTGGCCCCAACTGTTCCTCTGCACTAATACTCAGTACAATGGCCCCACAAGGATGCTAAGCATCCTCTCCTCTACTCCCTGTATACTTCTAACTGTGTGGCCACGCATGACTCCAGTGTCATCAAATTTGGGACTGCAATAGAAATAGCCAGCAGCTTCAAATTCCTTGGGATTCACATCTCTGAGGATATCACATGGTCCACACATACTGGAGCCGTAGTGAAGATGGTACAACAACGCCTCTACCACCTACGGCAGCTAAGAAGGTTCAGCAAGAGCTCCATAGTTCTCGGGTACGTACGGTACCATTAAGAGCATCCAGACTGGCAACATCACCTTTTGGTTTGGGAACTGCACTGCTTTCAAGCACAGAGCCAAACAAATAGCCAGAAATGGACTCCATAGTTCTCAGGTTGCTGATGACACAACGCTCATAGGCTTGATCTCCAACAACCATGAGACAGCATACACGGAGGAGGTCTGAGCACTGTCACAGTGGTGCCAGGCAACAACCTCTCCCTTAAAGCTGGGAAAACAAAAGAACTGGTCATAGATTACAGGAAGCAGGAAAGAAGACAGTGCACACACAATTAACAGGACTGCAGTAGAAAGAATCAGCAGCTTCAAATTCCTCGATAAGAAGGTTCGGCAAGAACGCCATAGTTCTCGGGTCGTTCTACAACGGTACCATTGAGAGCATCCTGACTGGCAACATCATCTGTTGTTTTGGGAACTGCACTGCTTTCAAGCCCAGAGTCAAGCAAATAGCCAGAAATGGCCATTTGTTTTATACAGGAGGTTTCTTACTGTTAGTGGTAAAAAAGAACAATGAAATTTAACACTGAATTGAACTATCTTGTAGTTTTTCGGGTGTAATGAAATGACACCCTGTCTTATGGCCTGAGCACTGAGCTCATGATGAAGCATTTGAGAGAACAGTTTGTGGTGTAAAATTAGCTCTTGGCACTTCAGTGCTTCAGGCCTTCCCCTCGCAAAACATGGAGGTGTCCAACCAGTGTCATATTACACACCATAGCACTCATAGTTTATCATCTAAACACCGCTGGTCATCATTTATCTTCTTTTGCTGTATAAAAAAGAGACGGAAGAAACAGCTTAGTACAGGCTGAAGCCTCGTGTGAAAAGGAAAAGACCCGCTTTTCTGTTTTTCCACACCGCGCGCGCCGAGCTCTCGAGAATAATTTGCATTCTATTTCGAGCGCGCGCTGAGTAAGGCGAACCACACTCCACTTGCGATGGTCCCAACACGAAGCGGCACTCCTTTAAATAAAAAAATAAAATAACTTCCACGGTTCTAGACGGACAACATGGAGTCTCGTAGGCAGGAAGAAAGTGACAGGATTGAGCCGGAGATTCAGGACGACGGGACAGAGACTACCAATATTGACGAAGAAGAGGTTGAGGAACTACACAACAGGTAGCTGACTAAAACTAGTGCTCTTTTTAAAGGTTACATGACTAATGCATGCTGTTAACTTCATTAAAAACTGTAAAAGTATGAGTATTTAACAAGACCACAAAATAAAACCTGGGTTTTTACCTTTTTATTAATGTATATGGCACAGATTGTCCTATTTTTTTTTTTAATTAATATAAACTCTCTGTTTCTATCTTATTAATAAAATTAGGAGAATTAATCACATTCCAACCTATATCTCTTTCATCATGCAATACCTGTTATCCTCATAGTGCACAGATAGGGCATCACCAAATGGAAGATTTTCACCTATGATATATTTTCCAGCCAGCAAAATAGCTGTTACACTTGCAAAGCTACAAATCTCAGTGTCCCAACAGCTTTAGTTAACAACTCATCACTCCCAAGATGTTCTCAAGTTGCTGTACCATGTTCTCAGACATAACTTTTCACGTCATAGTGAACACTCTCTATAACCCCTGCTTTGCTTTGAAATTTATTTGAACAGTTTAAAGGAAGTAGTCCAAGATCCAGCTGTAAAGCCCAAATTCCAGTGCCTGATGGTGGACCCGTCGTTCTCCATGGTGACAGTACAGAGCGAGGACAGTGGGATTGTGTGGGAGACTGCATCAAGCAGGTGCTCAACACCATGGGCCTCAGAGGCCAGCTCTCCATCAGATTCATACAGCCTGGAGGGTTCGGGGACACAGGGTAATATAGTTATTATTATGGATGAAGACAAGGTGAGGAGGAGGAAAAAAACAAGCAGCAGAGGGAAGTTGGGTGACAGGTTTCGCAGACCAGGCTCCAGATTGTCAGGTCCTGCAATAGGAGAGGAGAGACCAGCAATGATTGAAGTATCTGTGCCAAATATAAGATGTGAAGATTCAGAGGATGGTCAGACAGTAGAGGGAAAACCTGACAAGGATCAAGAGCTATTTAACCTGATTTCTGAGGGTTTTGAAATCCTCAATATTGTAGTACCATCTAAACTTCCTACAGTGGATGAGGAATGCAGTACAGAATTGGCAGACAATTTGTCCTACTTGGAGGACACTCCGAAGATCAAAACAAAATGCAAACATGAAAGCCTAGCTCCCACCTCCATTCCTAATGTCATAGACATAGATATAGACATCCAAGAAATAAAATATGATAGTCAAAAAGGCTTATCTCAGACCCCTGGCAATGAGCAGTTCAAGAAAGATGAAACTGATATGGACTACTTAGAGAAATTCACGCTGCTAGATCAACATGCACCAGATGATGAGTCTGAGAAGCCTGAGACTGCACAAGATATCCAGCAAGAGGAACCTCAGGTGCGTGGAGAAGAACAAAAGGTGGAGGACACAGTTGTTGAGAATTCCTTTGTCATCGTCAATGAGGTCGAAATTGAAGATGATCATCTAGATGAAGTGTTTTATGGAGCAAGTTGCAATGCAGAACCCCAACTTCCATCAGACCATAAAGAAGACAAAGAACATGCAAGTGGGAGCTTTAAAGCGCTCAAAGAGTGTGGTTCAACTCTATTTGGCAGCCAGGAGTCTATCCTTACTCCGATTTTCCTTCCCTCTGGCCCACCCAAGATCATAGATCAAGATCTCCTTGATGAGCCAAGAGCAATGTCGTTCCATTACATAGACCTTTATGAAGATGCTATTGGAGATAGAAAAAAGGATGATGACGCCTCAGATATTGAAAGTGCTGTTTCAGAAAAGTCATTTAAAAGACGTTATTCTGATTCAGATGATGGAGATGGCTACCTGGAGAAATTCATATTGAAAGATGACACTCCAGCGGTTGAAGATGTACACGAAGTTGATACTCCAGGGAGTGACAGAGTGATATGGCCACAAAGTAAATTTGAAATGACTGGATGTTTAATTCGTGTTAAGGAAGATGATGCTCCCCAAGAAGAGGATGTTGGTGTCGATCAAGCGGAGTTAGAGAGCAAACATGTTATAAAAGATGAATGTCAGCCTTCATATTCATCAAAGGACCGTGAAGATTGTGATGGACTAAAAACTGGATGTATGACAGTTAAAAGTGTTTCAGAGACTTTAGAGGGATGTGCAGATTGTGATATGAAAACTGGCTGTGCAATACAAAAAATGGTCTCATCTGATAAACTTCCCTTTAAAATAAATGAGGTACTTAAAACAGCAAACCAGGAATCAGATAAATCTATACTGATAGAAGATGAAAAACGAAGTGAAGTTCAGGAATTAAAACACGTGGACAAACAGGTTTCCAGAGGTTTGGTGGAAGAAAAAGTGGCTGAATTGAATGACAAACTTGAGATTCTGCCACAACAACCAACAAAATACGATGACAAAAAGGTGACGGATAGGACGGCTGAACTTCAAGAAACCATTATTATTACCAAGGAAGAAGTATTGGACAAGGGGCAGCAAGTTACACATACAACACAAGAAATAAGTAAACCTGATTTAGTGAAGGATATGCAGGTAAAAGATACAACTACAGCTGAAGAAACAGGAATTGTACAGCAAGAAGAAATCAGTCAAAATACAGTCTGTGAACCAGAGAAATGTGAAGATGTGACCAAGCACTCTGGTGAAAAACCAACAGTTCCTGAACCTGAATACCAAGTGAAAGTTAGTAAAGCAGTACTGGAAAGCAAATCTGAAGTTCTCAAGCGTAGGGAGATACCTGCTGTAGAGGAAGACCTGAGAGATACTGCAGTCCAGTCCATTTTACCTGAAAGTGGGAAGCAGGAGCAAGTCACTGAAAAGACTTTGGTACCAGAGGTGGAAGGCCACGTTATAAGTGAAGCTGTAGACAGTGAAGTCAAAACTGATCTTAAAACTATAAATGAACAGAAAGTTTTGGAGGAATTACTTGTAAGTGAACTAGATACGACTGAAGAGAAAGTTGAAGAAATCAAGGTCGAGGCCACAGAAAAGCTAAAAGAACAGACTGAGACAGACACAGTGCCAGTGTTTGATAAAAAGACTTCAGCTACAGACAGTGTAACACTAGAGAAGACAGAAACAGTAGATTCAGCCTCAGCTGTGGAAAGTCCAAATAATGTAGCTAAGTGTGTCTTTACACCTGAGAAGAAAGAGAGTGAGTTGGGGGAAATGGAGAAATACTCAGAGACACCAACAGGTTATAATAAAATCCTAGGGATCTCAGGCGAAACCAAAGAGGCTGAAAGTGATGTTGTAACACTAACACGAGAAATTCCTGTAGCATGTCCTTCTGCTCCAGAAATCACAGAAAGATATCTGGCAGCAGCAGTGGTTGATGAGGAAGGCAGGGAAGAGAACCTAGAGCTGGCAGATGCTCGTGTTTTATATGACTCACATGCTGAGATTAAGATGATTTCACTCATTCCTGCTTCACAAACAGATGACTCATCCAAAGTTACTGTGCCACCACCTGTAACAAAAGAAGAGGACAGTGAGATAAGGGCTGTAGCAATAGACAGAAGGGACTTAGAGACCACTGGTGAGGCCCTTAGGCCTGAATACCCAGTAGCTGTAGACGAAATAGATGGTGTCTCTAAAGTATCGGTGCAAGAGGTGGAGGGAAAAAATGAAGGTAAATCGAAAAAAATACTTCTAAAGGATACACACAAAGAAGAGTTATGGAGAACTCTGGAGCCTGCAAGTCCTTCCCCTCCAGTGGAGATGCAGGACTCAACAATGAGGGTTTCACCTTTAGAAGAAGTAGAAAACATTAAAGAAAATAATAACTTTGCCGTGGATCGAAACATAAAAAGGGACACAGGCCCCTTTTCAACTTTACGGAGTTTTAGCCCACTGGAAGACCTCTCTGGGTTCGGCTGTGATTTGGCGGAGTTTGATTTGCAAAAGGAAATATATGAGGAGCTAGATTATGAGATGGTCACTGAGCAAGATGCAAGACAATCAGAGACTGAAGTAACTGTAGGTAAAGAAGATCGTGGCCAGGATCAGTCTCCAGAGCCAACAATTGAGGCAGACTATGAGTTTATTGAGGATTTGGATGACACCCAAATATCAGAGCTTAGGCAACTGAAGGAAGAAGGAGAAATTAAGCCAATGGATGCATTCTGCCTCGTCTGTCATTGCCCAATCTTAATGAGTGAAGGCGGCCATGAAAATCATGAGGTGTCAATGTTGGAAAAAGCATTTGAAGACATTAAGGTAAGTTTCACTTCACTTCAAACATTCCTACCTATACACTCTGTGATTTCCACTGTGATACGATCATGATCATATCAGTGGAAATTATGGAGTGTATAGGTAGGAATGTTCCTCCATGGTCCTCCATGACATCATCTCTTGACAGCAGCCTGACATCTGATCTACATCAAGAGTTCTCTTGGGGAAACTTGGATCATGAAGTCATCAACAGTTATTTTGATGCAGAGCCAGTGACTCTTCACATTTAAAACCCTGACAGAACTACTTACATACAGTATTTACTACTTACCTTTAGTTTCACTCCCTGCTGATAGAGCTTTCAGCATACTCTTAGTATAACTCAGTGAGTTTTGAGGAAAACACAATCACAGAAAAATCACAGAAACCAAAAACAACTATCATTCATCTTTGAAGTTGGATTTATTCCCCAAACAATAAATCAGTCCTGAAGAGTTGCATCTGTAAAAAGCACTAACAGGAATGTCTATTGTCCCACATCCAAGGTGGTTGCAGTGACTAGGTGAAAATGTGAATGTTAATATGAAAGTTTTAAAAACATGATCTGTTTTGTGATTCTGTTTTCAGAATCAGTTGAGTAACTGGATATCAATTTTACAAGAAAGATCAGAAAATATTGAAGATATGGTATCTGAACTTGAGCTGGCGTACAACTCTGTGGAGGTATACTCTGATTTAAATGTAGAATTTGCATTTAAAAGGTTTGACGTTACATTAAGTTAAGACCAAAGTGCATGTGATTGTGTCCTTGTCTGGCGTCACACAGGAGCAATGCAAGGATGGCGAGAAAGCCCTGGACGAGCAGAATGAAGAGATGATGAAGCTGGTGATGGAGCGGTATAATGAAATGTCTCAGACTATGGAGGAGGAGAAAAAGGCCAAACTTGAGCAGCTTTACGATCAAATTGTGTCTTTCCAAGAGAACACTGACTCAGCCAAAGAAACGATGGAGACGACAACAAAAGAGATGGAAGAGACAGAGGAGTTAGCATTTTTGTCGGTGAGTGTGGCTTTACTGAAACTTTGTTTTTCTTTGATTTGCATGTTTTTCATATACCAAGCCATGCTCATTTTAAATCAACATTATTTAATACACTTTAAATGTTTATATTTGACCTAAAGGAGAATTAGACAGGATTAGTCAAAATTAGTCAAGATTAGGTCTCAGGCAGTTAAGTAGGTGGAGTTCAACAACATTTGAATGTTTTTTTATTTATTTTTTTATTCTGGAGCCCACTCCCCAGTCCCATCCATGTACACAAAGCTCCGACCCTGAACCTACGATGGCTCATAGGGTTCAACTGGAGTCAGTATGCTAACCAGAGTTAGCATTAGCAGGGACCAACATGAGATCACTTTAAAGATCACTTGGCCATTCATCTGCTTGAAAGTCAAGTTATAACACTACAAACACGTGAAATTCGGCTCGTGATGATTTATGAGAATAGTCAAGAAACGCTGTCCTGTTTTCTATTTCTCTGAAGGCAATCCAAAGCATTGCGTTACCTGACTCGCTTAGTGATAAAAATGTACGTACTTGATTCGTTATGCACCATTCAGACAATTCAAAGCGTTATCCAGGTACAAACAATTCAGATTCAGAAACAGTTGAGAATTGGCAGGAGTGAAGGGGCGTTGGGGATTGTCTATAAAAAGAGGCCCATGTAAATGCAAACAAGCACTACGGACCATAACGTCGTTTTCAATATTGGGTTTTCTCAGCCATACAATGCACTTGTGCTCAGGCCATGATTAAAACAATTATTTTTTAAATCATGTTCTACATATTTTGCAGGTTATCTGTACTAGTATGGGGGAAAAAAAACTTATTGTACCTTTAAGCTCTGCCAGCACTACGTAGTTTTGTTTGTCTTGTAAAATTGTGTCTGATTTTGTCTAAAAGAATAACAGAATTAATCTGATTATCATTATCATTACTGTCATCATGTATGTGAAATGAATTCTTCAGAAGGAACTGTGTTAAATCAGATATCTTTTTCTTCCATCCCCAGTCATACAAAGACATTGACATGAGGTAACTAATGAGTGTGTTGCACATGGATTGATTTTGAATACAATCTGTTACAAATTTGAAATGTTTGCAGTGAACAAGATGAAGTGTTTGCTGATGTCTTTTCTGCTGCTCTTTTGAAACGTCTAATTATTCGCAAGTTGTTTTTTTATTTATTTATTTTTTTTAACTAAATTCTGCATGTGGATACAGCATTGAAGCTGAAATGAATGTGGGAGTTTGCATTGTAGTTCAGAAATAGAGATGAATGAGGGAGCAATGCTGTATAATATCTTATAAAAATATATACAGTATATATAAGACTTCATATCTTATACTCTACATTTGTGTTATTGGTTTATGACAGGTTAAAAACAGCTTTAGACTCAGCCATGTCTCTAGAGCTTGGCCCACGAGGTTTGCTTGTATTTGAAGATTATGCCAAAGGCACCACAGGAAATGAGAAGAAAAATCGTCAAGTCATTCCAGGTATGTCCTTAATTTATCAGGTTTGTAATGGACTCCATTTGAATCATGATTTGATTTGAGTAAGATGATGGTAAGAAGAAAGCCAAAGGTCTAACTTAATCTACTACTTATTTCAGTTTGACCCTACATGTGCTATCAGTTTTTCAGATCCTGAGCAGTCTTTTTGTTTCCACTATTAACAGTGCCCCAGCAACCCCATCTTCAGCCGCAGGAGGCTAATTCTGCCACAAGCACCTCCGTCACCGTGTACTGGACAGTGAATGAAGGAGACATCATCGACTGTTTCCAGGTCTACTGCATGGAAGAACCTCAAGGAGGTAGGAAAGGGTGGAATTAAATTTATAGGAATGCAGGGTCTTCTATTCACAACTGGCTTGAGAGTCAAATCTGTAGTCTTCCCAGTGATGTCTGTCAATACTGATGTCCTTTGCTAGTGTTTGTTCTGGTCTAGATTGGAATTTTAGTGTAACAAACTTTTCTATTCTGTAACACTTCAGTATACGCTACGTTTGGAGGGTCGCATATTTGACATACAAGTCGGGTCCATAAGTATTTGGACAGTGACATAATTTTTGTAATTTTCCTGCGTACACCACCACAATGGATTTGAAATGAAACACCCGTGATCCAGTTCCATTGGCAGCCATACATGCCCATGCCATAACACTGTCTCCACCATGTTTGACTGATGATGTGGTATACTTTGGAACATGAGTCCTTCCTTTCATTCTCCATATTCTTCACTTCCCATCATTTAGGTTCAAGTTAATCTTGCAATCGTCCGTGGTCTTCCAGGCCTTTTGGTGTTGCTGAGCTTGCCAGTGCATTCTTTTTTTTTTTAAGAATGTACCAAATTGTTGATTTGGCCACTCCTAAAGTTTCTGGTGTCTCTCTGATAGGTTGGTTTTGTTTTTGTTCAGCCTAATGATGACTTCTTTCAGTTGCATTGACACCCCTTTGGACCTCATATTGAGAGTCCCCATGAGCAGCTACCACATGCAAATTCGACGCATGGATTCAACTCCAGACCATTTATCTCCTTAATTTGTCATGAAATAATGAGGAATCAGGCCACACCTGACCATGAAACTGCTTATCAGTTAGTTTATCCAATTACTATTGAGCCTGTGAAAATGGAGGGACTACATTTACAGCATACGCCCTTATCTGAAAGCTATGGCATTTGGCAGATGCCCTTATCCAGGGTGACTTACATTTATCTCACTTTTTTTAAATTTATTTATTTTATATACAACTGAGTAGTTGAGGGCCTTGCTCAAGGGCCCAGCAGTGGTAGCATGAGTGATAGTGGTAGAATGAAAGCAACCCCAAAGTAATTCCTAAATCGTTAATGCAATTTTTTTTTGTTAAACCCCTTGAATTAAAGATGAGAGTCTACACTTCAATCACATCTTGATTGCTGCATTTCAAATCCGTTGTGGTGGTGTACAGAGGCAACATTACAAAAATTGTGTCACTGTCCAAATACTTATGGACCTGACTGTATCATTTGTAAAGCTAATACGTGTGCACATAAGTAGTGAATACAGCAATTATTTGGCAATGTTCCTAGCTTATTACTGCTAGGTTTGAGTTTAATGTAAAGTGTTACCAATATATTTAACTGTTTGCGAATTAGTCATATGAAACAAATCTATCTGAATACCTTGTTTACACTCCATTTGCTTCCTTTTTAAAATGGTCTCCTTTAATATTTACAGTAAATGTGCATTTTTATTATATTTGGGTTTGATTGCCTTGGCAGTTACCATCATTTTACTTGACACAATTTTTACCGTGACTATCCAGTACTTTTCTGAGTCATTTAGGAGAACTCTTTGTATATTGTGTGTTGCGACAATTAATTGAGAGCATAATTAAAGATTTGTATTAACTGTTTGACTCATCATTTCCAGAAACGGTAGTTATAAAGTAAAGTAACACGTGTAATTTAGGATAAGAATATGAGACACTAAAGAACCTGTTAATGTTGCCAAATATGCATTACATGTGTGCACATGAATTAATGTGTAACAGCTCAGCTCAGAAAGTAATTCCGGCTGCAAGGCAAATCACAGGTTTATATTAATGTGCCCATTCTAATACATTATCATTTCAGTAGTAACAATTTATACAGGGACTTGTGTTGATGTTCCACATAAACTGATTTTTAAATGTGCGTGATTGTTGCTATGATGAAGTTTTCTGTGGGCAAGCTTGATTTAACATTTTTGGAAGGAGTCTCCATTGTCAGCACTTTGTAACACTAAGGCTGTTCCTTTTACATTTTTTTTTTGACACAGGAAAGCTTTTGAGGTAGACTGTTTTTGTATTTGTGTCATTTTTTTTTGTTTGTTTCATTAACATCAAGAGAGGGGGGGGGAATCAAGCTGGTGAGGGAACAGCTGTTTATAGCTTTTATAACATGAGTGATGTTTCTTGGATGGCCAGCAACATTACATGTAACTATAAACGGATAAAAAAGTACAGTGTGATATTCTAATGAACTGTTAGCACTGGTAAATAAAACACGATGATGCAATATTTTCCCCATTGTGTTTTGCTCCTTACAGAACCGTTACCTGATACTAGATACCAAGTGTTTATTTGGTTAAACTGAAGTAGATTGCTGTTCATTTTGATCTGTAGCCATCTCAGAGGAGTACAGAGTGACAGTGAAGGAGAGTCACTGTAATCTAGAAGAGCTGGAGCCAGATAAGTGCTATAAGGTGTGGGTGATGGCAGTGAACTACACTGGATGCAGCCTGCCCAGCGACAGACTTCCTTTCAGAACAGGTCAGTGTGATGTATAGTACTGTGCAAAAGCCTGAGACTATCCATGAGGGTTATATTTCCAGAAGATTATCTGGACGATAAGTGTTTGTGTGTTTTAAAACCCTACATGACATTAGAATAAATCTAGTCTAACATAAATACAAACAATTCTGCAAAAAGTGTTCTCATCTTAACAGTCATATCCTCATGAGACATAAAGAAATGTAATCAGATGTTTGTTCTGCGTCTGATAGAGTCATCTGGCACCAAAGTAAACGCTTTGCGTCTGAGAGCTCTTATAAAAATGGCCTTGTAGAAAAGCTAAAAGCCATTGAGATGCTAAAGACCATAAAACATGAAGCAGCTACCAGAGACAGAAAGTCTTATGGTTAAGTGAGTGCAAATAAGAGAGTCATTGACCAATGAGGAAGGAAGAGCTGATGAGAAGCACACTGATGCCTGTATGCATGTTTCTGTGAATTACATTCGTTCGGTCACCTTCAGTAAACGATTTATCGCAGTGATTCCGAAGCCAATCCCGATAACACTGGCAGAGAGACAGGAGTACACACTGACTGGGACGCACGTTCATTGCAGGGCACATGCACACACATTATCACACTCATTCACACTGAGAGGCAAAGTAGTGTAGCCTTAGAAACTTGAGGAAACCCTCTGTCATATTCTGGAGATGAATACCAACCATGTAGAGTAGAGGATGTAGAGTAAGTCTAAACAGATATAACAGGAATATAAACAGATTGTGATTGACAGGTTGTATCTCTGGGAAAATGACTGACTGTAAAAACCTTGCTTTCAGCATAATAACAACTCCAAACACACACAGCTACTTTTGAGAGGAAGTCTGACTGGACACTTGTATGTATATTATAATACGGTGTCAGAACACTATTACTGAATACATATTTTTACTGTATATTATACAAATTTCAATCTGTGCATGTGAATTAGAGATACTGTGTATCAGAATTAATATGATTTAGCCTTAGTATTAAGATTAATCCATCCACTTATTTAAAGTACAGTTAATCCTTTACTGTGTCTGTTCGGACAGCCCCATCTGTTCCGGTGATTAACCCAGAAGCCTGCACAGTGTTGTGGGACTCCGCTACAATCCGCTGGAGCTCATCTCCGCACAGTGCTGCGGAGAGCTTCACTCTAGAGTACTGCCGCCAATACGCCCTGGAGGGAGAGGGCCTCAGGTACATGTCAGATACTGCACTCTATACCTACTAATCAAGAACCTGAGAGATTCTGCCATTCCCACAGGGTTCTTGTTAAAGCAATACTTCAGTCTTTTCCCACCTATTCTCTATCTGCTGAATCTGTGGAGTGTGTGATACTATGGATGAAAAAATTCAACATGTTTTCCAGGACTGAAAACAGTACTGAGAATGCCCATCTATAATGGAAATCTAAGGGCAGTTGTTGAATTCTATTAACAAATGTGTGAAGTACATGATTATTTAATGTGACTCTAAAACTACAGTACAGTCAGTAGCACTCCAACAGAATGTCTTACTAATGCTGTTCCTTATGGGGTTTTGTCCAACTTTCCAAGTAAAATAAAAATAATTCCAGTTGCTTACACTTTTCCTTATTTGTGGTATCGATGCAGGGTCAGGTTTTGAGCTGTGCTGGCCGGTCCAACAACTGCAAAATGAGTACTGTGTCTGAAAGGATGTATTCTACCAATTTAGAGCTTATTTTATAAAAATTTTACAAAGTTTTATGTACTTTGCATTTCAGGTTTCTCAGTAACATGACAAGCTTCATTTTTTTTTTATCGTATTAACTTCAAGAGCGAGAAAAAAGCTGGTATGGGAACATCTGTTCATAACTGCTATAATGTAAGTGATAAAAGGAACTTGTCTTGTGGACATGCCACAACAAATGAATGTAACTATGAACGATTTAAAAAAAAGTGTCATTCTTTAATAAATTAAAAAGTCCAATCGTTGGCAAATCGCTGTGGTATAAGAGGAATAAATGACTTCGAGAAATGCTGTTAAAGGAAAATAATCCACTTCGGGGTGGTAACATTACATATGCTATACATAGAAAAGGACGAATATTCCCTTAACATCAGTTATGTTTTATATCTCATTAGGATGTAACAGAAATGACACACTACCTATCTTACGTATTGCCCTCTGAAGTGCCAACAAATAGCAAGAAGCCCTTGATACAGACGCATAGGTAAAATTGCCTCTCTGCCCTAACTGCCTCAAGCAAAAACTGTGTGACATCTACAAGGGTTTATTCTCCGATGCACTGCACAAGGAGCCTTGATTTGCCTTGATGCCCCCAAAATGCACTTACAGCTTACAGCACTTAGAGGCACTATAATAAGATAAAGCTGACTGATAATGATCTCTTTCCTCACAGGTCTGTGTCCGGAATAAAAGGCTGTGAGCACAAGGTCCTCCTGCAGCCCAATGAGAACTTCCTCTTTTACATCAAATCAGTGAACAGTGCAGGAGCCAGTGACCAGAGCGAGGCAGCTCTCATCTCCACACGAGGTTAGAGCCGAGACCACCTCAGTATGTCATTACATTCAGATCATTTTTCTCATCGAGGTAACATCTGCGTCTGGATTTTGTGCGTGTATTTTATATATATAGAAGATATATTTACAGTTTCAGTCTGTTTTTTAACTCTTCAGGTACCAGGTTCCACTTACTGAGTGAAACAGCTAATATGGTGCTCGAGGTTTCTGAGGACAAGAACTCTGTGCAGTATCCTGTGGAAACCTACAATAAGATGTCTGCACTTATCGAGTGAGCGCTTACATTTATTTGACGAGTATTATCACAGTAATATTATTCTTTTATTCAACCACACACTTGTTGCCAATTTTAAAGAATAGTTCCTTTAGTGCTTCTTTGTCTTTATCTACTGTATCTGTAGCACTGGTCACTGGTTGTCTTTAAAAGATCTACCTCTTCACCAAGCACTTAAATGAGAAACATACAAACAAAAGCCCTTGACATGAATGGTTTTTGTTGCTGGCCAAACTCAAACTAATTCCTCTCTAACAGGGTTTTAGTCTGATAGTATTCTTAGACCCTGACCTATTTATACTAGCATGAAGATTGAAGCTTCTGTGTAAAGTCACTTCTGTGTAAGTCGGTCTGGATAAGGATGTCTGCTAAATGGAGTAAATGTAAAATTAGCATGAGTGATTACCAGGGACAAGAAATTTGAAGTGTTTTCCCGAAACAGACTTATATTGGGAGTCTAAGGGGAGTTGATAAACTCCGACAACACATTTTTAATGCAAAATGCAAAGTTTTGTAGCTTTTATGATTCTGGTATGGTATGATTAAGATCGACATCTGTGTAAGTCATTCAGAAAAGATAGTATTATTTAACCAGTATAGACTTATATATTATAGACTGTTTGGAAAGTTTGGAAAGACTATTAAATTTGAATAAAAATATATAATAACAACTGTTTCATCCTGCTATATTTTAACTGTTTTGAATAAATGTTATATATAGTCGCATTTTCAGGGTTAAACACCTGCCCTTAGACTTCAGTTATATATGAGCTTCAAGGTTTCAAGGTAAATGAGTTTTGTGTGCTTTTCTCAGTACAGGAAATTCTTGTCCTTGGCAATTACACACACACTACAGTTGTATTTCTTCAATTCTAGGTTGACTGCTGTTCTTTCCACATTTTCTTACTCGTACTCTTTTCTTGGCAGATGTCCAGCAGTGAGG
This sequence comes from Pangasius djambal, assembly GCA_022985145.1. Classification (NCBI taxonomy): domain Eukaryota; kingdom Metazoa; phylum Chordata; class Actinopteri; order Siluriformes; family Pangasiidae; genus Pangasius; species Pangasius djambal. The sequence continues at coordinate 7,036,684 of CM040998.1, forward strand.
AGCGAGCTTCTGCCACCTGTTGGATATCACTACTGGGAAACAGTGGTGGCTGGCTGTAAAGCCTACCGCATTGGTGTTGCCTATCAGACAGAACCACAAGACAGCACAGTGGGTGACAGTAGCACCTCCTGGTGTCTGCACTGTGTACCCACATCCATCAGGTTTGATACTTGTCTTGCATTCATGCTATCATTATTTAGCTGAGAAACAGCGGTTTGTGTTTCCATCTCATCATTTTCCATCATCCTCATTCCACTTCACTGTTCACTGTCACAGCTGTAGGTTCGAGCTGCTCCATGACAGTGTGGAATCGGACATCTTTGTGACGAACGTTCCTGCTCGTATCGGCACTCTGCTGGACTTCACACAGGGCCGTTTGGTCTTCTTCAACACTCAGAATGGCCAGTGTTTGGGCTCGTTCCAGCAAGCCTTCAGCCAGCCCTGCTACCCCGTATTCACCCTGGAGAGACCTGGTAACCTGGAGCTTAAAATGACCATGGAGGTCCCAGAGTTTGCCAAGCACTGGTAGCTCAGATAAAGATGGATTTCTGGAGAATCCATCTTTATCTTCTTGGCCTTGGGATCTGCAATCTGTTTCAGTATGTGTGTGTCATATTTATTAGGTTCTTGGAAAGAAATTTGAAATTTCGGGCTCGAGTTAGTGTAAGGCTTCTCTCTTTGTACATGATATAATTTTTTTTTTTTTTTAAAAAGGAATAATCCAGAATTTTTCAACCTAACCTCTATCTAGCACATAGACTCTTGATGATTCCCTGTACTGGGACAAGAATGGAAAACTGATTGTCTTTAGTGTTAATTTATTTATTGTACTGACAAAAAAGGAAACCCCTTTTTTAATTAGAAACTCACTTATAATAGAAGCCTAAGGGCACTTGTTAAATTCTATCAATAATACGCGAATATATAACTCAAGTTCAAAATATGTCAGCATGTCATACTAAAGCTGTTGTTATGGAATTTTATCCAAGGTTCAAGCACATCTGTACTTACGGCATAACCACGAATTATTGAAAATAATTGTTCCATACAGATTAAGATCTTGTATACAAAATTTACACGAACCTGAAATGAAGAAGTCATTAAAATGATGCGCAAAAAGTTTACTGATGGAATTCAGTAACCGCCCTTAGACGTCTACTGTAAATGAGTTTGTGGTAAAAGGTTTTGTTTTTTTCCTCAGTACAGGAAATGTGTCAAGATTATTGTTGGTGGTAAAAACACATACATTACACAGGCGGCTGATTGAGAATAGGTTAAAAACGTAATACAGTGGAGGATTCATTTAAGGTAAAGATGTCTTTTAAAAGGGAAATGCTATTTTAAAGCGTCTTTCCATTCTGTTTTGGTGGTTAATGTGGTTTATGGGTTTGTAAATACGGAAATGGTGAATGAATACTATTTATTTGATCATTTAATAAGCAGCGTAATTTACTAAACGCGATGGAGTACAGGGCGTATACTTTGAGAATCCTATGCTATACTATGGAGTATAGTGCACCAGTATAGTATAGTACTATACTTAGTATTATAGTATATACACTGCCCTCCAAAAGTTTGGAAACGCCTGAACAAAATAGGGTTTTTGGGCAATATCAGCATAAATCCTCTTTAGTTAGTGACCATTTTGCATTGATAATAAGGGACAACACTAGGCATCCGAGCAGTCAGTTTATTCAAACATTGACTTGATATATTACTCCAAGCCTCCTGGAGGATTGCCCAAAG
>CM040998.1:7040293-7072135 GCA_022985145.1 Pangasius djambal
AAAAAAAAAAAAAAAAAAAAAGACAATTCTTAGGAGCAGAGGAATTAGACATCTGTTTTACAGTCAAAAACATTTTGTCCTGCACTTCCAAAACACTGCCAGGCTTTCAGAGTAGACAAAGAAATTCCCAATGGTAATCAGCTCAGTTCTTCCAGAGAAGAGGTCTTGATTTTTCCGTAGAACAGTTTGTACTTTCACTAGATTTACTAGTTTGTTAAATATATAAATATGCACCTCTGTAAATGTAAGGATGCATTTTAGTTTCCCAGAATCGGGTCACGGCTCCAAGAATAATTTGGCGATTGTTCTGATCATCTTCTCATACCTGTAATTTCTGCTCTCGCCTTATTTCTGGTAAAGAACTAAGAAGTGAAAATACTCAAGGGGTAGGAAAACTGGGACGGGAAAATGTTATGGAAGGTTTATTACTGTCAGTAACGCTGGTTCCTGTTCTTTTTGAGCTGGGTGGCCCATCAGAACAGCTCAGGATGGAAATTTCATGAAAGTTCATGACATTTGTATAAATCATTAAAAATATATATATATATATATTCAGGGAAATGTTCAGGGAGAAAACCATTGTGGAAGGACATTGCTTGTGCACTAAGCATTTTATTCTAAAGTCTGACTTTTCCGTTTTCTCTTGAACAGATACCATTTCAGAGACAAAATATTATAAACTCAATTTTATTACATTTGTGTTTTGACATTTTTAAAGTCCTTTGATAACTGATGAAGATGAGATATTTTAAAATACATCATGACTAAAGTAATTCAAGACACACTATTTCATAAAACAAAGTTCAGCACTGAATTACCAGACCTGTACAGTATGAACACTTTCACAAGGCATACAGAGTGATAACATACATTATGAAAAAGGAAAAACTGGACCCAATTGCATATACGTGGTGAGGTGAATGAATGGTTTAAATTTTATTTTTAAAGTGCAACTAATTATCGATACAGTAATCTGTGTAGTGTATCTCCTGAGCACTTCTGGCATGCTTACAATGTGAAAATATTTCCAGTTAATGTTCATGTTCATGGTCAGGAAATTACACTCGGAGAGGGAAGGAAAGGCACGCATATGGAAAAATTCAACAGCGATCCATTTCTTTAAAGGGCAGGAGTTTAAAAAAAAACAAAAAACAAAAAAACAAGAAGCCAGAATGATCCATATATTGTAGTTACTGTTTATGTAGGTGTTTTCAAGAGACAATGATAATATTAATGTGAATGGAGAAGCTATGACGAGTGCTATAATATTTAGCTTGGTGTTGGCTGATGAGTTCCGACTGTGACACACTGATACGTTGATTAACTGCTAGGATGTAGTGCAACCTGTTTAAGCCAAACCTTAATATATAACGACAGCCATAATGGAAAACTGAAAAACAATTCAAACTGTTCAACAAAATGAATCATGATTCAGTTCAGCTCAAACTAATAACTCTAACAGAATCTATATTTTCACACACTGCTGATGGAACGATATTATCAGAAACACAGTGTGTGTACACAGTGAATATTACAAAATATAATTTCACTATGGCAAAGGGGGTTAAGGATGGCAACAGACTATGAATATTTAATTACTGTGATTAGTACTTGGCTAACCACCATGTTTTTTTTTTTGTTTTTTTTTTTGTTATTGGTTGAAGTATAAATACAATCTTATAGATTATGAACATAATGTAAATCAATATGAGATTAATGAAAAACTGAGAATGCCGACAGAAAGCTTTCAATAATGACCAAAGCCACATTTGTTCAACCTCATGCTGAACCAGTGAGTATAAATATGCTGTAACTTATGACTCCTGCTGTAGTCATGCCCATTTTTGTGCCACTTGGATAATATGAGCATAAATAAATAGGTAAAGAAAGATACCACTGTGTAGTGTGTGTGTGTGTGTGAGGTTTTCAGGCAGGGGTCATGTTCCTGTCGGAGGCCAGAGATGAAGGTTTGGCTTCAGGTTTATGGGGTCGGCTGGGCCTGTGTTGAGGGCTACTGCGCAGATTATCATCCATCTGTCAAACGCACAAAGCTGTCAGTTAGAGCAAGACAAGCATGGACACCAGGGAAAAAGTCCAAGATCACATAACAGGTGATATATGAGTAGTTTAAGTGCGTGTACATCCAGTAGCCACTTCATTAGTATATCTAATACACTCATTGGTCATTTGATCAAGTGTAACTACCATATACGTCACTTTGTAGGTTACAGGAGTTATTGACTGTATCCCTTCTGTTGCTATGCACAATCTGTTAAACACTGTCCATCCCATTCCCTCAGTAAAAGGGATACATCATAGGACCACCTCTAGCATTCTAACCCTTCATTAGTGGTCTTTTTATTGACCCCACCACCACTGCTGGCAGGAAATGCCCGTGCACTCATGCCAGTGCCACACAGACTGTTGTGCTGATAATGGTCCTGTGAATAATATCTGATCAGTAGTGGTTCTTTTTCTTCGATGGGTGGGGTGTCAAAAATTGTGCAAAAAAAAAAAAAAAAAGAGCAGCCACTAGATAGGTGTTGCTAATAAACTGGCAACTGTGCACTTGGGCTGTCAAAATCATTCGATACGAATTTCAAAAATACGGAAATGATTTAGTCTTGAAATGCATTTGAATGTAAATCCCTATAAACCTACAACTGTATACTGTAACACAGAACAAACGCAGAATGTGTTATTTATTTACTTTTTTTTTTTTTAAATAAATTTAATTAGAAAACTAATAAATATAAATATGAAAGGATTATATAAATTGCATGCATTTACTTAGGTGATTAAAAGTAAAACATGGGATCTTAAATATTTGAATGTGGATTTTTGTTTTTTTGCCCTTGAATATGTAAATATTATAAAAATTCACGTGTGAAATTCATTTTGACAGCTCTAATACACACACAGGTCACTACACTGTGCTGCTGTTATGCTCCAAACAATCTCAGAGAGAACTGCAAGCAGGTTTAAGCAGGACCTTTTCAATAAGGTTGGACTCTTTGTTAACAAGCTGCGTCAGTTTCTGGAGGTTTGCATCGACTGCATCCTGGCTAGTGGGAGGAGAGCCTAGTGAGAGGATGGAGACAGGAAGAAAAGAAAAAGAAGCTTGAATTTGTAAGAGTAAGAGAATGTAAACTTTATTCACATGGAAAAAATGTTAGTACAAAGAATTTCCAAACAGAGGCACAGCATGTTGCATAACTGGCCAAGACTAGTGCACATTGCTAAGCCACGCATAATGTTTATCCGTGTTAAAGGGAAGTGAATAGTCATGATTTATGAAAAGCAGATGAACTTTGTGGTTATTAGAACAGTGAATGGAACAAAATCAGGGGCCTGATGGTTTAGACAGAGCAGCGTTCTATTTTTATAATGCAGATATTGCATGGAACAAATGACCCCTTGCACCAAGCACAGAAAAGAGCTTTAAAAAAAAAAAGCTATTTCACTACTTTCAATTTTTATCCTACAGTTTAGTTAGTTAGAAATGATGTGAAGAGATATGCTAGATATGATAAAGTTGATTAGCTCACTAAACGATACAGCTAAGAGCAAAGGTTTGCACCCACCAAGGTATTTGAATGGGGAAAAAAGGAAGAAGTACTTTCTAGAAGACAAGAGTCCAAAACATAAGGCAAAAAAAAATGAACAGAAAAAAAATCTGAAAAGAGGTTTAGCCATAAACCTCTCAGTCATTAGACCTGATTTAAAAATATATATAAAAAAAAAAAGATAAGGTGTAGGATGCTGGACTATAGGGACTATATACTGTATTATTACAGCTGAGGTTGGAGGTGGTTAGAAAGGCATACATGATAGTACAGCTTATTAATACTTATTCAGAAAGAAAGATCCAAACTTTCATGCTGTTCATGCTGCAGCACAGGGCAGTGTAACACACTAGGGAGAAAGCGCTATCTGCCCTCTTCAGCATACATTAGCTCACAGATAACCGTGGCTGGCTAGAGGAGAGAGAGTATGCCATCCCTCCCACCCAGAGAGCATGGCCAATTATGTACCCTCGACGCCCAGCTCTGGACGCCAGTGGCATCGTCGAGATTTCAATTCATGATCACCTGACGAGGGGGCAACGATTCAGTCTTTTTGAAGGAGTAAAAATTGAACGATTCTGTATCAGTCACTGCCATGCACTGAGTCATTCCTGCTGATGGACTTCATAATTGCAATATATCATACCTAGTTCCATATTCATGGTTACCATACAGAAACATTACATAGGTTTACGCTTCTCTCGTTCTGCGAATCAGTGCATTCAGTGAATCCTGTTCGGGCTCATTCAATCAGAGCGGGAAATTAGCTAGCAATGATTATTATCTATTGTCACATTGCTCAAGCTGCCTGCCTTAGATGGCTGGATGATCAGGCTGCACATGTGGACAAAGTGAATCAGTGAACGAATCTGAATGAATTCAAATGACTGAAGTCACCACAAAGACTCAAACTCAGACTCAATTTCATCAGTAATGCTTTTCATGAAAATGTGTCTAGGAAAATGTCTAAAAAAATAAAAAATAAAAGTGCACTTTGGAATCACTGGCATGCCCTGTTGGTGTTGGTGGAGTGTTAATTATGCCATCTATATGCCTGTCTAAAAGCTTGATAAAGTGTACAATTTCCAGCACAAAACCACAGGCTGTTGTCTTACCAGAGGCAGCCTCAGAAAAGTAGTTTTTGAGGATGTTAGTGCAGAACTGGCAGAGATTTTGAAGCTGTTTTAGGTGCAGCTGGAGCTGAGCACTGGGCAGACTGGCTTTATGGAGGGGCGCAAGGTAGCCAAAAACAAAGGCATCCAGACTTGTAGGCCTACAGCACATAAAACACAACCATTATGTGCCAGAACAGCCTGTTATTCTTATTTCAGTAGTTAACACTCATTCCACATGCTCAATGTCACAGTAAGGCTTCAGATAAACTGTGGATAAATCATTACATTAAATTCATGCAAATTTCTGTCAAAAAATAAGCAGAAGTAACGTAAGTACTGACATTAATGTAAATTAAACCGTATTTCCATAGAACCTTGCTCAGGTCACAGAACGCTGTCACTAAATAAAGTCTAAACGCACAGCTACTGCTGGATGTCATTGTCGGCTCAACACTGGACTTACGTGTTTCCAAAGAAGAAGTGTGAGGACCCCAATCTGTGAGAGAGCAAATTCAGACACTCCTTGGCTTCACTGTAGATCTGCACACAAAATGACATCACTGACAAATCAGACATAATTAACCGAGAAAGTACAAAGACTGCTGGACTTGTATCAGAATGTGTTCTGCTGCCATATGAAGTTGGCAGGTTTTGGACATGCAAAAGAATTTGGGAGCTTTGAGCTCACAGCAGTAGCTGCTATCCTTAGGGTGATAAACTATTTTCCATCTGCTTCACAGAAACCGCAGACTGAGCGCCGACAGCCCATGAGACCGTTTAAAAGCAGACAGCCATCAAATCCAATGTCACCCGATTAATGGAGAACATTCAGAACAGACCCGGTTGCACATTTTTTTGACTCTTTTGCTAATTTAATACACGATTTAGGCTAAATTTAAGCAAATGCTAATAAGCAATCATACTCAAAAGAGGAATTACAAAGAATTGGAAGAATACTTGACGGTATTTTTAATAAGCACTACCTTTCCTTCCACCTCTGCCACGGAATGCAGTGGAGCTTCCGCTTTGGTCAGGAGGATCCTGGACAGAGCCACACTAGCCTGGCGGCCTGGCACAAAGAAGTTGAGAGGGAATGGAGAGCGGGAAGCAAACCAAGGCCTCGTCAGGTTGGCGTAGTTCTCCGCGTCCACCCAGAATGTATGGAGCTGTAAACACACACTGGCTAAAGTCTATGGACAACAGAATGGGGTTATGATGGATGGATCTTTTCAGGAGCTGCAGATGCACTAACCAAAGCCGGCTGCAGTTTCTCCTCCAGGAGAGCAATGTAGGCCATGGTGTCGGCTCCCTGCTTAGCAGACAGCTCATAATCTGCGTTGAATCTCTGTTCAGGGCATAAAGAAAGCTTGGTGTTAATAAGTTCTTCCTGAGGTTACATGCTGAGTTTATTCACACTGATTTAGAAAAAGAGTTTATGCACAAGTCCCGTCCTTGATTCAGTGGATAATCTCATCTCGATACTATAGACTTGTACCTAAGAACTGCTGCTGCTGTGATCTTAAAGACTGTCCTGTGTTTATCCCAGGACTCTTATACACAATATACCCATAGTGTACATCCTTTCAACACATTTAGTACTATTTTAAATAACGATTTGTAATCACAGTCTCATTCAGGAGAGGATGGGATCTGGTTCCTCTAAAGGTTTCTTCCACATGGCATCTCAGGGAGGTTTTACTTACCACTGTCTCTCTAACATCTAAGTCTACATCCAGATTTCTGTGAAGCTGCTCTGTGACACTGACCAATATTAAACCTGCTACTCAGATAAAACTGAAATGATTAGAGAGGGTAAAGGGGTGGCAGATAGTTTTCCACTTCCAACAACATCTCTGCAATGCAACATAGATGTAAATATGTCTGTTCTAAGCAAGTGCACACACCCCAAGCCATTTCAATTTCTTTTAAACGTGTGCAAATTGTCTTAGTCCACACATTTCTTACAGCTGTTGTGCCTATTTATGGAGTTTTGCCCAAAATAAAAAGTGCCTAAGAAAATCTGTGGGACGCAAGAAGGCAGTAAGGTTGGCCAGGCTTAACTCAAAGGTCTACTTGCCACCCTGTGTCAATCATGTGACCACACCCCTGTATTACATTATTATTTTAAAAAAACTGTTTACAATATGCCAGTTTCAGCTGCAACTTACATTTTGCCTGAGAAAGTTGAGAATCTGTGTAGGTTCTGTTACTGTAGATCCCTCATAGTGCAGTTGTGGAGTGGTGGCTGTCAAAGTAGTGGGAAGAGTTTAAAAACACACAAATGTGAGAGCTTCATCACACAATCTATACTCTATACCTTTATATATCTAATACTAACTGCCAATGTCTCCAGTTTAGGCATGGAAAACAAAGGCATGTGTGTACTGTCATGCATGTTTTCATCAGGTTATTATATCTGTGAATGAAAACGCTGTAAACCATATGGCTTACGTGTAGCGCGGAATCCAAGCATTTGAATATTAAATGAGCTAATTGTGATATTTGTTACTAACAACAGACCAGAAACAAGGGCATGATGGTAACAGGGAGACACAAACGGTCACAAATAATGGTGCAAGTCCTAATACTCAATGCATAATATATTTCTGCAAGCATCACACTGACAGGCATCGCAGCTACATTAAAAAATATACTGTACTGTACGCACACACATTCAGACTGAGAGTGTTTAAAGTATGTTTCCACATCGCTGATAAGACAACACCGCAGCCTTAAAAGGACAAATCCAACCTGAATGACTTGCAATATTAATGCTTATAATTAACTTATGATCTTCAACGGAGTTCAAGATTTGTTTTGTACTGAAATTCTGTTTACTTTTTTGTTTGAACGTCTTTCACTGACACGTTGGACTACTTGCTGACAGCAGCACCAGTGTGAACTAGCTCCCGCTTCATCTTTATCTAAAGAGAGTGATGCAGCAGCACTTTACTCCTTTAGTCTGTCCAGCTCTCTCACTTCTCTCACTCATCTGTACACTCAGTTTCCACAGACTCAACGTTTATACTAACGCCATGTCTAACACCATTGTGCTTGTCATCTCGGCGAACATTAACTAGCCAAACTGTAACTCAGCAACTGTGTCGTATTGTATCTGGAACCAATGGTTGTTGTCTCCACGACTTCTACAGTGGATTTCTCATTAATATGATGTTGAACATGCTGGAAAATGGTGTGTTAAAAAAAAAAAAAAAAACAGCAAATCCTGAAATCCCTTATGTTTGAGATTTGATTTTTATTTCCTTCTATTTACTCTGTTGTAACGTCTCACAAAAAACAATGCATCATCAGCCAACCAATTAGCACCAGAATCACTAAGCACATCACAAACATTTCAATATAAACATATTTAATATGCTTCAGGATGCAATTTTCCTTTAATCATCCAGGCATAATTAATCAATTACCTGTGACAGTCCTCCATGTCCAGTCCACTGGCTTGACTGTAAGTTTGGCGCCAGCAAATTTAGCATATGCCTGCAGTGAAGCAATGATACCAGAGATATGAGATGAACAGTACACTGTAAAATTATAAATCCTTTTAATCAAATATTAATCAGACTTATAATCAAAAAAAAAAATGCACATTCAGAGGATTACTACTTGAACAAGGACTAGTTATCTGCCTGCTTTTCTACTTCAGCACAAGACAGAAGCTAAAAACCAAAAAGAAAAACTAGTGAAGACTCAGATAACTAATATTAATCAGGGCTCTAATGAATGAATGTTTAAACCTACCAAGTCTTCAGCCAGCCATTATTATCTGACCTTGAGCAGGGAAAAGCTGTACAAAAAGGTTTTATTTATACAGCAACCTGCTAAAAACTTGTTCAATAAAATGACCCAAAACATTATAATAATAGCTAGGTATCACAAGCCCCTCTTTGAGTTATTTATATTCATACCATGAAAGAACGACTCGATATTACAGACTTCTTCAGAAACAATGCTAACACGGTGATTGTTGTTATAGGCTAGCTATCCGGCTAGCTAATTAGCGAGCTAGCTGAATTCTCCCAAAATTAAATCCAAAAGGTGTTGTCGCTAACTGCTATAGCGCAAATACAGACGTCAGACTTCAGAGATATTAAGTCACTTACCAGCACAATTAAAGATTCCGTGTGTACAGACGGCAAGTCCCAGTCGCCTCCCCAGCACAGCAGCTCCATGGGTGCCGCCATGTTTGTTTGGCTGGAACACCAATGACAACAGACGGAGCCCCGCCCCCTTTTCCAGCCTCGCAGAGCAAGAAGTGCTAAGAAAAATGATAAACTGTTAACAGTTATAGTAGTTACTTTATAATATAGTGACAAATACACTCATAAATAAAGTAAACTAATTGTATGATATATCTATATCTACACACACATACACACACACACACATATATATATATGTGTGTGTGTGTGTGTGTGTGTGTGTGTGTGAGTGAGTATACACACCAAGGATATTGCACATGTATATACACAAATAAAACTCTAAAAATAAAAATATGTACATACACACTGATATATTTTATCATTTCTATTACTTTTATTTATCTTATATTATTTTTTATTTTATACTACTTGGAAATTCTTTTCTTTTCTTTAATTTTACTCCTCCTATTTGTGCTGCTGTACAATTTACCCTACAGGGATCAATAAAGGTACATCTTATCTTATCTTATCTTATCTTATCTTATCTTATCTTATCTTATCTTATCTTATCTTATACAAATTTATAAATTAATGCACATAGTACACATTGCAGTACTATTTTGTCCATTTTCTTTACCTTTTCACACATATCTTTCCATTTTCTTTTCTTTTTACATTTTTTTTTTTTTTAGAATTTTACTTTTACTTTTTAAATGTATTACTCTGGCTATTTACCTCTCTCTTTCCCCTTTTTGTGTAGTAATCCTATGTGCTCGGACCCTCGTCAAGCACAAATAGCAAAATCAAATCCCTTGAACCCACGTAGGTAGCCTCTAAAACAACAACTTTTCCTTTCTCATTCTCATGGATTCAAAGCCACTATTAATGGCACTGTAATCCTTTATTTCTTGCTCATTTTGATAATGTTGAATGTGGACTGTCAACAGAGTTACTACAGCTGCCTCATAAAAGAGGCAGATCCTGATGTACTCTCTGCTTCTCATTTTCTCAATGAGCCCACTCTTGCGCTGACAGCTCGCCATCAGAGCGTTCTGATGATCAGAGAATGTGCTGCAAGCTGGTATTAAGGCTTCCATGGTGAAATTAAAGGTAGATCATCCACAAGACACAACATACTAAATGCCTAACCTACTTTTGGAAATTTGAGAAGTGGTGACCTGGAGCTCACTGTCCAGCTTTGCCAGATGTGCTTTATAGTGAGTTTAAGTCATTCTCATCCCCAATAGAGAACTGTATCAGTTCTTTGAGTGATTCCTATCCTCAGTAGAGAACAAGATAAGAACTTTAGTGAGTTTCATTTTCAATAAAGTGCAGTATTGATGCTATTCAATTTATTTTTGCACTACATGTTGTCGATTGTGTATTCTGCTGTCTATGACCTCTGTAATGTCGCACCAAGGCCTTGGAGAATGCTATTTCATTCTACTGCATACTTGTATATGGTCATAATAACAATAAAAACTCTCTAACTCTCTAACTAAGTCTGTAATTTATGAGTGCTGTACATTATTATGTAGTAGGGTCACCCTTGTGACAAATTTGATATACAACCACTACTAGTTCCAAAGGATGCTGCCCTGGCAGGCCAGACAAGAAGGTTTCATATAAAACTGTGGTTCTATGACTAAGTGGAGGACCACCAGGCCTGGTTCATTTTGGTTGATGAGAATGGCCACAGGACAAAGGTCACATAATGGGGACCTTTTACAGCGTCCCCTTGTGGGCTCATGATCACAACGTGCTGACTTTGCAATTTGTACTCCACAAGAAAATGAGCACATGGGAGAATTCCACTAGTTCCAAAGGAAACTGACCCGGTAGTGCTCCACTTAATCATAGAACCAGGGTTACACAAAAAACCCTTCAGTTTTGATGATCTGACTGAAAACATATTGGCTTAATTAATATGTAGTGCGAGACTACTCCAGGACCTGGATTAGGAATATTAAATAATCTTTTTTTTAGTTATACTAGTTTTTTTTTTTTGCTTTATTTTAAAACTTTTAAAAACTAAAAAAAAGTAGACATGTCCAGCCTAAGATACATGTAGGCCTACAAGAGTACAGATTATATATATAACAAATACATTACTAAGTATACACATTTACAGTTTTCTTTCTCTTGGGCTAACTTTTCTCAGTTCCACACTTATCTGTCTGTAACCACAAAGTAATGACCATCTGTTCCATTAAACCCAAGTGATTAACAGAGTCTACAAAAAAGACTCACAGTAGGGGGGTTTCTCTGAAGCCAGTGTTTTGTAACCACTTTTCTTGCTCACTGCTGTAAAAATGTTTATGAGGTAGGCTTTACTTTTACCTACTAAATTTACCAGGTACAAAGGAGTAAATGTAACTGCAATATTTAAAAAAAATGCTTTGAAACCAACAGGAAAAACGAAAGGGAAAAAGGGACAAACTTGAAATATTCCAGTGTGATAATCCAATATTGCTTCGTGCTCCCTCCAGCAAGAATACTGAAACACTGTTTAGATTGATGTTTGAGATTAATTAAAAAAAAAAGTCAGGAAATTGGTATATCAGGATTGGGCTACTTCATTAATTTTATGTCTATCTGCCTGTCCTATTAATAATTTTTATAGTGTGTTAACTTGGTGTTCAACAATTTGATAATAATAATAATTAATAATTCACCTCTCTTAAGCTGAAATGAAATTTCCACTTCCAGGCACACATTAAATGAAACTTTAACCCACATTTCATTTGTTGCTAAAATGAAGAGAGAGAGCAAGACCCGTTGAGGTCATTAGACTTTTTTTGTGTTTTAATATGTTTATAATTTATCTGATAATTCTACCCTCTTGGCAAAAAATGGTTATTTAATAGTTCTTTGCATAGGGTAAGTACACTATTGGGTATGTACACTCCTAAGCCTTATGGATATTATGGGCTTTTTCTGTATACTCATCAACAAAGTTACACCTTCAGATTATACAAGTGTTGATAGCTCCCCCAGATGCACATAGTAAAAACTGCTAGTTCAGAGCCCTGGAATTTAAGTCCAACTCATATCTGGGTCATCTGTAGCCACAGTCCTCGAGGACTCAAATTTCCGTTTTCACATTGTTCCTGTGTCTGCTTGTGCCTGTGGCCAAAAAAAGTGCTTGTGCAATATGGCTGGTATTTTGCTACAATGAAGGGTATATTTTATACGAATCAATAGCGACGGTGCTGTACATATAAAAGAGAATCGACTACACCAACTTGACTGTTATATACAACTAAACTAAGCAAAAATACATCCCTATGTGTCAGGTGTACCAAATGGCAAGTGACAAGTCCACATGACAATTATTCAAAGATTTCCATCATATTATCCTGCTTTCTATGGACAGCGAAGCAGATCTCAGTGTACAAGGCACAAAGTTACACAATTCCTGTAAATGTTAGCCAAAATCCAAGGGACAGGTTTTATGACCAAAACATGTTTTTACTACAGTCTTCATACTACCAAGTCAAAAAAAAAACAAAAAAAAAAAACATAAAATTATGGAACAGTTTGAAAGAAAAAGTATAATGATTATGCTATACAAAATAATGCCATCTAGTATAAAGCTAAAGGGAGGGGCAACAGATTTACAATAGATGGCATAATTATTATATTAGATTAACCAAGATGAACTTTCAGATGAGCCATGTGTAACCAATATTAACTCTTCCTTTTAGTTTTTATAAAGAACATTCATTCTAAAAACTAAAGGTGATAGTGTGCACAGGCTAATTTAACAAGATAAATTTAACCAGACAATCATGTGGTACAATTCATAACCTAATCCTGATACGTTGCAGTCAAGATCCCTTTTCAGGATGCAACCCTTTCAGTAAAATGGTTACATTCTGGGAAGAAAGCTGAAGAACTTACTGGAGGAGGTACTTGGTCACACCTTCCATGTTGAATGTCATCTGAAAGGCATAAATCTCCCAGGCACCTATCTGGTTCTCATTCAGCAGCTGGGCTGCAGTGATCCAAAGGAAAAAACACGGCTGTTTTGACTGCTACTCCACATATTCTAATGCTGCAGCAGAGACTTCTGCAGGATCTGCATTAACAGATCTAGAGATACGACTTTTCTTCTGTTTCTTCCACGTGAATCATCAAAATGGTCGTATGGGCAAGAATATTGTTCAGTGTACATGTGGTTATGCAGCTAACCTATATGGTGACTTCTCAAGGAATTGGTAAGTGAATAACCTTAACATTGCTACTAAGCCATTGTAATATTTTGTGGTTGAAAATAACTGAAAGGGCATTGTAAAGTTATGCCCAGTCTGGACCAGTCTTAATTACAATGAATGCTATTAGGAATGGCAGAATTACAATGCTGTGCTATGCAATGCAATGCTTTTCTGATCAGAATAAAAGAAAAAAAAAAACTGCATGAGTCTTATATTGAATTTCTTGTGCTAATCTGGGATATTTTATGGAATAAAATGGTCTCTGATCATTATTAGGAAAATGTGCAGTAACCTTATCAATGCCTAAAGGATGAAAATCTCACCTGAGCCTGATTAGTGTCATAGAAACTGTGAATTCAAACACTGCTTAAAGTGTTCATCAGCCCAGGGCAAACCTGGACATGCGCAGTGGTGGTATCTTTCACGAGCATTCCACTGAAATGAGACACATTTCCAAATACAGCGGTTCTTTTGAAAGTAAAATGAAAATGTTCAGAACTGCATTAACTGAAACTAAAAGAGAGAAGTTTTTTTTTACACTATGAGCAAAAACATTTAGACTGAAGCAAATGATGAAAATAGTCAGTGTAGTGGTGTAAGTACTGCTTTATGGTTATCTATTGGGTAAATGGAGATTAATCAGGTCTGTCTGTGTTTGCAGTCTATGATCTCCTGGTGTCACCAGATTGTTTGCCTGATCTCCTGCAAGGAGGACTGAAGAATAAGAACGTGAATGATGTTTTTATCCTGACAACCTTTCAGGTCCAGAATAAAGCTCCAGTGCATGTTTTTCGTATTTACAACCCTACAGACAACACCGATCATTTTGATTTCACTGTACATTCGAAGCACAACAAAGGTACCGTTGCTGTATAAAGTCATTTTACAGAAAAATAGTTGAGAATAGTTGATTGAGTCATTCAGACAATGTTCTCAGACTAAGGACTGAATCCCAAAAATAACAATCATTAAGCAGTCATTTTGATAAGTTCAAATGTCTGGACACATTCAGACCTCTCTGTCTCTCTCAGTCTCTCTGAGGTATCTGAAAAGCAATGGAAAGATAGGTACAGCCACCTTCGTTAAAGTGCCGTTGGCTGATGGCCGGCCACACAACGTCATGCTGCACTTCAGCGGGCTGACTCATGGCACTCCTCGCATGGTTCTGTATGTGGACTGTAGACTGGTGGAGATAGTGGAGGAACTGCCAGCTGCTTTTAAGACGCTACCTTCTGGCCCTAATCGAGTGGCACTAAAAACCATGCCCTCTACATCAGAGGTATGAGTGCACTCTAAGCCAGTGCTTTTCAAAATTTTTCAAGACCTAAACATGATTATTGGTAATGACTTGTTTGACCTTAGTTTTCCAACAGCTTTGTGTGTTCAACAACTAACAGAGATCTGTGCCATTATTTCAGGGTAGCGTGTCGGACCTTAAGCTAGTTCTGGGTGAATCAATAGAGAATGTTGTGGAGCTTCAAGACTGTTCTCTTCAGCAGGGTGAATCACTGCAATTACTAGGTGAGTGGCTTTTATGGTGCCATTAGTTTCTGATCTGTCATTATAGCATGGAGGAAAACCATTATTATTGGTCAATAATTCTGACAGGCCTCTCATCAAAGCTGGAGCCAGGCCCCATGTTTGAACTTGTCCAGATGATCCAAGAACTGAAAGAGAGAATGGACCAGCAGGTACCATGCCCTGTTTTTCAGAAGTATATAATAAGACCCTGAATGTAAGAATTCCACAGGTAGGAGGATTGCCTAGAGGAGGATTCACTTATTATTATCTTAACAGATCCAGGAGACTGCAAATTTAAGGAGAATACTTATGGAGTGTGTTCCATGTGGTAAGTCTCTCATTCAGGCCTGATATAAACATATGCTCAGTTGCATTCACTCAAGCCTGCAGCATAAGCTTAATAATGAGGATAATGAATTCTACAGGCGGACTAACTGAGGTGTCTTGGTTAATATTTAGATGGACAAAACACGAGGACAGACTCCCAAACCAAGTGTGCTCCAGGAGTTTGCTTCCAGCAGAGCATGTGTACTGAGACAGAGCAAGGCTTCAAGTGTGAACCGTGTCCTGAAGGCTATACTGGAGATGGAGTCCACTGTGAGGATGTGGATGAGGTAAAATTTCTAAACTTGAAAAGAAAATACAAAATGTTAAATAAAAGTTAGTTACCATTGTAGAAATGCAATAATGCTGAGTAAATGTTTTTTTTTTTTAGCCTCTTTAAAATCTAAAATTAATAGTGACACCCACCAAAAATTCTAATGCTGAGACCACTGAAATGCAGGTTAAAAGAAAAAAAATACTAGTCATGTTATCATGCTTTGGGGTGTTCCCACTAAAGTAATTTCTACCATTGCTTCATTAGACGTTTGGAGGTATCTCCACAAGGGTTCATTCTTTTCGTACATGTTATTATGGCCTATACTGCAGCTAAGACCTTGGTGTGTTGGTTAATATCCACTAGAGATGTAACCAAATATGTTGTTCAGAATGAACAGATAATGCGTCCTAAACCGATACAAATAGGAGGTGCCCTATTGATTTTTTTTTTTTAGAAAGAATGACATAAAGGTTCAAACGGCATTTCACGTGAGTGGGAGGTTTTTACTTTTATGCAGGTGAGCAGTCAGATATGAAGTTTGTGGATGCAAGCAACTTATTAACGTGAATGAGTCCATTTAATTCATCCTTAGTAACGGCCTGATCAGGGTTGAGGTGGTTTAAATTAGGCTACTAATTTGTTTAGGCCTATATTTTGGGACTATTGGTTAAAATATCACAGGTAAGTACAAACAAAAAAAAACTGCACACGTCTGTAGTTATAAAACAAACAAACAAAAAAACCCTTCTGGTTTAGGCCATACCTACCTACTCAAATTCAAAAACAGATATGACTATTTTGGAGTGCTACACAGATAGAGATACAGATAGTAGCTTAGTGTTACACTCCTATTATCCGCAAATATATCAAATCAAATCCATCCTGCAAACAGATGGGGAGAGACCATGTAGTCATAACATACCAGTTTTCTCTGGCAGAGATGATCAAACGGTGATTTACTGTTCTTTCCATTACACACAGCAATATGCTGTGCTAGCTCTCAGTGCTCTGCTTTAGTGGGACAAACAAATCCCAATAAAACCAGTGTAATAGCACTTTATCATGACTTTATTTGCGTTTCACCCAGACAGTTATTGTTTGAGTGGAACAATTTGGATTTTATGAAAGATTGAGGTAATCTCGCACCATGAGAGCAAATAATTTCCAAACCCAGTCATTCAGATGCTGGCATGGTATTATGAAATGGAGATCTGGAGAGATTTTTCTGGTGTGTTGTTGTTTGTGTGCTTGTAGTGTCAGTTCAACCCGTGTTTCCCTGGTGTGCGATGCATTAACACAGTCCCGGGGTTCCGGTGTGAGAGATGCCCCAGAGGGTACAGTGGGCCGGAGTTGCAGGGTGCGGGCATCGCCTACGCCCAGTCACGTAAGCAGGTGAGCAAATTGTTGCCGTCTAACTGCTCCTTACACTTGTCTGTAAAGGTTTCAATCCTCTAGGATATTTTGATTGTTTCATAGTGGTGAAGCAGGGCAGACGATTCAACATTTCTCAACTGAGGCCTTTGAATGAGTGATGATACAAGATTTATTCAGTCACCTTAAATTACATGGATAAAACAGTTCTGTACTTTGGATGGTTCCCTTTTTTGAAAGAGAAACCCTATGTTCTAGGTTTCTATCAGTTCCCATCTGTGACAAACCAAAGAACCACTTAGGGTTCTAAGTGTACTTCTACACAATAGTACCTATACTTTTGTAATTTTGACCTCCCTTGAACCCCCACCTCCATGAATTTATTACTTTGGCTGTTCCCCTCTTGGATTTAATTGAGGCCCTTGGAATTCCCCCATGACACGTAATGTTCAACTAAGGGTGATCTTTTAATCCAATTTATTTGTTCAGTTAGGTTATATTCAATTGACTGTCTATCAGATATCCTGTTCTATTGTGGCTGTAACATTACCAAAATCTCTATGCATCAGGTCTGTAATGATATAGACGAATGCCAAAGTGTGGACAACGGAGGCTGCACTCCTAATTCCTATTGCCGCAATACAATGGTAAGATATTTACAAATGTTCTCACTAATCATGATAATGTCTGTTATTTTCTATTTTGCTTACCTCCTGCACACAGTATTAATAAATTAAACAAGCCATTTTTAGGGTTCATTCTACTGTGGAGAGTGTAAGCCTGGTTTCACTGGAGACCAAACAGGTGGCTGTAAGCAGACCTCTGATTCTGGACCGGGTCTTGTTGATCCTGCTCCTCTCACTACCAGGCTGTGTGGGAACGGTCAGCCCAACCCCTGCGACCTCAACGCTGAGTGTATCGTGGAGAGAGATGGGAGCGTCAGCTGTGTGGTGAGACGTTCAGATAAATGCAAGTGTTGTGGTTTAGCCTGGGTTAGAACAGGCATGTCGTAATACCTTCTTCCTCAATCAGTGCAACATCGGCTGGGCTGGTAATGGCTATGTGTGTGGGATGGACACCGACATCGATGCTTACCCTGACACAAAACTTCCATGCCAGGATACATACTGCAAAAAGGTGACCTATATTTGCCATCCTTCATTTCATACTACTTCACAAGTGTTTATATGACCACATGGGCTTTTCTTCATCTTCAGTTGCTTCTGGGTGAATGATTCATCACATGCATGTTGTTTCCAGGACAACTGCATGTATGTACCTAATTCAGGCCAGGAAGACGCAGATGGCGATGGACAAGGTGATGCCTGCGATGAAGATGCAGACAGCGATGGTATCCTCAATGAGAAGGTATACACCAGGAATCATCTCAATCCTAATACAGGAGATTTTTAGCAATTTAAATAACGTTCCTTGTACATGTGTAATTTAAAAAAAAAAAAAAAAACAGGACAACTGCTGGTTGACTCCAAACATAGACCAGAAGAACAGTGATGAAGATCTACATGGTGACGCATGTGACAACTGCCTAAAAGTAAATAATCCAGACCAGCGGGACACAGACCAGGATGGACTGGGAGATGATTGTGATGATGACATGGATGGCGATGGTAATAAAGCTGCACACTTTGATCGGAGGCATATTTAGAAATTTTATTAAGATATCGGATAATGAGGGCTGCTGCCATCTGCTTGGAAGTAATAGGTTGTAATTTTAGTTTTTGTGAAGCTTTATAATGTGGGTTGAAAGACCAAAAATGTGGAGCAGCCTCTGTAAGAAGCCAGTTTAACAAACACGGCAGTAAATGCACACAGTCTGACTAAAGATGTCTAAAATCTCACTAGCTCCCAAGTGTGATTTTTTTTTTACACCATGAATGTCCTGATTTGATCAATTGCCAAAGCGAAAAGGACATAAGCCTAATCAATTCCATTTATAATCAGATACCAGATCTCAAAATGTCCGCAATGTTCCTGTGCTGTCACATCATCATCAAAACAGAGAAGAGCACTTATACAATCTGTACAGATAATAGTTTATTTATTTATAATTCGATTATAAATATATAGGTAGGTGGGGCGTCTTTCAGTGGAATTGGAATGAAGTCTTTAAATGTAAAAGTTTTTCATTTTAAGGGGATTTAATAACTCTGCTATAATTTTACTTCTGGTTAAAATACATGCAACAGAGAAACAGTTCAGGAAGGCCTGTAGTTTTCAGAACTATACAGAGTAGAAAATGTTTGAGTTGGCATTTAAGCATGTGAAGGGTTTTCACAGGCTACTACCGAAACACACACCTCCCTCTCATTTTTTCCAATCACATTTGTTTTCTTTCAGACACAGAAATGGTGTGAATATCTTCTTTCTGCCAGCCTGTTTTTGTACAGATTTGCACTTCCTTGTCATTTTTATGGAGGAAAAAGAGAAGAAACGGTGCCCCTGCATACTTCAGAGCACCAATTACAAGCACCTTTTTTTCAAAGGGGTTCCTTATTAGGTTTTCAGTTGGCCTGAAGGGCGTTCTTACTTTCAATCCCTTTGAAGTGCCATATCGATAATGCTCCTAAAGCACAGTGATGTGTTCCAGTCTGAGTCACATAAAAAACAAGCCCAGGCAGAGCTCGACATTTATAGTCTGTTCGTAAAGGCATGATTCCAGACACTTGACTCGATCTTTCACATGCTGGTCATGTGTCTGTGGGCAAAACCACATTTCCACTACGAAGCTTAGCCAGGAGCTAATGACCAGTGGAAACTATTTTGCAAGAGTCTAATGGAAACACTGCCACCTTGTGACACGTGGCTTGAAATATGCAACACACAAAGGTATTATTGTGTTGTGCACACTGAAATTGTTAAATGAGTGAGGTTTTTTTTTCTTGGGTCCATCTGCGCCATCCAGTTATTTTAGGGTATACAGGAAAAGTTATTCACATTTAACTGTGTTTATTTGTGTGTTTATAGGTTTAGGTAATGACTTGTAGTGACGCAATCACTTTTGCCGGTTACTCATCATTTCCATTCTGTTTTTATGATCAGGCGTGAAAAATATTTTGGATAACTGCCAGAGAGTTCCCAACCGTGACCAGGTGGACAGTGATAATGATGGTGTGGGAGATGCTTGTGACAGCTGCCCTGATGTGCCCAACCCCAACCAGGTACAATACAGCTCCTTTGCATAGACAGTTCATCAGAAAGAGTACTTTCAACTAGAGCCATTATAAAGAATTCCTGGAAAATCGTCGAAAAGCCAAGACAACTGCTCTGGTCCTGGATTTGATTAGTGATCCATAGTGATTCAATTCAATTAAGTTTTATTTGTATAGCATTTTTAACAACAGACATTCCAGAAGTTCCAAATGTATTTCGACTCTAAGTGTATAAAACAAGAGGTGGCAGTGGACAGGAAAAACTCCTTGAGAATACATGAGGAAGAAACCTTGAGAGGAACCAGACTCAAAAGGCAACCCAACCTCTTCTGGGTGACACCAGATAGTGGGATTAATTCATTACTCTTCTATAACCAAAAAGTGCTAAATGATGTTCAGCATGAGCATCATAGTCTTTATGATTACAGCAGCAGTTCTTTGATCAATTCAAGGGATTTGTAGGAAAACGCTAAACACCCTGCTGTAGTCTTCATTATTCTAGGTACTGTTAAAGAACCTGCACCTTTTGACCAAAGCAGATGTGGTTTATGGGAACTATTATTTACACCAGCAAAAAAAAAAATAACTGAAAATGGGATGGGAAATAATTCACTTGGTTGTAATAGCCATTGCCTGTGGTTGCTTCGTCTTCTAGTCAGATGTCGATGATGACCTTGTAGGAGACACTTGTGATACCAACACTGACAGGTAAACGCATTTACGTTTACCATATCGCAAATGCACTTTTGGCTATTTACCCATTCACTGCACTAAATGTGATTGCAGTGATGGGGATGGACACCAGAACACCAAAGATAATTGCCCTACAGTCATCAACAGCTCTCAGCTAGACACGGACAAGGATGGGCTTGGGGATGAATGTGATGATGATGATGATAACGACGGCATCCCAGATAATAAAGACAACTGCAGATTGGTGCCCAATGCAGACCAAGCAGATAAAGACAGTACATACCTAACAATATGGCTTATATATGTATATGGATATGTATATGGATATGTATACCCCACATTATACATTTTGTCTTAATACATAGTTCTCTTTTTCTGTACACTGACTAGATGACAATGTGGGTGATGCCTGTACTGGAGACTATGACCAGGACCGGGTGATTGACAAGATCGACACGTGTCCTGAGAATGCAGAGATCACACTGACGGACTTCAGAGCATATCAGACTGTGGTGCTGGACCCAGAGGGCGAGGCTCAGATTGACCCCAACTGGGTGGTCCTCAATCAGGGCATGGAGATTGTTCAGACGATGAACAGCGATCCAGGACTTGCAGTGGGTAGGACTGGATGACATTATTCAAATACAAGAACAATGTGGACCACAGCAGGGATTAATTATATTAAGTAAAATGGAGCAGTGAGAATATCCTACATCAATGCCAGTAGATTTGAAACTTTGGCCAATATTAGTCATAATCTAAATGAAGTCATAGTCTAGTCATAATCTTAATGAAACACTTCAGGTGGTTCATGATGCTCCTTTCAGGTTACACAGCCTTCAGTGGCGTGGATTTCGAGGGAACCTTCCATGTGAACACGGTGACTGACGATGACTATGCTGGATTCATCTTTGGCTACCAGGACTCTTCCAGTTTCTATGTGGTTATGTGGAAGCAGACAGAGCAGACATACTGGCAGGCTGTGCCTTTCAGGGCCGTGGCTGAACCTGGCATCCAGCTCAAGGTTCCACAACTATCCATCACTAAATCTTCCATTAGCTTTTGACATAGAATGTAATTATCATTACACTGCCGTGGTTATCATTAGTCTCTGTGATTATCATTATGCTGCTTTTCCGGACTCAGAGGAAGTATTTTCAGAGCTTCAGGAATGACATTAAATGATATGCAGAAACAAGTTGGAGTGAACAAAATAACTTTTCACTTGGTCTGTAAATGAGAATGGTAGTAATTTAGCTTAGTGTTTCATCTTTTTGCATTGAGGCTGTGAAATCTAAGACGGGGCCTGGCGAGTTTCTGAGGAATTCTCTATGGCACACGGGGAACACCAAGGATCAAGTGCAGATGCTGTGGAAAGACCCTCGCAACGTAGGCTGGAAGGACAAGGTCTCATACCGCTGGAACCTACAGCATCGGCCTCAAGTCGGATACATCAGGTGAGACGGCTCTGCCATTAAGTATAAGGTCTTAATGGTTTTTAAGTCAGAACAACTGTGTAATATTGATATTTGTGGCAGTTACCAATAAAATAGCTGCTCAAATGAAAAATTCTGGTCTCTGTTGCAGCCCTAGATTGTGTAAACTAGAGACTAAAAAAAAAACAGATGAACCAGAATCCAACCTATTGTCTGTAATCATTGTTGCCTGTCAATCAGAAAGCTCCTCCTCTTAAACCAGCATTCAGGTGTTCTAGCCTGGGCAGCACATGTGCATCTGCTTCAGAGGGAACACTGAGAGGAGAGGCTGTAAATGTTTGGCTGTAAATGCTTGATGCCAAAATGCAAATATGCAGGAGTTAAAAATGTGCTTTCCCATGGATGGCTGGTTATGATATTAGATGGAAGGGCTATCCATATTGAATATCTATCCATAGCTTGACAGTGAAATTATTATGATTTAGCAATGCATTATATCATAAATGAATCTACAGTCTGGGCTATAAAGAAATCAGCCCCAGCTTCGCTCTTCATACCATTCAATGTGTTTTTCAAATAACTTTTAGTGGTGTTGTTTTGTCTTTTATTTATCATATCTTCGATTTGCTTGGAAAGGGTCCGTTTTTATGAAGGCGCCAGCCTGGTGGCAGACTCCGGCGTGGTCATCGACATGAGCATGAGGGGCGGCCGTCTTGGTGTGTTCTGCTTCTCCCAAGAAAACATCATCTGGTCCAATCTGAAATATCGCTGCAATGGTAAGTGAACTGCTCTTCAGCACCTCAGATTTCCTGAAGGAATTGAATATTTCATTTTTCTTTAAATATGTCATGCATTTACAGACACAATCCCTGAAGACTACCAGGAGCACGTTGCACAGGAATTCTCCAGGCAAGAGGATAATACCACACAGTAACGTAACGGAACGCAGTTCTCAAAAAATCCTCACATGGGCAATAATTTAGGGGGCGATACAATGGGTTGGTTAGTGTTATTTAAATAAATCGTATTATTGTCCTTTATAATTAAGTAGGATTAAAATGGACCAGTTATTTAAGAGTATCATATTAACCAATCTCCACTTGCTTTGTAAGAATTTTTGGGTAAAGTCTGCCTTTATGTAGTCCACAAAATGAGTCAGCTATGGAAGGTGGCATTCGAGTGAGCTGAAATGCTTTTTTGTGCTTTACTCACATACTGGATGTATTCAGTTTTAGTGTGGAAAACAGTCAGCAAGCCTGACAGTAACTAATGATGACTTTGGGACCTAACTTGCATTCTCCACCCTTGTACACAACTTTCCTATTAGTTTCCCTGTGAATAATAATACTACTAATAATGAATAATTCAGAAGGCTTACTGAAGAACATGCTTTAAGATGAATAATTGAATAATAAGCCTGGGGTTTATGGGCTTGAAGGGGTTAAACACTATAGTCTGTCTTTGAAAGGGATGTCAAATTCTGGTAGGCCTCAAACAACTAAAGGTCTTTTTTATGCTTATTATGGGATGGGTCTAAAACTGGGAAAACATTGTTCAGTTTGTGATTTTTTTTTTTTTTTTTTAAGGATTGGCCAGCTTCAAAAATGTAATGTCATGGAATCTTTTCCTAGCTTTTCCTACACCAGCTCACTGTCACGATGTACCAAATGCAATTAAAATCCAACTTCTCTTTCCATGGAAAATGAACACAACGTTTATTTTTGTAATTTCTCATCTTTTTTTTATTTAAAGGTCAAACATATAACCTCAAAAGAACAGGTTTTCTCTTGCACAGTTAGGCGTGGGTCCTTTACAATTATCTCAAAATACTCGACAGGTAAGAAAACAACATAAAAAGGCATATTTTAAAATGAATGTCAGATACTTTTGTAAACATATGTACACTTTTTTGAAAAGGTTAAAGTTTATGCCATGCAGAATTAGTAGAAACACGGGAATATGAGGAGTTACAGCATTGTAAATGGTGTGAATGTGTATAGTGGTCCTCTTTAGACAATAAAATAAATCAGATACCTTTTTTACAAAAATCTAGCCTTCATCTTTAGCATATTCTGTTTCATCTAGACACAATGTGACAATATAGAGCACCAAATAATTCACAGATATACATGTATAAAGAGAATAAACATCTTATTGTTAGTCAGGGATCAGGAATTGCATGTACATTTTTAGCACTTGTAAAAACTGAGGTTTTAAAGTAAAACCTAAAATGTGCTCTTGGTTAAAATAGCTCTTAAGTGGTCATGGCACTGATGCAGCAATTCCTCAATAGCATTTTAAAGAAAAGTTAAATAACTAATTTAGATTGAAGAGTATTAAACAAGCAAAGCGCATACAGTTCAATATACGTTTAACGCACATTTGACCTTTAGGCTCATTAGTTTATACCTAGGTAGAGGGTAATATTGAATACAGTGTTTATGTTGTTTTCCCTCAGAAAAGGTAGAAGTTCACATGCTGACTGCTTTGCATTTTGAGCCGTGTTGACGCATTGTGTTTAAGGCAAACAGCACAAGATCACACATTTTTACTTCCTTTTGATTCTTAGACCCAATGCCAATGTTCAAATCCAAACCAATATGCTACGTGCATGTTAAATAAAAAGCAAAAGAAGTATTTATTGTAGAATGTTAAAAAAAAAAAAAAACAAACAAAACACATTTTAGCATTTAAAAGAAATCCAGTTATATATTTTGTTTCACACATTTTTCTCCCCAATGACAAACACATAAACAAATAAAGCAAATGCAACATAGCCCTTAAAGGGTACTGTTAAGCTGTATACTTAAACTAAGAAACACTTCAACTTCCTTATTTAAGCAAATTCTGACTAAATAAAATGATCCAAAGTGACCAAGCTTACAAATTTGGAACATTTAATGTAAACTGACTTTACATGGCAGTATAACACATGTAGTGTAGTGTGAAATGTATGAAATCCTTATTTACACTGGGATGAATCCATGCAAGTCTTGAGCATGAGTACGGCTCTAATACGTTCAAATAATTTAGAGCATCCAAGGCACATTTGGATGTAATATTTAAAATGTTAACAAAAAAAAAAAAAAAACACAGTACTAAAAAATATAGCAATGGAATGAACATGATCACCACCAAGCTAACTGTACATGCAAGAACCTTTGGGATCTTTTTTTTTCTTTCTCCAATGTACAGAGCCTTTTTCATTTTAGCAGACATTTTAGCAGAGTAGAAACTCCAAAATGAATTGGTCGTTTTCATTCCTGAAATACTGAAATCCAAGCCTAAAATTAAAGGGAGAGTGCTCCAGGAATGTTTGCTTTCCCAAACAATCATTTTATTCTATTAAGCTAAAACATAGCGAATCCGCTTTGAAATAATGTTCTTCATAGCTATCGATTATTTTGGTGTGAATGGTATATAAAAAGGAAAATGTCATATAAACACAAAAGTGAAAACACAAGGTACTGTTACAAAAATGTCGGAATTAAACACATGCTCTTGGTTGACTTGCATAGAATACTTTATCTATCAAAAGATGCAAATGTAACACACAAGACAGTAATAGTGAAGTGAGCCTGAGCAATGCCTTGCTTTCATACCTTCATGGTTTCTAATGCCTTATAAAAAAAAAAGAAGAAGAAGAAGAAGAAGAGAGAAAAAAAAAAAAAGACTACCCTCCTGATGACCAAAATGACATCAAAACCCAAATCTCCACTGATCTGTCTTTAAGATGTCAGGCATTTTTGCCTTACAAGTAAATCTGTTTAAATACAACATTTAAGCAACAGTAACATAAAATCTACAGAACGTTTTAGTGGTAGGATAGATGTGATGCATTTGGAGACTGCCTTTATGCTTCAAACCTCTTTGGGAAGAGCATGGGGGCCACCAGGGTCCACATGTAGAGGAAGAGACAAACCCAACAAGACGCCATCTTGATCCAGAACACTGACCAGCTCCCTTCCAACAATCTCTCAATCTTAGCATTGTCATAACTGCAAAGAAACACAAATTGCACAGGAAATCAGCTCACATGTGTCAGTAAGGCATAGGCAAGAGTTTATTACAATATACAGAGTGCTAGATGAGCTCTGACTGATTAATTACGGAAACACAAGTGTCTAAACAATATGCCGGACATTTCAGAAAGATTAATAATTCAAGGGAATATTTCTCGTCTCAAATGCATAGCTGATTACACATTCTGATATTAACTGGAATGGTTTCCACTGTTCCATTCCTAAAATAATAGAAATGTCAGAAAAGAAAACCCTCCTCTACCCAAAAAACTATTTAAAATAACTATTTGAATGAATGGAGCTTCAGATTTCACCATTTGGTTTCAATGCTTGGAAACATTAGTTGATGTTGTGATGACATTGTCTGCTGCTCAGTGGTGTTAATATCTCAAGCATGATCATTTGCAACATCACTGAAATGTTTACAAGGAGAAAACATGACAGGAGCTGCAACAGATACGTGTAAACAGCTACTTAGTGCTAATTTTGAACAGGCCAAACTAATAACTTGCATCATAGGGATATTTACAGCTTCTGCTTTGCAAACAGACTCAGTTTGTAGAGATTACGTTGTTTGTTGGGAGTGCTTAAACCATGTTAGAAAATCTGTTTTTCTGTCTTTTCAGGCAGAAGTTAAACCTAGACTTTACCTGCACATCTACACCCAAGGAAACACCAATTCAGAATGTTAATTTACTAGGCAAAGCAAGTTTTGTTTCCCCTTTTCGTTTCAAAGTCACATGGCATTTGTGATCGTCAGTTTGTAGTGAACGCAGCAAATTTCCTCCTGGGAAATGACTTACTGGAACCAGTTTGTGACCGTCATCATGACGTAGAGTGAGCCAAGGAAGAAGACAAAATGGAAGTAGGCATAGCTGTAGACAGTGCCATCTTTCTCATCATAAATTACATTCTGTCCTCCTGCAGTCTTCTCCTCCTCATCGTAGTCCTCTGTAACAAATCCACAGTTCAATCAGCACTTAGAATAAAGTTTGCAGTGTCCTGCATGACCACCAGGAGGCACCGTCAAACTTTCTGGCGAGGCCCTGGCTCCGATTCTTAAAATAACAGCCATTTTTTTCCCATCAGAATCAAAAATCATTACAACTAAGTGAATAAAGACATAATCAATTCATTCTTACCTGCATAGTCAGTGCAGCAGAAGCAGCAACGTGCCCTCTGAAAGAATGATGAAAAACTCAGTGAGTCAGTAAGATTATTTAATCATGTATTTAGTCTTTAAAAGCATCATTAAAATGTTTATACATGGAATTTTTTTTAAGGTAAAGTATTCAGACCTCGTTTTCTTGCATGGAGTTTCTGTACACTCGTAACGCTGCTGAGCTCCTCTTTGTCGTGGAGGTCAAACTGTACACAAAGAGAGAGTAAAAAAAATAAAAAAAATTTTAAAAAAGTCTCACATTTACACTTAATTAAATACAGGCTACGTCAAAGTACTTGTAATCCTGGTTCCTTGGTTCCTCTCAAGCTTTCATCATCAAGTTTTTCACTGCCACTGTCACCTCTGGCTTGCTCATTTGGGACCTGTTTATTTGGATTTCTGTAAAGCTAAAGTCTATCATTAAAAGCAGTCTACAAATAAAACTTAATTGAATCAATGCTGAACACTTATCTTGTCTTTTAATCCACAGCAAAATTGGCAGGACCAGAGCAATGGACTTAGATGTTTTATGCTCAATGGTGTGCAAGGAACTCTTTATAATGGCACTAGTTGAAAGTACTCTTTCTGATGAAGTATATTTCCCTCTGCATTTTGTGAGTGGAAAAAAAAAAAAAAAAACTGGAAACACATTGGAAAATTCATTTCAAGTCAAGCTGAGAATATACGCCTGTCTCCACCAATACCGCCTGTGTGTAAATAGAACCTCAGGCCTTAGAGACATCTTGAATAGACATGTCTGGTCTTAATGGGAAACACATGTGAGGTTCCTCCATTTTGTACGAGCTAAATGAAGAAGGCTTTAATCTGTGCTTCGGCTTCAGCAGGGATACCTGTTTTTATGTCCAAACGAACACACAGTCTTAACCAGATAATTGCATGTTTATGGTCCGTTTGAGACTGGTCTCTTTACACACCCTTTTAAACGATCTGGTATTTCTGTGAGGGGATTTGCTTTAATGGCTGAAATACATGGGTGTTACTATGGGGGAAGAAAATGACAAAGGAGCAAAAATAGGAGAAATTAAAATGAAAAATGAAATTAAATGTGAATACCATGAATAAAGCACGCAGCCAAACAAAATGGCCGTTCCTACTCCTGTCGCTATTTTTCTGTCACCCTCTGATTCAGAAAAAGGAAAGACGCAGACCGTTCTGTTCACTCCATCATGCTCCACCACTGAGAGAGAGAGAGAGAGAGAGAGAGAGAGAGAAAAAGACAGGAGAGTTGATATAGAAGGATGTGGTAACAAAGATTCTACAAAACTCCATTTACGACTCCATTTCTCCAACCACACAAACTTGTAAAATGATACCAGTGCAAAACCATACACATACTGAAAGACACACACACACACACACACACACACACAACTACTCACTTTCAATGGGCTTGCTCGACAGGGCTGAGAAGGTGAGGTACATGACGTAGACACTGATGATGGCTGGCTGGAGCAGGCCTGAGGTGGGTTGGACTGTGAGGACAACACACGAAACACGTTTGCTTCACATGACTTGCCAGACACAAACTAACCGCATACACAACAATCAGCTACACCATGTGTTTCTAAAAAAAAAAAAAAAAAAAAAAGTAATAATAATAATAATAATAATAATAATAAAAAAAAAATCTTTCCTTTGTTTTTGATGGGTATGTAACTTCACAGAATTATTATTTCACTGCGTGTACAGTATGAATGTGTTAAATTGGAAAGCTCCCCCTCATGCACTAGGATTCAGATATTCTAGCCTAAGGCTGGTTTATTCTTTCCACACTGTGTGTCGTGTGAATTAAGTCCCTACAATCAGAAAGCATTTTAATGTTCACTTTTTGAGTGCTATGGATGTATGCCTGTTGGCAGTGTGTGCATGGGCCTGGTCAAACTTGTAATCTAATAAAAACCGGCTGTGCCTGGTGCTGATCTGTTGCTTGCAGTGTAAGAATAGATGATCTTTTCAAGCAATTAACAAAAGAAGGAGAGAGAAGGGAGACTATAACTTTCTTGTAATGCCAGCGCTCCACACAGATGTCATCTGATTGTCTTTATGAGTCATACAGATGTGTGTATTTTTGTATTTCTGCCATCAGCCTCTCTCCAAAATCCTCCATTCTCCACACTGCCACGTAGTTCCTAAAATGTCCATGTGTATGAGGCAGTGATCACTAGCTGGGGTGAGGGTACATTTGCACCATGCAGACCCATAAGACCCTTACGATGTATCAAATATAAACCAGCCATTAGGTTGCACGCATGTGGGCTGTGGCTTTGGAATAACATTGAAGGAATGGCGTTTTAATTTTTTTTTATTTTGAGCTTCTGTACAGTAACCTTTAGTTAACTGCCAAGCTACCAAACCTGCTGATTATACCTACAAGTTTAGCAAGTGAAATGGGGAACTGCTTTAAGACATTGTGGGTAACAAAAATACATCCAACACAAGAAGGACCACTGCAATCTGACCATATCTCTCTAGGAAGGACATGTGGGTCTTGAACAAATCACCCATTAAACTATTAACTACTTCTGGAAGATTCACCCTGTAATAACCTACTCTAAAGATAAATCTGGACAAACTGTTGGTCAGGTCAACCTAACTCCCGATCCTGTCAAATGAGTAAATTAAGCTTGCGATAAGAGCAAAACATTATGTACGTCTGATCATATCGCTGACAGCATCTCTCCTGAGAACTCAAGAATAAACAAAGCAGCTGGTCTATGCCTCTTCAAACATGCAAACTGCTAGACAGAAGAAAAAAAAAAAAAAAAGAAAAAAGAAGTGAATGCTGGGAAATGCCGTCACGCTGACTCACATGTCTGAATGCATGGTGAAATGGCCAGCAGTGAGACGACGAAGCATAACCCTGAGTTCACCCCCAGGAAGACCTTGTTGAGGAAGCAGGCCTCAGGGTGTGTGTAGTACATGGCCATAAAGACCAGTGCGCCCACTGCCACAGAGAAGAGCACCAACGTGACCAGGGCCAGCGCTGCATACCACAGCTTGTTGTGGTCTACACCTGAACTCCTGCAGAGGAACAGAGAGCGGGGAAAGCCTTAAATAACCGGTCATGAAACAAATAACAGTGATTCTCACTTTTTTGAAGTTCCTATTCCTGTGTAGAAAAAACATTCTCCTTATAATAACAGGTTCATTTTAATGAACATAACCTAGCAATTCAACTCTCTGCCTTATACGGAAAATATGTGCCATGATATTTGTTTACTGCAGCCATTAAAGCTTTTTATTCCTGATTTTTTTTACACCCACAGAACCCCACCCAGTTACAGTATGTTAAAATATACAGGCAGCTGTAGGAACGCTGTGGCTCCAAGAATTCCTTTTAGTTGAGTTAACATGAAGTGAAGAAATCAGCTATTAGTGACTTCTCTCTTCCTGACCCCCTCGCCGGTGCCTGCTTTATTTCGCAGCACATACACACACTCCTTTCCTCGCAGGGTGACGCCCAGAGCATAGCCTTCTAACACAACTGCAGGACTCAGGAACTTTTTTTTGTCCACTGTGAGTTTTGACTTGCTTATTGTGAACTGGGGAGAGGAAACCATTCTGCCCTTTGGTTCTATCATGTACTTCCTCTGGATTGTTTCAATATTGTCTGTTGGGCTCTTACTAGCTGTCGTTCTGCCTCTCCTTCTGAAAGGCAGCGGTATAAAAAAAAACAATGCTGTCTAGGCCACATATATTTAGATA
This sequence comes from Pangasius djambal, assembly GCA_022985145.1. Taxonomy (NCBI): domain Eukaryota; kingdom Metazoa; phylum Chordata; class Actinopteri; order Siluriformes; family Pangasiidae; genus Pangasius; species Pangasius djambal. The sequence goes on from CM040998.1 coordinate 7,071,054, forward strand.
CACTAAAACTAAACGGAGGTTACCCAGAAGCACTTGGTAGTGCTGCAAAGGTCTAGCAACAGAAAAACCACGCTTCAACGAACAGAAATGAAAGATAAAATGTATTAATCACTCTAATCGACCTGCCACTTCTCTAAAACAATTAGAAAACTGTCATTTGAGGAACATATGGTTAATTTACAGTACTATTTATAGTGTTTTGCAGTTCATATTTGAAAGCACAGTGCAGAATATCCAGCGCATTTCCCAAATCTGACGATGCACTGAAGGTGCAGACAAATCATAAATCCATTAGCTAGTCCACTCGGCAAGTGAAAGCTCCAGTGTGCTGCCCAGCCCTATGTTTTGGTTGCCTGGAAACCTAACTGACTATGCTAAGCTAAGGCAGTGCTAAGCTGCCGTAGTGATTATCATCGATATTAGGAATGTCTCTGAGGTGGAACTTTGCAACCTCAACAATAAGTCATCGTGTTGGTGGTCAGAACTTGGCTACGAGCTGTTTTGTTTTCTCTTCAAATCACAAAGATATTATCCAAGGCTGGGGAGCATCTTTATGAACTCTCGAGATGTTTAACAGTGAAATGACTGCATGTTGTGCTAGCAAGACAGCTTTATGCTGCGCATACTCATGTACATTTCCACATACTTGTTCTTGATTCTGAGAAGGACATATGCCATGCATGCTAAGCAATCCGCCAAACAGGAACTATCTGTGCATTTCTATTCCGTAAATGACCATCTTCAGCCTCACATGCTAAAAGCTATAGGACACCACACCTATAGCACCATATTATTAGGCTCAACATTCTGAAAGTTCAGTTTACAACTGAGTTTTCCTCCCCAGTCATTACAGCTGTATACATTCTATATTACTAACACATACTGTATAGAACCAGACCACCCAGGCAGGCAACTACGCAGCCTTTCTGACTATGGAAATTATGGCTGGCCAGAATACACTACCCTCCCTCTACTCTGTGTAATGAATTCCAGTTGTGCTTACTTATGTTTCCCCCCAAAAAAAAAAAATTAAAAAAAAAAAAAAAAAAAAAAAATTATTGGATGCAGAGATGGAAACAAAA
>CM040998.1:7089016-7137563 GCA_022985145.1 Pangasius djambal
AAAAAAAATACTGTATCAGAAGTGATTGGTGTATGGGTTAAAAAAAAATGGACGCAGTTCAACGAGTCTAGTCTTTTTTCAGCAAAAGCAGAGTGTTTAAAGACAATTAGACAGAAAAGTGTGCATTTGTTATCTGCTTCAAGTTCAAAACAGAAGCCTCATCTGTTCAGAGTTGGCGGCACTAGTCAAAAGAGGCAACATGAAGCACAACTGCAAAACAAAACATACCCACTTCAGATTGATGTCTTATTTATCGCCATGAACTAACGGTCAAGTCGTAAAAAGGTGCGTGTTCTAACCGCTCCTAACCCGTTATTAGCTACAAGAGCCCTTGTAAGCAAGGAGTTTTAGCTGAATGACCCTACTCTAGATGATCATGCAGTACTCCATGTTATCTGTATCTGAAACAACGATTATTAGACTAGAACTTAAAAAAAAAATAATAATAAAAAATCTCTTTAAAAAAACGCACTGAAATGTCACTTGCCAGTAAGATCTCTCGGGTTGCACACAGGTTACATCACTCGGTCTGAATCATGAAGTAGTCAAAATCTCGTCAGACTGCTTACACGATTTACATAAAACCCCCCATAAGACACGGGCTGCTTATCTAGACACAGGAATGTATGCACTTTGGAGGACGTGATGTCTCCAGTCCGGTCTAAATGACTCGCAGCCCCACTCAAAAACTGTGATGCATCATATCATAGCCAGGGATTTTTTTTTTTTGTTCTTATCGTTTGTGGCTTTAAATATAAGCATTCGTCCGATTCAAACAAATCAGTATGCATGCCCTTTAACCGTCCTGAAAAGCTCCTCGGGATCTGAAAGACACCTCTAGACTCTTGCTTTCCCTGATTCTACAAAGCAAAGTGTCTCCGAGACATCAGGTGAATAGACACAAAAGGTGCGGGTGATCCTATCATGCCCTGTGGAGCAGTGTCTCCGGCGTCTGTGGGCCAGTGACTCCTGACAGGCTTAGGCTTTAATGAGCCAGGCCTGCCAGCCCGCTGTTCTCCACAGCTAATCTTATGCAAACAAGCAGCCTCATGGACCCAACGAGGAAATGAAAAGACCACCCGCGGACAACGCAACACACAAAAGGGGGACTACAAGGAAATGTGGGCCACTCAAGGCAGAAATTAGCACACTGAGAATGTCTTAGAGACCATGTTGACAAATGTTTTGTTCTCCTTTTTCCATAGATTAGCTGTATCGTATCGTAAATGCTGCCTAATTGTGCTTCCTGTGTAAATGTGGTCAGTTTGGACCCATTTGTGTGTTAGAAATAAGCTCCCACTTGCTGGAAGTGAGAGCATGAAACAGTGAAGAATATGATGTCAATTCAAAAAGACATCATTTCTGACTTCAGCTACAGACAGTGAAGGATTCCTGGGGTTGTAATTAGGTCTGAGCCTGAAAGTCGTGTCATGGTTGTATTATAATGGCAGGTTTTAATGAATGAGGAATAAAGGAAACACTGGATGTTGTTTATGATATGATGATGTCATTTATTTGGGACAGCTGCAGTCACACATCTGGCCGTAAACATGTACACTCGGTGTAATGGTGATGCTGGAGCTGGAACTGTTACTGTAGCTTAGTAAACCAAAGTTCCCACACAATGTAGCTGAAATGAAATGAAATGTAATGAAATACAATACAAGGTCACTGCTTTTTTTTGTTGTTGTTGCTTTTTTTAAACCACAGTACGAGCGGTATTGTTGTTTCTGTTAGCCTGTTAGCTAACAACCCAACAACTCCATCTTCTTTCTATATACGAACAAAAGATTCGTGTGACAAGATAACTTTCCCAGCCTGCTGTCGTTTACAACACTGACAACACGTTCACCTCGTCTTTTAATCACAATAACTACACCTAAGGAGTTAGAAGAGTTTGGTAAACCGTCCAAAAATAAATAAATAAACTGTAAAAAAAAAAAAAAAAAAAAAATCCCCTGACAGCGAACTAACGCGAGCGAGTGAAGGCTAGAGCTCTTAACCGCGCTAAATCACACACACACACACGTTTAAAACAGCCGTGACACTCACCTGAGATAACCAGCAAGGAGTACACATCTTTAAAACCAGTCCGAAAAATTCAGCTTTCACATGTACAGTCAGAGTTCTGGACAGATGTTGTCCTCGGAGAGAGAAAAAAATCCTGGCCACAGCACACAGCACAGCTCCCCCCTCGCAACGCACTCGCTCCCTTCTTCTCCAGCACACAATAAACAACCGGTGAGCGGCCCGAGCCACGGGCTCGACTCCAAATGGCTGCGTGCTCCCTATACAGGCGCGCTATGTGCGCTACTAAAGAACGGCTTCTCCACCCTATCTAGGGCTCTATACGTTCAGTAGAGAGACAATAGGATTCAGCCATACAGTTCAGGCGGAGATTGGCCTACGTAAATGCTATATGCATAATGTGGATGGGTTTTTTTTTTTTTTCTTTTAATTGTGTACTGTATGAAATAAAATCTGTTTACCTGGTTTCAAATTGCACACTGGGAATAATATTGTTATTGTCTACCATACCATAGTGCATTATGCTCTCATATGTTAACTATGTTAAAGCATCATATAAGCTTCAGGCAGGTCAAGTACTTTAAAAGATGTTTTCTGGTGTTATTATCTGCACATGTAACACCATTTATTTGCCCTGAAATGATTCCTTCAGATGATACAATACAAAAAAACAGTGTAATTAATCTAAGCACTGCAATGCTTTTCTCCATTACTGAACTGAGCAAAGTCAGACACAGAACAGAAGACACAAAGGTTCAATATTAACATGGGAGCAGTGATAGGATTTTAGGCCTAAAGGTGGCATGTCCTGTCTTTGTTCAGAAAATTCATGACTCACCCATTCCCACCCATTCCAAAAAATGTATGCAGAGATATGCTGGCATGGCTGGATGCCAGCCACACTGTAGTGTGTCCTTTTTGGATGTCCTTCACACCAGAGTGTGATGAGAAATTGAGTCAAGCACAACACTTACCTGGCAAATGAGGCGGTGTCTGGTGTATAACAGCACCACCCTCAGGGCTTCACTGCCAAGTAATGAATCAGTGTGGAAATGTTTACATGACTAGCAGCAATGAACTCTAACGAGTGACAGGTAGTGAGACAAACATTTCAGGAAACTGTTTTTCTTTCATTTTCCAGATAAGACATTTCAACAGAACTGGAACCCTAATTCACATGTGCTCAAACTATCATGTTTGTAATACCATCATGCTGTGCACTTGTCCCGAAGAACAGCTGATGTGATCATAAAGACAGTCGTGTTCTCATATCAGGACTCTTATTCACAGTATATTCATACTGATCATCCTTTCAATACACTTCAGAGCATGTAGGAGAGGAATGATTTATAATCCCACTATCCTGTCTCACCTAGAAGAGGATGGATTCAATTTTGAGTCTGGCTCCTCTCAAGGTTTCTTCCTCATGTAGTCTTGAGGAGGCTTTCCTTATCATTGTCACTTTGGCTTACTCATTAGGAACCTAAAACCACATCAGGAAGCTGCTTTATGAGCTCAGTGTCTATTGGCAAAATTCCTATACAAACCAAATTGAATTGGGTTTGAGTTCTACTTGATGTATTGGGGTAGAAGGTAGGGAAGGTAGGGACTACATTTTCTCTGGGTTTAGAGCTACAAATTATTTTGGACTACAAACCCCACTATCCCAGGCAGTATAAAGAGGAAATAGACTTGGTTGGGCTTCCTCTTTGTGGTGCCATGTGCTGTGTGGGAGAAGCTGTGGGCTGTTTTCAAGGCTGTGTAACAGCAGATGAGAAGATTAGTTTTGCGTACGGAGTTGTGCTCCATAACGGCTACAGTGAGATTGTTAAATTAGTACTAACAGATGTTTCTTTTCTGTTTTAGTGTCATACGGACATGTTGATTGAGGCCTCAAAGAATTAAGCAGGTTTAATTAATTATTTAATAGTACAGATACTGATCTTATTTTAATTATTAAAGTACTTGGTTTTTTTTTTAAGCTTTTTTATATTGGAGTATTTTGTTTTTTGTTGTGTGTAATTTGGTTTTATAACAGTTTTAAATGTTTTAATTACTGTAAATATATGGCAATCATGAATTATCATGAATTTTCTTTTCACAGGTGATGCATGATTGCCGTTTACTTTTATTGAGAATTTTGGTGGCTTACTGGGTTATAAGAGATGACTTGAATGTGAATTTTGTACTGAAGTGTTGAGTGACTGGATTGATTGTGATATATTGTATGTTCTCTTTTCTTTTAGTTTAGTTTTTTTGTTTCCGACTTGCAGGTGACAGCGGGGCTCTGGTCCTTTAATAAGCAGCTGGCTTTAGTGAGGTGGGGGATAATTTGTAATGGTTTATTCGAGTGATCACTTTGCTCTGGGTTTGCAGTGAGCTTTCCCCTTGATGTGTAATCGAGTGTGAACTTCTCTGCAGAAGATGTTTGTCAGCGCACGTGATAAGGAAGCCCTGTGTTCTGCTGCGGTCACAATTATTATTGTTTTGTTGATTTTATTTCCTTGCATCTTTAAACACTTCCGTTATTTCCTTGCATCTTTAAACACTTCCGTTATTTCCTTGCATTTTAATATTGTCTAATAAACTTTGTCAGATTTGCAAATAAACACACTGCTGCCGTTGCCCTTTTTGAGTTTCCGTCATCTCTGTTAGAATGACTGGGTTACATTGAGAAGACTTTTATCTTCTGAGAACTGGAGCTTTCCATTCTACAAATCCATTGGTAGCTACTAAAGGAAATGACTTTAGACCTTCATCTGGAATGATGGACACATCTTTTGGTGGCTCAGAAGTTCCTGGGCTACTGATTTGAAGGCTGAGAGTTCAAATCTTTGAGCAACATCATTAACCCTCAACCGAAAATAATTTTAGATAAAACCTCTCATAAATAAATAAATAAATAAATAAATGTAACCAACAATAGGCAAGCCTACTTGTCCCTGGAACACAGACTGTGTCATGAAGCATGTGAGATGCAAAAGACAAATCTAATTTTGCTGGATATGAAATCTCCCATCTGAAGAAAAAAAACTAAAAACCTTCCCCAAGTCACAGTAGCAAGAACATTTCTCAAAATGATCACTTTGTATCTCAAAATAATCCATGGTTCAAGAGGAGTGTTTCTTGAAAGCTATGTACACAAATCTGTTAAATGAAGGAAGCTACTGACTTTGAAACACAAACGTAGGAATTCAATCAATACACAAAAGCAGCACGTTATCACCATAATTTATTTACATACCTTGTGTATAAAAATAACTGAAAAAAAAAATGATCGAATCGAATCAACATAAATATGCCCGTTCCAGCAGTCACAATTAGTTATATGCAAGGTTGACCAAAGTATTATTTATTAGTGGATGTCTGCAGCAGCTGTAGAGGTCACATGGCTCAAAACCAGGCAAGAGTCTCCAAACCACATCACCTAAAACACCAACTTTTTCTTCAGGGTGCCTAAAGAATAAATAAGAGAAAAATCAGTCATTGTCCAAGCAACCATTTCCTAAATCCTAAAGATGACTTGGACATTGGAAACTCCCTTCTCTAAACATTAAGGAAACATCTCTGTATAGAAACCTTCACTATGTCAATGATTATGTGGTTTTCTTTATTAAATACCGAAATCTATTTATTTTTAAGCCTTATATTATGTTGCGTGTCAGCCATATTGTTCCTATAGAAACAATAACGCCTTCATCACCACCTTCTGACCAATCAGATTTGAGAATTCAGCAACGCTGGGGTACTAGGTTATGTTTCTTATAGATACACTTAGAGGTGCTAGCTGACAATAAAATTACATAATGTTCTAAAGCTGACAGATAAAAGTTTTATATAAAAACAAACCTTTTAAGCAATTGCGTGCGTTCTCACCTTGTTCGATACCATCACGTTTTCTTTTAATGCCGATGGCGAGATTTTCTTTTTCTTTTAGAGCTTCTGCTGAGCAGTTAGGCCGGGGAAGCTGAGGGCCTGGGGTAGGTGCTGGTTTCTGGCTGAAATATTGCATCTTCAGTGCCTACAATATACGTTTAGAAAAACTGCGTGAATGCTGTGCAACTGTGCAAATACTTACGCGCACACAAGCAAGATTCAATCATGCAACAAAGTAACACGGACACATGCTCTACCCTCAACTCTCAATTCACTAACCACCTTTTGTTGTTAAAAAAAAAAGTACCTTAAAGGTTCAGGAGCCACATTTATAAACCACGTACACACCCACACACGTGTCACTATTCATGTAGAGACTTGTGAAGGTGCTAAACTAGCAGGATGTAAATGCAAATCCACTGCATAAAATGCAGGATAAATGGATTCCCTTTTTAATTTTGGAGGCTCTTCATTCCTCCAGGGAAAGAGTGAGCTCTGGTGTGAACTCGCAATCAGTGACACTTTCGCTCGGTGTGTGTAGTTAATCGACTTCTTCCCATCATGCAATTTCATTTTTCTTATAGCATCCAGAGGTGCAGCTTCACACAGTGAAGATTTCATGTTGCATACAAATGTTAATTGTGGGTGGGTTCATTCATTATTTTTAAACGGTTTGCAGCACTAATTTGTTAGATTAATAAGCTCATTTGTGACTTATAAAGGTGAATCTACAGAGAAGTGTGTGTGTGTTAGGGGCCATGTTCACAACACGTCTCATCTAGGAATTGCATTAAAAGCTCCTACCTGACTGTTTCTACACAAAACTACTGAAAGGAACTCTTGCTAAAGAATCGTTCCCGTTACTACAAATGACAGCATGTATTTATCAATGTATTTCGACAAGTTCGCTGATTAAATCAATTCATATTTGCAGACTTAAAATAAGTGAGAAAGCATCACTGATTTCATACTCTTTTATTAAAAAGAAAAAAAAAAAAAAGGAAAGGCTACTCAAATATGTTCACTGTGGCACATCATGAATCTCATGATATACGTCACAACATCGATATTATAGATCACAATACACGTTCCTAAGATTTGATTTTTTTTTTAATATTATTTTTCATGTAAAGTTCACAAACTGATTGGAAGCAGCTGATTTAAAATTTTGGGAATCATTAAAATTGTAAAATGGTGAATTTGTTACATTTTTCCCCCTTTCCATTTCAGTGTTATTTATTTTGACAGAAAATAAATATTAGTATAACCAAATTTAGTTTTTTTTTTTGTTTTGTTTTTTAAAAATGCAACCCTACTGATTTGTGATTTGATATTTTGGTCATATCGACCGGAGCTCTTATCCTTATTCTTATCCTGAAAAAAAATACTTAAAATCTTCATAGTAAGTAAAAATTTTCAGAGGAATTTAAATAACAGTTTAGAAGTTATATAAATGAGGTCACTGGACACTAGAAACTATAATTTAGAACTTGTCTTAATCTGAGTCAAAGACAGCAGCTCTGAGCTAGTTACCTTTGAGGCTGTGAGGCGGGTGCAGGGGTTAAAGGTAAATAGGCCCTTCAGGAGCTCCAAAAGGTCATCACTCGCTGCACTGAAAATGTGCTCCAAAGGTGTTCCAGGAAACAGTTTAAATGAGACATAATCTGAGAGACTGGTCATCCCCTTAGAACAAACAAATGCAGTCAAGCTGTTAGTATATGTTTGATATTTGTTACTGAAATCAATCTTTAGGAGAAAAATACACCATCTGGCCAAAAGTTTGTGAACACCTGACCATTACACTCCTATATGCTTGTGAAACATCCAATTCCAGATTTAGTCCCCCTTTGCTGTTATAAAGAGCTCCACTCTTCTGGGAAGGCTTTCCACTAGATTTTGGAACGTGGCTGTGGGGATTTGTGCTCATTCAGCCACAAAAGCATTAGTGAGGTCGGGCAGGGATGTTGGGTGAGGAAGCCTGGGGTGCAGGGGGTGTTCCAATTTATCCCAAAGGCCACTTGAGTTCTTCCATTACAATCTTGTGTGCACACAAACCATGTCTTCATGGACTTTGCTTTATGCACGGGGCACTGTCATGCTCGAACAGGTTTGGGCTTCTTAGTTACAGTGGAAATGTTTTTTTTTAATGCTACAGCATACAAAGACGTTATAGAAAACCGTGTGCTTCAAACCTTGTGGCAACGGTTTGGGGAAGAACTACATATGGGTGTGATGGTCAGCTGTCCACAAACATTTGGTCATAAAGTGTAGCATAGTAGTGTCTAAATGCATTTACAGGCCAAGTCTCTTCTGTTGGAGTCCCTAGGGCTTCAAATATCTTTGTCAGCTGATCCAGGTCAGAATCTCCAGCCAGGAAGGGAACCTTACAACATAAATGATCAATTTAATACACTGAATAAAACACCTGCTAAACATATATATATATATTTAGATTTCCTGTTTTATGCTATAATGCAGCATCCATGTGAATTCTCACTATACAACTAAAGTTCTTGAATCTTCTTGAATCTTGAATTATGTAAATAATAAATAAATATATTATAAATAATAATCATAATTTTTTCCCCCTCTGCTTATATAAAAGCTCTGCCTATTTCATTTTAATTACTGGACTGAAAAACCTCAAGCCCTCATCCTACAATGCTGTTCAGACTGAATGGAAGCATTACAATTTGCTTTTACAATGCATTTCAGTAATTATTTATTAAATCCCATCAGGATTCAATTAACACAGTTATCCTTATAAATTATTGAATATCAGAAGTGGGTCCAGATGTACATATGTAACCATTATGTAAAATACAGGTTATAATGTAAGCATCCATCATGCCAAGACATGATATGTTGTAACTCGCTTTCCATGACAATATCAACTCCACAGTTTAGTTATAATGTTATCCTTCATGTCTACTATAAATTACATTTAAAACTAAAATTTATTATACACTGGTCATGTGAGCACTGAGATGGAGCATTTATTGAATTGGTGAACCTCTGTAGGTTTAATGCTTGTCTGTTTAGCATAAGTAAGGACACCCGTCACTAATATTTGTGATGAGCCACATGGATAAGGCACATAAGAACAAGAACGGCCATAAATGACTTACTCGGAGTAGGAGTTCTGCGAGGATGCAGCCCACTGCCCACATGTCCACTCCCACCCCATACATCTTGGCCCCGAAGAGCAGCTCTGGGGCACGGTACCATCTGAAACAAGATTAACGTGGCGTGATTCTATTTAACTTTACTGGCAGTATAGATATAGACATATATACAGTTTAATTAAAATGTTGTCTTCACATATGTTAAAGTGGAAGTAAAGATGGGTCTCTTTATAAAATAAATAAGAAAACTTCTAGTTAATTTTAGAAACCTGACTTGGTCAAGTGTATACCTGGTCACTACTTGATGTGTATAAACTCTGTTAGGACTTCCAAAGGCTTTTGCTAATCCAAAATCAGCTAGTTTCAGAACCCCAGATTCGTCGAGCAGTAAATTATTTGGCTTCAAATCCTGGAAAAGCAGACAATAATACTTACAAAAGTGGCTCATTGCAAAGTGTACGGTATAACTGGGAGATCATGAGAGAAAAACAACCAAGTAAGTAATGAAACATGACAGGGTATGCTTTTATAGGAAAATAATCAATGATGGGGTGGTACGATGTGGCGTGACATGAAGGAGAGCGGGTTACTACCCTGAAGTTGATCATTATCATATAACAGCACGTCCTCTCTCCTAAAGGCTTTCTGCTGGTGGGAAACTCAGTGGAACAGCCTTATCTCTGACAAATGTGACACTGGAGACTCCTTCCAAAAATGCTATTAAAAAAGTCCCTGTGTATGAGCTGTTAATATAGAAACAATAACGCATTAGAATGAGCGCATTAATATTGACCTATTGTTCATGTTACAGCCAGAATGACCTGCGCCGTTATACGAAAATAACGCACACATTCTGACCAATCAGATTCGAGCATTCGAACATGCGGCCGTATAAATGATTTTATGTGATATACAGCGACGTTTTTGATGTTTTTATTAGTATGTAGGAACGTGCGCAGTGTCCACCAGACAAGTTCCTCGTATAGAACATACGCAATAATGTAAACCTGTGATTTAATGCTGACACTGTTGTCAGAGCTGCTGTTATAGGAAACGAATCAACACCTTCTGACCAATCAGATTCGAGAATTCAGCAGTGCAATGGTATATAACTGAGTTTTAATAAACGGTTGTGCTGACCCTGTGTAGGATCCAGTGATGGTGTAAGTACTCCAGACCCTGCAGTGTCATCAGGATGTAGGCTTTAATGTTGGCTGGCGTCAGTACAAGACTCGTGTCCTTTATGATAACCTGAAACAGGGAAGCATTAGATGATATTCTGATATTCAAATTTATAAACCGGCTCCAAGAAAAAGCTAAAACGTTCTCTATTACGAATAAGTATGACAAAGTAAAGGAGAAAGTTTTCAAAGACCTGGATGTTACCTGGTAACTACCATGATTTATGATTAGTAACCATTATATACTGTATAATTGAACTTAAAAAAAAAAAAAAAGAAAGAAAAAAAAATTGTGTCAAGGAAACATTTTGAATAGCGTACTGATACTGTACAATGATCTGTCTACAAATAAAATAAGACACAGTGTTTCAGTAAGTCAGTACAATACCCATAATAAAAATTCGTGAAAATTGTTTTTTTCCCCACAAAATAATGTAAAACCAAACCGCTACTTTCATAAATACAACGAGATATACCAAAGAAGATAACCTTCCCTTTGGCAGACACAATAAACCCTCTCTAAACAAAAAGTGGCAAAATTAATGTTGTCCTCACACTATTTTTCTATGAACAACTGATTAAATATAAACATGTTATATTTTGCAATCACATCACGTAGCTGCTTTTAGACTCCAGATTCATCATAACGATATAGCTGAAGTGATAAAGGTGGCTACATTGATTTTTAAAGTGCTGTTAAGAAACTATTTACCCTTCCTGCACTCTGCTTTTGCTTGCTGCTCCTAAAATCCAATTAAGACTCAGGCTGAAGTCTGAGAGGGCCACTTTCTGATAATATGATTATAGCAGACTCAGAGATGTTTAGGCTTCCTAAGTAGTTGGCATGCAAAGGGACATTGGCTGAAAAAATGCATTGTTTACCTCCAGGTCAGTCTCCATGTAGTCAAACACAAGGCTAATGTTGGATTTGTGTCCGAACGCATCAAGGAGCTGCAAAAATATGAAAAGATTATGAGGCTTTATAAGTAAAAATGTAGGTAATGTAATACATACTGTACAAAACATCATCATCATAAAAAAAAACAAAAAACCATTAGCCTTGATATGCTGCATCTCTACCACAGCACTGCTGAATTCCTGACTCGGACTGGTCAGTAGGTGTTGATTTTCTATAACAACACAGCTCTGACAATACTTCTAGCTGTAACATTTATGGTTTATGTTAATATGCCTGTTCGAACATGTTGTTATTTCTATAGTCAGGACTGCGTATGATAACATAATCTAAGGCTAAATTTAAAGCGGAAGCTTTCTGTTAGGAGACTTTTATGTAACTTTTATAGAAGAAGGCTGCAAGGGAAACGTCTTTACGATAGAAGACCGCGCTTTCCAATTTGACAAATTCAAAAAGTCTTATTAACTTTAAAGATACAGAAAAAAAAAAATACAGGCTGTTGAGGAAATAACACTTTATTGCTGCCATAAAGTAAGTGATAACAGGAACTAATTTGTCTTGCAGAACTACGATAAAATTAAATGTAAACGGTCAAAAAGCTTGACATGTCATTCTTTAATAAACTTAATTGTAATCGATGGCAAATCGCCGTGTTATAAGATGCAATAAACACTTTGGCACATGCTGTTATTGGAAAACAATCAGCTTAGGAGTAGCAACAATAACTCTGCCTCATGGAGGTCTGTGTCACACCACCAGGGCATGGATCGTTGTCCTATAACAGCAAGCCCTGTGGTGTTTTATTCCTTATATAGTTCAGGTGTCACTAAATACTTATACATGCACTTACTCCAATAATATTTGGATGACTCAACTCCTGCAGCAGCTTGATTTCTCGGAGGGCTGTTCTGTTGATTCCTGAAAGGCCAGAATTGAGTAAAATTATAGGAGGAAAAACAAGATTATGATAAGATTATTATTTGAAGCAGATCATTTAGCTCTGTGCACAAACCATCTTTTGCCTCTGTTCTGTGTCCGACTTTAATCTGTTTGGGAATAAAAAAAAACAAAACAATCATGCAACAGTGTAAATAATTCTCTCACCATGCCCAAGGATCACTCTGTATGCGACTTTACTCCAGGACAATATGCAAGATTCAGGGACTATTACTGAAAGCTTATTAGTCTCGCATTACCCACAGTCAAGACTTTTATCAGCGATGTACATTTGTGTGAATGTTTGCACAACCTTACTCCAAAATGAAAATGCCAACAAAACATGTAATGTAATGTAAGTAAGGTTTCTGCACATTTTCCTTTATCATAAGTAACAAAAATTATCAAAAAAAGTGCAGGTTAAAATATTACTAATAGATCAATAGTAGAAAGAATTTGTAGGTTTGTTTTAGATATTTGTGACCCTCTCTGGTAGTTTTTTCCAGTTAGATTTCTTCTAGGGCTGCACGATATTGAAGAAAAACGCGATATGCGATAACTTGTTAAATAATGCGATAGGCGGTACTATAATGCTATAAGTGTGTAAAATCTATTTAAATTTATATATATTTAAAAACTGAAAATGACATAACCACCATAAATGTTTCATGTTCTTTTGAGGAAAAGAAAGCAATCTCTGCTGTCTGCATCGCCCTAAAACTTTGAATTTTTCGTAACTTTTTGAAGTATTAGAATCATTCCGTTATCGCAAGCCCTTGCGATATGCATATCAAGATATCTACATTTGCAATATTTCCATAATTTCGATATATTGTGCAGCCCTAATTTCTTCCATACTTTCTTTGTGACTTTGTATTTCCTTCCATTCCTTCGGGACTAGTGGATGTCCCATGTGATCATTTCTTTGCCAAGTACAAAGCTGTCACCTCTTGACTGTGACTCCCTGTAAAAGGACCCTGGAATGTCATGTTCGTCCCCTTTCCCCACTCTCATCTTGCTGAGTACTTGAGGATGTGGATTCAAAGATGTTAAAATAAACAGCTCAAATCCTTTGCTTCTTTCTAATAATCCTAATTTTCTTATTGCCAAATCAGGCCCATCAAATGAGTGTGTCTTGACAGTGACAGCAATCATTGACTTTATTTTTTTCCTCATTCTCAACATCTGACTGTCATTAGAACAGATACATGGCCTGTTGTTTTTGCCAGCATGTAGCAGTGAGGGCACTGCAGATGCAGAATAACCAGAATCATTTCATAATTACAATTTTTTTTTTGTAATTCAGGGCAGAATGGCAAGCTGTTCATTATTCCAGGAACCTAAAGAATTGGATGATGGACATGTTCAGTGCCAAAATCGTTTAGGACTGGAGCATCTTCAACAAGCACTAGCATCATAATGCTAATAGTGAGGCGTGAAGTGCACATCTCAGGCTATGGGAATACTGCAGACTATTCGTGTTCCTTGTTCTGACGCAGGTGCAGAAGGAGTAAAGTGAACCGCAGACACAGCTGCTGAGCCTATAAAAAGAAAAGGTATACTCCTTTGCTGGGTTGTTGCGGCAGAAACAGAAACAGACAGAAGCCTCAGCCCTCTGGAAGGGGAACACTGAGTACCATTACTGCATTCTTCCAGTCAGTTTTACTTCCACAGACAAAAACAAAAGAAAAAGATGCAGGATACTGGAATAAAAATAAGGACAGCCTTTCTCTGTGGCTCACACACACCCCATCCCAAACGACAATACTCATAATGCAGTGCACTTTAATCTCTAACGTCACTGGATATTCTGGAAGTGAAATATCATGTTGGGATTATAATATCGTTAATATAACAAGCCTATCTGGAACTAAAAGTGAATCATTAACGGGTCAGCTGACTTCTATTTAACTTGGCAGCACTAAGCCATGCATCACTTTTGAACATTTGTTAAGCAACACAGAGCTCAGTGTTTACTCCAGACTTTACAGATTAAATGTTGCACCCCATGTGGTGAGGTTGAGAGATTCTCATCCTCAATAGAGAACAGGATCAGCACTTGAGTGCTTCTCGTCCTTAATCCTTAAGTATAGTAACAGGATTTTTGGGTGCTGTACAGTACTGTGTGGCCGGGTGCATTATCAGGAAATGTTCCGAGCTCTGATTATGATGTTGATATACAGTCATCACAAAGGAAACCACCCTGCTGTTCAGGAACACAAGGAACACCACAAGAAAAGAAAAAAAAAAGACTACGTATGTAATCGTGGTTCTACAAGCAAGTGGAGGACAGACAAGCGACCTGGAGGTCACAGTCAGGCGACGACTTTGCTATTAGTCTTGCAAAAACTGTTTGGCACTGAGTCTTACCCTGACTGCTCTGATTGACCTTTCCATGACTACAGTGAGACTTAAAGTAAAGACATTCACATAGCCATTAATACTGTTAATCTTCTTACCTTTTTAATCGCAACAATGGTATTTTTAATTTTGTCTCTCGCCTTGTAAACTGTGGCAAACTGCAAAAGACACAGAACACCGGGCATTGTAATGCAAAAATACACTGATAGGAAACAATCTATTTCTGATCATTTTATTATTCATAAATGGATTTAATCTGAAATAGTGTCCAAAAATGGTAAATATTGGGGAAAACAAACAAAAAAAACAAGCATATTCATTAAAGAAACCTCAGAATGATCTAACAGTGTTTTTTTTCCCAGCAGCCGTTCTTCACAGACATTCTCTCATTCAACTTCTAACAACAATCCTGACACACACATTTGTTTTGTCATAACTGAATGATTATTTGCCTTTATTTACAGGTTTGTGTTGGCTCGCTTTCTTTATTTTTCATATTCTTTAATTAATACTATTTTCACAAAATGTTCTCAATGGTACTCTTAGTCCCTGACCTAGTGAACCACCATGAGGATGTGTTTTTTGATAGAGACTCCAAAGTACTTCTATAAATCACTCTGGATAAGGGCGTCCGCTAAACGCTGAAATAAAATAAAATAAAATAAAAATAAGCAGTTTAAACTCAACAGTACATTCCATAAAACAGTGCAGTAATCCCTGCAAGTTATATTGGAAGTCCATCAAGTCGAGGTTTACATTTGTTAGTCTTCTTATGCGTAAATTTACACACACTGTAATAAACTGCTGTACATCTGACAGTATGGCAATTTACTGGCAACATGGGTTGCCAGTAACGTACTGTAAAATTTACAGTAAACAACTGTAAATTACAGTAAAGTGCTGTAATATCTTAATGTTGTATAAAATGTCTCATAACCCAGCACATATGCTCTTTTGGCTGATGCAGGATCCAAATGAGTTGAAGGTTATGGGTCTTGCCCAACCATGACAGCTTGGCAGTAAGGGGATTTTAACACACAACCTTCTGAGCTGTGACTCAAAGCCTTAACCACTGAGCCTCCACAACGATCTTGCATTGATTCAAAATTCATTACTTCTAACACTGAACTAACACCACTAAAAGACTGCAATGAATCAGTATGGGCTAGTTGTGTTAGCTGCAGTAGCTCAGTGGTTACGGCTTCGAGTTACAGATAAGAAGGTCATGTGTTCAAATCCCAGCACCACCAAACTGCCTTCATTGGAAATTTGAGTAAGACCCTTCAGCTCAGCTGTATCCTGCAACAACATCTGGGTTATGTGTTATTTTATACTATTATCGTACTTTATTGTATATATGTTTTACAGTTGTTTACTGTAAATTTTACAATACTTCATTGGCTACTCAGGATGCCAGTGAATTACAGTAAAATCTACAGTCAGTTTTTTTGCAGTGCACACTCAGGAGCACGAGTAGGATAAGAACGGTTTTGCGAATTTACAGGATTTTCATGAATACCAGCTTTCTCGTGTAAACACTTGCATGAATGATTTACGAATAAATCTATTCACATTCAGCTTGATAAATGAGGTCCATTGTAAGAGAATTTATGAAAAATAAAAATAAACAGGGGATTTTTAACCTATACACACACATACATACATACATACATACATATATGTATATATATACACACACATACACTAATATATATATATATATATATATATATATATATATATATATACACATACATACATACATCTACATATATACAGTGTGTGTGTGTGTGTGTGTGTGTGTGTGTGTATACTGTATATATACACAGTGATGTTCAATGACACTTATGTACAATCCTTAGTTTTTTGGGTTTTTTGTTTTTTTTTTGCCGCCAGCTTGTGTGTTTTAAATGGTTGACTAATATCGTGATATTTTTAGACTAGATTTTCATACCTTGAAAATGTCAAACCGCAAAGCCCTACGCTTCACCTGTTCATTCCTAACATCCCCACCAGTTATAAAGCTGCTCTGTTCCTGAACAGATAACCTCAGGATACACTGCAGGACTTCATGAATGAGTAGAAAGGATGAGAGCATGAGTGCTGACTCTCCAGAGCTGATCTCTGGAACTGGATCAGAAGCCTGCGCTGGTGTTTATGATGTGGCTACGTGGCTAAGCTAATGATGTATAATAATCCACAGAATTTCACTGCTATATCCGCACGAGGGCCACTTTAGAAAGCAAATTAAGCACATACTTCTCCTAACGATGTAATTTACCTGACCCTCTCCGAGAAAGTCCAGCTTTTCATATCGTTTAGCCCTGGACTTGACATCCAAAGCCATGTTTTCGGTTTCAAACGGTCCTTTGTTGAACGCGGACCTGCTGCTGAGTTAAAGATCTCCAAATACTTCCGGGTGAAACAAGAGCCCTTAGGAACGGTTTTTGAGACGCGACACAAAGACACGTGACGTGATTTTAAAGCTACAACCTAGAGGAGGATTATTAAAAATAAATTTAAAAAAATGGATCATTATCGGTGACTTTTAATCCCCAGCAGTAACCTTGTAATATATATTTATTATATATAATAGATATAATAAATAAATAAAGTGTGTGTATATGTATATATATATATATATATATATATATATATATATATATATCTTAGATATAATTTCCGAAATTATAGTTAGAGTTAATGTCTAATATAAATTCAAATGTATTTCCTGTAATAAAGTACAGTTCTGAGCTTAGAGTCACTTTAAAATATATTAAATGAATTGCTAATATGGCAGGTAATAGAGCACTTTTAAAATGTTAATAATAAAATGAATAAAAACTATGAAAACATATGAATAATATAAAAGGTCAGTAGTTTTTGTGTAATCATTGACTTGCTCTGATTCTTTCATAATGTATTTCCTCATATTTTCATATATTGGGGGCAGTTGTGGCCTAATGGTTAGAGAGTTGGACTTGTAACCCGAAGGTGAACTATTATGTTTACACTATTTCAACCCTCTGTAATATTTGCACTACTGTCACTTGGTCACTTTAAACAGAACTGCGTACTGGTCGGCGTTGTAGTCATTGTACTGTCTTGTGCGTCTGCACACGTTTGCACTTGTGCACTTTATGTTTAATTTATGTAGTCCCTGTAGTTCTGTGTTGTTCTGTGTTTGCCTTATGTAGCACCTTGGTCCTGGAGAAATGTTGTTTCGTTTCACTATGTACTTGTATATGGCTGAAATGACAATAAACTCCACTTGACTTGACTTTACTTGAACCTAAAGGTCATGGGTTCGAGTTTCAGGCCGGCAGGGATTGTAGGTGGGGGGAGTGAATGACCAGCGCTCTCTTCCACCCTCAATACCACGACTGAGGTGAGACCCCTGAGCAAGGCACCGAACCCCCAACTGCTCCCTGGGCACCGCAGCAAAAACGTCTGCCCACTGCTCTGTGTGGGTGTTCACTACTGTGTGTGTGTGCACTTGGATGGGTTAAATGCAGAGCACAAATTCCGAGTATGAGTCACCATACTTGGCCACAAGTCACTTCACTTTCACTTTTTAATTAGGACTAAACTCTTACCAGTGTTTTGGGTCTGTTTCTCCTCTTCTGCTTTTTTCATTTTGCATTCTTCTGTCCCAGATAGATAAGAACCCTTCATGATTGCTGATTCTTTGTGTTGTTCTGATGTTATTTACTTAATTTAGTTATGTAAATTGCAGTTTCTGTTCTTTTCACACCACAAGGGAGGAGTGCCTGATACTTAAAGCTTTTCACCAAATAGATTTTTTGCATGTCTGGTGGTCCGAGGGCACTAAATGATCACTTACAGCAAGAATGTGAACCTTAATGTGAACCATGTGAGTTATTTATGTTATTATCCTTTTTCACCAAAATGTGTTTGAAGGAGAAACTGAACATATATAGACTAAGCACACATTTTCTAATCAAAGTAGAAATCAGATGAAATGACAGATAACAGAACCATAAGTTTTGTGAGTTTTTTTTTTTTTTGAATGAATGAAAGGGTTACAACTTTTCTGTCCGGAGGAAACAGGCCATGAAGCCAGTGAAGTGTGTTTGTGTGTGTGTTTAACAAACATTATTATTATTATTATTATTAATAAAAGACCTCAGGAGATAATGTAGCCTGTTAGTCAAACCTAATAGTTTAACTGTCAAGCTACTGAAACATAAAGATTGTAGCTCTCCCATCTCCCAAGGGACCCAAGCAGAAAGGAAGGAAGGAAGGAAGGAAGGAAGGAAGGAAGGTACAGGTATTTATTATGTGTATTTTTGTAGTTTGTTTTACTTTTTTTTTTTTTTGTCAAATATCAAATAGCCATGATCTTATGATGGATAATTGCAGTGTTGAATAAATGTCATGATAAAGCAATACATTATAAAAAGTACACTAAAAATTTTTACTTGTATCCACACTGAAAAAAAGGCGTTTCTCAAGTGCCTTTGTGCAAAATGTTCTTAGCTTCCTAAAAAAGGTTCTACTTAGAACTCTGTCTGATAGGGAAACAGTTTTGTGCAGGGATTTATATTACCTTTAAGTGTTCTGACAAAAGGGTTTTCTTTTTTTTTTTTTTATAAGACTGAGTGTTGAACTTGATGTAATATTTTATTCACAGTAAGTCCTGTGCCCCTAGACAATCCTCTAAGACAGCTACTTTCAGTTTCACACAGATGTTCAGTAATTACATTTTAATAGATATGAACATTTATTTGGGGCCAAATAACTATTGTCATACCAGTTAAACAGAAAGACACAGCTGATTTGTGATTATATACTAATTATATTTTAATGGGTAGTTTTGGGAAACTGAAAGAGGATGCTGCTGTATTTGTAGTACTCCTGAAAAGAAGTATAATAGAGAAGATTAATGATGAATTAAAGACGAGCGCTGCAGTGATGGCTTCCTTGACTCTGCATTTAACACTAATGAATAAAAAAAGCAATATGCATATAACAAAAGTTCAGCACATTACATCATCAACGCAGGTATCATTTCTTTTTCACAGTAGTGGCTGGCTATGAACACTAAAGACTTTAAACACTTTCCATCACACTAGAAGGAACAAGAAAATGCAATCAATGGGACACTCAAATCTCATGCTTTCTACAAACAGTATATGATTTCAAGAATGTACACATAAGCACTGGGAGAATATATAACATTTTCATCAACATCTACCCTTAACACAAAATGACGGTATGAAATTGTAATACAACAATGCAGCTAATATATTAACCACGTGCTCATATCTAAACACCGCCCAATCAATCAATCCGGCGCACTCCACACAATAAAGCACATACTAAACTGATTAAGACAAATGTAGTGCATGACTCTAAATGACCTAAATGTAAGTTTAAGATGACTCTTAACTCTGAAACATCATAAATTCTCATATAACCTCGACATATTAACTATTTATCATGAATAGCGGGCTATCGCGCTAACGGCGAAGCGCCCCTGCTAACCATGTGCTTTTGCACACTAAACTCATGACACACTATTAATTGAATCAGGCGAACTTCTTTTAACACATATAACTCTTTATCATCACACTGAACAGAATTTATACTCAACAGGGAAGTGTGTTTTGTGCATTTTGTTCTCCAGATACAAAGCACATCACAGGCGCGCCACCTATCGAGACGTGCAATGACGTCATGACGCAGGTAAGCCAAACATACATAACTAATTTTCAAAATGCACATAACATTTTTTCCCCCATATGATGCACAAATAAGCAATTAAACATTCTTAACAATATTAGAAAAATAACATGAAACAATTTTATAATGAATTTAAAGGGAAATTGTACAACCAAGAGCATAACTTATATTCAATATATCACACTCTCCCCAACAGAATAAGATGTCGTCCCGACATCTGCCAATGTCCTTATTAAATTTCTATTACTTTCTTTCAAGAAACTTTTTTTTTCTTTCTTTCTTTTTTTTTTTTTAACCACACACACTTGTACAACAGTAACTGGTTACATAATTTAGTCCTTTTTCCTTTTTAATTGCTTATTCAGTCACATACTCTCTTTAATGACATTAGATTTTCAACACAGTCCTGGTCAACTGGTTAAAATCCTTTCTTGACCCACATGCAATAGATTATGCCCCATCTTAAAAAAAAAAAAACAAGTCCAGGGGCTTTATCCCATGGCCAAACAAAAACAAAAAAACACAACAGTCCATCTTAGTGCACAAAAAGACAAAAACAAAAAAACACTTTTTAAGTCCCAGGCTGGTGCCATATAGACGAAAAAAAAAATGCAAAAAGAATGATTAAAGGTGTCTGCAAAAAAAAATGTTTCAAAACGTTTTCAGAATGGTCACAATGTTTTTGTAGGCCTGGCAAAACAGTCCATATTCTTTTGGCCTAGAAACAGTCCAGTGCATGTATACGTGTGTATATGTATGCAAACGTTCACTGTTTTGTTCCTCCACAGTCCATAAGAATAATTAGTGTATACGTGTGTGTAACAGTTCATTCTTAATAATAAACAGAGTGTGGTCTCGGGTAGGAGAACACCATTGGCACCCAGGGCATTGCAGCAGGTGTCCACATATTAGGAGAAGGCGGATCATATTCCTGACCAGTTACTTGGATTTTGTAACAGGTAGGTGTGCCCAGACTATCATACGCGAATTTTTTTGGTGGCCATCGTTGCCTCACTGAATGATATTGCATCTCCCCAGGCCTGCCACTTGACTCCACTGTTTCGACTGATTCCTTAATAGGTGAGCAATCACATGCACTCACTGGACTGTTTTCCATTCGCCTTTCAAGCAGTTCAAATCTGTTCTCCTTAACAGGTACATTAGCAGGTGTTGGAAGATCTTGTCCTGCCTCAGCTGAAGGTAATGGTTCTAGTTCAAGCTCTAGTAATGCAGAATTATCTGATGCATTCTGATGAGTGGGGAACTCAGGGGGAGCAGGTTGTGTTTGAACTTCTTGTTTCTGCTCATAACTACTTGTTTTTTTTCTCAACTGGCCAGGCTCAACTGGTACATAATACTCAGAGTCACTTTCACTTTCCAACTCACTTTCTTCCATTCTATTTACAGGTACACTGGATGTCTCCTGTGACTGTTTCCGCTTGGGTTTGGATCTCTGCATTGGATCGACTTCAAGAGGTAAGTGATCACATGGCAT
Organism: Pangasius djambal; assembly: GCA_022985145.1. NCBI lineage: Eukaryota > Metazoa > Chordata > Actinopteri > Siluriformes > Pangasiidae > Pangasius > Pangasius djambal. Next base: position 7,110,641 of record CM040998.1, read on the forward strand.
CAGGATGTTTCGATGTAATACTCGTGACCTCCCCTTCCCTTTTTCAGGCTTGACCTCATAAATTGGCACATCCTCTGCAACTCTACATACTACAACATGGACTTGCTCTTCCCAATAGTTTCGAAGTTTACCTGGTCCTCCCCTTGGGGTCAAATTCCTCACAAGGACTCGGCTGCCTGAGTCAAGGTCAGTGTATCTCACTTTCTGGTCATAATTTTTTTTATTTCGTTCACTTGCCTTTTTTGCATGCTCCCTTGCTATCTCTTGTGCTTCTTGCATCCCTCGTTTCCATGCATCCAGGTACTCAATTTGGCTTGTAGATGGGTTGCCTGTCTTAAGCCCGAAGAGCACATCAATGGGAAGTCTTGGGGAGCGACCAAACAAGAGCTGAAATGGGGATAAACCAGTCACTTTGTACAGTTGTAGGCATAGATCAACTTGTTCAGTGAATCTTTCCAATTTGATTTCTGTTTTTCAGTTAGAGTTTTCAACATTTGCAACAATGTTCGATTAAACCTCTCCACTTGCCCATTCCCTTGGGGGTGGTAGGGAGAAGTTCTAGATCCAGTGATCTGTACAGTTGCAGTTGCCCAAACAGCTGGTTTTCAAACTCCCCCCCTTGATGTCAATCTTGCCAGATTTTGATGTTGTTGCATATGCTTGTGCAAATCTTGTGAAATTATCGACTATGACAAGGATATACTTGTATCCTCCTCTACATTTTTCCAGGTGAAGGAAGTCCAACGAGATGAGTTTGAATGGGTAAGTTGTCGTGATTGGCTTAAGGGGTGCTCTCGTCTCTCTACATGTTTTTTTCTGCTTAATGCAGGAGCATGTTCTTAACACATAATGCTCAATATCTCACTGCATATAGGGCCAGAAGAAACGATCTCGAATCAAACTTGTGGTTTGATGAACACCCTGGTGTCCCATTTTATCATGCAATTCTTCAAGTGCAATTTTCCTGAATTTTACTGGCAACACAAGCTGAGTTCTCTATGCTGTTTTCCTTTGCAGAATACCGTCCTCGTCCAGCATCAGCTTATCCCACACTCTCATCATTCCTTTAGCTTCTGAGCCTGCAGACCTCCACTGCATGGGAGAAGGTTTTACTCCTGACTGTAAGTGATGGATTACAAACCCTATGTCTTTGTCCTCCCTTTGAGCACTCCTGATCTCTTCCTTTGACAGGGGTCCTGCTGATGCTGTTACCTGCACATGTTGGTGAACCCTGACAAGCTACAGCGAAGGACCATGGTATACCTGACTCAGACTGGACTTCTACTCCCTGTATCATAGCCCCTATAGAATCCGATGAAAACTCCACTGTGTACTCTGGTATGGTTTTTTCCGAGAGTGCTGTCAGTCTGGATAATGCATCGGCATCAATGTTTTCCTTTCCAGGCTGATACCGAATAGTGAAGTGGAAATCAGTGAGCTCTGCAACCCATCGGCATCCCGTTGCATTCAGCTTGGCGGAGGTCAAAACGAAGGTAAGGGGATTATTGTCGCTATACACTGTAAAAGTTGGTGCATAGTAAAGATAATCCCTGAACTTCTCCGTGATAGCCCATTTGAGAGCCAGGAACTCCAATTTTCCACTGTGTAAATGGTAATTCTGTTCTGCTCTTGTCAATGTCCTTGATCCATAAGCAATCACTCTCAATTTTCCCTCTTGATGTTGATACAGGACGGCCCCCAGATTTGACGCGTCAGTGTGCAGTACAAAGGCCTTTGTAAAGTCTGGAAACCCCAGCACAGGTGGCTTCACTAGGCAATCAATCAGTTTTTCGAGCGTTTCCTGATGTTGCTCCACCCACTCAATCAACTGACTTGATGAAGCCACATGACTCTTGAGGTAAGTCCCTCTTTTCCCTTTACCTTTTGTTTGTACCTTGTTATTGTCATTTTTCAGCAGGCCATACAAGGGGCAAGCAATCCTCGAGAAGTCCTTAATGTAAGGGCGGTAGTAACTTAACAAGCCTCAACTCCCCTACTGTGGTGGGTCTCTTGTCCTTCAGTGCTGTCACTGCTACAGTGTCTGCTGGATCCATCCTGCTCCCTTCTTTCGACACTATCCTTCCCAGGTAGCGAACCTCCTCCTTGAACAGCTCGCATTTCTTAGGCTTCAGTTTCACCCTGTGTGACCGCAACCGCTGTAAGACTTTTCTTACAGCCTCAACGTGCTCGTCAAAGGATTTTGTGAAGACCAGGATGTCGTCCAGGTAAGGGACACAAATGTTGTCTCGATGGTATGCCTTCCCTTGGTCTAACAGAGAGAACCATCGATTTCCTCCTAAGCCATCCAGTATATCCTGCACTCTTGGAATCGGTTGGCGGTCAGGCACTGTCTTCCGATTGAGGTCCCTGTAATCGATACACAACCTCAGGCTGCCATCTTTTTTTCTGACACACACAATTGGGGATGAATAAGGCGAATGAGATTTTTCAATCCACCCCTGGGCGATCAAATCATGAAGGTAATCTTTCATTTCTTGGTACAATGGCTTTGGAACAGATGTATGCATTCTCACAACAGGTGTCTGATCTGTCAAATTGATGCTCAACTGCAGGTCTTTGACACACCCAATGTCCTCATCTGACTTCGAGAATGAATGACATTCCTCTCGCAGCATTTGTCTTTCCGTTGCTGTTCCAAAGACAAATGGGTCACATCCACAGGTGGGTCCCACACACCCTCACTTGTAGTCTCACACTCACTTGCGGGTTTTACACTTTCATTAACACAGGCTGTTGTTACACAAGATGATGCTGTCATTGGTAACACTGACTTTACTGTTTGTATTGTCCCCAGTTCCGTTTTTCCCACCAGGAGGATATCATGGTCGGTCACATTCTGAACACTGATCTGAATCACAGGTTGGCTTCCCTTTTTTAGAGTCAAGAGTGTTTCAAGGGGTTCCAGTCCATCAGGATACTCTGGATTGACAGATGGTTCAAACAACATGACACTATCCTGCTTTATACATGGTGCCTTTACTTGACACTTGACTTGCACAATAGCATGTTTTGGCACATTGATATGGTCCTTTGTCACCTTAACAAAATACTCGCCTGAACTCTCAGCTGTCACCAGGTTAATGAATGTTTGGACTTTACTTCTCCTCAAACTTGGAAACGTGCATCTAACAGCCTTATTCAGAAATCGTTTGCTTGCATCACTCTGTCCCCTTTCTTCACTCTGTCTCATTACCTGCTCAATTACGTTATAACCAATAATTGGCTTTGACAACTGCTGGCCTTTTAGAATGAGTACAGGAATGACTAATTCTTTCCATTTGTTTGCAGGAGGGGCCAAACTGAACATGATCTCCACCCATCCTTCATAGGGCATGCTGGAACCATTAGCTGCAACAAGTTTCAAGTTGTCTGTGGTCTCTGTCGCTTCAGAAACATCCCTTAACCTTACTCCAGGTATGTACTGATCTTTCCACCGTTGATCTACGATGCACACTTGGGATCCTGTGTCCCAAAATGCCTCCATTTTGTGTCCGTTTAGATAACATGCCACTAAACATTGTTTACCCACCAGGGAAGTCACAGGTGAATGTTTGTTGACTTGACACTCAGAAATTAGGTTACACTCAAAGGGGATAATCTCTGGCTGTAATCCCATTCTTTCAACATGCCTTGAATGTAGAGGGGACAATTTCACTTGCTGGGTCACTCCCTGTCCCGTGGTGGCAACCCTTCTCCGTTTAACTGAACCCTACTCTGTGATCGGGCACCTCTTTCTTTACAACCCGCCAGGAAGTGTTCATTGCTACCACAGCGATAACAGTGAGTGCACAGTTCCATCGATCTTGCTTGGTGACAGGGAAAGCACTGTCTTGCCCTTGAGGGGCGCAGTTGTCGGTATGGCTGGAAATATTGTGACTGTGGTGTTGTGGAATGCAACGGTGGCTCTGCATGAAACTGTTGTGGATTGAAACCCTGAGCTGCATACTGACTTGGCTGGAAATACTGCAATGGCATTGGACCCATCCGCTGTGGATATGTCTGCGATGTGAACTGAGAAACTTGAAATGGGTACTGCTGTTGCTGCCCTCCATTTTGATTTGATCTCCAGACCTGGTTTTGTGATTCTCTTCTGGGATAGACTGATGGGCTGTTCATAGAGGTGAGACATCACCTAAATATTTATTACAAATAGTTTAAAAAAAAAAAAAAACATCTGTATATATAATGCCTGTGATACAGTGGTATTTAGTAGCAAATATATTCATTAATTGGGCAATAGAAACTGAAGCTGTAGTGGTCTTGAAGAGGTTGAAGAGGTTGCTATAAGTTAATTTATGTTTGTTAGAGTTAATAGCCGTTACATTCAGCTAATTACGTTGAAATTAGTACACTGAAAGCTGACCCTTTTAGTTGGCGTATGAAGCCTTTCTTTTTGCTGGTAACTTTATGTTTCAGCTTTCTTTTAGCCATGGAAATAAAAATTTTACAAAATTGACTTTGTGCATGTTTCAATGGCCTCGTATGACTGATGATCTGTGTTTCTGATCTATCTTCTGTGAAATTTCATGAATGTAGCTTTTTCTCTGGCTTGTCAGTAGCAAAGGTTTTGATCATGTTTGTGCTTTTCTTTAATGGGAAATCAAAGATTTCTTTCATGGGATAACTAGTGATTGTCATTTCTCACATCTCAGTCTGTGTTGGTTATAGAATTAGAGGTATAATGCAATATATTTGCGTGTGAATGTGTTACATTTACATGTTCTTTGCTTTGTCCCTGACCCATAAAGGTTTGTACAATTCTACACTCAGAAATAAAGGTACCAAACCGCACTTTTCCTTGTCGATGGCTAGGCACCATCAAGGGTTCCTACATCTTTTGTAGCTTTAGTATGTATCTTTTACTTGAAAACGTGAATATGGTGTACCTTTAAAAATGTGACTTGATGTACACTTAATGCTTTATGCTAAAAGCTCATCAAAGGCACCTTCCTAGGTAAATGATACAGTCGGATCCAAAATTCTGAGATCACATTGAAAATTGGGGTTTTAGAATTTTGAAAACTCTAAAACAAAAAAACAAAAAACAAAAAAGAAATGTGCAACATCTTGACTATTCAATATTCAAGATGTTGCACTATTTCTAGGTCCCTATTTAAATGTAAGCATATTTGTGGTATTGACCATGTTAACTGCTTTGTACAGAAGGACAGATTTTCCTCATTCCTAATCTGATCTTTTGAAGCATGTGTTCTGATGACACTCTGATGGAGTTGATTAAGCTTCAGGTTTCTGGGTGTCGACATCTCCGGTGACCTTTTCTGGAACCTCAACACCTCCTCTCTCCTCAGAGCTTTCTGAGGAGACTGAAGAAAGCTCACCTTGCTCCTTAGATCATGGTGAACCTCTATCGCAGTACCACTGAAAGCATCCTTACAAACTGCAACACAGTATGGTATAACAACTGCAAAGTGTGTGACCAGAAGAACACAGTTGCCCAACATTATGGACATTTATCAAAAGCCTTGCTTGCAGAGCGCGAGAGGTATTGTTAAGGACACCATTTATTTATCTCATTTAACTTATTTGCTATTTGGACTACTGGTTGGATGCTAACTGCATTTCATTGTCTCTGTACTTGTACTCTGACAATGGCAGTAAAGTTGAATCTAATCTAACCATAAGGTTTTGCACAAACTTGTGGAGTCGATGTCAGCTTGAGTGCCCATATTCAACTCTTCATTCCTGCAGATGGCACTAGTGTCCTTTTGAAACTACAGTACATTTCATATAGGGATAGAATAAAAATATTTAGGTACTCATAAAAACAGTCCAACAATAGATAGATAGATAGATAGATAGATAGATAGATAGATTCCTTATACACTCTGACTGTTCCTTGTTGCTTGGGTGGTACACTTTTTTTTTCTTTCTTTCTTTCTTTTTTTTTTTTTTTACCATATTTTATATATATAAAATAAGGTAAGGTAAAAAAAAATATATATACAGTAACACCTTAAAGTTACACTATCCGTATGTACCTTTCTACATAAAAAGATACATATTAAAGATACAAAAGGTGTACACTTGAAGGTGCTACCCCAGGAGCAGGGAACAATAAGGTTTAGTACCCTTTTTCTGAGAGCATACTTGTGCAATCTGAGCTTTGACACATTGCTGAAATTCTTCAGTACTTCATCCAGAGTATGTGATCAAGTTTGCTTTTGTGAGTAATAAGTATAACAAGGAGTGAACTTGCAGATTAGTTGTTATTACACCTTAAATGTGTATTTTTACACCTTTTACACCTTAAATGTGATGTGCACATATCTGACATCCAAAAAGCCATATTTTTAAGTTATGGTTGAAAATGTAAACATCTAAATGGAAAACTGCTATCTCAGTCAGGACTCAAATTAATAAAATGATAAAGTTACAGTCATCACTTACATGATCACTTACATGAAGCTAATTAACAAACTGACAGGCGTTGACTGTGTTTTTGTTCGCAGTTTATGTCACCCCATTTTAAATGCTGTGAGTGTGAAATTCAGTGCAAACTGCCTGTGCAGCAAGTGATACTCAGAAAAGACTTAAAAATAAATCATAATTTTTGATGCACTAATTTTATGCATTATATAAAATATGTTTAATGTGTGCATGAAAATTAATCTATCTACACTGAACTATTACTAAAGGATTGTCCTCAAGTCCTGCATCCTTTTGAATACCTTTTTTGTTTGACTTGTTTACTGTACACTTTATAACACCATCAGAAGTTTCCCATCTTAACAGGAAGTGGTTGGCTAAGGCTCTTTTCTTTAGAGAACGCCCACTTCCTCTGACTTTGATAAACACATTTGTGGTTTTGTGCACTAACCCCATCAGATAAATTTCCCCAACTGCTGTTCGATCCTGCGTCCTCAAATTACAAAATGATTTTCTGTGTGGTTTCATGACACAAATGCATTTTGAAACCACCTAATTGTAACAGATTGCTTAAACTAAACCTAAATGCGATGTTTCATTTTCATGTACACTTTTTGAAGAGAAACTACATCACATCGATACGAATTTTAAATGCAAAATGATGCAATTACTTTGTAGTGTGCTCAAGCAAAAGGGCTGTGTTACATAAGTATGTATTTGTATGATAAACATACAAATCATTTGCCTCCATATTTTCTTTTTCATCATTTGCAATTGTTAGCATGTAATAACAAAATCTAAAATCAGTTCATGAACGTAAAACAGTTCGCAGGGGAAAACAAAGGCTTGTTTGCATATTTTTCATATCAAATGAATCTCTACTTTGTGTGTTTGATTCATAAAGATAGATTTGCCGAAGGATTAAGAAAGCTGTGATACAACATGACACAGATCAGTCAACATGGATGTACGTTATAGTCATTTCTCACCCTGTTGAGCTTTAAAATGATTCATTCCTTGACTGTTAGGTTTGCTAGTGAGTGAGTAGATGTTAATCTGTGAAACCAAACCAACACACTCGGTGCTGCACATTCATTTCAGTGATGAGTAAGCAATGCCCTCTAAAAGCTGACTGCTGCTGAACAGCTGTCCTGTTTAGACACCACAGTCATTATTTCTCTGATCAAAGATTCATTGCCTAACTCAGAATGATTAACATGCCATCACGCAATGTCGTCTATGAAAATGGGGTTATCTAAGCTCATTCATACCTGGAGTTATTTAGAAACCACTGACATTTTCACTTGAAGGATTAAAACCACTGATGAACATAACTAATAGGCTCTGCTTTGCTTTGTAATGGTTTGCTTACTGAGGAGTTTAAAATAGATTATATTATTTAAGTAAAATAATAGTAAATTCAATGTTTTATATCCTACATTCATCAAAAAGGAATGGTAATCTGGATAATTACTGATATAAATGCTTGCACTGCCTTCAGACTCAATGCATTGCTTGTGTCCAGACACTAAATATTGTGTATACCACTAACGATGTACTTATATTTATCAGAATGTCTGACTCATATAAATTATCCACTGAAATGTCACCCAAGTGCTGAAATGTTTCCTCTTTTAGTACAGGAATCATATACTGGATAGTTTAAATAAGGAAAAGCAAACACATTGCTGAAATCAATGTGTCTCTTTGTGTTGAGTGAATTAAAAATGTATAGTCTTATGCAGAGCACTGGAGTCTCTGAACTCCTCGCATGCAGTATCCATGGCAACATTTGCCGAGGAAAAATTGGCGGACCTCTTTGCATCGCTGCCAGTCTCAGTGATTTCCTGAGTTTGACCTATGAGGATTATTTACTAATGCAGTCAACACATTGATTGGCTGTCAAGGGAACAGCGGCTGACCTCTATATTGAAGAGGTCTCAGTGTATCATTACAAAACCCTCCTAATCAATACACAGCTCAGCTATAAGCCCATATGAGGTCTGCAGGGTGAGAGAGGTGAAGCATGTAGGCTGGCATGAAAATAGACGATAGAAGAAAATTAATTACCCTGTCAGCATTCATTCTTTTCACATGAAGCTCTATTACTCTTGTTAAGTGCCTTAAATTGCATTTGTAACCACATTGCTTTAGTTCTGCAGGCAATGCCTTCCTCATGAACGGAGGTTATGGCTAATTTTAGAAAAAATATATTGTGCAAAAAGCATTTTAGACAAAGAGCATCATAAGAATAATGTATATCTTTTAAAGATCATAATATAACCATATAACCCTACATTTACAGCGGCACACAAAAGTCCTTTGAAAGTTATTAAAGGAAAACACCACCCTGACACACATTAAATATATTTATATTGAAATATTTTAATATAATGTCCTTAGACAGTCTAGTGATAATTTGTTGGCTGATGTTGTATCTTTGTTATTCCCATGAGATGTCAGTAGTTGTCTGCCATGCTGACATCACAGGGTAACATTGCTAGTGCAGCTACAATGCCATTCAAAGAGTGAAAAAATTCAACAAACAATCAAACATAAGGATGATGAACAGTTTTAGCTGTTATCTCCTAAAAAAACAAAGGAGCAAGTGCTTCTTTTCTTAGTCACCATTTTCCAGCAATGTTCAATGACATATTAATGAGAAAAATCATTTCAATGGTTAAGCACACTTTCCAGGAGTGATATTTTTCATATTATTAATGGCAGGTTTACAGCTGGTTGTTCAGACAGGTTGGTGGACTCAGTTAACAGTTTCACAGAACCTTAGCACTGAACTTAGAATTTTGGTTGGGCCACTACAGATTCATCTTTTATTTATTTATTTGTTTATTTATTTTTAATTGTTGAGTCAATCCAGTGTTGTTTTGGCCATGTGCTTGGGATCACTGCCCAAGCATCACTGACTTGCTTCCAAGTCTCAGTTTCTTAGCAGACTAAAGTCGGTTCTCTTGCTGTATTTCCTTGTATTGTGTTCTTGCTGTGCTTCTTTCAGTTTCAAAAAGATGCCCTTTCTACAGACTGAAAAACATCGTGCCACCCCCATACTTTACTGTAGGATTGTTGTTTCTTGAGGCATGAGGATTGCACCACACAAAGTGCTTTGAATTTTGGCCAAAAAGCTTTATCTTGGTCTGATTTGACTACAACAAATTTTCCCACATTGTAGCTGGGTCACACTCTCAGACTTACTTTCAGACATACTCCAGATGTACTTTCACATGATTCTTTTTGAGTAATGGCTCCTTCCTGGCACCCTCCCACGCAGGCCAGTTTTATGAAAATCTCTTACTTTGGACTGGTGTACCTTTACTCCTCTTTCAACCACTGAAATTACAGAAGCTCCTTCAAAGTGATTGTTGGCATGTCTGTGGTTTCCCTCAGGCTTGGACGCCGAGTTTTGTGGGGTGGCCTATTCTAGACAGTGTCTCAGTTCCAAACTATTGATCCAAAAAAGCTGGGAAATTATTTTGTACACTTGAGTTCAATAGTATGTTCTTTTCTCTCTCACTCACATTTTGTGTCACATTTTTATTGTCCATAGGCAGACTATAGATAGACCAATTACTGTATGTCCAATTAAGTGTGTCCTTGTTAGAGAATTCTTTTGTCTGTATAAACACAGAGCATGGGGTCGAGCACCTTAGCAACAACAGACAGCTTTTCATTTGAGATAAAATTACATTTTGGCTTTAGAAATAGTACCAACACATATTAGTTCACAAAAATACTGATTTGTGGTTTAGAAAATATTGATAACTTTCAAGGACCTTGGATAAATTAACAAGGCGCTGTATAGTTATATAGTTACACTCTTAAAAAAGGTTTTGGATAGGTTTCTTAAGAGTTCTCTCTAAAAGAGAAACTCTTTATTCATAGTACCTTTAAATAATGCTTTAGGTTGATAGATTCTTTTCTCTTTCTAAGTGTGTATAATGAACGACATTCATTCATTCACATCTTCAGTGATAGCTGTATCCTGTCAGGGTTGTGGTGGGTTCAACACAGTGGGCAAGATGGGAAAACTGACCACAGATAGGATGCCAAGGAAATAAATCTTTTCATAATCTGTAATGGGTTACTCATGGAAAATGGCATTTCAGGCATGAGATGTTAAATGGATTGCACACATTAATACAAAAGCAATAAGATTTTCAAAGAATTTTAATGATTATATTTCAAGGTATAGTTGAGTTATAGTGGGCTGGGACAATGCTTTAGATGGGTTTTTATAAGGTTTTAAGTTATTTATCTGCTCATATGTTGTTATGGAGGACACATTGTTTGAATGTTTAAAATGTATTTTAACTTTACATAGATATTTGTAAATGTAATATCAGTGGGACACAAATGGTACCCAAGTCATGGAATCACCCATATGATGGTAAACCAAGACATGGAATTGTATGCTTATAGAAAAATGATGCCTTAAGGGCTCAGAACTGAAGAAACCTTTAGGATCATAGGAACCCTTAGGTCTCATATTGTTCTAGTAAAAATATGACCATATATATATATATTTTTTTTAAGTTTATGAAGCTACATGTACTTTTGCCTAAGGCATTCTGTCAGGCTCTTTCATCAGATAACATCTTCTGTGTTTGCATTCTGGATTTTCTAGTTTATGACTGGCTACTACAGCATTGTATGCCTGCACAGCCCTTTTGTGCATGTCTAAGGCCAATTTTCTACTTACAACGAATAAGGTGTGGTGTTCAAGAGGTAACGCCATTCTTCAATCAGCTCAGAAGGCCTTCATTTAGTCATCAGCCTGTCTGTTGTTGTTATGCTCATCTTTAGCACCTCTGTCAATACCGCAATAATGGCCTGGTGCCAGGGATGGAAATAACAAGGCAAGGAGCCATAAAATGTTATGCACTATAACCTCTTTATGAAAGGGCAGAATGACAAAGCAAATGCTTGTAATAAGCGAGCAGTGAGACTGTCTTTGCCAGTGTTTATGTCTTGTTATCTGTTCCCCTCACACCCTCTTAACAAATCAAATAAAAGCCTTTATAGTGCTGGTGACACTTTAAGTATAACAATAATAGCAAGTAGATATTGAATAGAGCCTGTTACAGTGTCCACTAATTTACTGTGCTATTATCCTGTAATTTAGTTCAGTACTCACTGTGGAAAATGTATTTAAATTTTTCTTTTTGTAAAATAGTTCTAGAAAATGTGTAGCTGATAATGTAGCCTACTAGCTAGCTACTGTCTCAGACTAACCAAACTACACCACTTTATTAATGAATTAAAATATATCTTATTGAATAATACTTATTAATTAATAAACAACCAGACTTGGAATTTCAAACAACAAAAATGGTTAGATGTTATTTTTTATGTGTGTCGTGAAACAACAGCTAATTATTGCTTTATTTATTATTGACAGAATTCCATTAGCATGAGGCTAACGCTGTGCTCCAGAGCGGACAGGAAGTGGCGCCACTGAGCAGCGCGCGCGAGGACTCGCGCTTCAAACAGAATCCCAACGCGTGTTTCTGCAAGATCATTATCAGGAAAAAAAAACTGCTGCGGGACTCGACACGCACACACACAGGCGCGCGCGCTCTCTCTCTCTCTCTCTCGCTCTCTCTCTCAGACACACAAACACACACACACACAGATGGAGTACAGAGGAGCTAGACGCCGTACCTAAGTACGAAATCAAACCCGAGGAAATACCAAAACCTGGATATTTTTTTTGCATGCCTGCTACTCAGGCCTGACTTTGGATATTACGTTTTTTTTCTCCGCAGTGGAAAAGGATCCACTCGATCCACCCCCGAGTGTGTGATTCGAGAGAGAAGAGAAGCAGTGCAGTAGGACGGTGGTGTTTTTTTCCCCCCCTGCAGTTGAACTCTCGATCCATCTCAGTAAAACCGTGCAGCTCGTGCAGTCTTCTGCTTCACTCTGCTCTTTCTTGCAGCGAGCCCCGTGCTGCAGATTCGCATCCGCGTTTCGATTTTCAATCCTCTCAATCGATTGGTCATCAGTCGCTGTTGTTGTTGTGTGTGTGTGTTTTTTTTTTTCTTTTGAGCTCGTCGGAGATTTCGGTTGACGCCATTTTAGCCTCCTAAACACGGTTTTTGATCCGATTGCGAAGTTGTCAGCGGTGATCACATTCATGTCACCGGATGGATTTGCTTTTAAGGACATGAGCGAGCGCTTCGGAAATGGGTAAGTTCCCTTCAGAGCACTGCTTTCTCCAAAGAATAACTTAGATCTGCAAATCTGTGCCGGTGATAATATCTTATTGACGTCGATCCGCTCCAGGGATCCTGAGATCCAGCGCCCGAAGTTTAAAAAAAAAAAAAAAAAAACAGAATAGTATTTCAGTACAGTCTCGAGCAGGGTTATTTGGGCTTCTGCACGAGCTATTGACTCAGACAGCGTGTTTAATTAATATGTAACAGGGAATTAGGAAATGCTGGAACACTTTGGAGCAATACAAAGCAGTGATCTTTCCTGGATGAGGACAGGGTTTGCAGCATGCTGTGCACAGAGCTCCAGGGTTTATAGGCTGCATTAGGATCTCTTCCTAATTTACTGACATGACGCGTAGGCGCGCGAGTGTCATTTCCACTAGAAGCCTCAGTAGTGTGGGCTGAATTTCCACATCGACCTCCTCAACTAGTTGTATTCAGTTGTTTTGTTCTGTTTGCAAATGCAGACAAATTGCGTAGATGTTAAAAGAAGTTTTAGCCAAGCATGTTTTGATGGCCATCCTAATGAATAGTGGAAGAATTCACTGTGAAAAGGAATAATATGCTGTCTAACAGCTTCCTTCCTTATTCAGCTGTCTTAAAACCCCGCCCACTTTCAATACTGAAAGGGGAGGAGCCACAGCCAGGTATCTTTCATATCTTTCATACACCTGGCTGTGGCTCCTCCCACTTTATCAAAAAATACGGGTAGTAGTATGCAGGTTTGGACATTGTACACATTTCATTCGTTTATTCATCAGAGTCAGTAACCGCTTTATCCTGGGCAGGGTCATGGTGGATCCAGGGAGCATACCCTGGATGGGATGCCGAGGCATTCGCAGGGCACCATGCATACACATTCACATGCTCATTCACACCGAGGGGAAATTTAGCAAAGCCAGTTCACCTATATCATGTTTTTTTGGAGGTGGGAGAAAACCGGAGAACCCCGAGGAATCCCATGCGGACACATGGAGAACATGTAAAACTCCATGAAGACAGTAAACTAGGATTAAACTGGGGATCCTGAAGGTGTGAGGCAGCAACGCTACCCGAGGCACCACCATGCTGCATATGCGATTTGATTGGTTACATTTGAATTATAATTATAAAAATGGGAGGAGTCAGGGAGCAGTGCTCTGCTTCATAGTGATTTTTGACTCAGCATGCAGGTAGTAGCTGATCAAATATTCAGGCTGAAGTGTGAGGTAATCTATGCTTAATATAAAACAAAAGAAATATTTAGGGATATGCTGATATTGAGTATCAGTATCAGGGTCACTACTAGCTTGAAACGCTGGATCGGTGTCTGTTTTCCCCTGATCCACCAATGTGTCTTATGCTGCAGTGCTCTATGATGTTGACTGACACGACACAGATCTCACACGTAAACACAGAACACAACTTGTCTTAACGCACACTGCCATCATGCCTATGAGGTTTCGCATATCTAAGCTACATAAGCTTGAAGATAGTCAGCTCAAGTACGAGGATGTCAGTATCAGATCAGGTGTTTATACCCAGAGCTATAGAAAAAGTGGAATAATGGCATCCCTGCAGATTTTACAGTTGATTTATAAAATATTATGTAGGCATGCTGACGTATGTACTCATTTTTTAAGAATGTGCACATTGATGGAAAGGTTACTCTATGCATGGGAATAATCTCTAGTTTTACAATATATTTTAATGCAAACCAGGAAGACTTTTATATGATATCAATATGGCTATGTACAAAAGATTATACAGTACTAAATAATACATTACAAGTAAGTCACAAAGGTTATATAGTTGGTTATAGTAGAACACAGCACCTGTGTCTATGATTATTGCTAAAAAAAAATACAGTTCTTTGAATAGATATGTGCCAATTACATAATACTTTGTGTGGTCATTTTTATAACATGGTTCAGAAGAAGGCAATAGTTTAAAAAGAGAGTAATACAAAATACAGTTATTACACATGTATTAATGGATCCTTGTAATAATAAAGTTGTCTTTAAAGCAGCAAAAGTGCTTACTGGAGTAGAAAGACTGTGTAAAATATGAGGCAGTATATGAACATCTGGTTCAATATTCACTCAGTGAGTTACACTAGTGTTCAGGGAACATTGTTAATTAAGCATGTTGTTAATGATAGGGAGGTTTTTGCCCCTCAGATTGCCCCAGAGCAGCGAGAGTCCTGCTGAGATGATTCATCCAGCTCAAGTAACTGGAGTTTTATAACCTATGGTTGCCATAGTCTTGGAGATGGAGACTAATGCTATGTATTAGCCTGGGGCAGGATTGAGGCATGCATGAAAATGATTTACATTGTTTGCCATAATTTTAGTTGCCATGACAACCTGATTTTCTGCGGTACACGAGGTTTACCGTGACTGGGACATGTGGGGGCTATTAGCGAATCTGATGGAGACCCTCATATTTCTGTAACCATTCTGTTTGAGGAAGAGGTGTGTTGAGTGCACTGTGATAATTTGGCAGTGGGGTGGCTGTTAACCCCTACTCATGACTGTATGTGAAAAGAACTACTGAGATCATTTATTAAACCCAGAGTGAGAGAGTTCCTATCAGCAAGATTCCTAGTAGGGATGTAACCAAATATGAATATATTGTACAGAATGAGTGATAATGTGTTCTAAACGGATACAAATGTAAATATAAATAGGAAGTGCACTATTCATTTTTTAAGATAGCCTGCCAAAATAAAAAAAAACCAAAATAGTCATGCTAACATCTCTAGTTGTGACCAGCTATGAACTCGAGTGATGTAGCTGAGGTTGAGGAACTGTCATAGCCAGAATTCAAAGATGATGCTGACAGTGCTGGCATTTCTACCTCTGGGTTTTTTCCCAATGTAGCATAGGCGTAGTGGTAGGATTCATGTTTAATTAAAAGTAAAATCTAAAAAAGAAAGAACAAACCTCTCTGGTTTAGCTCACTCCCACTTTGAGTTTAAATCCGAATAGAGATACAGATATTTGGAGCACTAAACAGGTGCAGATAGTGGCATTGAATTACACCCCTAACTCCTAGAGTTGTAGAATGCAAAGCTAAAAAGACATTACTTCCACATATAGCATATTTGATTTGCACTACAGGAATGCAGCACTGTTTGACTAAAGCACAAATCCAAGTGATGTTTATGTGTGTGGGTAGATCTCCCTCTTTCCTGGCTGGGATGAGTTTCGCTGGAGGACGTCCAAGTTCTGACAAGAGACAAAGGAAGAGCGGGAGATATCCAAGGACAAATCTCATTTTTGGCAGCCGCTCCAAATAGACTATCAGAGCAAGAACACCTTTTGGCAGTGAGACGCGGAGAAGGAGGGGGAAGGAGGACTTTTTTTTTTTTTTTTGAGCCATTTTGTTTTCCAAACTGTGGTTGAAATTCCTGTCTCATCAGATGAAAAACAAATCTAGTTTAACAATAATGCATTAGTTATTCTGCTAAAAGAAAAGCAGACCACAAAGAAAAATAAGGCTCTGGCTATTAGATAATGGCACCAAAAGAAAAAAATAATGGCATGAAGGTATTCATGCATTGCTGGAGGTATAGAGGATGTATAGATTGTTCTGCATCACTGGATTTGTTACAGGATAATTAGATGGTTATGCTGAACAGAGACATTCATTGAAAAAGGTGTTATTATATTTTAACCTCTATGTCTGTAAATCATTTTATTCCACAAAGCCAGACAAAAGTGGGTTTGACAGAGAACCAAATTTGCTTTGATTAAATGAATCACCATTGGTGTGTTCACCATTGGAGCCAGATGAGCTTTCTTTTAGGAAGGTTTCCCAGCTGTTTTTGGATTTGTTGACAGATGTTTGTTGCTGAGTTAGCTTGTTTGAGCAATGCTCCAGTCGTTCATATTCAGCACACAGGGTTCCTTCCTGGCACCATAAGCCTCTGAATAAACCAGATTTGCCAGACTGGACTGTACGTCATTTCCCCGTCTACGGCTATTGTCTGTCCAAGCTCCAAAAATGAGAGGATGTAATCAAGGACAGCTACAGTGGTATGTGGTAGTCATGTCTAAACCAACCAACGTCATCCAGTCATGCAACCAGAGATGGATTATATGTTACTTTTCAACCTCTGACGCATTGCGTACTGTATTTAGCTGGTCTGAGCCGCAGTTTTGCATCTGTAATGCATTGCCTCTATGGCCATTGAGGTCTGCCTTGAACAACTGTGGCCAAAGGAGATGAATTGAGTATTTAGTGGAGGCCTTCCAGGCATTTGTTTGGCTTCTCTGAGAGAGCTGTCAACCCTGCCACTCCAGAGAATCTGATCTCTAGACGGGGAATACGGTCAGTTCTCCCTAGGTGGTGAGCTGCGTATTCTCCAGACAGCTTCCTTCTGGAAAGTTCTCATCTAAGAGCTTATGAATATGCCATTGGGCTTGTAGCTGACAAGTATTCGAACGCTGGCCCATTGATGCTGCTTGCGATGATTAGACTGTAATGAGACAAGTACTGAATGGAATCGTGACTTGTCGGTTGTAAGAGAGCTTCCTGTGTTATATCATATCCTTGTCCTGTTAATAGCTATCAGTATTCATGGATATGTGTTGTCAGCCGGTGAAATTCTAACATTACACTAAGCAATAACAAAAAGTTTTAAATAGTGATTTTGAGTTTGGCTTTGGAAACTGCTTCCTTTGGCATCCTGTGTTCAAAGGATATGGTGTTACACCTCGAAGGTTTAGCTAGTATTTATTACTGCATTGGAGCATAGTGTGAACGTGTCGGCTTTTTGGCAGGGCTGCTTTTTTTGCGAGGCTGTCTCAGTGTGCTCTGTTCATCGCCTTAAAAGGGGCTGAGTTACTGGATGGAATCTTTTCACACTCACAGTATGTGTGATAGCCAGGCCCAGGGAGGAGCAAACACTGTTAGTCTGCTTACTTAATCAGCCCAATTCTCCTGTTTACTCCTTTATTTACTGTCAAGTATTTTCCATGGCTTCAAGAGTTCAACATGCTATTTCATTTTTTTTTCTAAGCCTGATTTTCACATTGCTGAAATATTACTCTATGGTTTTTACATGCTTGTTAACTTGCTAAAGCACAAAGCATCCGTCGCATAGCTAAAATGGGTACGTCATGATTGTGCCAATTAAGGGCTGTTTTTTGTGTCGAGTGCAGTGAATGTACATTCAGATAATTGCAACACAAAGCTGTGATCGTCCTAATTGAGATGCGCCTAGAAAGAGGATAGAGCAGATCAGTGCACAAAGGCCCTGAAGGACAAACATCTGAATCTGCTCCCTTTAGAAGCAGCCAGAGGCGACATTGCTGACACAGAACTCTTTCGTGCAATTAGCAGAAAATCCAGCATATGCCTCTGGCATATTTGTGAAAATAATAAACCTATTTTTGAACAGACTGTAGTCTTGGACAATTAGCTCACAGTTGGTTTGCCTTCAGGGCCAGATAGGGGTTATTGTTATATAAGCTTTGGGCTCAGATCTGATTGATATTGTGGTTATTAGAGAAAAGAAGGATTCCAAGGCTATTTGGTTTGTGAGTTCATGGCTGTCTGTGTATAAAGTAGAGGGTTTTCTAACTAACTATTTTATTCATACCTGAGTGGAAATACCAGGAATAAGGTTAAGGTGGAGAAGTTGCCATTTTTGATGAAAAGGGAAAGTATATATATATATATGTATATAAGTATAGTTTTTTTAATATATTTTTTCAAATCAACAATAACATAATGAGTTCTTTCTGTTGTTTCCATACAGACTGTCTGTGATTGCCTGTCGTGCTGACATCTTGTTGTGTCACATTCGTATTCAAATCCCAATAATGCCACAGCCATCCATAGTGGGAGTCCTGTAGAGCAAAACTTTGCTGCGCTCTCTGGGTGGGAGGGATGTCTCTGAGCTCATATATACAGAAGAGGGTAGATAACGTTTTCTTCCTACTGTGTTCAGCTGCCCTGTGATGTAGCATGAGCAGAAATTCAAAAAGTTGCGGGGTGCGGTGGCTTCATGTGTTTCTGAGGAAGCACATACTAGCCTTCACCCTGCCCGGTTGGTAGCTGTTGTGTGGTAGTGGAGAGCTAGCTAGTGGGTGGGAATTGACAAATGATCAAATTGAGAAAACCCCAAAAAGAGAATGCTCATATTCAGAAACACACAATGACTCACACTTTCTTTTCATTTTTGGTCAGGGTTGTATCCAGAGTCTGTCTTGGGAACACTGGGTGTGATGTGGGAATACACCAGTCTGTTGCAGGGTACCATTTTCTTTTGTTGAATCATAAAATTTGTGAAAAATAATAAGTCTAATAAGTCAAAGATTGTATTGTTATTAGACACCTCAACCCATCGCAAAAACACCTCCACCTAAACTGTAACCACAAACGTTTTTCTTATTGCTTTGGCTGACAAACAATACATGCACTATGCTACCTAAATGTGTTCTTTGATGTCTAAAGCAACCAGAACACCCAAGACTCCACAGGAAACTCCACAGTAATAGACTTCTAATGATGCATCATGGCATAAACGATTTATTAATGGTTGTGTTTGACTCATCATGGAATGGACCAAGCGTTACACCATTTCAGTTGTCACCATGTGATGGATAAACGAAGATGTTTAGTCTAGTGTGGATTCAGGCACTCAGGTGATGGCTGTTGTTTTTAGTAGCTTCTCATCTGTCACCTGCCAGGCAGCCGAAAGGGAAAATGACGCGGAGAGCTGTCAGACACCTGGCCGGCAGCAGTTAAGCAGGATGAAAGATTGAGCTCTGCTAGTGAGAGGAGTAAAGTCCCCAGTCCTTGGTCAATACCCATCAATGCTCACACAACATGGGCGCCACTAAGAGAATCACTTGAGAAGTATTAGGTTCTCAAGCAAGTATCGTAGGGGCTGTTCTTGCAACGGTTTATTGTAACTAATCGAGCCATCATTGAAGTGAACTGCCATGACGTGCTTTGGCTTGTTGTTTGGTTTAACTCAGAACATTTCAAGATGTGGACTTGGCTTTGGTTTTTTTTTTTTTTTTTTTTTTTCAGTTTTAAGGTATTTGGACTGATAGGTTACAGGCAGAAGGAAGAAGACCAGATGATTCTATGCTATTTTAGCACTGAGTAGGTGGTACCACAAAGGCACACACTAAAAAAAAAGGGTGCTAAACTGTACCTTTCCTTGTTGCTGTAATAGTAATCCTCAAGGATACACCTTTAGGACCTTTAGTATGTATCTTTTAAAGCTCCATGGTTCCACGTGAAAGAGACATATTAAATGCGCAGGTTAGATTTTTACATATATATATATTATATATATATATAAATTTGTATAATATCCCAATGAACAAGATTAACAATTCCCACAGTCTAAAGCACACACACACACACACACACATACATATATATATATATATATATATATATATATATATATATATATATATATATATATATACATACATACATTTTACAGAATCTTCATGGGCTTCAGCATCTTCTACATCAGTCGTCTACCTTGCAAAACGAACATACTGAAACATGATGTTTTCCCCCGACAACACACCTTTAGACATATCTATCTGTACTTTTCTCGGCTTGTCTGGCCATTCCTGGCTCAGCAAGGTCCTGGTTTGTATCTGTCCCATCACTCACATTATAATTGGCCCAAAGGAAATGAGTGAAGCTCATTTAGGCTTCCCTTTTGATGCTTAGCAGCCTGCAGCGGACATGTTGTGTTCAGGCCTAATTGGTTTTTTTCAGGTGTCTGACTGTGCAGGTTGTGGTCTGTCTGATGTCTGAGAGGTGTTTATCACTGGGCTAGAGGCCTCATTTGTTCACTTTCACACCAGGACTGGGGTTACTCAACTGACCACCAAAGCAAATGAGCTGGTCAGTGATGTAATTATGGTGTCTGGGAGTTTGCCCGGGGTGAATGGTGTTCACTGTTCCAGTTGTTCCAGTGTAAGGTAGATGCTTGGACCACCATTTAGATTAATTTGTTGTTTTAACACAGGGACATTTGTCTTATTAGGCTAACTGATGTTGCTTGGTTAATGGGAAATGATTATACAGTGGGGCATTTTCACAGCTGCACTTCCTAAAGCTCTATTCAGCAATGAAGTCTGGTCTGTTATTAATTGCACTCATTACAGAATTGATGAAGATCTAGTCCAGTCTCTTTGACTACTGTGGATTTTTTTTTAATTAAAAGGTACATTTAAACTGCTCATTTTTGTGTTTTTTTTCTTCACAGTCTCACACCAGGAAATGCATACATTTGCAAGATTTGTACGATTCAAGGAGCAATAGAGTCAAGATCCATCACATCCCTTTCTGACTGAACACGATCCACTGTCACCGGCACCCCCTTTGTGTCATCTTGGCTCCTTTCTGGTTCCTAGGTCTTGAACCAAGTCTTGGGATCATTGATGGAGCAAAGGGACCTAACTCGCCCTTCGCGGCCCAAAGGGAACGAGGAGTTCTTCTCCACTGTGACCACCATCAACAGGGCTGATCTTACCGAGGTGGGCCTTCTAGCCACCCCAGTGAAGGGGCTTGGTCTAGCTGGTGAGCAGCAGGAGCATGAGGAGGATGAAGACCTTGGCCTGGGTAAAGACATGGACGTTACTTCCAATGCGGACAGCGAGAAGTGGGTGCAGGGAGACAGCCTTGAGGAGCAGGAGTTCTCCATCAAAGAGGCGAGTTTCTCAGAAGGCAGCCTCAAACTGAAGATCCAAACCACCAAGCGGGCCAAGAAGCCACCCAAGAGCCTGGAGAACTACATCTGTCCACCTGAGATCCGCGTCACCATTAAACAGCCTGGGGAGCAGAAGGCATCCAAGCATGGCAAGAGCACTAAAGGTGGAAAGGAAGAAGATAGAGGACCCCCCAGAAAGAGAGTGAGTATTGTCCTAGTGGAGCAGAAATTATCTGCTTGTTTCCTATCATATTATCACTAGGGATTCATCAAATAAAATTTTTTTTAGACAGAGTACAAGTATGAGTACATTTTTTTATGGTACACGTCATACTGTTTTTTTTGGTACGTCATATCGATACTGATACCGAAATAAGTAACTTACTCAAGTATTAAATAATCAGGGATGTCTTGAAACATTTGTTTTTGCTCTGTATATGCTGGTTGTTGCCATATGCTGTTAGCAAAGTGCAGAGTTTTATGTTTTAAAATGTTATGGCATGTAAACAGTATCTTTAATAGAAAGCGTGAAGTAATTTGATAATTAATTTGATACTTAATTGTGAAATACATCCAGATCACTGTCGTTTGTGTCATCTGTTCATTAGTGTGACTATTGTACACTAGGCTTACTTCGCCTAGTAAATCATTGATACCCGATACCAGTATCAGTATCAATGCATCCCTAATTACCGCCTCTGTAAACATTATGATAAGAGGTTAAATTTAGTGCTTGAGTAAATTTTTTTTTCCATAGTTTAGCAAGTGGTTTCAGAGAGAACATTACAAGCTGTTCTTGTTTTGTGAGCTTTTATCCCTCCACATCTCTCTGACCCTCTGCTGTAGCAGAACTCATTATAGAATGGTAGAACGTTTGGCTTGTTGCCAAAGCACAAACCGCTGTTTTCTGCATGCTGTCATACTGTCTGTAACTGTTCAGCTGGCTGCGTGTCAAATGAAGGGTGTCCAGCTCTGCTGTGGTGCAATGCAACTCTCCCGTTAACCTTTTGTGGCATTTAGACTCAATGAGTTCATTGACTTACATGTGGATTAAGTAACTGCAAGCAGGCTCTTTTTTTGGGGATTTTAGCCTTTTGAAATATTTATGATGTTCTGAGCTATAATTTAAAATATGCTAAGTAGAGTGTGTTTCACTGTGTCTACATAGTAATAGCTCCTCTATAGGCTAGTGTTTCCACGTAGGCATAGTTTTAAAAAGTTGGAAGCATTTGAGTGTAATTTAGTTAGAGAATAAAACCAGCCCTGTATGTATTTTGATCAAATGAATCACTGACTACTACTACACGTCCGTTGAGTCTTAAATAAATCTTGGTGTGATGGTGGTAATTGCAATATTTTGCAAGTCAGTATTTCATATGGCACATGATTAGCTTAGGTCTGAACTTGTTTGGAACCAAAAGCCAAGTTTAGTCCACCACAGTGTGCTTGTACAATTTTCCAAAACATACATCTTGTTACCCCTTGTTGTTTCTTGCCAACTTCATGGCAGTAAAATGGCAAGAGTGAAGAATTCTGGGACAGAAGGGGAGGAGTAGCTGGTGCTCCCACAGTTGGAGCCTGTAATTTGACCATAATTAGGGAGAAAATGCATGCTTACTGAATGAAAGTCGAAGTGCAGTCATCAGCATCTTTCAGTGAGCGTACCACAAGCTGAAATTGATTGCCTTCTTTTTATTCAATAACAGTGAGGAACTGCTGGTGTGGAAATGCCCTCCGATGGTGTATTGTTTCTACAAATAGTCTTCCTTGTTCACTAACATGTGCCAGCTGATGCAAATTTATGCTAGGGTTTGAGGTTTCTTGCACAGTGCGTTTTCATAAAAATTTTTAACCTAACCTAATCAAATCCAATAATTTGAGGTTTGAAATTGAAAAATTTCACTAGGTTTTCTGCAATAGGATCTTTGTTGTTTTCAGTATATTTGTTGTAAGAGGATGAGTGGTGTTATAGGTATAGCACTAAACACATGGAGGCATATGAAGGTTTACCATAAAAATTTAGCCACCAACAAAGCCTTGGTGGTCAGTTTTGCCTTCAAAGCATTTGATGCGCTTAGAGGGGGAGGGAAAGAGAGTGACCAAGAGGGAGAGGGGCATTAAAAGAGAGAGAAAGGCTCTAGGAGCAACAGGGGCTGGAGGCGGGAAGCCTGAAGTGCAGCTGTCTCTTTTTGGCAATCTCCACATTGACCACAGACAGAAGGTCAAAAAGGGCAGAAGGAGGAACAGAGGAGGTGTTCCCTCTAAAGGATGGCCATGTCTATAGAAAAGCGTTCCAAGGAGGTGTGAAAACGCCAAGCCCCAGCCCCCTTTTACAAACACACAGACACACACACACATGCAAACCCCCACTCCTGCAGTAGAGATGAGACCCCATTTACTATACTGACAGACAGTGAAATAAATTCCTCATTTGGAAGCGCCTTGAGTCTCATCCTGGTCTTTTCTGTTTCATGGGCTTAAGGCGTAGAGGCCACCACCTCCTCACATCTCACAGTTCCAAGCTGCGTGGGGTCAGGGGTTAGTGCGTAATTGAAACCGGCAAAGGCTTGCTGAGAATAGGGCTTTACCTCAGCTCGCTTGGCGCGTGACAGCTGCTACCCGGAACAGCCTCCTTTCCCTCCCCTTGCTAATGAAATCATGTTGCTGAGGCCCGCAACCGTTACGACAGAACTGGCCCTTTTGATGAATTAGACCGATTAGTTTTTACAGGGATTACCAACGTCAATGCTCTACTCCTCTGTATGGTCTAGAGAGTTGTTGTGCATTGATGTGGTTTGGAAAATGAGCATAATATGACAGAAATGTTCTTTGCCCACACAAAGGTGCCCTTTGACTGCAAGGCCAGGAATAGAGCTCTGCTCTTGTTGCTGGCTTTGTGAAGAGCCCTGCGCCTGGATGTGCAATTAGGCATTTAGAATATGCAGAGGTCGAGGTGCTCTCTGTTTGTCAATTTCATTAGCTGTCCATAGGGTGTTACAAATGGCCAGTGTTTTTTTTTGCCTTATTTTTAAAGCTGAGGATAACTATTCAGTGGCCAGTAAGTGCTCCTGTTTGTTTTGGAGAGACATTACTTTTGGCTTTAAATTATGCTGAAATAACAACATTGACAAGTGTTTAAAAAACAGCATACAGAGTCAGAATTACAGATCAGGTTAATAAAAAATGTATGTGGATGTCCAGCGAGACCCACTTGTGTTGAAGTATATCTTGTATTTGTCTCCAGTATCACCCCTGTGGTTTAACACTGTAGAGGGTTCATTGTGATGACAAGCCGGATGGAAACCAGATCGATGTGTGTGTGCTCACTATATATAAGGCAGAAGGGGGGATGTTAGCCCCAGTGCTGCTCCGTGTTTGACGACAACGCTTTGATTGTCAGCCGTTTCTGCCGCACTGCCCGTGCTCAGTGGTGCGCGCTTGTCAAGGGAGGGTGAGATCGAGGCCAACTGACCTAACGCTCCCCGGGCACTTTGATAAGAAGCTGAGTGGGTCATTTCCTCTGTCCTACCTGTCACTTATGGGAAAGTTAGGGCTATATCCTGCGTCTAAGCCAAGTTTAACACTTTCACCCGTCAGTTGCAGGGGTTCCTCTTGAGGTTAAAGTTAAAGAGATACATGACCTAGAAATATTGATGGAAATGTTGACCAATTAATGACTGTTGGTGGGGATCAGTCAAAGATACTCTGCCTGTGATCTGGCTGATATGCAATGGACACTTGGCTTGCAGGCTAAAAGCTCCTTGGTTGTTTGTTGCACAGAAATCTATGGTCTATGTTTGATCCATTGCAGTATCAGTCAAATGGCGTATTCCAGTGAAAGAAGGTGGTTCTACACCACAATGACCCTATGTTCCCACTAGCAAGCGACATTTGAGATTTTCTCAATTCCGTGCAATGCATGTCACCGCATTGCAACAAATCCAAACTATTGGCTCGAATGATTCTTGGGCACCAATCCTATGGTGTGTATAGTCCAACATTTCTCCAATTCCCTACTCACAACCTTAAGTCATACCTGTTCTTAAATAGTTCCTATTTGCTGTCTGAATGGAAGAAAAACCTAGAAGTCTGGTTTCATATGTAACCTGTCATATATATTAAAAAATAAAAACAAACCTTGGAAGAAAGTAGCAGGTATTGTTGATGAGTGTACATAGCTAGAACAGTTGGCTTGCTTTGCTAATCTGGAAATGAAGATAGTATGAGGCCTAGCACGGAATATGTAGACCAAATACTCTAGCGCATAATTTAGTTTGTGGTTAACTAGTTAGCTTTAGAAGCTATATCTAGCTAATATGGTTACTCATTGGAAATAAAATGCTGGACACAAGAGCTTACTAGTGTAAACATAGAGTGAGACAAAAAAAAAATCCAGGCTTTCTAGTGCCATATAGAAGTCTGACTTACGAGACAAACATGAAGCCTCTGCCGGCTTCAGTATGTTGTAACCCAATTTAGTATTTTCAGGTGAGCATTTTCAAGTGAAACATTCCTCTAAGATTAGGATAGGAAATGGTTAGGCCTATATAAGGACAAACAGCAGCCTAGACCCAAGGTAGTAGACAGAAACAAGTTGAAGAAATGATTTTTTTTCTACTGGGTTAAATGTTGCTTTTGTGTAGTAATGAGTGGGGAGTCTGGCAGGGAGCAGATGGGCTAGCTCTCTCTCATTGTCTGGCTCTCTCTGTCCTCTCTCTCTCTCCCTCTCTCTCTCTCTCTCTCTCTCTCTCTCTCTCTCACACTCACTCACTCTCTCTCCCTCTCCTTTTCTCTCTTTTTTTCATTTTGGCTGAACTAATATGCCAGATGGTGGCAAAGAGGAAAGGCCAACAAGTGAGCCTGGGCATATGGGGAGCCTGGTTAAAATGGGACCCCACTGTGGCGGGGGATGGGCAGGAGACGTGTGATACAATAGCAGGTAATTAAGGGAGGGACTTGACTTCACAGCCGAGCCTTTGTGCGTGGAAAATATTTTTCAGAGAACCTGCCGTCAGTATCAGACAACACTGCTGTACGTTAAACGATTTCACTGATTTTGCCCAGTCGAGCGTGATTACTTTCTCAACACTCACATCTGTGTTTGTCTCCTTATTAGCGAGATACCCTTTTGAACTGAAAAGAAGTCAAACGCTTGACAGTACCATGTGCACTGGTCAATTTTAACTGTCTGGTTTAGTTTTTTACTTGATTTTGTAACATGATACATATGGCATCCTTCTGTCGTGCAGCAGTTCAGTGGTATATTAGATATATTTGATTTACTGTGATAGGTAGCCATATGTTTACTAGACTGGCTGGCTGGGTTTGAGTGATTCACTAGAATGAGGATAAGAGAGATGGATTTTGTGTGTGTGAACACAGATATGAAAACCCTATGTTCTAGAGCTGGGAGATGACAATTTAACATCAATATTGTTCTAAACTGCATTACCATACAATGTGAGTATTATTATTATTACTTTTATAACACTTACTGAAACTACAGTTGTCCCCACAGTTCATTGTAGCAAGTAGCTGATAGAGCAAGTACAAAAATTTCATCAACGTCATCGTAATATCTACACACATAGAAAAACAGGCATAGAATGAC
>CM040998.1:7137663-7173897 GCA_022985145.1 Pangasius djambal
TTTTTTTTTTTTTTTTTTTTTTTACTTTAATCTCCCTTCATTGACATGTTGATCTATTTTAACTTTGGTTAATGGTTTCCTACATTTCCCACAATACCATTCAACTAACTGCTGATAGTGGAGCCAGTGGGATTTAGCCCTCGTTTCATCGCTGCCTAAAGAGAGTGATGCAGCAGCGCTTTAGTACTTTCGTCTGTCCAGCTCTCTCACCTTCTCATGTGTACACATTGCTCAAACAGATAAGGTTAGAAAGCTTTAACTTTAATGCTAACACCACCATCGGTCCCATTGTGCTTGTCATTTTGTAGCTTGATAACTAGACGTGCTGAATCTCTGCCATAACTCAATGCAACTGTGGTGTATAGCTGCACTGCATTCTGGAAGTTTCAGTCCACTATTTTATGTTTCCACTACTTCATTGCTGAATTTCTCATTGGCAGGACACTGAAAGTCTATTATACTACATATTTTATACATACAACATACTACATACTATCTAACAGGCCCCTTCATTAGCATTGGCTCTCTTCTGTGCACAAGCTGAATAGCTTCAATTTCTATCTAATTGAACGAGGTGAATAATCCTTTTAATCAATTAAAGAAGAAGAAGAAACTTTTTATTTTTCTTATCACTATCAAAATCTTCATGGAGCAATAAAACAGTACTGTAAGAAAACACATTTCATGTTATACATATTAATTTATTTTAAATAATTGTGAGGTCGGATGGGCAATGAGGCAGATGTGGGACACATCTCAGTAAACCTGGCTCAGCGTCAGACATTCAGCAAGAATACAGAACACACATGGGGAAAAAAAGCTTTAATAAAGCCTACATTCCTTGTGCAATTATTCCCAGACTGTGGCTTTTAATGTTGGCAACATTAGGATAATGTGTGGATTTAATGTTATTTTCAACAACCAGAGCATCCTTGTTGGGCAAATATAAAATGCTGAGAAACATTTGCGGGAGCAAATTCTTCGTCTTGCTATCTGTTCAATAATCACACTTGGATGAGGTTTTTGCTGAGACAGAAATAATTTAAAACTCGTTAAAAACACAAGCAGTGCGATTAAAAAAGCTGAACATGCTGACTGGACTCACTCCCTCATAGTTGTTATGGTAACATTGACACTACATCCCATTCCCAGCATGTGCATAATTTGAATTGGGATTGATACAGTATACTATGCATATATGTCCCGGTTAGGATACATATAAACAGTTCATTCAGTCAGAATGAATTCAGTCAGATTGGTGAAAATCTTTGCATGCAAACAGTGACCCACCAAAAGTCTGGCTTTCACTTTGAAATGCATAAATCGAGTGAAGTACTGCCGTGGGCTGATCTGCCTGACACATGCATCATAATGTCTTCTGGCCTCATCTATGCCATAGCTACCAGTAATGCAGGGTCAGTAGTAATTACAGCCAAAGTAATATATACAGCTGGCACGTCTCTGTCCCCGACCCACCCATATGTGTATTGTATTTTCCCCAATTACTTCTGCTTCTAGCTTTAGGAGCTGTCTTTTTTTATTTCCTCATTACATGTTCATCTACCTCCCCATCAGTGGGAGCCAAATTTGAAATCCATTTAAGCGTGTGCAAGGTGCGATAAGGAAAGCCCCCTTTTAAGTGAGTCCTAGCCCTGCTGCCCTTGTAGACTGGCCATTTTATTTATTTATTTATTTATTTTTTGTGCGCTGATGGCGTGTGGCCATGTGCTTATCTCTCCGTCGCACAACCCCTGCTCCTGAAGCGGCACTCTGCGTCCTATAATAAATGCAGTGTAATCATTAAGAGCTTGTCTGTTGTAGTCAACGGAATATTAATGCACCCACGCTCGCTAGAGTCGATATGGGACTCCCACAGGCCCTGGATTCGTGGTATTTATAACAAGCTATTTGTCTTTGAGGGAGCGGCGTTGGTGACTGGGGAGGAAATTGTAGGCAGTTGAGAGGTCAAAAAAGTGACCTTTGTGTGGAGGAGAGTTACTGAGCAGGGCAGTGGAATGATCTGAACACGGCCTTGCCACGCTTATTTATTACTTCCCACGGTTTTTAGACAGTAGATTTGGAATCGCCTATAAGAGAGGGGGAGAGAATGATTCATTTTGTCTGGCTAGTGTATCACAGTCTGGAGATAACAAGTTCTTGTAGAATTGTTGTAATCAGATTAAAGGAATGCAGCCTTGCTGCACAGATTTAAAATATCTCTGAAGGGATTTTTAACATGGTGTGATTTTACTCTTAGACAGCTGATTCTGATTATATGCATCAGTGTTTTTAAGATTTTCCGTTTAAAACAGAATTTGTCAGTACCTGTTTATCTACTAAAATGAAGCTAAATATAACTGATCTGCATGCTAAGCTAGCTAGCGTCGGATATTAGAAACAACACTATTGCTCAGCTATTATTTGGCAGGTTTGGCAAATTGTTAATAAAAAATAAATCACTGAGAACATGACAAGCTAAATTAAGACTCGAATGCTGAAATTCCACTCTTGTCTACCCATGAAAAATGTAAGCATTTAGTAGCTAGATTGCATTGCAGGGCAGTCCAAACTAACTAGCCATCAGGAAATTAGGATGTTACCAAATTATCTAGATGTGTATATTTGTAGACATTTATAATAAGGGGAATGGCATAGAGATGTTTTGCGGTATTAAAGAATTCATTATTCTACATATATGATTTTTAGTGGTTTAAAATGACTGTTTGTGTGATAGCTACCTAGCCATATTTTCTTGTGACTTTTCAGGCACTGATAAAGGCGACTGCCTGTTTGTTTTTCTCCCTGCCTGCCTGGGTTTTAGCAGAGCCTGGCTTTATTTTTTGGGCCACTGAGCTGGAAGGAGGCTTTCTCTTTTTTCTTTTCCTCTCTGAGATACGGGGGTTAGGAAGAGAGAGAGAGAAGGATTTGAGAGAAATGGGGGTGTAGTGAGGGCTGCGTCTGTATGATTTACTACCGCTGAAAGACCAGCTGTCCCCCTGTGTCTGTCCAGCCTAAACCCCCTCCACACACACACACACACACACACACACACACACACACACACACACAGCCTACCCAGGCACCCTGCCATTCCATGTGTTCCTCCCACTTGAGTAGACACTACCACTGCTCTCTAATAAAGCCATATCTATCAAGCTTCTTCATTACCATTGGCTAAGACGATGGACTGATGTTAACATGGTGTCAGTGTCTTGTAAAGCTTAGGCTGACACACACACACACACACACATTGAGTATCATATACTATATAGACACCCCACTGGCACATACAGTGCACTGTACACATTTTCAAGTAAAGAGCATCTCTAGCTAGCCTTATGTGATGTTCATTTTCTTAGTTCAGTATTTACCTTACAAATCAATTAATGTCAATTAGTGAATGTCAGTTAATTTAATTGTCTAACAGCAAAAAAAAAGCAAAAAAACCCACAACTAACTGATAAGAAATTGCCGTTTACTGGTGCAGTTCATGGTCACCTGTAAATGCCTGGGATGTCTTTAGCAATGGCTTTGAATGCTGGTTTCTGTTTACTATTAATAGGGGCTCCTGCTTCCCTACAGGACAATTTTGCAGTTACTTCAACACATGAAAAACTTACATGTAAACATGATGTGTGTGAAATTGTTGCGCTTTGCTTTGATAGAACCAACTTAGGAGAAGAAACTTAACAGGCAGCCAACTGAATAAACTAAACAACCAAGCAAGTTTACTTCAAGAATTATAATAAAAAAAGTAGTTTGGCAATAATTTTGAATGGTTTTCTATTATATTATATACACTATGTTTTATATAGAGTATAACATAAGACATTCGGCCACTGATAAACATGACGGTTGGAACTGAACTACTTACATATTTATGTATTTTTATTTATTTATTTATTTATTTATTTATTTATTTATTTATAACCTTGCTCCTCCCATGAATATAGCCATTGATGCTGGCATGGAGTTAAAAATTAAACACCTAGCCTAACTTTAACTACTTACATGCTAAATCATTTTAGGGCATATAATTGGTTATTTTTGTAATTAAATAGATACATAATTTAAAAGCATTTGAAAAGAAATATATGACATACATTTATTGCAACGCTTTTTCCAACTCACAACACAAGGGTCATTGTCCGAAAAGTTTAGAAATCTGCATGTTTGAAAAATTGAATGAAGTTCAAGATTATAGTATTTGGTTGTCTTTCACCACCAAGCAAGAGCTGTACTGGTAAGCGTCTTTCTATGGTTGACCCGTCCAGTAGC
The DNA here is from genome assembly GCA_022985145.1 of Pangasius djambal. Lineage (NCBI taxonomy): Eukaryota > Metazoa > Chordata > Actinopteri > Siluriformes > Pangasiidae > Pangasius > Pangasius djambal. The sequence continues at coordinate 7,141,942 of CM040998.1, forward strand.
CAGTGATGCAAAAAGGACTGACAAAGTGAGGAATTTGTGTTGTTAGTGTTGCTCTTTAAATACCACTTGATTTGTTAATATTGGCCATAAGGAGCTCAAGTGACCATGCTACAGTCCTGATGCCCTGATATGGTCACTGCAAAAAGTTGACTTTGTGTTTATTTAATGATTTCTGTGTTGATTTGGAAGTGTGTAGCTGTATTTTTTATACTGCTACTTTTATACTGGTACTGAGAGCAAATGAAAAAATATATGAAACGTTTTAAAGAATGAAACTTCAAAGATACACTATATGGAAATTTTATTCAACATGTCCTCAGTCTGTTTATTCTGATTGCGATGTATACGTGAATTCTTTTTACTCCAGTTGAGCTATCTGTCTGATTATTAACAGACTATTAGGTTGAATGTAAACATACACTGTATGGCCAAAAGTATGTGGACGCCTGACCATCATACAAACCCATATGTGCTTTTTGAACATTCCATTCCAGATTTAGTCACCCTTTTTTAGGTGTAATAACCTCCAGTTTAGTGGGTAGGCTTTCCACTAGATTTTTGAACATGGTTGTGGGGATTTGCTCATTCACCCACAAGAGCATTAGTGAGGTCAGGCACTGATGTCAGATAAGACGTTCTGAGGTGCAGTCTGCATTCCAGTTCATCTCAGAGTGGTTCAGTAGGGTTTAGGTTATGGCTCTGTGAAGGACACTCGAGTTTTCCACTCCAACATTGGCGCACTATGTCTTCATAGACCTGACTTTGTGCACAGGTGCATTGTCATGCTGGAACAGGTTTAGGCCTCTTATTTCCAGTGAAGGGAAATTGTAATGCTACAGCATACAAAGACATCCTGTACAACTATGTGCTTCCAACTTTATGGCAACAGTTTTGGGAAGGCCCACATAAGGGTGTGATGGTCAGGTGTCCACAAACTTATGGCCATATAGTGTACTTTCTCCAGAACGTGAGTAGAAAATTTTAATCATTGTGTGTATTATGCATTTTATAAAATCGTATTTGCTCTTTTTTTTATAAACCGTGCTAATAATTCTGGAGAACCCTGAATGTACTGTTAAATGAAATTCGGTTAGTGTGCTTACCTTACTCAAACCCTGTTCGAAAAGTCTTTAATATCTTCTGATGTCTCTATGAAGGACTGACACACAATATTCTCTGTATTGTACACTGCACAATGACTTCCATTGAACTGTTTTTGTGCCATCCAAGCAGTATTAGCTCAGAAGGAGACTGCAGTGGGCCTATGTTGTTTATTATCTGTGCTCCACAGAGCAAAAATGCCTGTTTGGCCAGAGTTTCTGCTAATACTGCACAGATGTCAAATTACAGTTCTGGTACCAGAGAGATGCCTGAGGAATGTGGGAGGTTCACTGGATTGTGGAATGTGATGTTATTGGTGTTTTCAGGAGGAGTGGATCTAGAGTTTTTTTTTTTTAAAACTGAGAACACATCATGTCTTGTTTTCTTTCTCAGCATGAGAAATGATGTTCAAATCTTTAGTATTCAGGGAGTAAGTCATGCTTCTATCAGATAAGGCCTCCATTTAAAAGTATGGTAGCTTGTTTATAAAGAAAAAACCTAATCTGCCAGAGCTGTCTTAGGTGATCCATTCTTTCCATCCATCCATTCTTCTTTTTACTCTTGTGCTTGATATTGCTATGACTTGAGTGTGAACAGCTTGTTGGCTGATCCATTTTGAACTGAAGGTAGAGAACTGGCTGTAAGAGAGCACTTCAGATCCACAAAGCCCCCCGTACTCAAAAGCTCGTCCCACACTTTCGTGTCAGAGACAGCTTAAGTCCCTCCTCATTGGTCTTGATCCCGTCTCAAATCCTGTAATCTCCTGATGTCGGCCGGCTTACCAGGCTTTCCAAATTGGACCTTGCTCTGAGGGACATTCGCCTGAGTGGTGTGCGGGTCATTCAGCAGTCAACGTTTAGAAAACGGCGGCACTCAAAAGCCCTCCTGAATTGCTCAAGAAAGGGTCTTCTTAAAGCCTGGCTTACGGCTACTATGGTTGTCTGATTTGAGAGCTGTCCGAAATATATCCAGGTAAAGAAATGTGATGAGCTGCTCTGAGATATTGTGAAGATTCCTTTGAGTCAGGAGCTGTTCCTGAAGAACTTTTACCCTCAGAGCACAACACACTGGTTCTCAAAATAGATTCTGTTTCAGATTTATTTATTTATTTATTTTTATTTGGCTCTAAACTTCTATTGCATTAAACAATTATAAACGTATAAATCATACTTCGTCGTACCTCATTTATATAATTTATTAAAACTTTTTAAGTTAAATTGGATAATTTATACACTAAATATTTCTGTGTTATGCCACAAAACATAGCTGCAATATAATGCAACATACATTATTACTACATTTTAGAACTAATTATTGTTGAATGTGTTCAAGAATAGTGGATAAATTTCATTGGCACATCAGTTTGATTACTTGTCATTAATAAAACTTGTGTTGTCGATGTGTGATCAACTAGATCCTTTAGATATTTATGACTGAAAACAACAGTTACTAATGAAAACAGCAATACTTGCAAGACAAGTTTATGGTACTGTAATACATTGTCATCTATAGCCTACCTGCCATTAGCTCTTGCAAAGGCACAGAGTGATCTGTTTACTCAAAGTAAGCTTTCTTTGGGAAAGAAAACTACAATTTTGAAATTCTTACTGATGTGCCAGGTGAAATACGAGTGATAACGAAAAGTAACTTCTTTTAATAAATTTGAAGGCTACTTATTGGACCAGCCAGTGTAGATGTAACATGAAACTAGCAATATAGGGAATTTTTAGTCTTGTATTACAAATGTATAGTAATTTGGCATAAATAAGGATTTATATGAATATTCTATTTTAATCAGCAGATTATGTGACCTTTGGTTGCAAAGGCTAGCTGTCCATTTGATGCCATGGTGACCGTTTCTGTCAAGCCGTCATGCTGTTTGTTATCTTCAACTCTAAGTAATTTCTAGGGACTTTTCTTGGTTTCTTCAAGAGAATCAGAATGAATGAACTCTTGATAAATTTATGGTTGTGTAATTTCCTTTTCTTTACTGACTCTCAAACTTGTGACCAAGTTTGAAACGAGTGGCTTAAGTGGGAGGCATGTATGCTAAGGAACTTCCTTCTCAGTACTTGTCAGGTGGGACTATGTCAGGACTATGGCTTGTTAATTGGCTTCCTTTGTAAGTGACAAAGCTTGGCATGTTGTGTAAATGTGCTTCCTGCCTGCGGCGCTGCCTGGTGGCAGAGGTCTCTCTTAACCACAGTCTCTCCTGTGAGGTCAGTCTCTGATGTGAAACAGCCTTTAATGTACTTAGTTTGGTGTGTTTAGGATTTTATGAAAGTCTGTGTAACCTCAAGTCAAGGTAGTCAAGTCAGTAAGAATAAGTAACAGTTGAGGACTGTTTGTTAATGGGCTCTGGTTATAAAGAAGCTCTTTTATTATCTGTAAAACTTTCACGTTATGGTTTATACAGTGTCCTGCTTGTAGTATTTAGGCTTCAGAACAGGCATCACCACTGGTGATTTGGGAGCACATTGCTCATAAGTTCTAATAGTTTTACAACAGCTAATTGGCTTTTCACTTGGGAACCAAAACCTGCTGGTTGGGACACATTGGAAATATAATGAATAAATGAGTGGTATCAGTGAGGCCAGATATCTGGTCACTGCGGATGGACCCAGCAGGCATGGGGACCATGTGGCATATTGACTTTCACTAGATCTCACTTCAAGCGCAATTGAGTTTGTCAGTGAAATGCGATCAGGCCCATCAGCTGTCTCCTGGAGATGCTCCCTGCTGCTGCTGCCGAGATGTCGGCAGACCCAGATACCTTTTCACCGAGCTCGTTTCTATCTCATTCCCCAAACTAGCCGCCATTGAACAGCGAGTAATTAATTGTAGCGGACACAAAGGACAGTGCCTTCCCAGCGTCAGGAGTTCTGTTACTGAAATGAAAGCTGTGGGTCACCCAAGGTAGTGGCAGATACCTTGAAAGAGGAAAAGTGCCAACTGATAATGATAGAGAGTTTAGCACTTTGAAATGTTTTCTCTGTACCCACTGTTCATTATGTTTACTTTAAACTATTAGTTCAGCCAATTCATATTAAAATAATCACTAATGCATATTACTCCTTGATTTGTCAGTAAGCAAATGTAGGTGCTGACAATTAAAAGTCCCAAGAGCTAAAGATCTTCTGTATCTCGCTACCATGGGGGATGGTAACTATCTTAAAATGGTGTCACCAGCACTAAAGGAAGAGAATATCTATGGGCTTGGTTTGTGGTAAGTGAATACTTTCCGTTGAGCTGGGCCACTTTATATGCAAGATTTGTCCCCACAGATGATCAATTACTCGCCAACCCTAAGAGGAGGCAAGAGCCTGGTGGACAAATGGAGAGAATTGTGTTTGTGTTGGGCATTGTGTTGGACTGACACCAAGAGTGACCTCCCAGAGTATTCAGTGTCAGTCCAATTGTAAGGATAAGACAGTGAGCGCCAGCCAATGCAGTGTCCCTCTCAAACAGCCCAAAGCCATGAATGAGCCTCTTTCTTCAGCAGCCCATACCCTGCTCATGAGAAACTACTACCGTGCCTGGGAATTTGGATCAAAGATTTTAGAGAAGTCACAGCATGTTTTGATTCACAAACTGACAAAGAAGGATATTGTATAACACAGCACTACGATGTTATGATGCAATGCAGTGTGCAGACGTGTGTTTTGTCTATGAATGCAATATCGTCTGGCTCGCAAGGGAGTTTGACCACACACAAGCACCCAAACACATAATAGAAGCCATGGAAAGAAGGTTATCCATGTATTTAATAGTATGGTTTGGTCCATTCTTGCAAATCCTCCAGTCCATAGGATTAGGGACATGAAGCCATTTTCCCTCCTCTTTTCACTGCACTGTGAGCTACAGACTCTGTGGAATGCTACTTTACCATGACCTTTCACCCACACACTGAATGCAGCAGAGTGGGGGAGGGAATGTGTGTCTGTATGATGATGTTCGAAGAAGAGTGTGTGTGTCGGTAGAATGAGATTAGCAAAAGTGTGTGTATATGTGTGTGTATGAGTATGTGTGTAGGGTAGAAACCTCATGTGCTGACATTACATACTGACATCCTACCACACCATATCTTCAAAGTACACAAAATAAATGGAAATCCGCCCGCTTTCCCTCCGAATTAAATGTTGCATTTCATTCAGTTTGAGCAGTAAAGTAATTGCTTTACTTGTGTTTCACATTATCTAGTAATTGTTGTCATGCTAAATCTTGCAGTAAAATATATTGCCAATTTAGCGATTTACATCAGTGTTTTATAATGAAGGAGATTAGCAGGATGTATCCTGACTTGAACATCAAAAGCACAAAACATGACCCTTGAGTGTAAACTGCCAGTGGTGCAATATGGACAAGCACCAGGAAGTCATGTAAATTGAATCATCGATTTACAGCGTTTAGGAGGCTGAGAAACCATTGGCGACACAAAGTGGGTAGGGTGAGGGATGCAAAGGAGTTGAATGAAGAGTAACTTCCTGCAATTGAGTTACAGATGTGCCAACATCTTCAGATTAGCTTTAGTGTTTACAATTTTTGGCCCATTGCTACGGTGATACGGGAGATGCCTGAAATTCACCTGGCAGAATTGCTAATTCACTGAAGGGGAAAGGATGTTTGACTTGAGAGATGCACACTTGTGTCTGGTTGTGGTGACTTTATCTAGGTAACCTTTGACCTGTCAGTTCACAATCTTCAGTCTTGTGAGCCAGTAGAAAAGAAGAAGGTGGGACTGTGGTTTCTTTGGTCGGTAAAAAAAAAAAGGTTATTATTAGGCATTTATACAAGGAATAATCTACAGAAAGTGGGCACATTTGAGTATACTGTAAGCAAATCAAAATAACAAAATTTCATAAAGTTTTTTTGAAAAAACGTTCAGTATGATAGAAACTAAAATAAAGTTACTGTATAAGCAATCATGGTGTTTTTATATTTATGTTTCAGTTAGAAAGACTTTTTATTTCAGAAAATACTTCGAAAGTGGACAGAAAACAATCCAACAGTACCGAAAACAATGCTTTATCCCAGTTTCGAACGTAACATGTTCAGCTGTCCACCTGCGTAACATTAGCAACACCCCTCGCTGTTCATCAAAACAAATGTATTCACTAATAAATTTAACTCATAATGTTATTTTAACTCATGTTGTTATTATCTGGGAAGGATTTCGGAATATCATTTAATCCAGGCTTAAGGAACCCCACTGTAAGGCGAATGTTAATTCTGTCTGCGACGGAGGAGTAACGCTTGCAAAGTTTAATTTGCGAGATCCAATTTTTATTATAATTCGTAAGTGACCCCATAGAAAATCGCATGCACTGGGGATCTTTTGTCAGCAGAAAGTGAATAATTTGCATTAATTTCTCACAAAATTAGTTTCAAATATTCTGTCCACTGAAGTAATGGTTGCTCCAAACAACATATGCATAATTCAAGAAGAGAAATATGTAATCTACACGTTCTTTGTGGTGAAATAAGGAATAAAAACGGCACAGCCATAGACTGCGTGTATAGATGAATTGAAGTTTGTTGTGTACACATAGGGAATTGTGAACTGTAGTTCACTGTGAACTGGATGTCGCTCCACCTTCCTACTCTGCTGAGAATGTTTCTTCGCCTTCTTGCTACACTGAAGATGTCATGCAGCCTCCTTGATCCACTGAGGACATTGCTCCCCCTTCTTGCTATGTGGAGGACAATGCTTCCCCCCTTGCTTTGCGTTGTTCCCCCCTCTGGCTCCGTGGAGATCATCACTTCCCCCTTATAGCTTCATGAAGAATGTTGCTCCCTCCTCTGACTCCTCCTTGGGCTTTGCTCCCCCCTCACCGGCTTCCCGGTGGCCATCGCTTCGTGCTCGTGCTCCACCTTGGATGTCACGCCACCCCTCAGCTGTCCGGAGGAGAGCGCTCCGCCTCATTGGCTGTTCAGGCCCCCCTCTCAAACTTGTTTCATGCCCCAGGAGCCGCACATTAAATGGGGTTCTGTCATGGTTATGCCAAGACAGAGCGCTTGACTACATTACCCATCAGCCCCGGCATGTCACATGACCTTGTCACATGTCTTACTGAGCACACACACCTGTTCTGTGTTACCCCTAATCAGCACCCCTACTTAAGTCCTGGTTTCTGTATGTTTCATTGTCAAACTTTTGTTGTTGTCGTGCATATGTGTCGTCATGTGTTCCATGTGTTGTGTGCTCATAGTCTGCCTGTTTTTGCTTTATATTCACGGTTTACATTTATGGTTCTTGTTTCACAGTTTTGGTTGTTTATGTTACACTTTTTTCAGTAAAATCTGCACTTGCATCCACTGCCTCTAAAAATTGTGACTGTAACCAGGAAATGCAGCTATAAACTGATTTGACTACTATGGACAAATATTTAATCAGCTGATAAACTTAAAATGAATTGAATCTGAAGCAGAGATGTGCAAATGCAGGTACTGTGTGAGGTCATCTCTATGAGTCAGCTGACACCTCATCCAGACTGCGGAAACAATGTTTGTGTGATGCAACGTGCAGAATGGCCTCTTAGTCATCATTTGAAGGCACTCAGGCTATGGCGAAGCAGGTTGAGCATCGATCCACCCACGCATTAGTGCTCAGAGCCTCTCTTTGGAGCAGTCAGTTGTTGATTCAATCATGATTGTGGTTCTTTCATATCTACTGCACTCAGAACACTTGAGAAACCATTTTATTTTGTGCCGTGGCGATCACTTTATGCGGGCAAAATATGCGCCCTGTGTGGGTTTTTTTCTATCAAACCTTGCTTCCCCAACATTCTGTATTCCAATGCACACTATTTTTTTTATCCTGCATCGTTCCTTTTTAGGCTAGATCGATATCGAGTGGAAAAACAGCTGCCTGGGAGCCAAGTGCTGCCCTTCACAAAGAATCCTTTGTTCAGTTACTCAAGGACCAGAGCTGAGCATTCCTTTTTAATAGTTTAAGCTATTGTGTCCTGGGTCATCTCATCCTTCTAGTCGAAGCTGGAAAAGTGGAATTTGTGTGTTTTGTTACTAGAGCGTTAAGAACGTTGTTACAGCTAGCGTGTCACTCAGGGTTTGCCATGGAAATTAAATGTGAAGTGTCTCTGAATGGAGATCAAGAAATGGGAAAGACTGATGCAATCCGCCTCAGATCTCTGTTTAAACTATTACAGTTGTACTCATGTTTGCTAGTTGCCAGTGGAGCCAATCTTCAATAATTAGAACAGAGATTTTGATGTGGATTGCTTGAGCTTTTGATGTGGATTGCTTGAGCTGTCACTTACATTCTGATACAGAATATGAGTGCATGAGAAATGTGGTCAAGGGGCAAGACATGCTCTCACCCTAGTGACATTTTATTACAGCATGTTTTTGTGCTTTGAATATGGATTACTGTACCTGTTGTTGTCATTCAGTAAGGGGCCTTAAGGGGCCATAATCTGGGGCCATGACTGAACATAATCCTCACTGGAGAATATTTCATTTTGCTAATGAGGCATAAAGTGTGATAAGCCATGCTCTCAGGGCACATTTGCTGTAAAAAGAATCACTTTGGGTATTAGGTGTTCAGTCAATGGTACAGTAGATCTGTATAGCTGCCGTTCACTGAGAGCTAATAAAAGCTGAAACCTCAGGGAGAGGTTATCATGCTGATTCACAAGATCATCCTTCAGGATGACCAAAATAGATTGCTCTTTCTGTGAAGGAGGTTATTTCCTCCAAAAATCTGGCTTCTCAGAGTTCTTCAGCTGAAATTAGAAAGGCCTCAAATGAATTAAAGAGGGAGCGAGAGAGAAGGAGAGAGAAAAGAGCCCTGACAGTAAATTGCTTCCTGCAGTACTTCTGTAATCACAGTGCTTTAATTACACGGGGTGTTTGGCTTGTGGTGATGCATGCATTCCACTAATACTTTGTTGTGCTTTTTATTATCTTGACATTTCACTGCCTGAAGCGTTTCCACAAACTGTGGTGACCCAGGATCTTACAGACCTTGAATCACTTCCTTTTCTAAAATGGCTACTTGGCCTTTTCACATTTTGGCCCTGAGGACATTGTGGCTTGCGGAAAAATGTTAACCATTTTAAGTCGAGCCAGGGTGCTTGGTAGTAAGCACGCAAGTGTGTATATTTTCAGATTCTTCAAAGTATTCTTCTTCAGAAAGATAACAGTATTTTTGTGTCATTGTTGGTGAAAACACTTTGATTCCGCTTCTAACATCTGCCTCGGTCAATTACTTGCATGGCCATTATTGACCAAGGTGAAATCACTGAATCACCAAGCCAAATGTGTTATTTAAAAAAGGAGGTATTTACACATACAAAAGAAATGTAGACTTTCATTGTATGTGCTGAATTTATCAATCCTGTGGATGGTTTTGAATAGAGGCTATTTGCACTCATTTGGTGTAAATTGCCATTTGGAGGGCTGCCACTGAAAAGTAATTATAGTTATTCACAGCCATGTTCTTCATGGGGCTTACATCATTTTTCAGCTCACGTCAGCGAAGCAGCCCTCTTGATGTGTGCTCCAAACGTGTATCTGATTCAGGCAATGGTCATGGAGTATCTGAAGGTTTCAGAAAAATAAACTTGTCAAGATGCCACGAGCCCCTGAGCCACGTACCATCTCCCTCCTGCCGGCAGCTGTTGAATGGGAGTGTGGGTCTGGAGCAGAGTTGAATGGAGGCCTGTGGGACTGCAGAGGTGTGGTCTGCTGAACACACTCGCGCTCTGAGAGGCCCACTACAGGCCCAGCGCCATCACCCAGACACACATCAGGCCAGGAACACCTTAAGAGTCTGCCGCTTGCTGGCCTACTCAATGGGCCTCTTTATACTCTCTGGAGCTTAAGGGAGGGGAGACTCACGGGGAGGATTTGGGAATGGGGAAAAGGAGTAAGTGGCTCAGGAATCAAAACTAGAGTTGCAGCCCGCCCTCTAAGTCCCACCCTGCACCCCACCCCTGCACATACTGCGGCGCGCGCACACACACACACACCACCTCCCCCCTTAAGTGGTGCTCGTCGGGAAGCACACACAAAGCCATGTTAGTATTCATTTTGTTTGTTTGCTCTGGACCTGTCAGCCGGTCACACAAAGCTGGGCCTGATCAGAGAAGGGGACCTCGCTGCTCAATGGAAGCCAAGGGGTTTTGAGGGGGGAGGGGCACAGAGCAGCGTTCCCACAGGGGAGGGTGGTTCTCTGCTGAAAAAAAGTGAAAAGGGGGAAAAGAAAAGAGGCCAAGGCTTGAGGTGGCAGGGCCACAAGGGCAGGCCCAGGACTTGCTGGGGCAGAAAAAGGGGGGTAAGGGTGAATGTTGTCTCAAAGCCAAGGGAGCTGTGTGAGGATCATATCAATCACTCTGGGTTTTGGAGGGAACAGTTATGAAAGAATAGTGGGGAGTTTTGAGAAGCTTCTTTCTCTCCCCTTCCCTCCCTTCCTCTCTCTCTTTTTTCCTCTCACAATCTCTATCTCTCCCTCTCACTCGTCTTTTTCTTTGTGCCGAGGCCTTCCTGGACATCTGCCCAGACCTATACACAGGGAAGAATGAAACACTCAAACCACCGGGCATCTTGCCAAATAAAAAGCTGCAGATAACTATTTGAAGGGTGGTGTGTGTGTGTGTGTGTGTTTAGGTAAGACAGCAAGAGAAATGGCGAGGAAGAAAGAAAGACTACGGAAAGACGTGGTACTTCTAAAGGAGCAGATTCCAGTTTCTCTTCTTTTTTTAAATAAAGAAACGTCTCTGATTTCCAGTTTGGAACCACAAAGTCAATTAAATCCAAAGTTCTGCCTCTTAAACCAAACAAGATGCTTGCCAAAAACTAAAGCCGGGGAATGTGGTGTGTCGTTTCAGATTTCATTTGTAAATAGGACGGTTTTGCTCCACTAGCATTTTTGGCACAGATAATTTTGCTGAAGGCTGGTTTTGTTTTTCTAATTTATTTATTTATTTTTTTTCAAGATTCATCTATAACAATTTGAATCACCACCAAATTCACATTATTCCAAATTAGAGTTTCAAATTACATCAGCCTTCAACCGCAGCCATACCTAATTTTTTGGAGTCGGGGGGAGTCTTCATATCTCTCCCTGGTCCTCTGTGTCTATTGTCTGGAAGCTGCAGTGGTTAATTTGCCACTTGCCCCTCTCTCTAATAGGGTTCGGTTTGGCCGGCTGTGCTCATGCAGGTGAGGGGGAGGTGAACCACAGCTGCTGCAGGCACACTGCCCTGGGCAAAGTGTTAGCATTTAACATTGACTTAGGAGTAGCTTCCTCTCACACCTTTAAATCCTACCTTTAAGTTGGACACAGACTACACAAACATGTATAAACTGAAGTCAGACTGTTGCTTAAAAAGTATTTCCTGACCCTTAACAGTGACAAGATTTGAAAGAACTGTGATTCACAATGTTGGTATGCAAAGAATTTAGCTAGTTTATACATTTCAGGCGTCTGTTTACATTTTCTGGCCCTGAAATTAGCCCTGCCCCCAGTCTAAAATGCCACTCATGGAGCAAATGTTTTACCAAAGGTGGGGTCAATTTGAAGGCATATTGATATTTCAAAGAAACTGCAGTTCACATTATAGGCAGCAGTGGGCTTTAAAATTTACCAACTACTCCTTTAAACTCTGTTTAAATATATTACATATATTGCCTAAGCCATATGGGTACAAAGGTTATTTGTGTAAATCCTGTCTTAAAGGTTCAAACACTAGACAATTACGGAAAGGCAGGATGTCCATCATGGCCATAAAAAAGCATCCAAATAAAATATTGAAGGAATCACAGCAATCTTGTTATCATGCCATAAAAGAAAAGATCTTGTCAAACTTTACATGCTTTTTATGCACAGTTAGGAAGTGAAAGAAGTATAAAAGGAAAATGGTTGAGGGAAAAGACATCCTTCATCATTCCACAAATTTGTCATCCATCTCTGCAGACCACTGCACACACAGTGTTTATACTTTCAGCATTTTTCTTGCTCATTGAGAGAATTTACATTCATGCAAATAATCAGATTGTTGTATCATTTTCAGTAGTTAACAGATATTTCAAATGGTCGTGTGAAGTTCCCAAATACAAAAATGTACTTTTACTTTTGGGAATATGTAATTTGGCCATTTGTCCTGCTACTTTTTTTCACGAGTTAGGTTTCACAGACCTAAGATGTACTTTTTTCTGACTTTTTACATATTTATTTACATGAGTCTAAATGATTTTTGTCTTCACCACAGCTTATTCTGAAATTTAAATCCAATGTAACAAGTGTCAGAGTTTTTCAGTGTCAGTTTTCCAACTGCTTTTCTGGTCATCTAAGGCTTTGTTTCCCAAAGTACAAATCAAACATTCATTCACTGTTCCATCTTCAGTAGCCACTTTATCCTGGTCACGGTCGCAGTGCATCCTGAGCCTACCCCAGAAACACTAGCTTTGAGGCACTGGGTGGGACTCCGGTCCACTGCAGGGCACCATACACACACATGTTCACACTCATTGACACCTAGAGCAATTTAGCAGAGCCAGTCCACCTACCAGGAGGTGGGAGGAAATGGGAGAACCCGGAGAAATCCCGTATAGACACAGGTACTACATACGAAAGTCCACACAGACAATAACCCAAGCTCAGGATCAACCTGGGGACCCTCGAGCTGTGAAACGGCAAATCTACCCAACATTTTGCACTTTTGTAGCCCATGAGGCTAATCTGATGTGCGATCATTGCTTGCTGAAACTTGAAAATCAAATATGTTTGAAAAAACACCAATCATTCAGGAGAGAGATTAAGAAGGGTTAAGATTGCCATGTTTACCCTCTCCCATCTCCAGATCCTGTGTGCATGACAATCCAACTGGTAACGATCAAGCTCCCAACTGAAAATGTGCCAGGAATAAAATCAGGCTAAAATTCTATAGAGTACAATCAGCAATTAACAATCAGAAGAATTACAGCAAAGTCAGCCTCAGATCAGCCAAGAAGGGCAACTTCCAGTTACAAACATGTCTGGTGGTTGTGTAGGAGGGAAGAACAAGGTTTTTTTTAGCAGCACTGAACCCACTACCTATTGTTGTCCTTCCACACCCTCTCCCCCACACACACCTCAGTGGTACATTCCACAAACGCTGCAAATGCCAAATGAGGGAACGCTCCATTCAGAGGCAGGGGCTCAGAGAAATTGATCAATTGCAAACTGTCTGGAGCTGTAACTGATCAGTTGACTTAAGACATGCTTTGGTATGTGAAAGGTCAGGGGCTATGCGTCACAGACATCCGTGACATCATGTGAAAGCACCAGAACACATGATGTAAAGGCAAAAGGTCATTCTGGATCTGCTTTGAAGGTCAGAGTGGAATGTTTGACTATGCACACCTAACACATCTTGAAATATCACTCATCATCGACTTCCTCTTTTTCTGGGTACAGCAGTCATTTAGTTATAGGAAGTAGTAGAAATTAGAATGTAATGGAACTAATGAGTAAATTTAATTTGATGAGTAATTCAATCGTACAACACCCACCTCCAAAATTGTAGACAGTTGATACATTGAGCAAATTTCTGCGTATGCACTTTGAAGCACAGTTACATAATCTGTCAACACTGATACATGACACGTACTTTGCATTTCCTTTTATGTCTAACATTTCAAATAACTGACAACATTATTTGAAGGCAGGAAGATAAATGTTGTAATTGGATCTGCAATCTGAAGAGGTTTTCATCACTTAAATGTTTGACTGAGGCTAATGACCCCTGCTGACTGCTGAGATTAGTGCAGGGGAAACGACATGCTTTTGCAGTTAACATGTTGACATGGCTTTCTCAAAGCAATTTTTAGCCTGTCACTTTGTGTTAACATATCCCTGAACCTGTTTTAGCACATTCATTCTTCTGCTATAAATTGCAGTATTTTTGTTTCAGGCTCTTTTTTGTTTGGATACAAAGTATTTATGGATGCCCAGTTGATCCTGGCTGAGTTCAGAGCTTCAGCGAGTCGGCACGCCTGAGAGTCTAGAAAGCAAACATGCTACTTAATGTCTGATTTGAACAGTTAACTTCACAGCAGGATGTGTAGCACTGAACCTCACTCTGCCAGTTTAACTTAACGATCAGAAAAGAGACAGCCGTGAGCTGCTAAAGATATGTGATAATGTCTGCAAACCTTTGTGTATAATATTGCCTAATCTGGCTAATCCAGATTAGATTGGCTAAAATGAAAAGACTACCTGGAACATGGTCTTTATCTAAAGTGAGATTTTTGGCCAGCTATAGATATGTTAAGGGCAATGCAAGTGGACAGAAAAATCTCCTTATTATCTCAGGCTTACATTGAAGAATCATACTGTTCATGCAACCCCATTTTCTGCACAAGCACAGATCATGCTAATTGATGACGAGCAGAATGTAGTAATTTCCTTTAATCACAGGTCTATCGTTAGAGGATCTTTATCTTATAATCTAATATAGAGAACACATGTTTTCACAGAGTCAGTTATACATTTCGTTCAGTGTTACAAGTAATAATCTTAAATGATTGCTGAAATCACACAGACTTAAGATGGCTTAACACAGGGGTTCTCTAACCTTTTGTAACTACTCTTTTAATTGTAAAAGAAATCCTGCAGACCCTCGCAGAACATATTTACTTCATGAATATTGTTTAAAGGTATACAATGTTTATAGAGTACATACAGCTTTTTTTTTTCCTGAACTTTCTACCAACAGGACACATCAGGTCCAAGTTATTTAATTCAATTCAAGTGGCCAGTCAAAGAGAACTCAGTAATAAATATAATAACTTTGATAATGGTGGGTCGTGATTTCCACTCCTGTAATTACATTAATAAAATTAAGGCTGTGCTTCATGGACCACTGAAGCCTTCACTTTGAGACCCACCGGTCTAATATACTAACCAGTCTCCCGCTGCATTGACCACAGTACTATATACTGTTACAGTGCTATTATACACTGTTCCTCTGATGGTGAAGTTCATGAAAAAGGAACCGTTAAAACAGAGGCCAGACTAGAAACATGGCATTTTCTTTTGTCTCTGCCTCTCTGCCACATGTCAGCCTGGCATCAGACTGCTGCTATTTCCTTTCATGCTCCATTCAGTCGCCCAAGTGCCACAAATGTTTTATTATTCGTGCACACATTCACGCAGCCTCCCTCGTACAATTTGGCTACTCCATTTTGTTTGTGCCAGACACATTGTCAGAGCAACGGCTTTACATTTCCTTAGCTCTCGGCTCAGACATTTTTAATGGGCTTGAAAGCACAAGCTGCCTCTTTATTTTCTGCCTTCCAACAGTCATCAGCCAGATGTGCCTCCATTTGGGAGAAGTTGCACATATTGTAACTAGAGAGAGCCGTCATGTAAGAAGACGTCTTACTGGAACAGGCTGCATGATCTGCTGAAGGATGATGCATCAGGATAAAATCTACAGTCCGTTTCTGTACTGTTTTTTTGTTGGCTCATTTGTGAGCCCTCGCCTTGAGTAATTTAATGCAAGCCCCACAGTCTGTTAATCATTCAGTTCAGATAGTATGGATGAGTTTGTAAGGCCTGGTAGGGCAGCTCATTATTAATTAGTCCCGATGGCAACAAACACCCAGCGTGAGTGGAACTTTAAAGCCAATTGTGGCAATTACAGAGGCTAATAGTATAAGGAGCTAATGAATTGCGGAGCAGAGCTTTAGGTGGTGAACCATGAGAGTTCATTTGCATTTGACTCACCACCTCCTTTTCAAATCAGCCAAACACATTTTTAACTAAGAGAATGGGATTTGTAACCTAATTTCCCCCAGTTTAGTCATAATCATTTCCCAGCCACTAGTTTCCACTCTTCCCTACTGGATGTCACCTACCACAGACTTTTTCTGAGATGCATGAAGCCACTAGAAATTTTTGGACTTCTGCTTGTGCACAGTCATAGGATAGGTGAACACACTTAGAGGAGACCACAAGCTGTCCTCTTCTGTATGTATAAGCTAACAGACGACCATGACTGACTAGCATCGTGTTTAGTAACAAGAGAAAGATGAATACTATGCTTCTCACCCAGAGGGCATGACTGCTATGCTTCCCTTTTTCCGAAGTCAAGTAAAGGATTCTGAAGCCTGTTTGAATGGAAGTGTTAATCAGCTTTCATTCTGTCTACTACTTCCATGGATGGCTATGACACAATTGGGATTTGAACTCAAAATCTCCAGACCACAGGATGAAGCCTTGAAACAAACCTGCTAACTGTGGTGGAATACAACTAATTCGTAGTGTTAATGAATTTATTTGTAAATAAATGGTCATTTCTTACTCAATGCAGTTTTTCTGCTGGTGTGGATGGTCCCACATTGATACCCTAACAATTTTGACTTCCCAGTAGTAGTTCATGCCCAAGTCTCACCCTTGTTTCAGTAGATACTGTAGATTTGTACCTACGAACTGCTGCTGTAATCATAAAGACTTTCCTATGCTCATCCCAGGACTCACAGTATACTCATACTGAACATCCTTTCAACACACTTAGTACAGTTTGACTTTATAGTATATAGTTGTCCAAGAGTGATGATTTATAATTGCATTATCTGGTGTCACTCAGAAGAGAATGGGTTTTATTTTGAGTCTTGTCCCTCTCGAAGTTTCTCACGTCATCTCAGGGAGAGTTTACCTTGTCACTGTCCCTTTGGATTGCCATTAGAGATCTAAATCTATGTCATAGGATTTCTGTAAAACTGATTTTTTTTAATCACTGTCTATTGTTAAAAGCTCTTTACAAATTGAATTGAATTATATTTCACAACTCAGCAGTTTATGAAAAAGGATTATGAAAAAATTTTTAACAATAAAAGACAACACAGCTCAGAGCAGAGGATAAGGCATCAATGACTAATAGCCATAATATGACTTTTGTCACGCATTAACAATGGTATAACTGTTTGCACATGTCTCAGCTGTCAGGTCATCTTAAACACAAAGTCCCAGAAACCTTTGAAGTTTACTGCAGTAACTTGTAGTTAATCAAATACATTCTGAGATCCATGTGGAAGCGGTAATGTGGCAAACACTGGAATCAAATGTAACTGTTGCTAGATCATGGCTGTGAAAAGAGACTTATTTTATGTATGTGGTAAATTTCAGAGTCTCACATGATGGATGTAGTTAGCTCCTAAACATTACTAAAGATGTCTAAATTAAATTTTTTTAAATCTGTGTGCAGCATGTACATATAAAGCAGCATGTGGGATTTAAATATACAAGTCAGGATATTTAATAACGGTAAAATTGGGCATTTATCAACAAGATAAAGTGCAATTAGATTATTTGATTCTGCTTAAATCTGATTGTGTTCATTACACTGTACAATTTGCAAAATCAGAATTGTCTGTTGGATCCATAGTCACAGTTGCTCACGTGTCCACATATCATAGTACAGAGATGTGTGTATGTGGAGTAGTGATGAACAAGTGAAAAGTTTCAAGGTGAATGTATCTTGAATATTGTATCTTGAACATTACATTTTTTTGCTCTTGAATGCATACACATAGAATATTGGATCCGTGTCTCTAGAGATTTGCAACTGGATCATTGCCACATTGATCCTCACTGTTGAAACTGGTTGGCATTTTGTCCAGAGGTTCGAAATGGTTTCAAATAAAATGCTTCAGGTAATTGGAGACAGCATTTCCAGATCGGGTGAGTGACATCCTATCCAGGTGTGTGTTACTGAAGGCTGCTGAAGTGTAAGGGCTATCGAACAAGTCAGCACTGGCTTTCAGCAGAGCATGCTCTCCAAATGTTACCAGACACTGCCTTACAAATACTGAAACTTGAGCAATTAGCACTGCTTCTTCAGGCTATGCTGAGACAAAGCCCTGGACATTGGAGCTTGTTTTTGGTCCTACAGATACCACAGTCTCTGCACTTTGACCAGTGCTTTAGCACATGCATCTTTGTTAATTCAATTCTATTCATTTTTATTTATATAGCATTTTTAACAATGGACATTGTCACAAAGCAGCTTTACAGATATCCGGATATAGACATACATTTAGATTTATCCCTAATAAATCCCTTAGCAGCAGCCAGTGATTCTCAGGTTAAGGGCTCCAAGCAGAAGTAGGGTATCAGGATGGGCCAGAGAGAGAGAGAGAAAGAGAGAGAGGACACAGTGTATTATGCATCCTCTTATCCTGTAGTGCTTTAAGAGGATGTACATTGTGCACCGAGTGCAAGCAGTGACTCCGGCAAGAATAGCTATGACAGCATAACTAATAGTGAGAGCCAGAAGGTAACACAGGCATGAGGGCAACCCTGGGATATAAAGCAGCCAACCATTCCATCGTCAATAAACCTGAGTGAATGTGTGAGAGTAGGGGAGTGACAGCGTTCGAACATCCCAGTTTACCAAAACACTATATGCCCCTAACAAAAAGCTTCACTAAACAAATAGGTTTTTAAGCCTAGACTTAGACTGAGGCTGTATCTGAGTCCCAAACACTAATTGGAAGGCTGTGCCATAACTGTGAGGCTTTGTAAAAAAAAAGTTCTGGCCTCTGCTGTAGTCTGTGTTATTCTAGGTACCAATAAATAGTCTGCACCTTTTGATTGAAGAAGGCGTGGCAGATCATAGAAGACCAAAAGTTTGCTCAGGTACTGTGGTGTGAGACCTTTATATGTCATTAGTATTTTATAATCAGTGTGGTATTTTACTGGGAGCCAGTTCAGTGTAGATAAGATACAGGTGATGTGGTCAAATCTTCTTTTCTAGTAAGGACTCTGGCTGCTGCAGTCTGAATTAACTGGAGCTTGTTTATGCAACTACTGGAACATCCAGACATCAAGGCATTACAATAGTCCAACCTAGAGGTGACGAAAGCATGAACTAGTTTTTCTGCATCTTGTAGTGGCATTATATTTCTTATCTTGCCAATATTTCTGAGATAAAAGAAGAGTATCCTAGTAATATTTTCTACGTGAGCTTCAAATGAAACTGGAGTCAATAATCACACCAAGGTATTTTACTGCTGCCCGTGATGTAACCGAAAGACCATCCAGAGTTACTACATAATCACAATGCTTGCTGAAATCTTCTCCATCAGAGAGCTAACTCATATACACTAATCACAGATAAACCTATTACTAATGATAGAAAAAGAATGATTAAATATCTTGCACTCGACACACTGAAAAAGCTCAGTGTTTGCCATGTTGAATGTTAAATGTACCTTTGTTGAAGCTTTCTGGTGATGATTTTAGGCAGATCTGACATGGATGGCTTCCATAACCTGGCTTTAGATGAAAAAAAAAACTAAACAAAAATCTTTCTTTGAAAAAATTATGAAGTGGCAAAAAGGGAAAGTAAAAAATACAACAGCTGAAAACAAATGCTCTGAAATTAATAATGATTAAAAAAAGCTATTTTAAATGCCAACACAGGGGAGAATCTCCCAGCAAATGATTTGAAAAGAGGTTTTGTCACACTCTCTATTCCATATTGACTCCATGTGTATTTGGGGAAAAAAGTCTGAACTTCACCTGAATGCCAAATGTCAAACGAACCCTCACAAAATCCGGTGTCTGCTTTATCATGAACATCTTTTTTTTTTGTTGCCATTCTCTGTATTGTTTCCATGTGTATGTGGAAAAGGTCAGAACTTGGCCAGAGATGTTGTGTTATGAAAGCAGACTTGTTGACTGCTCGACTGTTGGTCTGAAATGCAAAAAGACATTGCTTCTCTTGGATAGGATTTAAGCAGAGGCAGAGCAATTTTGGCATGACTATCAGTTGGGGAGGGCTGTGATGATTGGCTCAGTACGTTTCTGGCTATTTTGGGTGGCTCTGACTCATGGTATCCCTTGGTAACCAAACACACAAGAGGCCAATGAGGCTTTGGCCAGCTTCTTTGGCTAGACAGGGGAAGGAGGGGGGTATAAAGTGAACAACAAAAACTGACAAGAAACGAAGGTTTGTGGGAGGGGGCAAGGAAAGCAGCAACAGCATGCCAAATGCAGCTTATTACATTGAGAGCGACTGTAATCTCAGCCGCCTTTTCTCTGTCTGTTTATGTGCTCTGTGTCTGACTCATCTCCCAGAGATGGGCTTAGAGAGAAGCAGGGGGCCGCTATGATTTTGGAGCACATTGAGCCAAACCACCCAGTGGCCCTGCCAGAACTGCCTTTCTGTTTGCCACAGATAGGAGGTCCTCTTCAGAGAACACTTTATTGCTGGGGAGACTCTGGGTGTCAAAATATCTGACACAACATGTGTGAATGCGCAGACTCATCACAGTCTAAAACCTGATGCGGCATCTCAAAAGACAATGGAAACTATGTATGAAATTGTTTTCAGGAAAAAAAAAATGGTTTTGTATTTCTAATTTTCCAGTCTACTAGTCTGTGAGAGCCATGTTCTTTCATTGTTTTATTTATTTCCCATCTGACATGATTTCTTTTTGGTAGGGACTGTGTCAGATTATGAATGAAAAGGATATTGTCAGTAAGAGGAAAGGGAAGTCATCATCAGATAATAAGAATGACTGGGACAGGCTTTAAGAAATCTGTTGTTCTTCATCTCATGTCACTCTCTTCACAGTGATGCAGTTTTAATGGAGTTTGAATAATAGGCCTGACATCTTCAATGTAGATGTTATGCAATCCTGCTGATATTGCTGTGGAAACGTCGGGTGGGAGGAATATAATGCCATTTAGGCAAATTAAAGGGCAGCCAAGAGACTTGGCAAGCTGCAGCCGAGACTGTATCCTGTGGGCCAAGGAGATCATGAATTCCTCCCAGGATTACAGGATTAAGAATCTGAAAGTTGATGCAGTTTCTCACAGATGGAGAAAATAAAAAGGACATGGCTGGCAGAGGGGTGAAGCACCATTAATGCATGCTCTGCTTTAATTAAAAGCTACTGATTGAATGATATTGGAGAAGATTAACCTGAACGATGACTCCTGAATCACACATACACACAAGCCATCCTTGGACACTTTCCCATAGCATGCTGAGTTTATAATAATTAAGCATGATTGCAACAGCTGCATAAGGTAGATAAAGGTCCTGCCTGTATTCTTTTGATGAGGGGAAGGATGAGGAGTTGCTGTGTGCTGATTACAAATGTGAGGAATGGAAAGTAGGAAAAGAAAGTAGCAGCAGATAGTGCAAGAGGTTTATTGCTCTAGAAATAGTTTTTTTTTTTGGTAGGTTTTATAGATGGGCTGCCAAGTTGCCTGTAGTTGACTGCCTTTATCAAAGGCAGCTGATGTGGCTATTTAGTAAAACTGCAAAATCTTGGTTTGAAGATATTATCTCTCAGGGTTACATTCAACCCCCTATTCCACCTTTTGTAATGTTGCAATCTGGAACTGAAATGGACTTAACTGGGATTATGAAGCTATGCAAAATAGTTCATAAATTTGAAGTGTGTGTGGGGTGGGGAGGGGGGTCAATAGCAAAATTATTTACAATTTTTAAAAAAGGGGGAGGATTTTTTTGTAAAAGATGTGATTGGTGTGAAATCCTTAATTTAGTTCTGCTGTAATCAGTTATCAGAAGTCACATAATTAGTGTGACTTTAAACTGTGTGAAATTAAAGTGTCACATGAAGTGTCACGTGCACCAGTTCCCTTACAACCCCAGAATTTGTTAGAGATCATGCCTAAACTAACAGTGTCCAGGACACAGTTCTGGAAAAGTATCAATCATTGTTTGTTTATAGAAAATATTCTATAATTCTGCCTAGAGGAGGCCATCCACCAAAAAGGCAGTGACCAGTTAAGGAGGGCATTAATCAGCAACACAACCAAGAGGCCAGGGTAATGTTCAACATGATGCTACCACCACCATGCTTCACTTTGGGGGCATGCTGTTCTCAGGATGATGAGCATTGTTGGGGGCAGCCAAGCCTGTTTTGTGTAAATTAGTGACATATAATTCCAATTAAGTCCATTTCTGTTCCAAATTCAAGGGTGTGAATGCTTATGAAAAGTACTGTATTTTAAGATATAATGCTTTCATCTCTCCTGGTTGTCAACTCTCAAGACTGCTTACATAAACAGGATTTCATTCTCACAAGCATCAGGCTTCAGGCTTATCAGTAATTTTTACAATGCAGAGACTTAAACACACAAGACTCCAGGATACTAAATGATTCTCTTGTGTTGTAATCTGAGACGTGCCACAAGTGACTGTGCCAAAGATTTTAACTTATGATGTGTATTTTCACTTCACAAAAGACTCTTTGTGGAGCTGTTTGTAGCTGGAGAAAGTGAGACACACTTTTGCCTGTATGTTTCTTTTTTAATTTTTGGACCTGGATAATTAACAAAATTAACAAAAAAAAAAATACTTTTGTAGAAAATGCATAGTTTGTGTGAGCAAGTTTTGAAGGGATACTGTAAGACTGTGAAACCCATGTGATTCCAGATGTAAGCTAATCTGTAACCACAATACAGACTGCTAGATGTCAGCTGCAGTAAAATGGAAGCTGACCTGCTGAAAAACAAAGTTGTGGTTAAACTTCTTTACCGCTTGTAGCTGTTGGCTTTGAAAACAGGATGGCTTTACAGAACATATCGTTGTATCAAGATGCTGATCTTGCAATACCTTATTTCTACCAGCCCAAACCACAAACTCTCAAAGTCTTGCACAATAGTGCAAAATATGTATATGCTTTTCTCTAGGTGTGTCCCACTAACAGAGGAATGGGCCAATAATGCACTAGTTGTTAAACTGTTGATTTTGGTAGTTAAATGTGAATATTTCTGTATAATTACACCAAAAACAGTAAACATTTAGTTTTGCTATCCATGATTTCAGAATTTGTTTCTGTCACTATTATATCTTTTGAAGATTTAGTATGGAAATAAATTTACATTTGATAATATGTAAATATAAATGATGAGTTGTTGAATTATGCAGTCTGTCATTAGAACCAAACCTGAAAAATTTATTATGTACTGTTATGTAGTAAAAATGTTATTTTGTACTAATAATTTATCCTGGTTTTTTTTAGACCTATGAAAGGCCTTTCAAAGTTGTGGCTCAAAATGACAACAACATGATGGATGTCCTTGGGGAGAACCTGAGACCAAAACATGAGCCCAAAACTGACATTCACCAACTGGATTGGACAAAGCAAATACTAAGAGAGTCAACATCCCAAGGGGACCAAGCGAGAGATCCGGAATCAAAACAAGAACCAACATTCAATAACAAGAGCCTTCTGTCAGAGGTCAACATCCCCTTCTCAAAGGCACAAGTTAAAAAGGTCACAGAAGGTTCATCTGGAAGTCTGTTTGCATCGGAAATTACTTGTCCAGGTTCTGACTCACAGGCTACTTCTCCAGCTGATATAACAATGAGTGCACTAGCAGAATCAAATATGTTGATACACTCCTCTCTAAGTAAAGAAAGAGGTTTGCAGGAGGTCACTGAGCAAGTTTTTGGGAACATCAAAAGGAAGTATGGCAGAAGGGCTCTGACCACCCATAATGGAGACCTGCCCTGGGCAAAAAAGACTGACAAAGAGAGTGAGAAAATAGCTCAAGACAATACAAAGAATAAACTATTTAACTCTGAAAAAACTGAGACTCAGAGGGAGGAGGTAGAAAAATCAATGAAGAGGCCAGAGGATGATTTCAAAACAATACCAAACTGTGTTCCAGATCACACAGATGAACCTAAAAGCAGAAAGAAGAAAAGCAGAAGATTAACTGAAGATAACAACTTTTTGGAAGAGAAACAAACCACACAGACAGTAGAAATGAAAGGTAAGGGTGACCAAGGTGCTACAAAACCTAAAGTAGCAAACAAAATGGAATTGAGTACAGGAAAGCAATTGGGTGTAGATTCACAGAAGCTGGGGGAAGAGAGTGCAGCAGCAGGGCCAACTGTGGAAATTTCTGAGAATAGGCACAAGAAGAACCCAGTTGGGAAACCACAATCATTGATTGATCCAGAGAAGCAAGCAGATGGAAGGCAATCAAAGTTCAAGGACAGATGGGTTTATTTGAAATCTAAGAGCTCTGCTCCCCACAAAGACCTTAATCCAGCGTTGCCCATTGAAGAGCCACCCTCTGCTTTCCCCATTACACCATCCAGCCCACTATACACCAACACAAATAGTCTGACAGTCATCACCCCCATAAAGAAAAAACGGGGTAGGCCTAAAAAACAACCACTACTTACTGTGGAGACAATTCATGAAGGAACATCAACCAGTCCTGTAAGTCCTATCAACCAGGATTCGCCTAGCACTTCAAAGAGGAGGAGGAAGAAACATAATTTGTCAAAAATAATGCAACAGGCCTTAAATAATTCTCCAAATTTACCAGAGATGAAATGTAAGAGAACAGGTCAGGTTGGTGTCCTTAAAAAGAAAACTAAGAAAGTTAAACTGGTTAAAATGCAGAGCATTTTGAATGAACTTCTGTCCTCTTCTAACACTGGTAACCTGGCTTTGAAATCCAGTGTTCCAGTTTCCAGTGCCGTGTCAACTGTGGCATCAACAATTGAAGCCCGTTTAGGCAAGCAAATCAATGTCAGCAAACGTGGAACTATTTACATAGGCAAAAAGCGAGGGAGGAAGCCCAAAGCTGAGCTTCAGACTCAGCAAGATGAGCACAAAGCCAATGATGAGCACTTGTTGCCTGTTTCAAGTCAGTTTGAGAACCTTCTAGTGCCTTCTAATTCATCATCAACAACCAGAATGCCTTCTCCCAGGGTCATGCAGTCTCTCTCAGCTCAGTCCTTAGCAGGTGGACTAGCACACCATGCCACCACAGAAACCAGCCAGCATGACCTGAAGACCATGCCAAATCTACAGCCTATCAGTGCTTTGCCCACAAAAACTCAGAAGGGCTTGCTCAGTAGTAGCTGGAAACTTTCTCCTCCAAGACTTATGGCCAACTCACCATCTCATCTGTCTGAAGTGGCATCCATCAAAGAGGTCACCCTGTCTCCAGTTAGCGAGTCCCACAGTGAAGAGACAATCCCAAGTGATAGTGGCATTGGTACTGACAATAACAGCACATCAGATCAGACTGAGAAAGGTCCAGCATCTCGCAGGAGGTACTCCTTTGATCTTTGTGGTTTTGAAGCCACAGAGACTGCTGTTCTGGAAGCTGCAAATAAAACAACCAGAGGGCACTATCAGAAACATGCAACATCAGTGGCAATGGAAAATTTCCTTGCTCAAGAAAGCCTCAAGAAACAGAAACATCGACGGAAACGAAAGGGTCTAACAAGTAGGGACGATCTTCAGTTTCTGGCTGACCTTGAGGAACTCATTAGTAAGTTCCAGGTCTTCCGAATTTCCCACCGCAGCTACAAGTTTTACCATGAGAACTCTTACCCCAGCATTTTCCGCCTAAACTTTGACCACTACTACCCTATGCCCTATTATCCCTATGATCCTGTGCACTATCTTCGCAGGAGTTCTGAAAAGTCAAAGAGAAGACGTGGCAGGCCAGCCAAATCAGCTGAACCTATAACAAAGATGCCTTTCATTCAAGGGTTTGGCTACTCAGCAGCCAGTGGCAATTACTATGCACCCTACGCAATGCCTTACACAGCCATGCCTCTTGCAACAAGTATGATGAACATGGGGTATTATGGGCAATATCCTCCTCCTTTGTATCTGTCCCATGCCCTTGGATCTTCAGGCACTCATCTCATGCGGCCTCCAGTTCCTCCACCAAAGTTCCACTCCAGTGGGTTGTCTAGCCTCTCTGCTGGCAGCAGACATAGGATGAAGAACATGCCCCATGAGATGTCTTCTCCCAGGATGGGTGACACTCATCATCCATCAAGCAGCTGCTTGGCGAGTGTCTGTCTCCACAAACGCAAACACAAGCATAAGCACAAGCATAAGGAGGAACAGCACTCAGTCCCACAGAGAGAGAACCTTGGTGGACTCTTCAGTGGAGCCCTGCCTCTTTCTAAGATAAAGGACAAGCAGAGGAACCAGCAAAGCATGGATACTTCATCCAAGACATCCAGGAACTACTTTGAAGTAGACACACTCTCATCGTTGTCCTTATCAGACTCTCAGAACTGTAAACATCCTCGAGAAGAGCCACTGAACAACTTCCTGAACATGTGCACTAAGCAACCACATGAACGGCTGCGAGCCAACCAGGACCAGCCACTGGATCCATTCAAGGGCCAGCACTTACAAGATGAGGGTTCTCGCATCCGGAGTAGGAGGCATAGCTTGGAAGAGTTTGCAACATACAGTGAGGGGGGCATGGCACCTTTCCAGAACGACACAGAAGAGAGGATGAAGCAGATGTACCATTGTGGCAACACAGCCATTGCAGGTCAGGAACTCTTATGGTTTATTTTTTTCATTATACATAAATACAAGAGAAAATATGTGAAGTTGAGAATATTATGCCAAATTAGAATTGAGTTGTAGATTTACAGTAATGTAGTGGGTTGAGGAGTGTGGTATAAAAAATATATTTAAAAAAAGAGCAAATATGCCCATTTGAATACTTTGTATATTGTAGTCAGAACATCTGGCAAGGCAGGCGTAATGCATGGATGGAGACAACTATAATTCACAAATTTCTCCTTCCTCCCTTTTCACCTCTGTTGCTTGCCAATGGTTTTCTTAGAAATATATTATTCACACATTTTGATTTACTTTCTACTGACATGCAATAAAAACCCTCTCCCCATATTAAAAGAGTTGGCCAGCAGCCAGCGTTTTAATGAATCCAGCCTACTCCAGTAGAGGGGAATTACAAGCCCAAGGCTCAGTTAGATTACATTTTTGCTCCTTGGGGAAAATAGGAGGATGAGTCACATACTGCCTTGCCTGTACTGCCATCCACTTCTATGAATTAACACTAAATTTCAAACACCTTGGAGCAGGAATAGAGCACTAAAGTGCACATCATGCATAGGTTTACATGTGATTTGGTTTCAGGATGTGTTTTGACAGTACAATTGACCAATTACTAAACCTACTTTTTGTCTATCTTGACATGAGTGATACCAAGTGATGTTTAGCAGTAATTTATGTAAACAAATTTTCATCTATGTTCACCACTTAATTAAAATTAATTAGTTCTATTTGCCACAGCTTCATGATATTATTATACATTCCCTAGGAAGGCAGTCAGTCATTTAGACTCTGTTTGTAACTCATTTTTCTTAATCTAAATTAAAAGCACTGGTGAACCCAACTGTGGTAAACCAAATACCACAATTATTACTAGATTGCCTATAGGCTTGAGGAAGCAGGTAATTTTCATGTTTATTGATAGCTATAATTTTACATAAAACACTATAAGCATATTTACTGCCTGATGGCTTCATGCAATTCCATGTAATTTTTAGTCAGTAACTTGTATTAAAATATTAAAATATTTGGCAAAGGAAACTAAGCGGATGTAGTCATTTCATTTCAGTGAGAAACATGACCCATTGGCAAGCTCTTGAAAGCCTCCTTGTGCCTCATGTAACACTTTTCACATATGGCCCAGATTGAGTTGATGGAAACTGAATGTAAAGATCTTTCAGTATACTAAACCCTACTTATGTAGGGCCTGCTTGCTCTTTTAACTTTATGCATCTTGATTTCCTTGGACATGAATTAGGCCTGTCCTCTGCAGTTTTTACTAGGTCTTTATGAACAACAGGCTGTGCAATGCATTTTTATAACAATCATATTCCTAACCCTGGGATTTTGTAACATTTATTCCACGCAATCCTCAAACCATTTCCTAATTTCTACCACAGTGACTGTTAAGAAAATTAACAAAGTCTATAGGCAAAAGCAAAGTGATAGATTTTAGACTCTGTATTTCTTTTTAAAAAATGGTTTAGCTTTAAAGAATGGAATTTTGTTAGTATGCTGATGGGAATGGGGCCTCCACCAATGCGCTGAGACTGGAGTTGCGGGACAGCAGCAGGGTGAGGCCATAAATTGGTTCCACTAATGAAAGCAGTGTGTGCAGGATGCAGGTAGAGGTTTCAGAGGATAAATGAGTTGTGACGCTCCCTTTGAAAATGAATGTCTTTTTTCCTCCCTTCTTGATTTGTTGGCATGTGGAGGGACTCATTGAGGTTCCCAGTGATAAACCAGGGCCAGAGAGGGAGGGCTTTGCCATTCATGCTGGCCATTTATTACTTTATTGAAACCAAATGAGCAGCCTCCTTGACATGGGTTATTGACCCAGAAAAAAGTTTTAGCATTCTACTCATTTTTAGATGTTGCCTTTATCCAGGGTTTAGTAAATTTGTGAATTTGATTTGGACTTTAACTTCAAGAGAAGTTTGAATTGGACTTTAACATGTTGAGAACAGACAGTGCAAATAAATACTATACAAAATATTTTACCTTAGTATGCATTTCTAAAGAAAATTAAATTATGAAAATCTGCATCATCAGACAAGGTGCTGATAGCGTTTGTGTATTTTGTACTGTTGTATGTTCAACTTTTAAGTGTGAGTCAAGGCTTTCAGATCTTTTACATGGAAATAAATACATTTGCACTGATCCCAGTCCAGCAATGCGAACCGCTGGCAAAATATCTTCCACAATTGTCTTATTTGTTTCCTTGGATGCTTAACCAGATGGACTGGCACTCAGCAAGAAGGAGCAAGTAAATGAGTACATTCTCCAGAGACATAAGGGTCTAGGGGAGATTTTTTGATGCGGAACACACATTTTATGCAGCTTTACGCTGTCTGAACTCATTTCAGACGAGGCTGCCAGAAACCCAACATTTCCTGTGTCTGGGCTTCCTTCCAGGGCTCTGACGCAAAGTGGAGAGGCAGTAGATTAATCACTGATGTATCTGAGGCCACCTAGTTTATTGCTCACACTTCCAGAGCTGTCTCTTCAGTACAGAGGTGAACTCTGGGTGCTTGCACGGAGAGAGATTAGAGGGATGGCGCCATGCACGCTAATTAAACGCATGGATGTAGTTATGCACGAGGCAAGTGTTAAGTGTTTTGTAGTGCCATAATTCTTTCTGGTCATGGGATGTAATTTAAGTGTATCTTTGTCTTTGGTCATTTAGATCAAGTCTGGTAGAGAAATGCATTTTGGATGCGTGTCACAAATTGATATATAGTGTGGAAAAGCAGTATCTAACTTGTATCTAACATGTATGTTATTATTTACAATTGGGCAGTGTGGATGCGTGATTTCATCCACTGGCCATCATTTGATCTACTATTTCAGCCTTTTTGACAGATCATTTCATGTTGCACTTCATCGTAACTCTTCACTACATTTGTTAACCATAACAACCCCTCTTTTCTTAAACAGAACTCGGCTCCTACAAGAAGAGGTACAAGCGGAAGGAGATTGAGGAGATGCAGAGTGACGTGCGGAAGAAGCACGCATTCTCCAAGATCCTCACCAGCAAGAGGAGCCTAGACCACGTTAACAAGATCCTGAAGGTCAAGCGGCTCCAGCGGCAGGCCAAGACAGGCAACAACGTGGTGAAGCGGCGGAGGGGGAGGCCACGAAAGCAGACACTTGCCCCCAACGAAGGCTTCTTGCCTCAGATGCCTGTGCTGGAAAAGTGCATGGACTTTCCAGGCAAAAGGAACCTCCACAGCAGCCCGATGCTCTCCCAGCCAGAGTTCTCCAGACATGATTCTATCACAGATGCCATCGAGGCAGTGGTACACCAGGCCCGGGCACAGCCCAATCCACAGACCACACAGATGGCTAAGCCCTACCCTAAATATCAGCCAGAGGAGCAGCTAGAGCGGCCAGTACGGCGAGGCAGGGGAAGCAGAAGGGATGAACCAGCTTCTCATTAAGAGTTTGATTAACAGTGCACTGTGAGTTTGACTTGCACTCCAACCTTTGGATAATTTCTAGGCATTATGGTTTTCTTTTCTTTTAATCAGCTCTACTGAACTGTACTTCATGGGCATTCTGTGAGAATCATGAATGTGGTCTAAAAAGTGCCCCACTTTCATTTTGTTAATACCATCACCGCAAGCTCCTTTTTTTTTAAAATGGAAATGTTCTTGTGTTGAGCTTTTTACTCTCCCAAAGCCCATAAGGATTTTGAAACAATGGCTATAGCCATGATCTTACCAGCAAGTGTAAATGAAAATTTTTTGAACTTCTAATACAGTACTGTGCACTTTTGGGGTTTATTTGCCTTTTTGGTTCTCTCAAGTTAAAGCACAGTGATTATGATAAAGATGAGTGTCATGAAACTGGTCAACTCACAAACACACACACACACACACACACATACACACACTTGCCTGCGCTCAGGTTTGTTCCGGGCATGAACTAATGGCAATACCCTTGAACTGAATGAGACTCTTCTACTATCTTCGATGGCTATAGTTTAATTGTACATAGAAACGTAATCTACAAACATTACAAAGTGAAAGTATTTTAGATTTACCTGTACTGTCACCATATCAACTAGAAAACTGTACAATATTCAAATAATGTTTTAACCAAATACTAGAAATAGATGTGACATACAAAAGCTTGTGTTCAAATGCAAATGAAACCTACAGTATTTATTAATCACACCATAACGAAGTGGGTGCATCACAGATTGAAGGATTGTATTAGACAATGGCAGTGTGTAAAGTCAAACCTTCAAATACCGTAGCTATATACATTATACAATATACTCCGTTCATCATGCATGAAAAAAATCCTATTCTTGCATTTAAAAGCAACACAGCACTTACTCCAGTCTCCTTATACGTATTACAGATTAGTATTACACATTGTCAGTGATTATTTTTATTTGAATAACCAACAGTATCTGGAAAATATTTTTAGTAATATCAGTTAATATCAGTGATTTCAGTCAGTTGCTTGACAAACACAGTAACTGAGTTGCCTTTTCCAGAGTCTATTTGAGAACGTGCCTGCTCATAGTAGTAATATAAAAATAATATTACTTTATTACTGATAAAGTAATAAAATATATTGACATAACAGTCAGTATTAGGTATCCACACAACCAAAGGTTCAGTCGTGTTGTAGTTCATATTATAGGTGGATTTTGGTTTAGGTGCTTGTAGAAAGTGTAACAGATGGAAATGTGTGGATCCGAGATGTTAGACTTCATTAGTGTATACAGCTTAGCATCTGAAACCAGGCTTCAGTATAGTGCAGTGGTTCTACGCTCTTTTAGAAATGTATATTCAACTGGTCGTAATGCAGAAAGCGCTGTTGTGTGGTTTATTTCTCAGTTGTTTCATATATGTGCCTTATGTTTGTCAATAAGTCCATAACATTTCAGCTACAGGGAACTATGAATGGCAAGAAATAATGTTTAAATTACACATATATTATTAGTATCCACACATGGTCATGAATGTACATATGCCTGCTCTTTCTCCTGCTCCTTAGATCTGTTATTGTTTAGACGCACTTACGCAGATAAGATCAGATGGGTCTTATTAAAATGATCTGCTTTCTAGGTAGCTTTCTGATGTGAGATAACGGTATTGATTTGAATCAGAATGGTTTGTGTGTAAAATGAAAAACATGCAATGAAACAAGGCCAAACTGTGCTTGCGACAATTCAAACAAGACCACAACACATACAACAAAACAGGTACAAAATGTCCAAACAAATGTTCCAGCACCAGTTAAGGGTTATCACGACGTGTGCGTTCTAAATTACTATGCATCGGGTTCTACCTGCAAATTGACAGACAAGAAATGACTTTTTAAGACTTTTTTTTTTTCTCTGTTCAGTTCAATTTGTCAAAGTGGTCTTATTGAAAATAATCTGTAACCTGTATTTTTTTTCTTTCTTTTTTTTTTTTTGCAAACCAATGACTATCATTATTTCTTTTTCTTTTTCTTTTTTCTTTTTTTTTTTTTTTTTAAAAAATTTTA
>CM040998.1:7188439-7251621 GCA_022985145.1 Pangasius djambal
TTTTTAAATAGGTACTATGACCATTTTGATAATGCTTTACATTTTCTGAACCTGCATGCCCTAATTGATTGTATGCACACAAATTTTGAAGAATATCGAATTTCAATTTGGAGATCTTATACATTGTTTGATAAGTTTTTTGAATAACTAGTTTTTACTTCATAAAACATTTTTGTAAATTGTATGAATATGAAAAAAAGCAATTAAAGGACATATATAGGAAAGAATAAATATTGAGATACGCAAGCATATGCATTGTACATAAATGTATGTAGGAATACGCCCTCATGTTTTTGTGTACCTGTGTATACACACGTTTAAAGATATGTATACTGCACTGTACATATGTACATACATTTAAGCTCGCATGTGTTTGGTCATATTTGTTGTTCATGATCTTGTAGAGAGTTCTTTTTTATTATTTCTCTTTCAAGTTCAACTTTTTGTGCAGCCATCTCAGTGCAGTATTGAGCACTTAAATACACTTGATCTTGCTCATGTCATTCATTGTGCAAAAAAAATAATAAAATAAAAAGGAAAAGGAATTTATGAAATTTATCTAATTCTGTGGTTTTTTTTTATCTGTAGGTATTAGACCCAGTTCTCAGTTATTTCATTTATCATGGAATAATAGACGGTGGTGGACAAATCACTACACTGTGTGCCCTGGACAAGCAGATATTGAATCCAGGCTATTAGGGGTTTTTTTTTTCTTTTTTTTTCAATTCATAATAACAACTAGATAAAGAAAAAATACCCTACTCCCCACTGACTTTTGAAAACCTTTCATCTGGTGTCTAAGTTAGAACTTACTGCACTTCACTGTGATGAATCTGTGTTTCCGAATCCCACTGCCTGCTGCACTTCACTTCACACATAATATCTTTTATGTGCAATGCAAGAAGAGACGACCGCATCTCATAGCCTAATAAACATTGGCCGACAACCTGCTAATTTTCCACTGAGGGTTCAAATATGATGTGCTACTCAACCACATATTTGTTCACTTCCCTTATTCTGTATTAATGCACTTAATTAGCAAACTAGCTCACTGTATGTTACTATATTACGTTAGCTACCGCTTTTTACCCAAGTCAATTAGAAATCTGGCCAACCAAAACATGGAACTGGGCAGCACACTGGTGCTTCCACTTTCCTGGTGGGCTAGCTAAAAAATTTATGAATTCTCCAGAATTTTTATAGTCACTTTTCATGAAAATTAAAATATTGGATTCCAAATGAGTTAATGATAACCAATTACCTGATATAAGTAATATTGCAGAATTTGTGATATAAAATTGTTCCTTTTGATCAGGTTAGATTCATCAAAAAGCATGTCAGCTAACTGTAAATAACAGTAATAGATGCACAATTTCCTAATTTATTCTCCAAATCTGATTACAATGAAAAGGAAATCTAAATGAAGCTTTATTGTGCCATTTCACCAAGCACGTCAGGCTTGTGTCAGTGCAATCTGTAGTGGTGGGCAGTGTAGTAGAGGGAATCCCCATTCCCAAAGGTCTACGCCTCATGCACTCCCCGTCATTGTATTACTCCAGCACTGCATAGGAGAGATAAATGGATTGGGCCGCGTCCCGGCCGTTGGTTGGTGGAGGCAAAGTGAAAAGTGCTTCACCATAGGCCTGTGCCTCTCTGTAAAATTCCTGTTGCCATGGCAGCTGGGTGAACTGCCCAAATATTCTGGTGCAGTGCTTGGCTCGGATAAAATGTCTCAACTCAATCTGGTGACTGCATAAAATTAAAGCACGGAGATGAGCGAGCTGGTGCTCTGCGAGTACTGCGGCTGTGAACTTGCAGTCAACAGCAAGAATAGCAAAATAGATCTAGAAAAATATAAGTAAATGTAAAGGTTGATAATGAAACTGATTATTGTTGATTACAGCCACTCATTTGCTCTAAAAACTCTTGCGAATACTTTTTTTTTTAATTACTAGATAACACTATTATTTATAAGGTGTTATTTGGTGAATTTAAAAAAAGAAAACAAAACAAAACAAAAAAAAACAGGCAAATGCAGCAAAAAGCAACATATACACTGGCACACACATGGCAACATTAAAAGTAAGACCTGGAAACTTGCTCATTTATGCAGTCAGCCAATCATGTGGCAGCAGCACAATGCATAATATTATGCAGATACAAGTCAAGAGCTTCTTGTATGGCTGTTGGTGCCAGATGGGCTGGTTTTTAATTGTTTCAGAAACTGCTGATCTCCTGGGAATTTCATGCACAACAATCTCTAGAGTTTACAGAGAATGGTGCAAAAATGATTTTAAAAAAAATATCCAGTGAGTAGCAGTTCTGTAGGGCGAAACATCTTGTTGGTGAGAAAGTTCAGAGGAGAATGACCAGACTGGTTTGAGTTGACAGGAAGATTATAATAACTCAAATAACCACTCTTTAGTTCCATGTTGAGCAGAAAAGCATATCAGAACACACAACATGACACAT
This sequence comes from Pangasius djambal, assembly GCA_022985145.1. Taxonomy (NCBI): domain Eukaryota; kingdom Metazoa; phylum Chordata; class Actinopteri; order Siluriformes; family Pangasiidae; genus Pangasius; species Pangasius djambal. Next base: position 7,190,912 of record CM040998.1, read on the forward strand.
ATTGAGGGAGATGGGCTACAACAACAGAAAACTACATTGGTTCCACTCCTGTCAGCCATGAGCAAGAATCTGAGGCTACAGTGGGCACAGGCTCAAAAATAAACAGTTAAACATTAGAATTAGACAGGTGAAGATTAGAAAAAGACTAGGTGATGTCTGGATGCTCACTGGATGTTTGTTTTTACCACCATTTTGTGTAAACTTTAGAGACTGTGTGAAAATCCCAGGAGATCAGCAGTTTCTGAAATACTCAAATCAGCCCATCAGGCACCAACAACCATGCCATGGTTAAAGTCACAGGGATCACATTTCCCCCCCATTCTGATGTTTGATGTGAACATTATTTGTAGCTCTTGACCTGTATCTACATGATTCTATGCACTGCTGCCACATGTTTGTCTGATTGGATAATTGCATGAATGTACAGGTGTTAATAATAAAGTGAACAGTGAGTGTATATAGTTTTCTTCTTTGCTCTGTGCCAAACACACCATAACCAGGAAGTATCAAGGGATCTCATATCCCTCATATCAGAAATCAGGTGTATCTTCATGATGATAAAATCTTAAACTTAGTCATGATCCTCAAAATATTACGGAGATCCTGACTATCCATGATATGACATATGTCCTCTAAAATATTGCTTGTAGCTGCCAGTGTAGGTTTAGATTGCAATGGAAATTGCAAATAAATTAGATAGACGCAGATAAACTCCTCTCGCAGCTTCAGAAGCATCTTGCTTGCACTGAAATGTCCAGTTTCTCTGAAAATTTGGAAGCTGAATTTCTTACAACCTCTACATTGATTACAGTAGTACACTGTAGTTAATTCTTAAATTAGATCACATAATCTATAGGGGTAATTCTGGCCCAAAAAAAAAAAAAAAAACAAGATCAAGATTTTAGTATCCTCAGCAATAGTTTGAAATTAAAAAAGCATTTAGCCTGAATATTACCTGAAAAAGTAAACTGTCAGCTGTCATTGGTCTTCACACACACTGACAAGTATGCAAATTTTTCAGTGGCTGCAGTTACATGCAAATGAACATGTGACCTTTGTGACCTTCATGTATCACATGCTCTTAAGAGCCAATGGAATAAAAAAAAATAAAAAATCCTCACAGACCTGTGATCAGCCAAATCAGAAAGAGTTGCTTAAATGGATTTTCCTCAAATTCTTATATATGACACTTGACTCAAATATAATCGCAGGAACATCTACTCCAAGAGCAGCATAATTAATTACAGTCTAAAATACCCAGGTTTCCAAGGGCTCGAGGTGCTTGGCTTGAAAACAGATAGACCCACGAGAGTCTCATTGATATGCAAATATTGCAACAAGCACTGACAGAAAATCCCTTCATGAAGGAGAAATATTCCACAGTAAATCATTTCCTCTTCAAACCCCATCTATTAACGCAGCTTGTGTGGAGCCCAGCCTTCCATCTCCACCCTCTTATGGTGCTCCCATTGACTCGCGCCCCTCAAAGCACCACTTGGCAATGCATGGCAATCAATCGGTTTGTGTCGCGGGACAGGAAGGATGCTATTCGTTATTGACAGCAACTGGTGGAGCGGAGGCTGCAGTTGCTACGGTGACAGTCTGACTTGTGGCAATTTGATTACTGAATGAAGCTGTTAGCATGTGGAAGGCTGTGGAAGGTGCGTGTAAGATGGTCTCCCGTCCCCAACTCATTCTCTTTTTTGATGGAAGTAACAACACAATCAGAATATCAATTTTCTTTCCCATGCTGTTTTTTTTACCACATGCAAGGTAAATCATAGGTCTTGAAAGTGACAGGCATGACACACATATGGATGAGCAGGCTATGTGTGTGTGTGTGTGTGTGTGTGTGTGAGTGCGCACGGGGGGGCACTCAACCTGTAATGTTTTTTAAATATATTCATGGAAATGTCTCTACAGCCTCACCTGTGCTATTTAATAAATTTACTTGCATTTGGTTCACCTCAAATACAAGATGTTAAAAAAAAAATCACAGCAGTCCTACTTGGGAAAAGTAGCTCCACAATTATGTTGTTATTGCAAAGATTAAGAGATTTGGTTCAATATCTTCTAAAATGATTACTGGCTGTGCAGGATGATGGATGTATCTGCAATAAGGGTACATTCAGCCATGCTTGACTGTTTTGATCCTCCTCTCTTCTGTAAAAACGTTTCCCCCCCCCCTCCACTTCTTTAAGAGTGCCATTTCTATAAAGCCAGTCATACTTTCTTTATGGTGCTGTCTTTAGGCCTTTCCCTCCCAAGACAAAGTTGGTGAAAACTGAGATTTACTTTCTCCACGTCTTATTTCTGTAACTCCAGGTGTTTGATAGATCTTTCCAAATGCTTCTTACAGGAACGCCGTCTCAGTGGAATACTCCGGTTACTGTTTTGTAAAAAGGTGCTTTTATTCCTTGTAATTAGTGAAGCTGACCCAGGGCTCAAAGTAGGCGTGCAGGTTTCTCTCTCTCTAAACAGAAAGAGGATTGTGAGTCTAGTTTCTCCTGCTATGAAATGAGACTTTTCCCTGAGACCACCTTTTAAAAACATAACTACACTGTTATGGAATGCCACTTGTCAACTTTATTTTGGAGCATTGCATTCATTCGACATCTCTTCCATGCAGGTTTTGAAGTTTCACTAAAGACCACAGAGTCTCCTTTTCCTGAAAGACACTCAATGTAAAAAGCAGCATCTTACTTACATCTGACCACTGATATATTATTGTATTTATAAAGGATTTTCATCATGTGATGTTGAAGAACAAAGTTAATATCTGTTAATATCTGACATTCCTTATTTATCAACACACCTCGGAAAAATCACACACATAAAGCTGTACCTCACTCATGTTCATTCACAGTCGCTCATTTGTGTTGCTTATGTTGACATTATTCCCTCCACAGAGAGCAAGTGTTCTCGTTTTTCTTTTTCTGTTTGGAATTCAAGACCTCTCCAGGCAAATATATTATATAACTGTTCAATTTTTCCATGTGCACTCTGGCACTATTAAGAACCACAGGCAACAAAAAGCACATAAGAACAATAATGTGGAATTTCAAAAGAAAAAAGAACAGATCCAAAAATGGCAATGTTAATGAAAAGAGTCTTCTGTCTTCCCTTCGGTGCCTCTGATATTTCAACTGTACCAAAACTGGTCCTGACCATTTGCAGCTGGTTCAGCTTTCCCTCTCCTTGAGAAACTGCACCCCTGTGCCCTAGCTGCAGCGCTTTATTGTAAACATATAATTTCATCGTGAACGCAGCTCAGGTTGTTGGCTGTTTGCCGCCGTTTCATTTGGAGTAAAACTGGGGATGCGGCCAACATCTGGTCTCTGTCAGAGCTAAAGGTTTCGAGCCGTTGCTCGTCAAACTGGACTCCACTGTCAAGGAGTGGATAGAAAGCAGATCAGGCTTTAATTAATCAAAGGTGGAGCGTTAATAACGGGGCCCCATTTCCAAAATATCTTGAAACAGGCTAGATTAAAGGAGGTGATGGTGGTTTAGGGAGACATATATTAGCTCAGTATGTTGTGCCTCCTAAGGTGAGCCTTATGCATGCACAGAAAGTGTAAAGAAAAAACATTAGGTAGATTCCAGTACTTTTACATAGGGCCTTCGTTTCCTATAGCTCCTGATAATTACCCTGCTGTAACATATTATGTTTTCCAGAAGTTCTTTTCAAAGAACTCTGGATTAGTCTTTAAAGTCCTGCTGTGAAATCTACTAGGACAGCCGACTTCTCTGAAGCCTTGAAGCCCTGACCATTTTATGAATGAAAACTAATGGTGCAGTTTCAGTAGCCCAACAAGTTTCTGTCCTGGTGCCTGGATGGATGAGTTCAAATCACATATCTGCCAGAGAGACACTGTGGGGCCCTTGAGTAAGGCCCTAACTCCTAAGTGCATTATATTCTTCACTTAAAAGTCTCTTTGGATAAAACTACTTGCTAAACCAAAGACTATTTGTCTTCTCAGATTGCCAGATAAATTAATTGCCAAATGAATGGAATTGAATTAATAATAATGGAAAAAATAACAGAAACCATTCTCATGTAGAAGTGGCCAAATGGTTAGGGGAGCTAAAAGTCTTAAAAGCCCTCCAGCAATAAGGAAGTTGCTGAGATAAACAGTGCGTCACCAGACCATATCATGACCACATTATTCTTTCACTCAAATGACCTCAAACAGACAGCAATAACAGTTAACCCTGCACCTTTCAGGCTGATAGGCTCTATATATCTCCCATAATCATACAGCACCACAACTGTGAAGGCTCACTATTGCCCAGTCGAACCTCAGTGAATAGATTCACATATTACAGAGATTTATTTAGGTCAAACTGACTTTTTAACCTTGGACTGTTGTAACATTATTACAGGAACTGAGTACTTTAATTCACATATTATCAAACTTTGATTCTCCTGTTGTTCAGGAGTAAATGCTCTGCCTCTTCATAATGTTTTATCCCATAGAGCAATAGATTTTATTAGGCAATTTCCTCAAAAATGTCCATGTACTTGGAAATTACAGTTGTAACCAAATGCCACTGTCTCTAGCTGTATCTTTATCTGTACCTGTTTAGTGCTTCAGATAATCATATCTGTATCTGTATTTGGATTTAAACCCAGATTCAAAGTGGATGTGACCTAAACTGAAAGGATTCTTTCTTTCTTTCTTTCTTTCTTAAATAGAAATGTGCAATGGGCTATTTTTTAAATCCCGCTTGTGCAGTTATTATTTTTGTTTGCACCTACCCATAACATTTTATTTAGTTGGTTCTATTTTTCAAAATATAGGCCTCAGCAAACTAGAAGACTAATTTAAACTGTCGCAACCCCAACAAGGTAGTTATTAATGATGAATGAATGAACACCGTACATGTCATGTTTGTTCCGCAAGTATCATATCTCACTGCTCACCCACATGAAAGTAAAACCTGCTACTCACATTACTTTTTTGTTGCGTCCCACAGAATTCCAGTCCTGATGCACACCTCTAGTCTCAATCAGATGTTCTGTGAAGCTTCCTGGCGAGCTTGGTAAAAACAAAACAATACAAACAAACAAATAAACAAACAAATATTGCACCTCCTATTCATACCCATATTTGTATCTGTAAACATTATCTGTAATGTATTCATATTCGGTTACATCCCTAATGGAAATGAACCTGCAAATACAACTTTCCACTGAATGAAAAGTGAATTTGAACAGTTTTCAAGATTAAAACACAGTCTCTCAGTCAACTTTGTGGGGCAAACCAGAAAAAAATAAACCAATTATTGCAATCACCGAGTCATATTTTTCCCCTCTTATACAGGACGGCAGAGTATGTTATTATTATTGCAAACCTTTCTGTGTGAGTTATGGCACAGAACATTCCCTCCCTTTGAGAATTCGTTGGCTGTGCGCCATGGCGGCTGGAAGCCATCACAAACTCCAATTACTGTCTGTCTGTGTCAACATCTGGAAACCACTTCTGCTGTTTCGCCTGTCTGAATCCTAGTGTGAGGAAGGTTGTTGGCCTTATATAGCCAACCTATTGTGCGTGGAATGTGGGACAGCGATGTGCAGACAGGCAAGTAGGTGTCTTTTTTGCTTGGGCTCGCTGGTGACTAATGACCTCACAGGTTCGCCTTCTGATGAGCCGCAAACTGTAATTAGGAAGGACGGGAGTTGGAGTGGTGTGGTCGGATCTCTGACTGGGAGTGTGTACACAGGCATTGATCCCAGGTGTGAATAAGTTCAGCTATATCTTCTGGGATCTGTGAAGTGTAGCTAGTGGAAGCCAGAAGGGCTGGAAGGGCCAATTCTTTGTCATCAAAAGGAGGATGAGTGGTTAACATAAGCTGTTAAAATAGAACACTGGCAGGGTGTTTTGTCATTTCTGAATTATTTTCTTAAATTGCACTTAAGTGTTTACAGACGGCAAGCTTAGAAGGATTTTTTTTTTTTCAGTTTTATGTCAAAGAAAAAAAATCTGTGCCTAATTTTCCATCTCAGTCACACACTCTTTCTAAGGGCTTATTTTTCTCATGTCAGTAAAAGCTATCTTACTCAGATATGTTTATCCCCATCCCCCTCACTGAATGGTTTGAGTAGGAAAATTATATAAATCTTATGATATGATGTCAACAGTCAACAGATATCAATGCAACTGAGCACCTATGGGAGATTTTGTACTGACATGCCTGTCCAGGGGTGTCCAATCCTATCCACAAAGGGTCAGTGTGGGTGCTGGTTTTCATTCCAATCAAGCAGGGGCCACACCTGATTCCACCTGTTTAATCAGTTGATCTTGGCTTTCAGTAGACTCAGGTGTGGCTTCTGCTTGGTTGGAGTGAAAACCTGCACCCACACCAGCCCTTTCTGGATAAGACTGGACACCCCTGTGCTAGACAATGCTCTCCACCACCATCACCAAAACACCTGAGGGAATATCATCCCTCCAGAGACATGTTTAATCTGTATCAAGGTGCATTGAAGCTATTCTGGTGGCTTGTGGTGACCAACACCTTGCTAAGACATTTTGTTAGTTTTTCCTTTAACTTGTCACCCTTATAATTATATATGGTTATTCGCAACATATTTCCCTCTGTCAGTGAGGGAGCTGGAATTTATTTAATGACCTGGTTTTCTCCATGAGCCAAACGGTCTGAAATGATTAGGTGATGAGACTAGGGAGGGAGATGTAAGCAATGGTGCTGAATTATGAACCAAGTAAAACACCCCACTGCTTGAGAGAGCTCTCTTGCTAGACGGAATATTACTGTAATTGCTAGCGACACGTCCATATGGATATCTCATCAAGCTGTTTGCCAAGTCCTCTGTTGAGAAAGGCAAAGCTGCATTCTTGCAATCGGGAGTCATGATGTATCAAGTTGGTCTGACTTTGGCAGGGTTTGGAGAAACACAGATGGAAAAGGTTCTGCACTCACATTGTTCCAGGACCAGCTGCACTCATTGGCCAGAGCTCAGTGGTTAAAACTTATTAAACTCTGAAATGAGAAACCAATGAACAGGAAGCATTTGCCACCAAAATGGCTACGTAGAGGACATGCACTTCACATCCTGAATAGCTGATGCATTCACAGTCAAAATGTCATTTTTTCTGTGTTTACTTTAGTAGAGTATGTCAACCTTTAATCAACATTTTCCTACACAATAAGGTACTGTATAAATAAAGAAAGATCGTGTATTGTGCATGAACCTTTGATATGTTACTGGCATCTTAAAATATAGATACTTGGATACATGATCAAGCAAAATACATAGCAGAGCTTTTCAGATGGATCTCTTCTGACACCTGGTGTTCACATTACCACTGACAGTAAGATTTTTCTGGTATTTTGTTTCACAACAGGACCAATGTCACAGGGGAACATTGCTGGCCCAGTTAAAATGGTGATTTAAGGCATAAATGATAAACAAGCGTGTTTCATTGTTAGCTCCTAAAAACAAAAGAGCAAGTGCCTCTTTTTTCACTCACCATTTTCCAGCGATGTTCAATGTCATAGGGCAGGTATTCGAACAGCATTTTGATTAATGTAGGAATCTGCTAACCAAAGTGAAAATACACAAAGTTGCTGATGAAAGACATTTAAACGAAACATTTAAAGTCAACTCTGGGGTGCCACTGAAGATCACATGTTAATTATAAAGATTAATATGTAAGTGGTTCGGATTTTTTCCTTTACTCTGGAAATCTATGTCTTGTATTTAATAAGTTTCTGACAATTCAACCGTATGTCTTTTTACATTACTTGTCTATTGCGATGTCACAATCTGAAACCCCAAATAAAAAGCCTACACTCTCAAAAATATGCCCATTGAGGCCAAAAGTTTACATACACCTAGATATTCAATCTCAGTTTTTGACAACTCCACACATTTCATGTTACCATACATTTCTTTTGGCAAGTCAATCACGTCATCTACTCTGTTCACATGTTTAAATGTCTTTAGCCAGATGTGTGTACACGTTTGGCCTCAACTGTATTTTCCTTGTCACTTGGATGGTACCATCAAGGGTATATATATTTAATATGTGTATATGTATTTTTTACCTGGGAAGGTGCATGTGGTTTAACTAGCTTCTAGTATAAAGCTTTAAAGGTACATCAGTGGTCCTTAAGGTCCAATCTTAATTTTTTAAAAGTACACTATATTCACATTTCCATGTATTTCTGAGAGTGTATATACTGTTACTATATACTCTTACATACTAAATCTTACTGTTTACAGCTAATCATTATCTATTTGTTGGGTTCACTTCTTGTTACTTTACTTATTGGGATTGTTGTGTGATACGGTATATCCACATGTCTCTCCTCTGGGTGTTTTTCACTTATAGTTCTTGCACTCCTGCGTAATCCAAAAAGTACTAAAATTCAGTACTTTAGTCAAGTTAAGTCAAGTGGTTTAGAAACTTTTAGGGGAAAAGAAACTTTGAGGGGAACCAGACTCAAATGGGAACCCATCCCCTTCTGGGTGACACCAGATAGTGAGAATACAAATCATAACAACTACAACTGTATACTACGTAGTCAAACAGTGCTAAGCGTGTCAGAAAGATCTTCAGTATAATCATCAGGGTTATTTTTTTATTTCAGTAGAGTTTTAGCGTTAAGTCTATAATATCCAAGTGAAGTTATCTACAGTATAATGAATGAGACCTGAACATAGTTTTTAGCAAGTGCAATCATTAGGCTGTAAAAAAAAGAAAAAAGAAAAAATTTCCAGGTCACTTAAACTTTGCTACAGAGATATGGATGTAAATATCTTTACTATCCCTTAAATGTGTTTGAACTGAACTGGATGGAGGCTAAATGTGACCTGTAATTTAAGGAATGTGCATTACCGTCAACCATCCTGCTGCCCATAGTCAGCTGGAGTAGCCTCATATACAGCAATGTAAATAAAGCATCTAGCTAACTAACATAAATATCTATACATTAATCTTACATTCATTATGTAAAATATAAATCAAATCTCTCTCTGAATGACACTAATATATATATATATATATATACATACAATATTTTTCATTTAATTATTTGAAAAATTAATTCATTTAATAATATAAAAATTATAAATTAATTCAAATTAATTATAAGGGAAATGTAGTTACAATCTACAAGGCTAGTCGAAATGTGTCGATAGCTAAAATATCATTAATTCATCAGAATCCATGACAAATTATGTAAGCATGTGTACGTGTGTGTGTCACATTTTGCCTTTCATCTTTTTCTGCGCTGTGGAACCAGCTTGTAAACAGCTAAATTCACTCTTTTTTAAGTAGAAAGTTTATCTTTTTAAAGCAGTTCTGTATGAAAGCTTTTCTGAAAGATAGGCCCTCTGGAAGGTTTAGTTTTCAATTCATCTGTCCGCTTAATGAGGAGTAAGGGACAGCAAAATTTCCATGGCGGTGGAGAATTGAGTTTCAGTGGTAATTTACTAGTTATTTTTCTTGTGTCAAAATTTCACATATGCTTGTATGCCAAAGAAATGAATTGCTTAAATATCATTGTGCATATATACAAATCCTGGTGGCCTACCTGTGTATCATGCAGAAGTCTCTGGTTTGCGTTAACCTTTGGAGGCTCCAGTTAATTAACTAGTAATATACTCCTGCGGTAACTTTGAATAGCTTGCTACACTACATGGCCAAAAGTTTGTGCTTGTTGAACAACCCATTCCAGATTTAGTCTCCCCTTTGCTGTTATAATAAGCTCCACTCTTCTGGGAAGGCTTTACCTTAAATTTTGGAGTGTGGCTGTGGATTTGTTCATTCAGCCACAAGAGCATTAGTGAGGTCTGGCACTGATGTTGGGTTTGGAGGCCTGGGGTGCAGTCAGTGTCCCAATTCATTGCAAAGGTGTTCACTGGGGATGAAGTCAGGGCTCTGTGCAGGCCACTCGAGTTCTTCCACTCTAACCTTGGCAAACCATGTTTTTATTGAGCTCACTTTGTGCACACTTAGTTATAATTAAGGGAAATTGTAATGCTACAGCATACAAAGACATCTTATACAATTGTGTGCTTCCAACTTTATGGCTTAGAGTTTTGTGTGGCTTGCAATGGACTGGCATCCCATCTGGGGTTAATTCTCCTGCCTCATGCCTTGCGTTCCCGAGATCCACTAGAAACCTTATCAGGATAAAGCGGTTACTGAAGATTAATGAATGATTTCAGTCCCTTCTAAAAATAGATTTAAACAGAATCAAATGTACATACACAGAGTACATTAGATATCTCTGAGACTGATACTAATGATGACAGAGCTCTCTGTTTTAAATGTATGCAACAGTAACCAAAATAGCAAGGGTTTTAAAAACAGATGCTGATAAACCCAAAACCTTTCTACAGACAGATTTTCCTTGCTAGGTGAACTTCTGTTTTCAAGTGGTTAGTAGACAGCATCTGTGCATTCTGCAGACCATAGCTCACTGAATACTACCTAACCTGACAAACGTGACAACACAGAGAGAGTACTGACTCAGACAGTAACCAGTCGCCTGTTAAATAAACCTAGTATTTTCTCCAGCAGCTCAGACAATCCATCCTGTCCTTGTCCTAAGCTGTAAAGGCAAACCCTGTCACACAACTCCGCACAAGCTACTTTGCATATTAATAAAGCACATAATCAAGAATGACATGTCTGCAGAAAACTAGAACCATAGTCTGAAAATTGTAAACATATCTTTTGTAAGGAATAAAACATGACAGGGAGTGCTGTTATGGACAAATGATACATGCCATGGAGGAGTGATGCAAAAACAAGTTAGTTCCTGTTATCACATATTATGGCTTTGGAGAGAAAAACCACAGCCTTTTTTCCCCTCTCTGTTTATGTTAATAAGACCAAAAAAAAAAAAGTAGCTTATGTTACAGTGAAATCGAGAAAGCGCAAATTCCTCTGTTCAGAAGACAATGGAAGACTTACTGATTGTTACAAAGTGCTGACACTGGAGACTCCTTCCATAAATATTAGACATAAATATTAACAGAAAGCTTCACAATATCAACAATTATATGTTTTATTTTTGATAAGTAACGACGCATTTTTTAGAATCAGGTTATTATTAGTCTTACTCCCCTTATGTGGATTGTCTACCATACAAGTCACTGTGAATAAGCTGTTACTATAGAAACGATAATGTATTAGAACCACTGCATATAAACCTGTGATTTAAATGAATACTTGAACTATTGTCAGAGTCATGCTGTTATAGAAGATTAATCAGCACATTCTGATCAAACAAACAAACAAATTGAAAACGTCCAATAAGTCAGTTACTGCCATCTGGTGGTCAATTGGATTAACATAGTATTTTAGCCCTCAAAAAACGTTGTGTCCCTTAACGTTGTGTTGTCCAATCTCATATGCGAAAGATCCACAACTCCTCTGTTGTTTGAAGACTGACACAGATTCAGTAATAACCTCTGCCTTTGATGGGACAATTCTTTATTACATTTATTTATTAAAGCACAGGGGATAACACTACACATTTAACCACTCATGAACACATGAACACACTTGAGTACAAAAAAGCCCATACCAGTACCTTCACTTACTATTTTGCAACAACAAAGTGGACACATGGGAATTTACCAACTTGGTCTTGGCCAACAAAAGCTAATAGCTATTTATTTTAATGCAGCTTTCAGAAATTCTACATTTGGATGCACCTCAAATGGACTGAGACCTTTTTTTTATTATTATTATTATTTTTACTTTATACGTTCTGACTGTACAAATTGTTTTTACACATGACTGAGATCCCATCATAGTGTGAGCCAGATGGTTGCCTCTGGAGGGGCTGCCTCCGATCACATCACTCTCTGATCACAACGCTTGCTGTATGCTTTCCAGACATACAAGAGACCACATTATAAAGGCAAAAAAGCTTATATAAAGTTCCAAGCCTTTACCAAAAATATCTTAATAAAAACGCATTTATAGCACTCTATATCTGAACTCTTTATCTGAACTCTAATTATTGGAGTCTTTTAAAGATTATTTTGTTAATTGAAAAATTTGTTTTGGAAATTCTGCTACTCATGAATGATACTATTTCTGACTAATACCTCTACTTTGCTTTAGGGCTAATTTGAACACTTTTGCTTAGCTTTTGTGCGTTAAGACGATGTTTCCATCTGCATGATACAATGTGTCCTGCGTAGTGCCTGGTTCAGCATATTTATTGTATTTTAATGCCCTATCTTTACTGTCTTTATGTCTGTTTTACACTGATAACACTTTTTTAAATAGAGAATAGAATTTTACTCAGAATGGACTTACACTTTTATACTAATGTGAGTCTTAACCTTGACATGACACATGGTAATGGGTTGAGCATATCCTACTTACAATTCCACCATTTTTGTTGTTGTTGTTGTTGTTTATTTTTTAAAATGCCAAACAAATAGTTTCAATACCAGATAGCAATACTGTCCATCGTGAAACTTTGTCTTGTGTAGAAAATAAATGATGTCACACTATGTACTTGCCTAAGGCAGCACAAAGTCACAGACTTTGTGACACAGCAACACTGAAATATGTAGAGATAGTCCAGGATGCAAGTGCAGATAATCAACATGTTAATATTGATAATCAACATACTGTAGTGATAAGATCTCCCTGTATGCATTGGTGGCCGAGTGATTCTGGGGTAACTTTAAGGTCAAACCCTGGGCTCCTGCTTACGGTCATGTCATCCAAATTTGTGAAATAAGCAGATAACCTTGCACCATTCTACAGGACCAACAATCAGAACAATCCCTTTTGCATTTAGTCTGTGCCTTACATTGCTACAGTTAAGGCCAAATATTTACATACACCTAAGCTAAATACAGTTGAACTCTTTTCCAATTTTTTTTCAAACATATTTCATGTTACCATACATTTCCTGTGTTAAGTCAGTTATGGTAGTTTATTTCCATAAGATAAATGGAAAATAAAAATAAAAGCTAAGAGACAGATTTATTTAAGCTTTTATTTATTATATCAAATTTTCAGGGTGTCAGAAGTTTACATACACTTTGTTAGCATTTGGTGGCATTGCTTTTTACTTGCTTTAACTTGAATCAAACACCTGAGGTAGGCTTCCACAAGCTTCTCGCAATACTTTGCTGGATTTTTTGCTCATTCCTCCTGGCAGAACTGGTGTAACTCTGTCAGGTTTGTGGGCCTCCTTGCTCAGACATGCTTTTTCAGTTCAGTCCACAAATTTTCTATGGGATTTAGGTCAGGGCTTTGTGATGGCCACTCTAATAGTTTCACTATGATGTTTTTAAGCCATTTTGTTACAACTTTTAAGGCATGCTCAGGATCATTGTTCTACTGGAACCAAGTTTTAACTTTCTGGCTGATGTCTTGGGTTTTCTAGTATTTCTAGATAATCCTCAATCCTCATGATGCCATCTACATTCTGAAGTACATCATTCCCTTTTCCAGCAAAAACACAACATGATGCTGCCACCCTCATGCTTCACAGTTAGGATGGTGTTCTTGTTTCATCCGACCAAAGGTGCGCTACCAATTAACTTCTAATTATGGCAATTGGCCAATCAGAATATTCTAAATGTCATTGCATTAATTTCTGGAATCTTCTAGACTGTTTAAAAAGACAGTCAACTTTGTGTAAACCTTTGACCCACTGGAATTCTGATATTGTGAATTTAAGCTGAAATAAATCTCTCTTTAATTTATTTTTTTTAAATTACCTCTGATGTGTACAAAGTAAATGCCCTAATTACCTTGCCAAAAGAAATGTATGTTAATATGATACCATGGTAAATGTATGGTAACATATGTGGATTTGTGAAAAATTGAGATTGAATATGCTTAGCCTAGGCATAAGTAAACTTGGGCCTCAACTTTATCTGAACCGCATGACAGCTAGCCGCTCACTGATCCAGCTATTCATCTGTCATGATCCAAATGTACGGGGTGCTCCCCTGTCTAAGCACGGACTGGCTCACTGGGTGACAGAAGTCCTCAAAGGAGTCTACGACCAGGCTGGATGTTCAGCCTCTAATGTGAGATTCCATTATACCAGGAGTGTCTTCTCCTCAACTCATCCTCATCCTCACAGTGACAACTGTAAGTGTGGTTATATGAACATTGGATATCTGCCAGGGTTTCCTGTCATTTGGAACTGCTGCCAACCCATTAGGGCCCTGGTGAGCTGTTCCAGGAAAATGAAATGACATCACATTGGGTACTTATAGTAAGTACTATGTCACTGTCATATTATGACTTTGTGGTAAAGGTCTCGGCATATGCGCACATCCATGAGAGAATATCCAGGTGTAAAACACCATCACAGTTATCCAGGATTCATAGAACGACAGTTACATTTGTAAATAGCATCTTCTCCCAATGCTCTGCTCATCCATTCTTTTTCTTTTAGAAATCCAAAAACACATATGCCACAGGGATTTTGTGAGAAGTGGGTCAATAAGTTTCAGAAACAGGAATGAAGGCTTCCTTGCTTTGTTAGCATCCTGTTCTGCCTCATCACCTTTGCTTACTTTGTTAAGAAATGACAGCATTGCCTTGTTTGTCATATCCATGATGTGTGAGCACATGTAACTGATAATGTGAGTATGTTATGATTACTAGTTACCAACTGGTCATCTTGGAAATGAGCTGATTGTATTTTTGCAAGGGAGGTGACAAATAAAGAATGATCATTCATTAAAATGATGTTATTTTAAAAAGCTGCAAAGGTGCCTGATCCACATAAATAACAGGATTCAGGCACATCAAATCTGAGAAGTGTTGGATCCTGTTCTGGCATGATCTGGCACAAATTAAGTCACTGGTTGAGCATATCCCTCGTACAATTCCATGAGTGTTTTTTTTTTTTTTTTTGGTTTGAAGTGCAAAACAATGTTTTTCCACTGCCAGATAGCAAGATGCCAATACTACTATTTGAGTAAGATTTCTGCTAAGTTAGAAGTTTGACAGAACTCACCACCCCTGCCAATGCTGAAAATTGAACACAACCAGTTTCCAGATCTGTGGTCTTGTTCACACATACTGACATGACTGAATGTATAGTGAGAGTGTGGAAAAACACAAACAGCTTTAGGCTTGTGAGGTGGCTCACCTTGGCAGGCTACTGAAAATGAATAGAGTTGCCAAAACAATCCCACTGCAGCTGTATATATCTTACAAATGCTCTGCAATCTGCACTGATCCAGTTCATTTTCTATATGCAACTATCTGTTTAGCCTGATGATTCTCACACTGAACATCTTTTCAACAAACCTAGTACCATTTGACTTTATTGTATACAGTTGCCCCACAGGGGCAGTCGTGGACTAATGGTCTGAGAGTCTGACTTGTAACCTGAAGGTGAACCCGAAGGGCGTGGGTTTGATTCTTGGGTCCGGCAGGGATTGTAGGTGGGGGGGAGTGAATGACCAGCGCTCTCTTCCACCCTCAATACCACGACTGAGGTGAGACCCTTGAGCAAGGCACCGATCCCCCAACTGCTCCCTGGGTGCTGCAG
This sequence comes from Pangasius djambal, assembly GCA_022985145.1. Lineage (NCBI taxonomy): Eukaryota > Metazoa > Chordata > Actinopteri > Siluriformes > Pangasiidae > Pangasius > Pangasius djambal. The sequence continues at coordinate 7,206,440 of CM040998.1, forward strand.
CTAAAATGGCTGCCCACTGCTCTGGGTGTGTGTTCACTACTGTGTGTGTGCACTTGGATGGGTTAAATGCAGAGCACAAATTCTGAGTATGGGTCACCATACTTGGCCACAAGTCACTTTACTTCACTTCACTTCACTTGTGGAAGAGTGATTGTGAGAGAGTAATTTATAATCCCACTATCTGATTAACCCAGCAGAAGATGAGTTCCTTTTTTGAGTCGGCTTCCTCTCAAGGTTTCTTGAGATGTTGTCTCAGGGAGTTTTTCCTGGCCACTGTCACCTCTGACCTGCTCGTTATGGATCTAAATATATATCTGGATTTATGGAACGCCACTTTGTGACTATGACTATTGTTATAACCTGTATACAAATAAAAATGAATTGAATTGAACACTGATACAATATAACTCAACACCTCATAATGATCACAACACAGATCATGGATTATCTTGCAGAATGATCCTTGAAATAGACTAGCACAAAAGTACCACAAAAAGAATTTGTTACAAATCTCATGGATCATGGCTCTGAGTTTTTGGTTTTCTTTTCCTTTTATCACTTTTTTTTGTTGTTGCCAAGTAGGCCTACCATAACTGCTGTTCAGACATTAAAGTTAATTTAATGAAGAAACATGTCCTGATTATCAATTTCACTTAAAATCGGTTGTTTATTCATTTTACATATGGGAATATACTACACACCCTATTTTAAAATTGCAGGTTTTTTGTGATGTAAAAAAAGAAACCAAGATAAATCATGTCAGATCTTTTTCCACATTTAATGTGAAATTAGCAACCAACAAAATTCAAGTGAAAAACAAGTAGAAAAGTTTTAGGAAAAAAGAAAAAAACTTACAATACCCTGGCTGCACAAGTTTTGCTTACGATAACCTGGTTGCATGTAAATGTGCTCAGAATTAAATAATCACATTCAAAATCATCATGTTCAAAAGTAATTATCATACACCTGTCATTACTGAAATGATTATGATTAACCCCATATAAAGATCAACTTTTTCTGTAGGATTTCCACTACATCTTCTTGGTTTCATCCAGTTGCTGAAGCCATGGTCTGCAAAGAGCTTGCAAAGCATGTAATTGATCTCAATGTTGAAAAGTATTGATCGGGAGAGGGGTACAAAAGAAGTTCCAAAACATTAGATATACAGTGGAGATCACACCATTAAGGCCATCACCATGGGCCATTGGGCACCACAGTGACATTATCAAGAACAGGGCATCCCTCCAAAATAGATGAAAGGACAAGAAGAAAATTTAACAGGGAAGCTGCCAAGAGACCTACGGCAACATTAACGGCGCTGCAGAAATATCTGGAAAGTACTGGTCTCTCCCTGCATGTGACAGCAATCTCTCGTATTCTTCACATGTCTGGGTAGTCTCTTACCCAAAAAGACTGAGTGCTGTATTACAAGCAAAAGGTACTTTAACAAAGTTTTTCCCCTAAAAATTCACTTTCAACTATTGGTTGCTACATCACATTAAAGGTGGAAAAGGATCTTACATGATTTATCTTGGTTTCAAAAACCTGCAGTTTTAACAGAGATGTGTCGACTTTTTATATCCACTGTAGGTGTGGAGACATTTTAATTTTTACATGAGTCAGTTGTTCCCAAAGTTTTGAATTTTCTGGGACCCCAAGCCTTCACCACTCAAATATAATTTAATTAGTTAGTAACATACATATGTATAATGTAAGTGAACTTTCCACCTCTGCCAATACCAAAACCTGAACATGACCAGAACAAGGTCCTGGTCATGCAGACTAAGATGAATGAAAGTATAGTGAGAGTGTGAAAAAACACAAAATGTTTCAGGCGCAAGGCTAAATGAACGAGTTGTGTGATGGCTCACATTGGAAGGCTACTGAAAAAGAATAGGTTTGCCGAGTAAGCCCACTACAGCTATAACTATCTTAAAAATGCTCTGTAATCTGTTTGCGCTGGTACACTGCATTGTATAAATGCAATGCAAATACATATTTGGTCTGATTTTGTTAATTATTTGGCTATAACAGAGGTTTTAAGGATTTCAGCCAACAAACGCAGTTTGTTAGGAGCAACATATAATAGACTGTAAGCTAGATTTTGAACAATATGGATAAGACTTTCCCAAAAGGTGTGTCCATCTATACATCAGAATTATGAGGTGAACAGGATCTCCATGCCCTTCAAACATATTAAATAAACACATTAAAACCAGTTTAAACAGAATGCATGAAAGCACCAAAAATGTCATGTGTTTTCACTAATGCCATTTAAGCCTGTCAATCAGGCCGCTGCTATTGTAGAAAAGAATTTCACCTATGCTCTTTGTATATTCCTCAGAACTGATGTGGGTAAATCCATAGTTGTGCTTCTTAAGACAAACTTACAGGTTGGCTCTACACACGAGGTGACATGACTTTTTGTGCAATAGCAAACACTACAGTGAATTTTCATGATGTTGAATTAGTATCTATTTAAATAAGCATTAGGTGTGTTGGTACCTATCTCACAACTGATCACCAGATATATGTGTAAAAGGCTCTTGAAACAAAAAGAGATCCTGTTAGACCTTACATATTCTGCTAACTACAAATCAAAATGATTATGTGCTCTGTCCTGTGGTAATATTAACACTGTGACATTCAAAGGCTGCTTTGACATTTGGGAACATAATTCGATATGACACTTGTTTGACATGTATTAAGTACATTTTGGGTGTGAAGGGATTTTTCCATTTTGGAAACTATTCAAAGCATATTTTTTAAATAGCCATTTATAAGACATATCACCCATTCCTAAACAGAGCACACCAATCTAGATATCAGTGGTAATTTTCCTTAAACACTGTCTATCTATGGATAAGATTTAAATTAAGATGTATTAATGTATTAAGATTATTCCAGGCAAACAAATACAATTAAAATAGTATAATTAAACTTCAATAAACACCCTGCATGATGCTTCTAAAAAAGTGTTTTTGAGTTTCAAGCTGATACCCACATAAGTTACAAAAATTTTTTATTTTATTTCTTTGTTATAAATAAAAACCTCATGCTATCATATAATTTCATAATAAAGATGAAATGAGATCATTTCCCAAAACATTTGCATCTTTCTTTTCATCCTGAGGTTCAAACCATTTTCCTCTCTGCTTGTTTTCCGTGAATATATTGTAGAATCAAACTTTAGGGGTTTTTTGATTTTCAGTAAATTTATGCAACTGTATTTTGCTGAATTATCGGCCACTCTGCTTTATTATTATTATTATTATTATTATTATTATTATTATTATTATTATTATTGCAGCAAACAACCACTTAATCAATTCAGTGTTACATTGAATACTGTATGGCTATTAACATTAACTAGCTAGCTATTTCCAGAAACAAATTGAACCAAGAGTACTGAAGTGAGCCATCTCTCTCTCACACACTCCTATACATTGTACCTGAGTTGCAGCATTAAGTTTCTTAGTTACTGTAAGTGTGACAATGTACTTGCTCTCTCAGCAAAGCAAAAAATGTTTACAATGAATCTATTTATTTGATTCACAACATATCATTCAGAGTTGGCACAGATTGGAGCTGAAGGCTGAATATAATTTTCTTGATGTCAGAGTCACCTGAGAAGCTGACAGGGAACTGGTGGTGCAGGTGGTGGAGATGGCCCTGCCTTCAGACCATCAGATTTCTTAACATGATTATGAATTCATTCTGTTATCTTTACTGCAGCACCATTTCAATACACAGTGAAAGGTTTCTGGATGGTACAAAGTGGTTTTCTCTAACAAAATTGCTCAGAAGTCCAAGCCCAAGTGATTAGATGACTGTAATGATATTGACCAAAATCAGTAGCATCCCTTAGTCGTTTGCATTATGACGGATTATCATTTTAGCTCCATATCCTTTAGTTCATGTATTTAGCTGTAGGAGAAAGCAATGATGTGACAACAAGAGGGTTCAACAGGCCAAAAATATTCTTCATGTTTTTTGTTATAGGTTTCCATTTTTTTTCTACTTTTCCAATCCCAGCATCACTTAATTTCTGGGTTAAACACTTAACTTTTCTACTACTTACAAAGTCTTTCAGTTAGAGCCTCCACATTTGGTGGAGCTGAAGGGTATGAAATAAGCCACATACTCATTTCCTCTGTAATCCATTGTTTTTCCATTTCTTTAATACTTTCATCTAAAAGTATTCAGCAAGCCTGAAATGTCTCTTTAGTTATTTCTTATATAGATCAAAGTAAAAGTCTATAATGTATAATATTTACTATAATATTTCCCAATTCAAGGGGCATATTAAAGTACACCTGAAATATATTTAACCATTTTTGGTTTGATGTAGTAGCAACAAAAGTTATTGAGAGCAACTACAGGTTTGTAGAGTCAATCTAAATGTGCCTTTCATCGGAAAGAATCTTCAAGGTCTGATCAGTGAGATCCACTGGCTTCCTGTAGCATTAGATTTAAGACACTGATGCTTGCCTATAAAGCCAAAAATGCACCAGCAGCCACCTACCTTAAAGCACTTCACACACTCCGCAATGCACCAAAGAATCCCTCCAAACCTCCAGCACAGCTCGGTTGGCCCCATCTACAAGGAAGGCAGGCATCAAGGCTCTTTTCTGTTCCAGTGCCTAGGTGGTGGAAAGATCTTCCCCTAGATGTCTGAACAGCTGAGTCACTGGCTGTTGTTTTTCACTCGTGGAGCAAAAATAAATTGGTTGTATTGTGTCTGAAAAGTCAGTTACTCAATAATTTCTTGTTTATATATAAGGCTAAATAAGGCTGATATCCATCAGGTGACAATGCATCTTACTGACATTTGTTCCTCAGACGTGCCATGAGTGGTCTGGGATTCCCACAGCTGAGGAGCAGCTGGATGCATCAGCAAGAGACCTGTGTAGCAATAAAAATGAATTGGTAGCTACCAACTTAGACAGTGCATAAAAAAAATCAGAAGTTGCAGGATCTCGTCAGAGAATTACAGGTTAGCATGGAGAGTCTGGAGGTGATTTAGGCCTCATCTGCATTTGCACATTTGCATTTGTGTTGCAAAGGAGGAGCCTGGATTTCACTAGCACAATATAAAGCCTGGTTGGCAGCTCTTTCACAGTTACTATAATTTCTGCAGAAAAAAACCTGGTTTCATTTATGACAACCTTCAGAGGTAAGGCTCTGGATTCTAAGATTCTCAAATTTTGTTGTTAATTAATTTACGCTTAGTAAATTATAGACTAAAGAGTGAGTTTTTCTTTTTAATGACTAATTAAAATGACTGTCTCATTTTTGTCCCAGGGTATATATATACATTACTGAACACTCTAAGGTAAGATAACCAAATTAGAGAGTGACTTTACTTAATAAAGAATTACAGTATAACCATGAAATAGTATTTATACATTATTATTATTTATATATAATAATAATATTATTATTAATTATAATTAGTTCTTTAAACTTAACTTCAAGTTAGCTGTACTCAAAGCAATCAATTATTAAACTTAACGGGTGTAAGGCAATCAGTCTCGATCATCAATCGTCAAGCTTGTTACCCTTACGTCAGCTCAGTTTGGTAATAATATCATAAAAAACACAATAGCAGATGAACTGAGCATTGAGGAAATCATTTAAATTATGGCAGCTGTCATGAAGGGCACATAATTAAATATCCACTGAACTGTACCAATATTTTAATCAGTGGCATCAATTTGCAAGACTTTAAAAACTGCTGGTAAATACATTCAATTCAATATCAAATAACTGTGTAAAACAGGATTCACAAGTTCCATTGCTTTTGTGACAAAAATATGTAAGTGTTCATTATTCATGCCCAAATTAAATCAAATTGCACCGTTATATAAGGTAATGTTTTTTGTTTTTTTTAAACAGCGTTAAAGGCACACTATGTTCACTTTCCTAGTAAATAAATATATAATGTACATGCCCTTGAAGGTACCATCTCAATGACAAGCATTAAGTTTTACCTTTATTCTGACAACCTACATCTATAAAATTACCTATGGCACAAAGCTGTACAAAAACCCTTTACGACATTTTAGTGAGAAATTCCTAATATATGATATATTTGTCAGGAACTGCAGCCCCTCATGGCTAACACAGTTCTACAGACAGCAGCACTGAAGAAGTCACAGCTGCAGCAGAATGAGCAGCAACGCTCACAAACCGAGTCGTCTAATGCTCAGAAGGTCAAAATCAAACTCACGCGCTATGTTTCTTACTTCTCTGGAGACATGACTCCTTTTTGCGAGTGGATGAAAGGTAGGATTTCCTGCTCATATCTGCTTTCATATAGTTTCATATGGTTAAATGCATATAGTTACAAACACTTAAATTAAAGAACATCTCTGTTGAAAGATAGGCTTATAAGATCTTAACTAGCCCTACTTGCTACTATATACTCCATCAATATGCATCTAGCTCTATATAGTTTCCCAATGATTAAATGACATTATACCACAACACTGTTAAATTCTCAGATCTGGCTGGTAAGAAGGTGTTGATTAATTTTTATAATAGCAGCTCTGATCTTCTAATACTTTATTGGTGTAATAATTGACAGAGGCTTATGGCAGACACTTCACATAATCTAAGACAAATAATATACAGACTAAAAAAAATTTATTTAACAAATCATTGATATGGTAAAGCTTTCTGTAAGGAGAATATTTAATATGTATTTCTGGTTTCAGTGCTTTGTAACTGTCAGTAAGTTTACTGTCATGGGACAGTCTTCAGGACAGAGGACTTTGCACTTTCTGTTACATGATAAGCTATGTTAGCTTTTGTCTAAGTAAAACCATTAGACATAAAGATTTGAGGCTGGTGAGGGAATGACTGTTTATAGCTACTATAATGCAAGTGATAACAGAAGCTAACTTGTTTCTGAAATGTTCCACAGCATTTAACATAACTATAAAAACATAAATTGTTTATTAATAAATTAAAAATTGCTGTATTTTAAGAGGAAAATATTCTAAAATAACCAGGTTCAGAATGGAATCAAACTGTGTTCTAAATGAATACATTTTGGTTTGCATGAGAAGATTACCAGTAAGAAAGCAAATAATATTTCAGTGACCTTTACATATATATATATATATATATATATATATATATATATATATATATATATATATATATATATATATATATACTGTCACATGTATACTGATAACTTGCAGGCATGCAAGACCTAACTGATGTTTACAAAACCATTTATGCATGTTTCTATATCTGTCTCAGCCGTTCAGCTGTGGCAGGCAGAATGTTCCAGTATATGTAAAGGCAGAACTTTATCATAATTGCAGATCAGAAGTCACTTCACTGTATAGAAATAGTCAGTGTACATAGGCATACTGTGGAAGCTGGGGCGTGGCCGAGTGCCGACTGAGTGAATGGAGGGCAGAGCCAGGGAAAGTGAGTGGTAAGGACTCCACACCTGTGTGAAATTTGGCTAACGACTGTTCTTTTTCAGTGAGCGGCGGCAAGGATGAAGAGAAACGAGAGCCACGAGAGAGAGAGAAAATCACTGAAAAGCAAAAGGAAAGAAAATAGAGAAAATAAAGAACCCTTTTGAATTGTCCCAAGCCTGCCTTGCTGAAAAGGTTATTGCTGGCTATGATAGAAAGTGTCAGAAAACACAGTGCATCACAGCTTGCTGAGTTGAGTGCCCATGGGTTTGGTGGGGAGACCTACACAATATAAGGCAAGGTGGTTTTAAGGCTGATCAGTGTATATAATGTTTAAAGGAGGGTAGTTGTGTTGTAAATACCCAATTATTGGTATTTGGGTTTCATTCTGAAAAGAATCATGGAAAAACAAGAAAAGGCAATCCATGTAAGCCAGAAAAACATCACTGTCCTACTTCAGCATTTAATCTACCAGTGCTCATCAGAGATTTTACTTCTGTTATCACATCACCCCCAGGATATTCATATTTTTACGTTGGGATATGCCTCAGAGTTTTGTACTCTATTTTCATCCACTTCAAGTCTCTATCTCAAAATGAAAGACTCCCTTTCTTGTAAACACCAATAACCTAGGCACTGAAATCAGAATATGGTGTTTCTAAGAAAAAAAGAGGTAGAAACTATTTAAGTGTATTCATTAGGCTACTATTAGGTAATAACATTTATTATACTGATTAAATTTTATGAATGCATTTATTTGTATAGTCACATTTTATTGGCTATAGCTGCCATGCTGAGAAAATTAATGGTTACTGGTTATGCCACTGCCAGCACCCGACGTGCTTCTGAATCGTTTTTAGGCGCAAGTGTGATTTACATGAACCGCAGCTAACAGGTGTTGATTTTAAACAGTGTTTCAACCCTGGGAGATGTGAGCATGCAAGCTGTACAATGATGCTCACTATGTTATGGATCTGCTGTGAAATCTCTATAGTGTGAAAATGTTGAGTGGAAGTTACTATAGGCCATTTCAATATTACTTTTTGCAAGTTCACATGGCCCGAATGAAACGAGGCTGTGGGCAATATTTGTGCTCTAGGCGTTACCAAGAAATCTGCATAAACATTTAAATAATTTGAAGTAGGCAACCTTTTTAACATATCAGACATAGCCACAAAAATGATGTCTACTCAATCATTTCCGCTAATTAGTATTTTCATTCTGAATTTCTACATTTACTGAGTTCCTCTTGAATCCAGTTGTTTCAGTAGAAATTGTCGCAGTAATTGTTGGAGATTTCATTTTGATAATTCATAACAAGTGTTTGTTTCAGTAGAAATTGTCACAGTCATTGTTGGAGACTTCATTTTGACAATCCATAACAAGTGTTTGGTTCATCCTTGATTTAGTAATTGATAATTTCCTCATTCATGTCAGCTACCATTGATGGTGACTGATTTGCGTGCTGCTAAGAGTGCAACAAAAGCCCAAAAAAAAGACATTTTTGTTTCTCTTCTCTCACTTTGAAACTTGAAAAATATTGTTATATACACACTTAGAGAAAAGGCTTCCTCAAGGGCTCTTTGAATATGTCTTAGCAGCCTTAAAGGGATTCTACTTGAAACCCTATCTGTTGGAGAAACAATTTTGTATTTACCTGTTTTTAAGAATGCACTGTATATTTCAGAAATGGTACTTTTATTATTCATTGTTTTGCCCAGGACAGTGCATCTTGCTTCAGATTTTTGACTGGGTGTTGAGAGGTGCAGCACAGGTCATGTTCGTAAACAACCCCCTGAGTGGACTGATCATCTTTGCTGGACTGATCCTCCAGAACAGATGGTGGGCTCTCAATGGCTTTGTGGGTGCCTTGTTCGCCACAATCTCGGCCCTCATTCTCAAACAAAATAGGTATTTCCAGACTGCAATTCATGCAATAGTATAACTTATGAGTTGTTTACTCTTTGGTCAATGTAATTTCAATTTAAATTTCTCTCAGAAGGGCAATTGCAGCAGGCCTGTATGGATACAATGGAATCCTAGTTGGTCTTCTAATGGCAGTCTTCTCCAATGCAGGCAACTGGTACTGGTGGCTTCTGCTGCCCAACATCTTTATGTCAATGGCATGGTGTGTTTCAGGCAATCATTTTTCTGTGCACTCTTGTCAGTCAGGTTAGCCTTGAAATATAGAATGGATCTACACTGCATAAATAACATAGACCACCATGCATGTTCTGTAGATCCACAAGCAGATACCTTTGGATTTTCTTTTAAGCAAGCAGTAAAACTTGGATCTCTGCTGTCATGGTCAATTTGAACCCAAGGGCATTCGTAAATTAAGAAACTGACAATTTACAGGTTTTGACAGTTTACAGATGTTGAAAGGTATTCAAGGGAATTCAGGCTGACATTCTGCCACAAGACAAAATCACATCAAAACAGATCACATCAACCAGATCTGTTTGAAAGTTTAATTAAAGGTTGCATGTGATGTAGTGACATTAGTATTTCAGTTTTGGCACTGAGGTAGACATGACTGAGCGATACAGTGCAGGAATGCCAAATTCTAGGAATGCCAGGGTTGCCTTTTGGTCATGGGAAGGCCACAGTATCTTTATCTAGTATCAAATCATGAAGTTGATTAGGGGGCATAGATTTACATTTACATTTACGGCATTTGGCAGACGCCCTTATCCAGAGCGACTTACAATAGTGCTTTAAAGTCTATCAAAAATACATTCTGATATTGGCTCACTAGGTCACAAACTAGGAATACCATCAGTCCAAAAACTCTGTTTTTTTTTTTTTTTTTTATTCTTAGGGCATGAGGTTTCAAGATTCTGCAACGTTTTCAAGAATCCTGTATAACAGTTATAGGCCACATTTTTCCTATACAGGACTACCAGTAGACTGACATAACATGCTGCCCTATTTGCCAGAAAATAGTTCAGCTCCTTACTTGTAGACTTGCAATAAAGAAAAGAGCTCCAGAACCCAGTGTCTCTATACTAAACATTTATAACTTACTTGAGAAGTGACTGTTCTATTATCATTCCTGTTAATAAATTGTGAATGTTTCATGTCTGACAGCCCGATCGTCTCGAGTGCCCTAGCCTCTATCAACAGTCGGTGGGATCTGCCAGTTTTAAACCTGCCTTTTAACATTCTGGTGTGTCTTCATATGGTAGCTACAGGCCACTACAACCTCCACTTCCCTCAGGTCCTCATCCAGCCAAGCACCTCTTTCCCCAACATCACATGGTCTCAGTTGGATTATGCTTTGGTAAGAGCCTTGCTGGAAGAGTGCTAACATAAAGTGGTTTTTATGCTGAACAGAGATCATTTTTGCAAGTTTTTTTTTTTTTTTTTCACGTGTCCAAACACAGAAATCATTTAGGAGGCCAAGGAGCTGTTTCTGCATTCTTCTGATACTAAAGTCACAAGTGGAACTCTTTGTTCAGCCAGAGTGGAATTACTAGAAAATGCCACATTTTCTCTCAAGAAATATAGTTGTTAATATATGCAGCATCAGATTAAGCTGTCACTTCAATTATTGATAGCAGCACTTATGCACTGCATTCTAAATCATGTACCCTTGACATTAACTCCATTTCCATAGCTCTTCCGGTCCATTCCTGTGGGCATTGGGCAGATCTATGGTTGTGACAATCCTTGGACAGGAGGCATATTCATTGTGGCCCTGTTTATTTCTTCACCAATAACTTGCATGCATGCTGTCATTGGTTCAGCTATTGGGATGATGTCAGGTAAGACTCAACTGTGCATGTTTCATTCGTTACTCTGGCTTCAATTACAATGTTCTAAAGAAAAGATAAGCAAATCTGTCCCTTTTCATAATATAGGACGTAATAATATGAACCTATATGATATGATCCAGGAAGACTACATACTTAAATTTTAAGATCAGTGAAATCTCTAATCTCTAATTTGTTATTATAGGTCTCGCTCTTGCGGCACCATTCCAGAGCATTTACTTTGGACTGTGGGGATACAATTGTGCCTTGGCTTGCATTGCGATTGGAGGAATGTACTACGCCCTCACCTGGCAGGTCCATCTACTGTCTATAGTCTGTGGTACGATGCCTGTCAGAACCATTTCATCTTTCTCAATGCTAAATGATACTTGTTATGTACGAACCATTGCCAGGGTTATCAGCCACCAATGACATTAAGTTTACTTATGGGACTCGTGATTAAGACGTTGGACTTCTGATTGGAAGGTTGAGAGTTCAAATCCCAGCACCGCCAAACTGCCACTGCTGGACTCTTGAGCAAGGCCCTTAACCCTCAACTGCTCAATTGTATAAATGAGATAATTGTAAGTTGTTCAGGATAAGGGCGTCTACCAAATGCCATAAATGTAAAAATTAATTTCCTTTCTCATTTCCCCACTTAGCATTTTTCTGTGCATATCTGGGCTCTGCAATTGGCAATGTGATGGCTCCTGTAAGTATCTTGTTATTCACAGTGGCAAAAATTCCAAGGTGTTCCAAATTTCCCATTTTGTAATCAGTTTTTAATGCTTTATTCCCCAGTTTGGACTTCCAGCATGCACTTGGCCCTTCTGCCTGTCGGTCCTCACTTTCCTCTTGATCACCACGGAGGTGAAGACCATTTACAAACTGCCTCTTGCCATAGTTACTTACCCTGAGAACAACCTCATGTTCTACTGTAAGATGAAGAAGGAGGAGAAGGCTAAAAAAAAGCAGAAGAAAGCCCAAGAGGAGATGCTGCAGGAGAAGGAGAAAGAGGGACAAATGACAAAAGACATGGATGCAAAGATTATGATGGAGAGCCAAGAGAATGAGCAGCAGGATGTCTGCACTGAGATAGGTAGAGGGCACTATTCAGAAAACCTGACCATTGTTGGAAACAAAGAGACAACTACACTAGAATTAGCTGAAATATGAATCAACAAATTCCAGAGCAACTTTCACTCAAAGTGAGGACAATGCACAACTGATTTGGGTTGCCCCCCCCAACAATGTGCTAATGACAAAGTATTTAAATTGTTAAATACATGACATGTTGTACAATGTATGTAAATGCAAATTATCTTTACAAAATTATATCTATACAAAATTATCTATATGTCCACCCATCACTGAACCACCTGGACACATTCTGGGCATCTCTCCTGAGATGTTAAACAATGTAGTTGTTCTGGCTATGAACACTGTCTCTGAGACAGGATGATGGAACAATCAGAATAATGGAACAATCCATACTATCCATCCCTACACTCTCGTTTTACTTCCTAACAAACTCACAATGTTAAACATGTATGACTGCATAGCTTAATATTGATATTCATATTAGGTAATTCTATTTTCGGGCCTATTTTTTCATATAAATGTGTTTGCATGCTTTAGAAATTGCCACTTTTAATTGTTAAAAGCAATTGTTCTTTAACTTATGTATTATATTTAAATTGGTTATTGTATAGTTAAATTTATTGTACAGAATTATTAAACTTCATTAAGATTAATTATGATCACTGCTTCTGGCAACAAATCGCAATACCTCATGTGTGTACTTTGAGATGTGTGACTTAAAAGAACAAGTGCAGGAATATACTGCAGACCCAAAGTGACATCCACAACATTGCAATCTACACAATCACTCAAATATTCATATATACAGTCAGGTCCGGAAGTATTTGGACAATGACAGAGTTTTTGTGATTTTGCCTTTATACACCACCACAATGGATTTGAAATAAAACAATCAAGATGTGATCGAAGTGTAGACTTTCACCTTTATTTTAAGAGGTTCCACAAAAATATGGCATTTACCATTTAGGAATTACAGACATTTTAAGCAAAGTACTTCCATTTTCAGGGGCTCAAAGGTATTTGGACAATTGACTGACAAGAAGTTAATTGACCAGATGCGGTCCATTCCCTCATTACTTCAAGACAAATGAAGCAGATAAAAGGTCTGGAGTTGATATCAGGTACTGAGTTGGCATTTGGCAGCTGTTCGACTGGAGCTACCAATATGAAGTTCAAGGAGATCTCCATGCAAGTGAAGAAGGCCATCATTAGGACGAAAAAACAAAAGAGACCTATCAGAGAGATAGAAAAAACTTTAAGAATTTGGTACATTCTTAAAAAGAAAGAAAGCACTGGTGAGCTCAGCAACACCGAAAGGCCTGGAAGACCACGGAAGACAGCTAAAGTGGATGATCGCAGAATCCTTTGGTGAAGAAAAACCGCTTCACAACATCAACAGAAGTCAATAATACTCTGGAGAAGGTACTCGTATCATTGTCAAAATCTACAAACAAGAGACGCCTTCATGAATGTACATACAGAGGGTTTACAACAAGGTGCAAACAACTGGTAACGTTCAAGAACAGGAAAGCCAGATTAGACTTTGCCAGAAAACATCTAAAAAAGCCTCCCATGTTCTGGAATAAGATTCTTTGGACTGATGAAGCCAAGATTAACTTGTACCAGAATGATGGGAAGAGAAAAGTATGGCGAAAGATGCATGCTTTTCACTTACTGAAGACAAGACTGAAGGCAGAAAGACCCACGAACAAGCAGCAACTGAAGGTGGCTGCAGTGAAGGCCAGGCTGTAATGGCTGTAAATGGCTGTAATTCCTAAATGGTAAATGCCATATTTTTTTTGTAGCACCTCTTAAAATAAAGCTGAAAGTCTACACTTTGATCACATATTGATTGTTTTATTTCAAATCCATTGTGGTGGTGTATAAAGGCAAAATCACAAAAACGCATTTTCATTGTCCAAATACTTCCGGACCTAACTGTAAATGTTTCACTTACTCAACAAAGCAGTGCACACTTATTTAATTATCTGTGAAGAACACAGTTCAACCAGTGCATTCTAAAGTGTCCTTAAGCCACATATAGTCCACATATATAAACATGCCATTGTGTGATGTTTGTTGAGGAGTAGAGATGAACCATGCTGGACAGCAGCTATTTCGGTAACATATCTCACTCCATGATAAAGAAATCTGGTCTTGATAAACACCTAAGAAATGTGCACAGTAGAGTATGCACATTCCCTCCAGCCACAGGTTCACTGTGGGACAACAGGTGGTGAGCATCCTGGTAGAGATTGAGTAGTGAAGTGGCTGCCGCTGCGGGACCCTGGCTAGCTCCTGGGTAACCTCTTGTTGATGAGGGCTCGTCACCAGCAAATGTTGAAGCAGGGATTCATAGGAGGGCTTGTGGGGTCTTCGGCTCAAGGAAATGGGGATTGTGGCTCGTCTTCATCAACTTCTGTTCTCAAACACTTTCAAATGCATGCCAGAGACTACCTACCTCTCTCTGCAACTTTTGTGTCTTTGCCATGACAAGGAATGAGAGTGCAGTTGGAGAAATCATCTGGTTCCAGTCATGTCTCTTTGCCAGTCTCCATCTCCCAGCCATTTGCCTCATGGCTGTCCATAGCAGTGCTGAAGTGGCGAGCTGCTCGTAAGATTCATGTTTAACATGTTGCTGTGTATCATATCAAGAATGACAGTGTTAACTTATTTAATGGTAAGATCTATCACAATATTTGTAGTTGGTGTGCTTCCGTGTTAGACCAGGAATTTAAGTTTGTAGCCTTCTCTAGGCACTGCCAATCTGTTATTGATAATTAGCAAACTAAACTTAAACTTAATTTTAAAATGTAGCAGTGAAAAAAGCCTGTAGGAATGTGCAGGTTGATGGCAAGAATGTTGGTTACTTCAAACTAGCTACATGTCTTGGTATTTTACAGGGGCATGGTTTCATTGTGCAGTATTGCTTTCTCGTCTGAACCTAGCTCAAATTTAAAGGCTCCAAATTTAAGCTAGCTAGCTAGCTATCTTGTCAGTGCTACAGCCTGGTATTAACAGGTTACAATTTGTAGTCAGTCAATTTAGCTTTAAAAGTGGACTGCAGAGTCCAAAATTGGCACCTTCATATGCAAGTAAAAATCTGCTTATTTTATTGGTGAATAAAATAAACTAGCTGCCATTAGCATGTGCATGGCTGAAATTAGTTAAACAGGTGTGGCAAAGCTGCTTTAAGGAATACCTGAGCGTGTAGCGAATGTGTGGTCGAGAGAGAGAGAGAGAGAGAGAGAGAGAGAGAGAGATGGTGGATGTGCTGAGAGCAGACAGGTGTTGGCAATCGGAGCAGAGAAAGAAATTAGAGAAATTAGGAATTAGCAGTAAAGCTATAAAGTTGTCTATATTAAAATCAAGATATGATGTAGTATATTATGCAATAGACAGTATAACATAAATATATTGCTGTACTGGAGTGCATTATGTAGAAAAGTGTTTCTAATATTGCTCCCCTCTCATGTATGTAAATGGGGTGGCCAAAATATTAGAAACACCTATATAATGCAGCCCAGTTCAACACCACTGCCAACTACAACCTCAAAAATAAACAGTTTACACTGTCTCTGTCAGTGTAACTCAAAACAGAAAATAAACCAAAAATTCAACTTAGTCAACTTAGCTTTAACTACTGCTCTCCGCTTTTGAATTACTGATGTGATTATGCACTATGTATGCAATAGCAGTGGGTTTTATCAAGATACATCTTACTGTATGTGTTAAGCCAAAATGCAATGATTTCATGTCCTGCCTAAATATTAGTGTTAGCACTATGGAAATGTCTTGTTTCTGACTTTCTTTTTCTTCCACAGCCAGAAAATGCAGTTTTTTGTTCAGGCAGAGACAGACTGGTTCATTCAACAATCCCATAACACTTTGCTAAAAATATGCACATGTTCCTCAGACAAGTTGATGAATAGAGAAGGATGGATGACCTTTGATAATGACTTCCTCTGAAGGAGAACTGTTTATGTTGGTGTTGATGATAAATATGTAAAACATGCACACTGAACCAGATGTAACTACGCTGAAGCATGTGTCTCTACTCTTTAAAGTAGACCAGGGGCGTTTCCTCCGAGGAGGCAAAGGAGGCAGTATCTCCTCAAAAAATTGGATGAGAAAATAATCGATATTGCAAAAATAAAACGACGCAAATATTACTAAAAATGACATTAAAAGTATAAAAGTCACTCGTTTTTATAAAGTAGCACTGTCCAACAGCGACACCCGCAGGTACAGTTACAGCGGAGGCTTCCTCCCCTCAGCCCACTGACTTATAACAGAGACCCCATTACGTGCCGTGGGTTTAGTGGGGGGTCATTGAGAATGAATGGGGGAAAGTCACGTGAGAGGAGGCAACGCCTCCATCGCGCTATAAATTGGATATGATCGGTTATGATTGGATGTGATCGGTTATGATTGGATGTGATTGGTTCGTTCGGTAAATCCCGCCTCTTGTTTTCGTGCGAGCTCTCGGCCTGAATGGACAACAAAATGATAGCGTTACTGACTAATTGCAAAGTATGTAAACAACTCACCCGCTTAGATATCACTGCTTTGTGTCACGTCAAAAATGAAAATTTGAAATGGCCTGAAAACGTGATGACTGTTAGTTTTTAGTGAGCATTCAGCCTGATGAAATGAAAGATAAATCTTCATGTCTGTGTTTGTGTTTGCAGCTTTTAGGACGATGACCCGAAAATAAGTTGACATCAGTTCACACATAAAAAAAATATTAGTAACATTAGTTAACATTTGTTAACATTAGTTAATGTGTTAAATAACATGAACAAACAGTGAACGTTTATTACAGTATTTATTAATCTTTGTTAACGTTAGTTAATAAAAATACAGTTGTTCATTGTTAGTTCATGTTAGTTCCCAGTGCATTAACTAATGTTAACAAACACGTTTGATTTTAATAATGCATTAGTAAATGTTGAAAATAATATTAAATAAGATTAATAAATGCTGTAGAAGTATTGTTCATGCTTAGTTCATGTTAACTAAAGTAGTTAACTAATGTTAGCTAATGAAACCTTATTGTAAAGTGTTTCCAAAATATTGTTCAAATTATTACTGCAATAATTGTTACTTTAGTTATTATTTTGGAATAAATGTAAAAAATGCATAAAAACACTATGAAATGTATAATTAGTATTAAAAATATTAAATAAAATAAAAATAATAATAATAAAATACAAAATAGAATTATATTTGTTCTCTCTTTTTATGTAATGTTTAGAAACTTAGAAATGTATAGAAACTTTGAGTTGAATACGGTGGCATGCTTCTGTACTTGTTTAATTTTATTAGTTTTATTTGAGCAATCTTAAATACAGTTGTTCAAACTTGGAACCACGTTTGAAGCTGTTAATGGCATGACAATAAGACACTGTTGGTGTTTGAAAAGTCAAATCCACATTTGAAGTGTTCAAGAAACTTGTTTCAGTTTTGTTTTTTGAGTTAATTATAATAATAATTAAGTAGATGAACAGTTGCCTACTAAAAACCGAGTTAATATTACTTAAGTAATTAGTTATATGTATAATATCTAATAATGTATTGAGAAATGTTATGTAGATTTTACCTCATTTCTTTTAGTGTGTCATAGCTGTTAAATTTAGGTACTCTTTACTCAAAACATGGGATGAAATCTACTCAAACAAACTGAGTGCAAATGACCTCACATTTATTGAGTAGATTCTTTAAGTTTGTTTTTACAGTTCAAATAAGATGATATGGATGCCAAGAATGAAACCTTATATTTATTTATTTATTTATTTTTATCTTTGAAACACAGTGGAGCTTTGCCCTGCTAGCCCATTCACACAGCGGTTCCTGTTGGCAGGCATCCGTGGACAAAGCCATCCAGCTAATGGAGGATCACCTGGTGGTGTCCACAGCAGCAGACAGCTCTCCTTTTTCTCTATCTTTCTCTCTTCCCCTCCTCTCTTTCTTACCACTCATGGAAGCAGGAACACTGATCTGGATTCCAAGCACACCACAGGCCTCCCCCATTGAGCAGGAACATACTGTTTATCAGTGAGTATAGAAAGTACACATCAGGCCTTGGTGGACTTTGGGTGTAACCAGACCACCATCCATCAAAACCTGATTCAATGTAAGGCATTGGGAAATGCATGATTGGTTAGATGAAGGTGAGGTGTGTGCACGATTATGTTCAAGAGTATCCGCTGGTGCCAGTCATCATTAAATTCCGTGGGCCAAAGCATAGAGTAGAGGTAGCGGTTAGTCCTCGCCTCATGTATACACTAATTCTTGGGATAAATTGGCCAGGGTTTCAGGCATTAGTACAAGAAATGTTTGTGGAGCTAGTTTTAGTGGACTATGCAACGTGATATCCGGAAGCAGTGGCTCTTCGCAACCTCTCAGCATGAAACATTGCAGAGGCACTCTTCTTATTTGTAATGGGCTGGTCAAATGGTTTAATCGGTCTAAAATGTGATTTGTAAGTTTGCTCACAATGACGGAATTGGGATAAGTGGCTCGAATCCTTGTTATTTGCAGTACAATAGGTCGCGTAAGCCTCCATGGGGTTCTCCCCATTCAAATTACTGTACAAACACATGCCTTGTGGTGTCGTAGACATCATTAGTGAAAATTGGGTGGAGACACCTTCTAAGAACAGAAACAAAATTCAGTACGTTCTGGACCTGAAAGCAAAACTCCATACCTTAAATCACCTAACAGAGGAGAATTTGCATCAAGCTCAAGAACAGCAGTCCCAAAAGAATGACAGGGGAGCTCCACTATGGGAATTCACACTGAGAGATAAAATGCTCATATTGCTTCCCATGTCAGGCTCTAAATTACCCACAAATTGGCAAGGGCCCTTGGAGGTCACACAGTGAGTTGGGGAAGACAGCTATGAGGTTGAATAGTTGTGAATGTATAGAGGTGATGCACTACAAATATACCACCTCAACCTCCTTAAGCCATGGAGAGAGGCACTTACTGTGGCTCTAGTGAAGGTGGTTCTGGAGAGAGGAGCTGATACTGGAGGTGCTCATAAAAAACTTGGCTTATTCTACCCCAGTCCCTTGTGGAGACCATCTCTCCTGTACCAGAGGGCACAGGTTGCTGTGTTGCAAGGGGAATTGTCAGATGTTTTTGCCTCTACCCAGTCACACAAACCTCATAGAGACTCCTCCAGGCATGGTTGTACACAGCTACTCCTGCCATTTTCTCCAAACACAAGAAAAATGTGGTTCAGGAGGAATTCACAGTTATGCACGACATGGAAGTAATCGAGGAGTCCCACAGTGATTGAAGCAGCCCCGGTTCTGTGTGGACTTCAACGCGGTGTCTAAATTTGACGTATACCCAATGCCACGCATTGACGAACTGCGCGATCAGTTAGGTGCAACTTGCTTTTATTTGACACTTGATTTAAACAAGAGGTATTGGCAGATTCCTTTGACTCCAATATCCCAAGAAAAAAATGGTTTTTTCCACTCCGTTTGGTTTACACCAGGTTGTCACCCTGCCATTGGGTTTGTTTGGAGCCCCAGCGACATTTCAACATCTCATGGACAGAATACACCACCCACACAGTGCAGATACTCTGCCCGCATAGTGCATAATTTTTCAAATTCTTTTTTTGCAAGTTTTTGCAAAAAAAGTTCTTTATTTGCAGGTTTTTTCAGGTTTTTGCACATGTTTATGCTGCTACAATACTCATTATATTATACTGTACATAGACTGCTACTCTTATGTTTACACTTATGTCTACACTATTTCAGCTACTTGTATTGTACTCTTGTACTATTTGCACTATTGTCACTAGGTTCACTTTTAAACATAACTGTGTACTCGTTTTTTAGGGGCAACATATGATAGGCAGATTTTGAACAATACGGAAAAAAAACTTTCCCAGAAGGTGTGTCCACTATACATCAGAATAATGAGATAAACAGGAGAGACAAAACTGAGACAAAAGACCACTGAGACAAAACTCAGAGTCAAAACAGTCTTTACCAGAAAAATCACCAACAACAAAGAACACATTCAAGGCAGAATCCAAAAGCGGAGTCAGGAAACAGGGCAGGTCAAAACACCAGAGATCCAGCATAATGTCAAACCACAGGGACATGGCAAAGGCAAAAAAATTAGGCAAGGCAAAAAAGGCAAACAAACAAACAAACAAACAAATAGATAACCCACCGAGAATCAATCCAAAAATGCATGGCACAGCACTCACTTAACAGGCAAACTGTAAGACTTTGCACTGAAGTTCAAGTTCAAGTTCATATCCTTATATAGAGAAAGTAGGATGTGTAATAGAGGAAGTGGGCTAGAATTCAGGGCAGGGTGCCCTCTGGTGGTCTAGAGGAGGCAAGTCCAGGCTTGATGATATACACAGGCTGGTGTGCCCTTGATCTTCAACAAGGGTGATTCAACTTTGCTCAGATAAACAAGGTTGCAGATAAACAAGGCTTAATTAGTGATACATAGGAATGTAGGGGCTATCTTATATTGAGCTGGCAATTCCAGTCTTTAGGGCACTCTGTGTACTTGTTTAATTATTTTAAAAGGCCCTATGAATCTTGGACTTCACTTTTGTTAGGCCTGTGGATGAGTGAATGAGGGAGTTTTGGGTGTATTCAGCCAAAGGGAAGTACCTACTCCAGTCGCATTGGTGGTTGTGACGGTAGGCTCTCAGGAACCTCCTAATTTCCTGCTTTAGTTTGGCCCTTTGACAGAGAATGATAACCTGAACAGGGACTGACATTGATATTTAGACATTTACAAAACCCGTCATACCTGGGAGGTAAACTGGTCACCCCGGTCAGAGACGATGTCCTTTGGCAGCCCATAGAGCTTGAACATTTCTTGGAACAGGATCTCTGCAGTTTCAAGAGCTGTGGGTAACTTGGTGAGTGGGACAAGCCTGCAGTCCTTGGAAATGTGGTCGACAATGGTGAGGATAATGGTATGTCCCTGAGAGCTAGGTTGATTGGTGATAAAGTCAATGGCAATGTCTGACCAAGCTCTTTGTGGTATGGGGAGAGGCCTTAGGAGACCTGTGGGTAAGTGATGTGATGTTCAGGTTTATGCATATACAGCACAGGCATTCACATACCTTTCAATGTCATGCTTTGGTGTCTCTCACTAAAACTCCACCAACTTTTGTGTCCTCTTAATACCAGGGTGACCCGAGTTAAGAGAGGTGTGGACCCAGCCTATGACCTCATCCCACGTGTCTTGAGGTACATAGACGTGAGCAGCTATAAGTAGGGCCTGTCGAATCTTGTCCAGACTTGGGTAAAATGAACTCTGGGCTAGACACAGTGTGAGATTTTTCAAAGATTCATGAGATAGCATCTGCCTTATCATTCTTGGAGCCCGGTGGGTAGGTGAATGTCAAATCAAAATGGGTAAAGAATAGTGTCCACCTGGCCTGATCTGGGTTAATCTATAGGTAGACTTAACATACTCTAGATTTAACCACACCTCTAATGCTGCTTTTATCACCAGCAACTCCTGATTTCCCACATCATAGTTTCGTTCTGCCTGGGTGAGTTTTCTGGAGAAGAATGAACATGGATAGAGTTTACCTGGGGTACTTGGATAAGATGACCTCGATGCCACTTTCGAAAGCATCCACCTCGACCATGAACCATAGGTCTGGGTTAGGGTGGTGCAGAATGGGCATGGACAAGAATTTGACTTGCATCTCCTCAGCGCAGGGTTCAGGGTCAGGGATATGCGCCTCACACTGCAGAGGGCTGGCAGTGGGAAGGCCAGAGGCTGCTGGGGCTGGGTGACTGGGCTGAGGGCTAGGAGGTATCTGGGCAGTTTGGGGGAAGACATGGAGGAAGTGGTGATGGAGGAGGGTGATCTGGGCTGCCATGTCGCGGTTGTTTGCAGAGAGTTCCCAGGGCCGCCCGGGGAGCAGTTGGGGGTTTGGTGCCTTGCTCAAGGGTCTCACCTCAGTTGTGGTATTGAGGTATTGAGGGTGGAAGAGAGTGCTGGTCATTCAGCTGGTGGCTAGACTGAAGCCCTTTCTCACAAAAAACATCCAAGCTCAACTAAATCACCCCAAACCATGTGGCAAAATGTGTTATGGTCTGATGAGACCAATTACAAAGGGTATAATAATTCTATAATTCCAAAAGGTATGTTTGGTGCAAAAAAAGCAAAGAACACCATACCCATGGTGCAGCAAGGTGGCGGCACCATCATGCTTTAGGGCTGTATTTCTTGAGCCAGAACTGGGGCTTTTATCAAAGTGGAGGGAATCATGAATAACTGATACAAATACCAGTCGATGTTAGTGTAAAATATTCAGGTGTCTCCTAGTAAGCTGAAGATAAAAAGGAATTTCACCTTTCAGCACAATGACACAAAGCATACATCCAAATCAACAAAGGATTGAATTAACCAAAAGAAGATCAATGTTTTTGAAAGACCTGGCCAGAGCCCAGACCTGAATCCAACTAAAAATATGTGGGTTGACCAGAAGCAGGCTGTGCACTGGAGATACCCTTACAATTTGATGGATTGAGAATGTTTTTGCAAGAAAGAGTGGGAAAATATTGCCAAGCCAGAATGTGCCACAATGATAGACTCTTACCCCAAAAAAGACTGAATGGTGTAATAAAATCAAAAAGGTGCTTCAAAAAGGTATTAGTTTAGGGGTGTGCACACTTATCCAACTAGGTTATTGTGGTTTTTATTTTTAATTTTTTCTCAAAAAAGTTTCTGATTGCATTTCACTTTATTTGTTGTTCTTCTTTCGCTGCTCCCCTTAGGGGTCACCACAGTGGGTCATTGGTCTGCATACTATTTGGCACAGTTTTTACACAGGATGCCCTTCCTGACGCAACCCTTCCCAATTTTATCCTGGCTGTCATTTGCAACCCCAGTGGCTAGGGTTGGTTCCCTGCCTGGGAATCGAAATGGCCTTTGATGTTGAGTAACATCATGCTGTCTCCTTTGAACTTGTCTACACAGGTCAGGTTTTAGAAAATCCAGCCATGATCTCAACAGACGTCCCAGGAAAAGCATTGCTGGCGTCTGACCGGTGGTTACAATATGCCAGCAGGAATGTTACAATATGGTGGTGTTGTAATTTTCAATCTTTACCCATGGCTTTGAATGACTGTATGAGGGTCTGGATGAACCGTACAGCTTGCCCATTTAAAGCAGGACGGTATGGCACTGTGGTTGTGTGTTTAATGCCATTTCTCTTAACGAATGTTTTCACAGCATGAATGTTTTCACAGCATGAATGTTTTCAAGCATTTTCACCAGATCTAAGTGTCCTTCACGCAACACATCAAGCACTCTTGTGCATAGTTTGGGAGGCACCCCACTCTCGTTCCCCATAGTACACAGCCCTTTCTCATCAAAAGCTGATCTTGGAGTGTGGAATATGCTGGCAGGGATGCATCACCCTTGCTTGGCCAACCATGCAGAGTCAGTTCATATACTTTAGACAGGATTGGATCATAAGACATTTCTCATTAGATTTTCTCACTGGTGACAGGTAACAGCTCTACCTGCAATATGTGTAAGCTGGGAAAGGCCATCAGCATTTCCATGCTGTTGTGTTCCCTTGAATTCAATGCTGTATGAATATGCCTGTAAGAACAACGCCCATCTCTGCAGTCTTGCAGCCACCATAGCTGGGACACTTTTTCTGGGGTTGAAAATTTAGAGCAATGGCTGATGATCAGTAATCAGAGTGAAATGTCTGCCATATAAAAACTGATTATATTTTTTGACACCCCAGATCAGACTCAGTACTTCTCTATCTGGGTATAATTTCTCTCATCTGAGCTTAAGGAACTGGAGACAAAGTCATTGGGGCACTCTGTCCCGTCTGGACATTCATGGTACAGTACTGCATCTCATAAGGGCATACATCACATGCCAGCTTGACAGGTAAGTTAGGGTCATAGTCTGTGAAAACATTGTCTGAGGTTACCAATCGTTTTGCTTCTTGAAAAGCACTTTCACACTCCTTGGACCAGTGCCACTTCCAGTCTTTAGCAACAATTTAGTGGATACTTTGGTGGCTTTGGTGCTTTCAGAACAGCATCAACTTTGTCCTTGCATTTATGTAGCCCATGTTTGTCAATTTTATGACCACAGTATTGAATTGAGTCATGAAAGAACACACATTTGTCTTTGTTCACTCTCAACCTGAAATCTTCCAACCTTGTGAGGACTTTCTCTAGGTTTGCAAGATGCTCCTCATCATTTGCTCTGATGATTACAATATCATCTAGATCGCACAAGGTTTGTGAGTCTTGGGTTTACCCTGCAAGACCTTGGAACAGGATACCCTGCAAGACCAAGCAATTTTACTGGAAGAGACCCTTTGTTATGTTGATAGTTAAGTATTTCTTTTAAGATTTGTAAATTCTTAAAAGATTTGTAAAAAATTCTTTGTAGAAAACTACTTTTTGTGGGTGTTTAAAGATTTTTTTCTGGAAATTCTGCCACTCTTGAATGATGGTATTTCTGATTAAAACTTCTACTTTGGTGTTGTTTTGGGCTAATTAGAAATGTTTTGTTCAGCTTTTGTGCATTAAGACAAAGTTTCCATGTGCATGATGCTCCTGTTGTCCTGTCTTTGCACTACTGTCTATATGACTGATTAGCACTGATAATACTCTTCCACACTTTATGTAGTCCTTGTTGCACTTCAGTGTTGTCGTGTTATTTATTATTTGTTTTAAAAAATGTTTCAAGTATAATCCCTAATCCTTGCTCTTGAAAAACATATACTTTTCTCAGGTATCCCCCTCAAATGCCTGAACAAACTTCCAGTATATCCAAAACTCTGCTGCTAGATTACACACACATACAAAGAAATGTGCACATAGTACTCCTGTTCTCCAGCAACTACACTGGCAACCAGTTACAGCCCGCATCCAATTCAAAATGCTTATCACATATAAAGCATCTTACATCTCTGAGCTTCTCCTCCCCTACACACCAGCCCATTCACTTAGATCTTCAGATACAGTCTGGTCTTTTCTTATAGTCCTTTTTATTAAACAGTTGGAGATAGATCATTCAGTGCCAAAGCTGCCAAGCTCTGGAATGCACTCCCTCAGCATCTTCGAGACTGCACAAGCCTTGCCTTATTTAAATCAAAACTCATGATGTAAATGTTCACAAACAGTTTTCCTTCGCAGACATAACTAATTTAACTTTTCTTTTCTCTGCTATACCTGTGGTTTTCTGTTAACCACTCCTTATAGAATTGCTATGTTTCTCCTTAAATTGTCAGTTGCCATATAATTCATTCTGTACACTATTTTATTTTATGCTTTTAATGTTTTTTATTTCTTCGATTGCTCTGTAATTCAACTAGCCTCCACAGAACCTTAATCTCAACTGCACTGAACACCTTTGGGATGTATTGGAATGACAAAATCTAGTGTGGAGGCTGTTATACCAGCAAAAGGAGATCAACTCAATATTAATGCCTGTGGTTTTAAAATAGGATGTTTAATACTCAGGTGTCCACATACTGCAAGTGTCTCACTGGTACTGTATAGATATACCATAATAATAAGTAATAGTAACATCAACAATAGAGGGCACTGTGCATTCTTCAAGTACCAAAACCACATACTAATTTACCTGATTCCAGTAGTAGTGAGGAGCAATTTCCAGTCCAGTTATATGACAGTTATATTTAGTTGAATAACAATGTTTAATATATGTTTATAACTTTTTATACAATTTTATATTTAATAATCTTAAAATATAGAAATAAAAATAAACTATAGACATAAAATATAGACTTATAGTTTTGTACTAATGTGAGTCTTAACCATGATGGTGACTGGTTGAGCATATGCTAGTTACAATTCCACTGGTGGTTTTTTTGTTTGAAATACAGACCAACGGTTTCTATACCAGATAGCTAGTCTCTCCATTCTCACGAAACATTGTTTGGTGTGGAAAATAAATAAAATCAGTTCTTCTGCTTGCAGCACAAAGTCTCTGATATCCTAAAAAACTGTAGGCATGTCCCACTCCTTATCAAGCACACAAAACATGCAATAAGCCAGCATGGCATGCTACATCTCTGCTTATGGCCATAACACACTGAGGATGCCTGACCTTGTTTGAGCGCAGAAGCTAAACAGGGTCAGGCCTGGTTAGTATTTGGATGGTAAGCTGTTTAAGGGCAATGGTGGCTCAGTCATTAAGGCCCTGGGCCAGTAATCAGAAGGACATGAGTTCAAGCTCCAGCACTGCCGAGCTATCACTGTTTTGGGCCCTTGATCCCTCTCTGCTCCTGAGGTGCCAGATAATGGCTGACCCTGCACTCTGACCTCAAATTCCTAACAATGGGATATGCAGAATAAAAGCATTTCACTTCACTGTAGTAGTGTGAGGAAGTAAAACACTAATATATGGCTTACACAAAACCTGTTATTAGAGGATCCTCAGGTCTTAACATAGTAGCAAAGTTTTAAATTTAAACCACTGTAGGAAAAGAACACGTAATAATCTATTTTCTCTCTGTTTTCTCTGTGTTTTGTGACAAGGTCTTCTGTTAAATCACCATACAAATAAAAATTATTGAATTAAATCGAATTAAACACTGATGAAATGTAAATCAGCAACTCACAATGATCACAACAGGGATCATCCAGCTGGATTATCCAGCAGAATGATCCTGTCAGTACTGAAACCTGAAAATGACCAGTTTCCAGATCTAAGGTCCTGTTCATACAGACTGGCATGACTGAATTTATAGTAAGAGTGTAGAAAAACACAAAAAGCTTCAGGCACAAGGCTAAATGTTTCAGTTGCTTGTAAGCTCACCTTGGAAGGCTCCTGAAAATGAATAGAGTTGCCAAGCAAGCCCACTGTAGCTGTAACTATCTTAAAAATGCTCTGCAAACAAAATCTGCTTGTGCTGATCCACTGCATTGCATATATACAAATACCTATTTGGCCTGATTTTGTTAATTATTTTTTCCCAAAACTGTCATAATATAGATGAAATGAGATCATTTTCTAAAACATTTGCATTTTTCTTTTCATCCTTAGGTCTAAGACGTATTCCTCTCTGTCTCTGGTTTCTATGAATATGTTGTAGTGTCAAAGGTTTAGGTGTTTTTGATTTACAGTAAATTCTCCCTTATTGCTCCATAGGACCACCAGTGTGGAAGGGCAGTTGTGTGTAGTTTATGCAACTGTATTTTGCTGAACTGCTGAACTAATCCTTTCTTTGTTCATTTCTTTGATATCGTAGATTCACATTGTTTTTCCCCATTTCTCTAATACTTTCAACTAAAAGTATTCAACAACCCTGAAATGCCTCTTTAGTTATTTCTAATATAGAATCAAAGTAAAAGTCTAATCACTATAATATTTCCCAAGTGAAGAGCACATTAAAGTACACCTGAAATGTATTTAAGCATCTTGGTATTGATTTATCAAAAATAATCTTCAAGTTGTGATAAATGGGGCACAAACACACCCATTTCCCTCACGAAATTTTGACTTGCATACTGGAATGAGCGAGGCATGGTGGATAAAAGACAGACTGAGCTAGGACAAAAATAAAAGAAAAAACTTTTCCCCTATTCACAAAGTCTTTCAGTTATAGACTCCACATTTGGTGAATAGCCGAAGTTTGTGAAATAAGGCACATACTCATTAAACTCTTAATTAAACTTTTAATTCTTTTGCTATCCATAGATTCACATTGCTTTTTCCCCCTTTTCTCTTGATGGAGTAGTAACAAAAGTTATTGAGAGCAACTACAAGTTTGTAGAAGCAATCTAAGTGTGCCTCTCATCTAAAAGAATCTTCAAAGTCTGATAAATGAGATAAGATCTTCTTTGTTTCCTAATTTGCATGTGCAGAGGAGGAGCCTGGATTTCACTAGCACAATATAAAGGCTGATCAGCAGCTCTTTCACAGCTGCTGTGATTTCTGCAGGAAAATAAACTGGCCTTATTTATGCCTGGAATACAACTTTCAGAGGTAAGGCTCAGCTTAGTTAACAATGGACTTTCATACTAAACAGCACATTTTTCTTTTTAATGACTAATTTAAATGACAAATGACTGTCTGATTTTTGCAGGGTATTTCAGGGAATATCACAACTTTCTGTAGAACATCCATTACTGAACACTCCAAGGTAAGACATCCAAATTAGACTCACTTGTACTGACTGCGGTTCATCTAACCCCAACAACTCAGAAATGTATAAATAGTATCAACTTGGGCTTAATATTTTCTGTTGTAAAATTCAGCAGTAAAGCTCTTTGGCTCGAATAGATGGCCATAATATTACTGTACACATTTGAATAATGTGTCTAATATTTAAATATTTGGAATTTGTTAATAAAATAAATCTGTGCTGAGGGAATCTGTTGTGCTAAAACATAATTGTAAACTTTTTTCTTTTTTCAATCTTTATGTAGTTATGCATGTTTTATTTTGTTTACCGATTGTGTTTATTGAATTTTTGTTATTTTACTTTATAGCCATTTAGTATACATTAATTATAGAAGCCTGTTCCAGCTATGCAAGCCCATGCCATGACAGTCTCTCCACTGTGCTTGACTGATAATCTTGTATGTTTTGGATCATGAGCAGATCCTTTCTTTCTGCACACTTTGAACTTTCCATCACTTTTAACAACAAATGCAATCTTCACAGGTCAAACCCACAAAAGCTCAAACTAACAGCAGATATTCAGAGCTAACGTTTAAACATTCAATCCAACAGGGCACAGCTGAGCAACAACAAATACCTGTCAGTGACACCACTTGAAAAATGCGTGGGTGAAAATAAAAGGTGCCATGTTCTAATGCAAGTATATATTGCAGTGTAGGTGGCATTATTGTGAATATTTGTAACATAAACATTGTTGCATCAGCATACTTACTCAGATATATTGGTAAAAAGACACAAAACTAGATAACCTAAGCAAAGTTACAGTAACAGTACAGTAAATACTGTAAATAAGGTAAATACATTGGATTCAATATTAAATAATAATGTAAACAGGTTTGAGTTCCATGGCTTTTTCCAACATGTTTAATATAACCCATAGAATATACTGTAGGGCCAATATGTTTTTCCACAAGCCAAACATTTGCATTTGAGATGATGACTCCTGAATGTTTCTTTGTGTGTGAATTGGTTTCCATATTCTCATCTGTTCTTTATTCCTGACCATATAAAATAAAATTGCACTGTCATAAAAAGTAATGGCGCATTTTTTTTTTCTTCAGAGTACAAAAGAGAGTAACTCTACCCTCAATGGTACAATGGTGGTGCATTTAGGGACCATTTAAGTACCTTAAATAGTGTTAAAGGCACGCTACATTCACTATCTTGGTACCATCACATTGACATTTATGTCCTGAAAAGTGTAGTTTACCTTTATTCTGATAACCTACGTCTATAAAATTACCTATGACCTATACATCACGAAACTGTTCAAAAACTCCTTACTACATTTTAGTGAGAAATTCCTAGTATATATGTTATGTTTGACAGGAGCAGCAGCCCCTCATGGCTGACACAGGTCTACAGACAGCAGCAATGAAGAAGTCACAGCTGCAGCAGAATGAGCAGCAACGCTCACAAGCTGAGTCATCTAACGCTCAGAAGGTCAAAGTAAAACTCAAGCGCTTTGTGACTTACTTCTCTGGAGATATGGCTCCTTTTGGCAAGTGGATGAAAGGTAGGCTTATACAAGTTGTACCTGCTTTCACACAATCTCCATCAAAATGCATATAGTTACAAATGCTTATATTAAAGAATATCTGATTAAAGTGATAAAGTGAAACTTAGGCTTACTTACTAACACACTCTCCATAAATATCCATCTACTTCAAATAGCTCCACAGTGATTAAAATAATGTGCCACATAATCTAAGACAAATAATAAACAGAATAAAAACCATGTTTTTGTTGTTGTTGTCTTTTTTTTTTTTTTTTTTTTTTTTTTTTTTTTTAAATTTTTTTTTTTTTTTTTTTTTTTTTTTTTTTTTTTTTTTTTTTTTTTTTTTTACAAATCATTGATATAGTATCTCTTTCTGTAAGAAGATGATTATTTAACATTTATGGAAGAAGTCTCAGGAGTCTAACAAATTCTAACAGTAAGTTTATTGCCATGGGTGAGTCTTCAGGACAAAAGACTTTGCACTCTGGTTTCTCCGTAAGATGACAAGCTGTGTTTTGTTTTGTTTGTTTTTTTTGTCTCATTGATGTCATGATACAGAAAAATAAGAGGCTGGTGAGAGAACGACTGTTTATAGCTGCTATATCCTAAGAGATAATAGGAACTACCTTGTTTAACTATAAACAGATAAAAGCATTTTAGATTCAAGATTTAAGAACTTTCTTTGTTTTCAAAGAAGGTTCCTTGTACAATGAGCTTCTTAGTGTGCATGCTCTCATGGTTGCTGGAGAAAGAAATAATAAAAAAAATATTAAAAAATGAAAATAAAAAAGTAAATGTTAAATAATATATACAAGTATATAAAGAATGGCCTAAAGAATTTCAATAATAAATAAAATATAAATAGATGTCATTCATTAATAAATTAAAAGTTTGGGAAAATTGCTGTGGTATAAGAGAAAATAAACACTTTGCAACATGATGTTATTGAAAAATTAACAAACTTTGGAGTGTATTCACACCACCCGATTTTTGATTATATTCCTATAACAGGTCCAGAACTGTCCAGAACTGTTTTATTACTTATTTAAAGTACGCTTTTCATAGTAATTTTTCAAGGACAATGAGTCTAAATGTGACTATTGTGAAAGAAGACATTTGAATAATAAAAAAGTGGTTCTAGCGAATCATGTGGCAGCATAAAGCAAAAAAAAAAAAAAATCATACAGATACAGGTCAAGAGCTTCAGTTAATGTTCACAACAAACATCAGAATGGGGGAAAAATGTGATCTCTGTGACTTTAACCATGGCATGGTTGTTGGTGCCAGAAGGGCTGGTTTGAGTATATCAGAAACTGCTGATCTCCTGGGATTTTCACACACAACAGCTGTCAGAGGAATAAGGGAGGTCAGA
Organism: Pangasius djambal; assembly: GCA_022985145.1. NCBI lineage: Eukaryota > Metazoa > Chordata > Actinopteri > Siluriformes > Pangasiidae > Pangasius > Pangasius djambal. The sequence goes on from CM040998.1 coordinate 7,237,808, forward strand.
GAAAAATGGCCAGATTGGTTTGAGCTGCCAGGAAGGATATAGTAACTCAAATAACCTCTCTTTACAACAGTGGTGAGCAGAAAAGCATCTCGGCATTCACAGAACATCAGACATTGAGGTGGATGGGCTACAACAGCAGAAGACCATATCAGGTTCCACTCCTGTCAGCCAAGAACCAGTATCTGAGGCTATCATGGGCACAGACTCACCCAAACTGAAATAGTCGAAGATTACAAAAATAATATATATATCACCTGGACTTTTTCAGTGAGTCTGGGCCCATGCTAGCCTCAGATTCTTGTTCTTGGCTGATATGAGTGGAACCTGATGTGGTCTTCTGCTGTGGTGTGGTGCCATCCACCTCAATGTTTGATGTTTCGTGAATGCCGAGATGCTTTTCTGCTCACCACTGTTGTAAAGAGAGGTTATTTGAGTTACTATAGAATCCCTGTTAGCTCAGTCCAGTCTGGTCATTCTCCTCTGATCTCTCTCTCATCAACAAGGTGTTTCAGCCTGCAGACCCTCCACACACATGATGTTTTTTTTTTCACACCATTCTGTGTAGGAGACTAGAGACTGTTGTGTGTGAAAATCCCAGGAGATCAGCAGTTTCTGAAATACTCAAATCAGCCCATCTGGTTGGCTTTGATTGGCTCTTTTTGCTTATCCCACACAGAAACCTCTCAGCAAACCCCATTGTGAATCTAGTCCTAATTCTCTGGACAAGAAGGAAGTATAGTAGGCTTAAAGGATATCTTGGTATTTATAGGGCTGTCAAATCTTAATAGTCATTATTGCTGCCCCTAACTGTGTTCTAAATGAATACATTTTGGTTTGCATGAGAAGATTACCAGTAAGAAAGCAAGTAACATTTCTCTGACTTGTACATGCATACTGATAACTCGCAGGCATGCTAAACCTCATAGCTGTTTATAAAACCAGTCATGCATGTTTCTATATCTGTCTCAACCATCTCTTCTGTAGTTCAGCTGTATCAGGCAGAATGTTCCAGTATATGTACATGCAGAGATTTAACATGATTGCAGGTCAGCAGTCTCTTCAGTGTAATCAGGTTTAATCCTTTAAAAACTTGAACAAAATCATGTAAACCAGAAATGGTTCTATAAAAGAGCTATCAGCATAGCGAGATATTTTGCGTTCATGTTTTCCTACATTATCACTTAAATAATAGTATATACATTCTTAGAGAAGGGTTCTTAAAGGGTTCTTCTGAAGAAGAAACGCTCTGTTGTTAGATTCTTACTGTAACTTTGTAAAATGTGTTTTGTCCAGGGAAATGCATCTTGCTTCAGATTTTTGACTGGGTGTTGAGAGGTGCAGCACAGGTCATGTTCGTAAACAACCCCCTGAGTGGACTGATCATCTTTGCTGGACTGATCCTCCAGAACAGATGGTGGGCTCTCAATGGCTTTGTGGGCACCTGGTTTGCCACAATCTCAGCCCTCATTCTCAAACAAAATAGGTATTTCCAGACTGGAATTCATGCAGTATATAACTTACATAAATTGAGAATTGTTTACTGTTTGGAGAGTGTTGTAATTTTTCAGTTTTTCTCAGAGGGGCAATTGCAGCAGGCCTGTATGGATACAATGGAATCCTAGTTGGTCTTCTAATGGCAGTCTTCTCCAATGCAGGTGACTGGTACTGGTGGCTTCTGCTGCCCAACATCTTTATGTCAATGGCATGGTGAGTTTCAGGCAATCATTTTCCTGTGCACTCTTGTCAGTCAGGTTAGCCTTGAAATAGAGAATGGCTGTACGCTGAATAAATAACATAGACCAGCATGCATGTTCTGTAGATCCACAAGCAGATACCTTTGGATTTTTTATTTTCTATAAAGCAAGCAGTGACCTCCATTGATCTCATGTCTCTGTTGTCATGGTTAATTTGAACCTGATAGCATTTGAAATCGAAAGCACATTTTGTAAAGTTTGTCATTCAAGCATGACAAAAGTAGTCAAGGGAGGTCCGGCTGACATGCTGCCACAAGACAAAATCAAGATAAAACAGATAACATCAGCCAGATATCTTTCAAGGTTAATCAAAAGTTGCACATGATGTAGTGACGTTAATATTTCAGTTTTGGCACTGACATAGCCCTGATTGAGCGATATAGTGCAGGAATGTAAAAGTCCAGGAACGCCAAGGTTTCCTCTTTGTCATGGGAAAGCCACAGTATCTTTATTAAGTGTCAAACCATGAAGCTGATTTGGGGCACAGATCATTCTTATAGGTAAGAGGTAAAATGGACTTTCATGATTTTTGCAAACTTTTCAAAAATCTTCAAGTATGATGGTTATGTGTCATCTTTTTCCTAATATGTAAAGTAAGGCTACACAGGACAGAATGTGTCTATACTAGACATTTAAATCTTGCTTGAGAGATTGTCAAAAAGCCCATTCCTGATAATAAATCCTGAATGTTTCATGTCTTACAGCCCGATTGTTTCCAGTGCCCTAGCCTCTATCAACAGTCGGTGGGATCTGCCAGTCTTTACCCTGCCTTTTAACATTCTGGTGTGTCTTCATATGGTAGCTACAGGCCACTACAACCTCCACTTCCCCCAGGTCCTCATCCAGCCAAGCACCTCTTTCCCCAACATCACATGGTCTGAGCTGGACTATGCTTTGGTAAGAGCCTTGTTTTTCAAGTTCTTGTACATACGTTCAAAGACAGAAATGATTTAGGAGGTAAAGGACCTGTTTCTAGAATCTTCTGATACTGAAGTCACGAGTGGGACTCAGTCAATGTGGAATTTCAGCTAGCTTGAAGTGCCACATTTTTTCTCTGAAGAAATATAGTTATTTTATGCAACATCAGATTAAGCTGATTGCAGAAATTCTATCATGCACTGCGTTCTAAATCACATGACATGAACTCCATTTCCACAGCTCTTCCGCTCCATTCCTGTGGGTATTGGGCAGGTCTATGGTTGTGACAATCCTTGGACAGGAGGCATATTCATTGTGGCCCTGTTTATTTCTTCACCAATAACTTGCGCACATGCAGTTATTGGTTCAGCTATTGGGATGGTGTCAGGTAAGACCCAACCATGCATAATTCATTCTCTACTCTGGCTTTATCACACTGGCTACATTTACATGCATATCAATATTCCGATATTAATCGGAATTTGGCAACATTCTAATTAGTATTGAGTCATGTAAATGCATTAATCCGATTGCCCGATTAAGATTAAGACAATATTCTGATTTCCCAAATTCTGATTCCCACCCCTGAAATATGCCTCTTTTAATCGGAAATTTGTAGCAGGCAAACACTTTATTCAGTAAATCCATTGAAAGGAGATATATACGCATGCTCAGTCTGCAAGGAATTGTGGGTGCTAACAGATGCTTAGCTGTAGGCTAGGTATTTAGGAATGGCAACTCAGGCATACTTACAACACCACCTGTATGCATATAAACACCGTAAACGAAATATGGCTGCAACCCGAATATAGACCATAAACAGTGATGTGCATGTAAAAGTAGCCAGTGTCCCAAAGAAAAGATAAGCAATGGGGCTCCCCAATGGTGCAACAGAAAAGTGCTCACCCTGTCATTGTGAGATCATGAGTTTGAATCATGACAATGCCATTCGTGGCTGGGAACCAAGGGAGCAAAATTGGCTGTGCTCTCTGGATGGGAGGGATCACATTCTCTCTCTCCTAGCCAACTGCAGGCTTCTGTGAGCTGATGTATGCAGAAGAGGGTAGATAGCACTGTCTTCCGAGTGTGTTACGTTGCATATGAGAGGGAAGAGCTGGCGGGTGGGTGGGAATTGGCAGGTGACTAAATTGGGGGGAATTCCAATAAAAGAGAAGCAAATCTATCCCTTCTCATAATTGTAGGACCTTTTCTAATATTACCCTAAGTGATCGAAGAAGACCAAGTAATTTCATCAGTGAAATAATCTCTAATTTATTATTTTAGGTCTCGCTCTTGCGGCACCATTTCAGAATATCTATTCTGGACTGTGGGGATACAACTGTGTCTTGGCTTGCATTGCGATTGGTGGAATGTTCTATGCGCTCACGTGGCAGGTTCATCTCCTGTCTATAGCCTGTGGTATGATGCCTATCACAACAATTTCCTCTTTCCTGAGTGCTAAATGACTCTGGTAAGAACCATTTCCAGTGTGATCAGCCACTAATGACTTCCTCTCTCATTTCTCCTTAGCATTTTTCTGTGCATATCTTGGCTCTGCAATTGGCAATGTGATGGCTACTGTAAGTATCTTGTTATTCACAATGGCAAAACTTAAAATGAAAGCCTTCCCTTTTTGTAATCAGTTTTTAATGTTTCATACCTCAGTTCGGGCTTCCAGCATGCACTTGGCCCTTCTGCCTGTCTGCCCTCACTTTCCTCTTGATCACTACGGAGACAAAGACAATCTACAAGCTGCCGCTTGCCAGAGTGACCTACCCTGAGAAAAACCTCATGTTCTACTGGAAGATGAAGAAGGAGGAGAAGGCTGAAAAAGTCCAAAAAGCGAAAGACGAGGTGCAGATGAAGAAAGATGTGCAAATTTCAAAAGATGTGGAAGTAAAGATTATGGTGGAGAGTCAAGATAAGGAGCATAAGGAAATCTGAACTGAGACAGACAGCGAGACAGGACAGTGAAAGCCTATTACGCAGAAAGCCCATTACTTGCCCATAAGTGAATGCAGCCACTTGTATGTCACCACTTCCCTTTGCTTCCTAATATCCTCACAATGGTAAATATGTATGAATGCACATAAAAGACTGGCATAGTTTGTAATGACTTTTTTTTTTTTTTTTTTTTTTTTACCATTTTTGTGACTAATTTCATATAAATGGCTTTTTCCTATTGCACCTTATGTATTACATGTATATGTAAATCAGTTATTGTATGGTTAAATGTATTGTACAGAACCATTAAACATTATTATATTATATTCACTGCTTCTCTGGCGATGAATTACAAAACCTTGCATGTGTACTTTGAATTATGTAGCTACAAGGAACAAGCACAGGAATATATGCCCGAGTTGAAATGATGTCCACAGCCTACCAACCTATACAATCACTCAACTATTCAACTAGAAAAATGATTCATTTACTGAACACAGTAGTTCACACTTGTTCAACTGTCTACGAAGAGCACAGCTTACCAAATACATGCAAAAGTGCCCTTGGCATGAGCCACATATAGTCCACATACCTCTGTAAGTATGCCATCATGTGATGCTTGCTGAGGGGTGGAGGTGATGTTCTGTACAGCAACTATTTATGAAACAAATCTCGCTCCATGATAAAGATCTTAACTGTAAATGTTCTGTAGAAAAATGCTGTTTCTTAGATACTGGTCTTGTTAAACACCTTGGAAGCGTACACAGGAGAAGAGTTTTGTCTCGTGTTTGTGATTATGTAACAAGACACTGATTTATTGTAACTTTCAAGGGATATCTACTGGTTAGATTTTCATTTCTCGTACCTTTGAAATGCATTTAAACGATAATCTGTATACAAAAACGTACAAGAGCTACATCTAAATATGAGGAATAAAACATGACTGAACATGGTGTTATAGCAATAATCAACAATGGGGTGGTGTGATGCAATTTCCTATAACAACTATGTTTTATTGTGTTTTATTAGTCTTATACCACAGCAATTTGCCACATTTATTGAACTAAGATACGTATGCAGTACTTTGAACTTCTTATACAGTGGATATAAAAAGGCTACACTCCTGGGCAAAAAAAGTGACCAATCCCAAAATGGCAAAATATTCAGCTCTTAATGGTCTAAACGACAAATCACTGGTCAGAAAATTAGCAAGAATTAAACAAATATATAAAATAGCTTAATATGGGATAGCTTTTTCCTCTGATTTCTTTAAATGTTTAAGCCTTGTGGGTAAACTTGCAGACAGCTTTTTACAGAAAGAAGAGTCAATGTTTTTCCATTCAATTTGAATGATTGCTTCAAACAGATGATGAGTAGCTGAGAAATGTTTCCTGGTTAGCCTGGGTTTAATGTGAGACGAAATCTTCTCTATAGGTTTCAAGTCTGTACTCTGACCAGCCCAAAACATGAGCCTGATGGACTTGTTCTCTAGCCACTTTTTGGTGGTCGTTGTAGTGTGGGCAGGAGCATTGTCTTGTTGAAAAATAACATCTGATCTTTCCTCTTTAGAAAACAACTTTTCAGTTGTGGTAAGGAAGCCTTTCAGCAATATTTTCCTGTGTTCCAAAAGCATTAGTTGACTTTTCACAGTGAAGCAGCTCACCAGTACCTGCAGCTGAAAAGGTTCCCCACACCACAACACCTCTTCCTCCATGTTTAACTGTGGTAGAGATGCATTCACTATTGTATCTCTCACCAGATCTTTGAAGACACCTCTCTGGAGCATCACCAAGTAACTCAGAACCTGATCCATCACTCCACACAACTTTGCTGAACCACTCTGACTCAAGCTTTCCATATTCTGCCAAAAACTTCATTCTGTCTTTGATGTTTTTCTAAGACAGCAATGACTTTTTAACACAACTTCTAGACACAAAACCTGCATTAGATAACCATTAGATAGCCATTTTGGGCTTGGCCCATTTTTTTTTTGCCCAGGTGTGTACACACCACTGTTAAAATGGCAAGTTTTTGTGAAGTAAAAGAATGACACTAATAATACTAAATCATATCAGACCTTTTCTCACCTTTAATGTACAATTGCAAAGTATACAAATAAAGTGAAAAACAATCAAAATTTTTAGGAAAAATAAAAAACGTTCAATAACCTAGTTGCATAAGTATGCACTCCCCTAAACTAATATTTTGTTGAAGCAACTTTTGATTTTATTACACCACAGTAAGAGTCTATCAGCATAAACACATCTTGACTTGGCCTTGACTTTCCCACTCTTTCTTGCAATAATATTCTAGAACCATCAAATTATAAGGGCATCTCCTGTGCACAGCCTGCTTCAAGTCACCTCACAGATTTTTTAGTCTGGACTATATCTAGGTCATTCAAAAACATTGATCTTCTTTTGGTTAAGCCATTCCTTCATTGATTTAGCTGTATGCTTTGGGTCATTGTCATGCTGAAAGGTGAAAGTCCTTTTATCTCCAGCTTACTAGCAGACACCTGAATGTTTTGCACTAAAATAGAACGGTATTTGTAGCTATTCATGATTCCCTCCACCTTGAAAAAAGCCCCAGTTCTGGCTGAGGAAAAGCAGCCCTAAAGCATGATGCTGCCACCACCATGCTGCACCATGGGTGTGTTGTTCTTTTGGTGGGTACTGGATTATAATACCTTTTGGAATTGGTCTCATCAGACCATAATACATTCCACCTCCCTACCCCATAGCCCAGACATGTGAAGAACCTGAGGGATTGTTGTCACATGCAGAGAGTAAGCAGTACTTGTCCATATTCCTGGACCTCCTTTAATGCTGCTGTAGGTCTCTTGGCAGCCTCCCTGGTAAGGTATTGTCTTGTCCTTTGGAATGACGTCCTGTTCTTGCTGATGTCACTGTGGTGCTCTGTTTTCTACACTTCTTGATGATGGCCTTCATGGTGTTCCATGGTACATTTAATGTTTTGAAATTTTTTTTGTACCCCTTTTGACAGTGAGACCCTGTACAGGCTTTGTAGGCTCTTTGCAGACCATGGCTTCAGCAGTCAAATGAAACCAAGAAGATGTCAAGAAAATCCTACAGAAACAGCTGGTCTTTATTTGGGATTAATCAGAATAATATCATTGACGATAGCTGTATATGAATTATTTTTATGCATGAGATTGAACACAGCCATATCCCCAATTATAAACAAGTGTGCACACTTATGCAACAAGATTGTTGTAACTTTTTTATTTTTCCCCATTTACCTCGGTTTAATTTTTTTCATCACAAAAACTTGCCATTTTAACAGGGCTGTGTAGATGTTGTATATCCATTGTAGTTAGATTTTAAAAAAATACAACTTGTCATGTTACCAAGAAAACAAGAAAATGCAAAGTCTCTTTCCAAAACTTACCGTTACAAAGCACAGAACACTTTAGACTCCTCACATACAGCATTCAACAGCTCCTTACAGAAAAACATCACCATATCAATAACTATGCACTTTTCTTCGTGAAATAACATTTATTATTAGTCTTAGATTATGCTGAGCGTCCACCATACAAGTCCCTGTGAATAATTAGTTTCCATAGAAATGTACAGTTTCAGCTAAGTGCACTGAAACTTTTGACTGGTACACATTCAATACTGCATGCCATTTTCTTGTGTCTGAGAACAGTGACATCTACTGAACTGATAAATAAGTTACCACCATATGTCTGAGATATTTTAAAGAAAATTTATTTGTTTTTTCCTTTTAATAAAGACAGTTTTCTCTCTGTGTGTGTGTATGTGTATGTATGTATGTATGTATGTATGTATGTATATATATACACACACACACATATATATACACACACACACACATATATATCCAGTGTAAAGATTTTGCACAAAATACATCGGAAGGATGGTGACAGAGGACAAGACTACATGCAATAAAAAGACAGACATAGAAACAATATTCATGTTCACTATGACATTGCAACTGGAAAAACTGATTAAAATGACATATTTCCAAAAAAGAGAAACAAAAAAAAAATTATGACAACAATTTAAAAAAATTTTGAACAGATCATCGCCAAAGTACTTTAATCATGGGTGAAATCCTACCTTGTGATCATAGTTTCAGTTAAAAAAAAAAGACAGAAAGAAAACATTAGTGGGAAATGTATATTTCAATCTGTAACAGTGAGTACAAAGAAAATCAATTATCAATTAATCAGTACACATCCATCCATTCATTCATTAATTCATTCAAGCTGCTGTACATGGATATCCTACAGTACTAAAGAGCTTATGACTGAAAAAGGTGCTGGAGTACTAACAGAAAACAGACCTTTGAGCATTTTCACAGGTGAATTGCACTGACAGGCAGTTCAGTATCACACAAACAAAACCTCTTGAGCAAAATCCACGCTGAGGAGTTATATTATACCCCCCTTGTGTAGGGGCTAAAATGTGACTTTAATAATCATAGACATAGTAAAGATGTGCCCCAAATCTTTACTTGAATTCAGTTCTGGTTATTAATGGAGATAAGGATGCAGCGATACTCCTGTCTGGTACCTATATGAGGTCAGTGTAATTGTCCAAAACCTTTGGACTTCATCATTGTATTTCAAATTAAGTATGAAATGCATTTTGTAACGTTTGAAGCTGCAGTCGGAAAAACTGGCCTCTACCACAGAGCTCTTGAGCTCAAGCCTTCATGTCTGCTAAAACCAAAAACAGTAAAAGCATACATACATGTAACAAAATTACTCGAACTGATTAAAATCTTTGACTTGTGTAGCAGATTCACATTCAAAGCCCACCACTGCAAAATCACAATGCTAATACATTCAGTGTGAAGCCTCTCAGACGTGGCAATAGCACAAAAATATGTTAAAACAAAGTCCAACATAATATCATGATGCTGCACAGGTATACATATATTGATTTATTTAAACTGGCTCATCTCATTAAGAATATTTACCATTTTGCATTATTAATATTATATGGTGATGAACTAAAAGGCTTGTCTGAAACCAAAATTCAGGGCACTCTGAAAAACTGAAAACCAAGTTCTAGATTAATAATAATAATAATAATAATAATAATAATAATAATAATATCTGCATTAGATACCTGAATATAATTGATTAATTAATACTCAATTAAAATTTGGTAATGGAAAAACAAACCCCACTATTATTTATTATATACGTTCATCCTTTCAACAGGACATTACTCCTCAAAACCAAACTGACAATAAATAAATAAAAAAAAAATTCTATAAAATATAAAACTATGGTATGTTCTCTGCATATTAACTGGATGTCATGATTTCAGGTGGTGTATCAGACCAGTAATGGAAATGGTTTTTGGCCATATTTGGTGTGTATTTCAAAGCATCCCTAACATTATTACATTATCATGATGAAATATGAAGTCAAAGAGTGAGAGATCAAACTTTGTGTGTGTGTGTGTGTGTGTGTGTGTGTGTGTGTGTGTTCATTAAGCATATGTTAATTAATGGTAAATCCTGTAACGCTTCATCAGGTGCGGAAAAGACAGTGGACAGAATTTCAGACTAATCCTCCATGTCAGAACATTTTAAGAAGGCTTGTAAGTGTGTGTCAGTGGATAAAATTACTGAACTGAGATGGCCATAGCAACCTAGTGACATGATTTCTTTTCTTTTTTTTTTATCTTCACAAAAACCTGATACACTGAGAATTGAAACACAGTTCCGCTGAACTGCTACAGCAGCTATGATGCTAATCTTATCTCTTATGATGCTAATCTTATCTTTAAAGGGCTTATGTGCCTGCGTGTCGTTAATCGAGCCAAGCATGAGGTTGCTCACAACTCCTTTATCAGACTGCAGAAGCTTTTGTGTGCGAGTCATTGTTAAATTGGAGGAAACTGGTGTGGCCCCGCACCAGCAGGATAAAAATACATGCAAGTTTACAAGACCCAAAACAGACCATACGTGAACGCAAACGACATCTAACAATGCTGCCATCACAGAACGACAACAGTGAATTTAATGCTCACCTGCATGTTCGGTGAACTTGCAGCTCAATTGAATGACTCGATGACACCGTCTTTGTTCCTGATGCGTGAAAATATTACATTAATATTTTAATATAAGCTTCGTTCCCGATGTGCATAGCAAAACATAAATATACAATAAAATATCCACACTTAAAATCTAAGCTTTAACTTAATAAAAGCCTCCGACTTCACTATGTGCAAGTCTGCATAAATGCATCTGTAAAACTCAATAAAATCAATACTTCCAAACCGCAACAAACTTAAAGAATAAGGCTTATGAGGAAAACTGTTAAGGCAAAAGAGTATTTACACAGTACCAGCTACAAGCACTGCAAATTCCATTCATTTTTTAAAAAAATGGTTTTGCAAATGCCTTACAAAGCCTGATTGTCTGCACACATCCAGACAGATAAACTATCTCGGTACAAAAGGTCTTCTAGTTCTAGTGACATGCTTCCCCTTTGCATGATCTCAAATTCAGAAGTCATATTCTTCTTAAATGACTAATTTTTTTTTTGGCAACGTATGCAAAGGCATGTTGAAAAGACACTTCTGAGAGGACTGGTCTGTAGCAATCATGCGCCATCGTTCACAACCTGGAGTAACCCTGAGCAAGCTGGAATTCCCAATAGTGCAAACAGTCATAGGCCAAAGCCGCATGTGTGCAGGGACAGGACAAAACAAAATCAAAAAGGTCAGCATAGTTTCCCACACGACTGGAAGCAGCAAGAAAGGCATGAAGGCAGGCAGGCAACATGCCACCTGTGATATATTACGCACTTAACAGAAAGCCCATAAACAACAGTGTACACACCAATGTGTTGTTATTTAAAGCATGATAATCACAATCCTTCCTTAACCATTGTTTTTCAGAGGTGCTAATCCTAGCAAGCAAATAAAAAAAAAAAATGGTGGAAGAGACGTATCATTTTATTCAGATGTGTGCTAAGTGAGGCAAAAACTGGTCCATGTACTGTTCATGTCCTGCCTTTTTTTTTTTTTTTTTGCCCTTGTTCTGCCAGGTGGATTTTATTTGCCTCTGGTCTGACCGCTGAAAAAGCAGAATTTTACATATAAATCTAAATGCTACAGCTAAACGGTAGATTTTAGCACCTCTGGTTTTCCATGGAAAATGTAGAGTGCTAATCAGAGAGCAGCTAAATAAACTGCATAAAAATAGCCACAAAATAAGTATTTAAAAAAAAAAAAAAAAAAAAAAAAAAAAAAAAAAAAAAAAAAAAAAAAAAAAAAAAAAAAAATCTGATTTCTTCATCCCTGTCACATCTCTGCACACATTTGACTCTGGTCGTGATCGCTGTAACATCACTCACAAGTGCTCGGCCTCATCACCTGAGGGGTATATGATTGTGTGTCTATGTGTAAGGAAGTTGGCCCTCTGTGCCTACAGCCACTTCCTGAGTGTGTCCAGGTTCTTCTCCACCCAGAACATGTTCAGCTGAATGTTCTCGATGGCCTCCTGAACGCTCCTCATTTGAGATCCTCTCTTCTTTAAAGAGCCGAAAAAACTCTCGACCTGAGCACAGATTCAAATCATGAGGTTTTAGGATTCATTCAATTTGTAGACTTTAAATAACAATCTGGTTTGCATGAAGGAACCAACCTCCTCAAGGTGCGTCTTTGTAGAGAACTGGCTGGTCGCAGACATGATTATGTTTTGCAAAGGGAAACTGCCAATGGGAAATCTTAGAAAGGAAATAAACGTGTTAGAATTATACACTTACCATCCACTTTATGAGGAACACCTGCACACCTGCACATTCATACAGTTATCTAGTCATCCAATCATGTGGTGCGAAAAACTAGATAACAGCATGAATGTGCAGGTGTACAGGTGTTCCTAATAAAGTAGATGCTGAGGGTATGATCATGTTGCAGTCAGTCAACCGATACATTCAACTGACCCATTTTCACAGACACCATACTGCATTCACTTACTTTTCTGTGAGTTTATCCCAGTTCTCCTTCACAAAATCCCAAGCGTACAGGTAACCTGCAAAATGTCTGCTAACTCTGTTAATCACAAGAGGAAGTTCGGGGGTCTGAATTGGACTTCCATCAAGACCTGCTTTTAGGAGCCTATAAGAAAAAGGATTTGTCTTGTGAACACAGTAAGAACCTTTCCAAGTTGTTGATGGATGGCTGATAGATAGTTGTATCAAAGCCTTACCATGCAATTTTTCGTATATCCTGAGTGCTGGCCAAAGCCTCCAGTGTTCTGCGTTTCTCCGAGTCGTAGATGGAATGTATGTAAGAGTCGCATAACGCATTCCAACCTTCCTCAGTCTGGGCTGCCACAGAGAGAACTGCTGTCAGGAGGTCTCCAGGAACCCTGAAGAAGGAAGAGATACACACACCTCATACACATACTGTATGTCTGACATGTACACTTGTCTACAAAATTACAGCAACCTGATCTCGGTCTGGTACGAAGTGACCTCTAACATGGTTTGACTGAATCAATCCAACTGCAGGAAGTGAATCACACATTCTGCATAATTTGTGCATAGTACAGGGCTGCAGTGGTGCAGAAATGTGATGTGTGCTGGATATTTGGACTGATGAACAAAAAGAGAAAATAAATGATAAATGTTTTAAACTAGTTATTTACATAATTATCTAATCACTTATTTAGATCCAGCTCTATGCTCTCTGTTCTCTAGCAATTTCTGCGACTTCTAGGCACAGCTGTTGACAAAGATTTTTTTCAGATTTTTTTCAAAAATCCAATTTGTTTTTTTGGATGTAGTGTGTGAAACCAAACCAACCAAATAGCAAACCACACAATTATATCAGTTTGAACTTGGAAATTGACTAATAGCTGTGATGTTACTAACTTCAGAAAGATTTAGCTTTTTAAAAAGATTTTTTTTTTAATTCACTTTTTTTAATATACATTCAAGTCCGGAAGTATTTGGACAATGACGGAGATTTTGTGATTTTGCCTTTATACACCACCACAATGGATTTGAAATAAAACAGTCAAGATGTGATCGAAGTGTAGACTTTCAGCTTTATTTTAAGAGGCTCCACAAAAATATGGCATTTACCATTTAGGAATTACAGCCATTTTCAGCAAAGTACCTCCATTTTCAGGGGCTCAAAGGTATTTGGACAAAGTGACATAATTGGAAATATAACT
>CM040998.1:7251721-7276693 GCA_022985145.1 Pangasius djambal
GGAGATGCTTTGCCAGGCCTTCACTGCAGCCACCTTCAGCTGCTGCTTGTTTGTGGGTCTTTCTGCCTTCAGTCTTGTCTTCAGTAAGTGAAAAGCAGCTCTATTGGGTTGAGATCAGGTGACTGACTTGGCCATTGAAGAATATTCCATTTCTTTGCCTTCAAAAAGTCTTGAGTTGCTTTCGCAGTATGTTTAGGGTTATTATCCACCTGCACTGTGAAGCGGCGTCCTATCAGTTTTGCAGCATTTGGCTGAATGTGAATATTTGTCCAAATACCTTTGAGCCCCTGAGGTACTTTGCTGAAAATGGCTGTAATTCCTAAATGGTAAATGCCATATTTTTGTGGAACCTCTTAAAAATAAAACTGAAAGTCTACACTTCTTGATTGTTTCATTTCAAATCCATTGAAATCCAATGAATCCATCAAATCCAAATCAAACTGTCATTGTCCAAATACTTCCGGACCTAACTGTATATATAAAAGCATTCCATTTTTGCTTTTCCAAGTGACATTCAAGTGAAAAGTGGAACATAGTTACTGACAGGAAATAGAGTGAATCTGATGCATGGTTATTTTGAATTTAACATCAAAACACTTGGTTTCTAACAACAGTTTGTTATTGAAATATCAGGGGGAAAACCCCACTAACTTGAATAACTACCTACAAAGCAGTCACCCACACACCTATCAGGAACTAAAATTACTGAAACTAAAGCTAAAATACACTAAAGCTAAAAATTAAAGGAACACTTTGAAAACACATCAGATCTCAATGGGGAAAAATATCATGCTGGATATCTATACTGATATGGACTGGGTAATGTGTTAGGAACGAAAGGATGCCACATTGTTTGATGGAAATGAAAATTATCAACCTACAGAGGGCTGAATTCAAAGACAAAATCAAAGTGAAGAAATGATGCAGCAGGCTAGTCCATTTTGCTGAAATTTCATTGCAGCAACTCAAAATCCCCCACGTGCTTGTATGCATGCCTGACAACGTCAGGGGCATGCTCCTAATGAGACGACGGATGGTGTCCTGGGGTATTTCCTCCCAGATCTGGACCCGGGCATCACTGAGCTCCTGGACAGTCTGAGGTGCAAGCTGGCGGTGTCCGATGGACCGAAACATAATGTCCCAGAGGTGTTCTATTGGATTTAGGTCAGGCGAGCGTTGGGGCCATTCAATGGTATCAATTCCTTCATCTTCCAGGAACTGCCTGCATACTCTCGCCACATGAGGCTGGGCATTGTCGTGCACCAGGAGGAACCCAGGACCCACAGCACCAGCATAGGGTCTGACAATGGGTCCAAGGATTTCATCCCGATACCTAATGGCAGTCAGGGTGCCATTGTCTAGCCTGTAGAGGTCTGTGTGTTCCTCCATGGATATGCCTCCCCAGACCATCACTGACCCACCACCAAACCGGTCATGCTGAACGATGTTACAGGCAGCATAACGTTCTCCACGGCTTCTCCAGACCCTTTCACGTCTGTCACGTGCTCAGGGTGAACCTGCTCTCATCTGTGAAAAGCATAGGGCGCCAGTGGCAGACCTGCCAATTCTGGTGTTCAATGGCAAATGCCAATCGAGCTCCACGGTGCCGGGCAGTGAGCACACGGTCCACTAGAGGATGTCTGGCCCTCAGGCCACCCTCATGAAGTCTGTTTCTGATTGTTTGGTCAAAGACATTCACACCAGTGGCCTGCTCGAGGTCATTTTGTAGGGCTCTGGCAGTGCTCATCCTGTTCCTCCTTACACAAAGGAGCAGATACCGGTCCTGCTAATGGGTTAAGGACCTTCTACGGCCCTGTCCAGCTCTCCTAGAGTAACTGCCTGTCTCCTGGAATCTCCTCCATGCTCCTGAGACTGTGCTGGGAGATACAGCAAACCTTCTGGTAATGGCACGTATTGATGTACCATCCTGGAGGAGCTGGACTGCCTGTGCAACCTCTGTAGGGTCCAGGTATCGCCTCATGCTACCAGTAGTGACACTGACCCTAGCCAAATGCAAAACTAGTGAAAAGATGAGTAGGGAAAAAAAATGTCAGTGGCCTCCACCTGTAAAACCATTCCTGTTTTGGGGGTCGTCTTATTGTTGCCCATCTAGTGCACCATTTCATTAACACCAAAGCAGCTGAAACTGATTAACAACCCCCTCTGCTACTTAACTGACCAGATCAATATCCCAGGGGTTTAACTGACTTGATGCTAGACTCTGATTAAAAAGTGTTCCTTTCATTTTTTGAGCAGTGTACATAGAGATTCATTAATTATTAAAACCACAATAAAACTACATCTAAAGTGAATAAATAAACCAAACAAGAATAACATAAAAGCCAAAACTATTTTAAAAGGCTCATTACAGGAAAATATTATATGCAGCCATTTAAAAACATGAACACCAAAAACTTACTGCCATTTGCACTGAAACTAGTAATTCTTATTAATACATTGGGTGAAAATTAATTGCTCAAACCTACGTCTTGTTAGATATCCACTGATCAAAGAGGTATTTGGCCTTCTCAGTGCACTGTGGTCTGTTGAGGGAGCAGGCTGTCTCCAGCAGGACCGACCTCAGACTCACTTTAGACACAGATGTCTCTTCTCCCCATGACTGGTTGTCCATCAGTTTGCCGAAATTATCAAAAATGTAGCTCTAGAAGGAAAGAAGAGAATAAACTGTCCCTGGTGAATTTATTTCCATCTGCACCTGAATTGAGCTGAAGTTTTCCTTCAGCTCAATAAATCAAAACCAGATGGTGTAACGTGAATTGGGAGAAAGCCAACCTTCATCCTGGACACTAGATTTAAATCGGATCTTTTCTCAAGCAGCCTATAGATGGAGCTGAGCTGTGTCAGGGCTTCAGTCAGTGGTGCCGTTTCTGTTTCAATCTTTATATAATCCAAGAGATTGAACACTTGTCTGAACGACACCTTTCCTAACCTGAACAAACAAACAAAGTGAAATGCACTGTCAAAGAACCCTTTGTGGAACTTTCTTTCATCTTTGGATAAGCTTTAAATATTCTGTTTAATAGTAAACTACCCAAGTATGTTTTCACCTGTATGACTGTATCTGAATTTCCTGAATCTTTAATAAAATGTAGCTTAAACCAAATGCAAACTACCTTGACAGAGCAAAGACATTATTAATGAGAGATGCTCGATCCTCCGGTGGAAGAACATTCACGTTTTCCTTCAAGGCCTCGATCAGTACCCTCCAGCCTTCATCTCCATAGTCCACTATGTAGAAGCCATCACTCCTGTAGTTAAACTTCAGCCACTTCACACTGCCTGTAATGTTAAAGGTGGCTGAAAAAGATTTTGAAAAAATATTTTAAAACAAAATATTTAAAAACTACTACTCCTGTGGCATGAGTTCTGTGATTTACTGCATGATTTTCTTCACGTGCTATCAATTATGTTTTCCATAATGATGGACAGGTTTCTATGGTTACAAGAGCAAAACCAGAAAAATATTTACCCGTTTTGTCCTTAAAATAAAACAGCTGCTTGCAGGAAATGGAGCTGCTACAAGTGTCATTGATGTACGTCAGTGGGATGTGCCACAAGTTGCTGTGAGGAGAACAAATCCACATCTGAGTGAAGCTCAGCTGATTTTCATTGGCTCTTATTAGATTAGGACTGATTGATGTATTTGGTAAAAAATATGTTTGACTTTTTGACCTCCTCAGTGACAAAAGGCCGTTCTGTTTTATAGTGAAAACACATACACACACCTCAGTAATGAGAATACAGACTGCTATTAATCCGAATGTCAGTTAATACAATGACTGGTATTTAGGGATGTTTTGTACATTAACTGTGTGCCCCAGTTGAATACTAATACTATAGTTATTGTAGATGTGTGGTGGCCTGGGAAAACACTTCACATGGTGAAATGTTCTATTATATGTACAGCACTTCTGAAAACTGCAGGCTTTCCAGAATGGAATATATTTCTCTCTTTTGTTGCCCCCAAAAGTGAAAAGGGAGAAAACTGCATTTAAAGATTTAATTCTGACTGCGGTGCAGGAGCATTGTAGGGCGTAGGGCGCGTTATCCTGCTGAAAGAGGCCACTGCCATTAGGGAATACTTGGTCTGCAACAATGTTTAGGTAGATGGTACATGTCAAAGTAACATCCACATGAATGCCAAGCCCCAAGGTTTCCCAGCAGAACATCACACCGCCTCCGCTGGCTTGCCTTCTTCCCATAGTGCATCCTGGAGTCATCTCTTTCCTAGGTAAATGACGCACACCCACCCTGCTGCCCACATGACGTAAAAGAAAACATGATTCATCAGACCAGGCCACCTTCTTCCATTGCTACATGGTCCAGTCCTGATGCTCACATGTCCATTGTAGGTGCTTTCAGTGGTGTACAGGGGTCAGCATGGGCACTCTGACCGGTCTGCGGCTACGCCCCATATGCAGCAAGCTGCAATGCACTGTGTATTCTGACACCTTTCTGTCGTAGCCAGCATGAACTTTTTCAACAATATGTGCTCCAGTAGCTCTTCTGCGGGATTAGCCTTCGCTCCCCATGTGTAACAATGAGCCTTAGGCACCCATGACCCTGTCACCAGTTCACCGGTTGTCCTTCCTTGGACCACTTGTTGCCTAATATATCCCACCCCTTGACAGGTACAATTATAATGAGACAATCAATGTTATTCACTTCACCTGTCAGTGGTGTGTCTATGATGTACAGAACCATTTTTATTCTAAGATATATTGCAAAGATTGGGAGAAGGAAAGGAGAATTTTTGGAGTGGATAATGTCCCTACATCAGGAATGTATGTGCACCACAGTGACCTTTTTTGACCACACAAAGAAATGGGGGGTGGGTTGGTTGTGTGGTGGCTCCCTTTTCCAATGCTTTTGGGCTAGTTTCAGACCTTGTGTATCGTTTTTGAGCCCATTTCTGACGATGATACACTTAGTATTTTGTCATTCTATATGGTAACTTAATGAAAGTTGAAACAAATCCCTTGCGCTGACTGACCTTACACTGTAGAACTTCCATGCCAATAGTCGTAGATTATGAGTTTGCATGAAACCCCTGCACAAATTGACATTTACACAAAGCAACTAAAAAAATCTAAATTGCTTACAACACATTTGTCATAAATCTTGGGGGCTGCACTGGTATATTGCATGTGTCAGTTCAAGGGTGTGTCCTTAAAAAATAATATGACCAAGAACCAAATCCTGATTTGAGCAGACAATTGGGACTGAATACTTAAAGTTGCAGTGTTACAGAAGACACTAAACCCCAGGTCATAACCATATCACGAAATACCTGTGATTTGTGATGTTGCCAGCATTTAGGAGGAAATGGTCTTGTGTTACTTCCACTTGGTTGCCTTTCCTGTTCACGGTGACCAGTGGGAAACCTTTTTGTACAGTCCAGGTGTTCATCATCTGTGCCACATCGATGGACGGGTTTGTGAACTGGAACAAAAGTGACAATGTGTTGAATGAGGCGTAATTAATATTCAACAATTCTTCCTGCATGGAGAAGGGTGTACCTGTGAAAGGCTGTTCCACAGATCTTCCTTCTCTGTGTTGCTGCCTTTGTACTTTTTCAGATACTCAATCACTCCTTTCCTGAACACCTCTTCACCAAGTGTTTCGTTCAGCATCAGTAAAAGAGAGGCACCCTGGGTGAGGACACAAGACAATGAAAGGGTCAATGTCAGTTTCTTGTTCTTTACCTGAAGGTCACAAAAAGAAATGTGCTCAGAATGAGTAACCTTCTCATAGGACACAGAGTCAAACATCTCTTCTACTTCCTCTGGATCAGTTACTTCAGCAGACACAGGATGGGACGAATTCACTGCGTCTTTGGCGAGGGCTCTGAAACGTACACTCAGGAACTCATTGTCCTGAAAAGGAGCAAACCAAGATAAAATGAATAGTATGGTGCTGCAAGCAGATCATTAATATGGCCAGATATTAAAATATAAGTGTATGAATGCTGAATCAGATGGGAAAAAGACATTTTTGGTGGGAAGCTTTACTCTCAAACCAGTGCTTCCAAACATTTTTGAAGGATGAGTGTGTGCACACATTCACTTTATTAATATACTTAATATTAACACAACTACTCACATACTTATTCTCACATGTAGCAGCTATTATGACTTAGAATTACAAACACTTACAATGTCAAGATTGGGGAAGACTTTCTCAATAGACAGGTACTGCAAGTATGTTGCAAATCCTTCATTCAGCCAGAGATCATTCCACCAGCGCATTGTGACCAGGTTCCCGAACCACTTAAACACACGAAAAAAAACAACATTTTTTGCAGTTTTCTGGGATTTTTGCATTTTTCCCAGTCACCAGTCAATCCAACAGAGCACCAGTCAAAATCTCAATACCTTGTGGAACCCATACCAGTGTTCTTAATAAAGTGGCTGGTGAGTGTACTGGGCTTCTAAAGCAAACTAGTGAAACAACAGTTAAATACTGCCCTAATCGGTGTGAAAATGTTACATGCTAAGCTTTGTACTCTCTTTGCTGGCAGATTAGCAAAGCAAGCTAACTGTGCTAGACACATACACTGCCAGAGACACTAGTGAACTCTGCTACTTCCTCCCAAGCTTTATTTTTCTTTTTCCTATAAACATTTAACGAGAGATTGTATAAGGCAAGATACGACGAAAGCACAGTTATAATGTTTTTCTTCCATTTTTGCATATCAAACTGGAAATGTGAATTAATTGCAGGTAGGAACTAAAGTTGTGAGCAGGAATTACGATTTGTCGCTTGCTGGTGTGGACACTGGGTAATGCTTGTCGGTCATTTTTTTTTTTTTTGTTGTGAATATTTCGTGTACCTGATGCGCAAGTTCATGGGCAATGACGGAGGCCACTAGTTGTTTATCCATCAGGGACGAATGATTACCCACGAGCAGTGTCGTCTCCCGGAATGTGATGAGACCCCAGTTCTCCATTGCTCCAGCAAGGAAGTCTGGAATGCCCACCAAGTCTGTTCATAAAAGAGAGACACGTTAAGTAATGAAATTTGCCAAAAATAAATTCGACCAACACAAACCGAGTTACTAGTAAACACCATTAACAGAGAGACTCAATCATACAACGAACTGAATTATTTCCATTTGTGCAGTTACTGTAAAGTGAAGGCTGTCTCACCTAATTTGCGCAACGGATATTTGATCTCAAAGAAACCGTTGTAGAATTGTAGCAGCTTGGCAGCTGTTTCCAGCGCATAATGAACTTGGTCCTTTTTATCTGGAACTGCGTATATGGAGACCTGTGGAAAATGTGATCCAGATGAGCACACGTATTAGACATAATCAGTTTAGGAATTAGCAAACTGGATGAAAACACACACACACACACACACACACACACCCACACACACACACCCAACACCAACAACAGCAAGATGTCTCAGTATGAGCCATGTGAATTCTTTCTGGATGCATATTTTTAAAATACAACAAAGTATAAAAAAGTGGTGCGGAGCAAGCATGAACCGTACGTACCACAGTGTTAGAGACATTTGTACTGACGCTGCTGAAGTTGGCCACGATAAATGCAACCAGATAGGTGCTCATATTGACACTCATCTCAAACTCATCCTCAAAAAGCCCATCTGGCAATGGAGTAGTTTTGGCCTAGAAATAAGGGAAAAAAAAAACAAAAAAAAAACAGTGATCAGAGTAAATCTGTAAATATCAGCATGATATTTACATTGTGGCAATCACTCCATATAGAATTCATCTTGTGTGTGTGTGTGTGTTGGGGTTTTTTTTTTTTTTTTTTTTTATATCTTTTGAGTGTGCCTTCTTTGGGATCTATTTCCATTAGCAGTGCAGAACATTAAAAAAAAAAAAATAATAATAATAATAATAATAAGCAGAACATTTGGCCATATTGTTTCCAAAAAGTCACTTACTTGATATTAATGTCGTGTTTATAGAACTGTCATATAAAAGCAATATCCTACTCACAGTCATACGGTTTTACTGGATATCAGCATGATATCCATGATTACCTATGGTACACGCCTATGGCTAAATCTCAAGCATGCAGATATTCAGTATACCCGCACTCTTGCTTGTGCAATATTGCTAAAATAACATTCATTATATGGATTATGTATATTATATGTATTTGCATTACATCAACTCTTTTTTTTTCTTCTTCAACATATTTGTAAGTCTGTGCATTGGGGGATACATTGTGGTATTTGGTTTAATCAGTGTCAGCGCTGTCTGAAAGTGCGAGGTCCCCTACAGAACAGGTCTGCTGTTAAAATACTGCTTTTACACTTCTGTCTTACAAATGAGGGAGTTGCAATGCAAGTTGTAACGTTTCAAAACTTCCGGTGACCTACTGAACAATGAGCAAGCCTATTCCCCTCTAGGAAAAAGGCCCAAGAGGTTAAGCCTGGGGTTAGATTTAGGTGTAGGCATAGCCTTAATTAGCTGCATCAATAATTACATCAGAGGAAGGTTCTCATAAGGACTGTGTGTGTCTGTGTGTGAGAGACAGAGAGAGAGAAAGAGATATATGGTTACAGTGCCCTGAATTAGAATATATAGCAATAAAATACTGCACTAGCATCTCTTTTTAGCATCTGTCCAAAAAAAAATTCTCACAAATGAACTGGGGTTATTACCAAAGGCATGTTAGAAAGGCTGATGTAGTCCGCTTCTCTCTTTATCTTAATTAGAAATCTGGCCTTAAAGGCAGGTTCATCAAAACAAGGAAAAGCCTTGCGGGCAGCCAGGGGTTCAAACTGAGTAGCAGCCAAAACTCTGATGAAAGAGCAAGTGAAAAGCAAACATGATAATTCACACCAACAGTGAGTATTACTATTACTAACAATAGTAATGCTGATGATGATAATAATAATAATAATAATAATAATAATAATAATAAGAGGAGGAACAACAACAATAATCATCTAGTCTACCTTTTTGTTCCACTTGTGTCAGTGTAAGAGCTGTTATAGAAGCCATCATAGCTGCTGGAGATGTTTGCTGAATAGTTGATATTCAGCACATACTTTTGTCCCTTTTTAAGTTCCTCGGACAACTTGATAGCAATCTGCTGCCAGGGCTCGTACTCCAAGATCTTCACTTCTTTGCCTTGGAAAGTGACCTTCTGTATCTGTAGGTCAGAGCTGTGCAAAACAATCTTCTTGGTCTCTTGCAGGACCACCACAGTGATGTCTACACTCCCTGTGAAAGTCATGGTGGTCAGGTTGGGTTGAAGCGAGATCTCGTAGTCTACAGGACGCACACTGGTTGGAAGCCTCCGCTCCGTCCATGGGAAAAGATCGCCATTTTTGGAGACTGGATAGATGACTTCCAAGGTGGAGCTGGCCTTGTGGCAGCCTTCTTTGGAAAAAGTGCACTTGGGCAGGAAGTAGATGACCATGCCTATTGAGGCAATGAGGACAAGGAGCAAGACTCCCACCACCATGGTCTTCGCAGAAGGCATCCAGCATGAACTGGATCGTTGCTGGCGGCTGTAGGAGGCGGCGGCGTTGTGTTGGCTGGAACTACGGTTCATGAAGGACATGCCCAGGAGTCTAGCTGAAGACTCATAGTCCTCCTCATCTTCTTCCAGCTCATTCTCGCCAAGGCCGCGCACCAGCAGCCTGGAGCTGCGCGGCTCGTACACGACATCATCCGAGTCGATGGGTTGGGGGATCGAGTCCTTCGCCAGATCCACCACGTCAGGTTCCTCCTCGAACATACTGTTTTCTATCATGTTCCGGGGAAGTGGAGCTCGGTCTGAGAATAAAAATCAGATATACCCAAAGAGTGTCAGTTCTACAGTGTGTGTTATAACAATAACATTTTTGTTAGTAATGTTAGATTATTTCCTGTTGACATGTGAGGCTGTGTCACCCAGGCTAAACAGGAGTGCTGTGAAAGCTCATGTAGCCTGCATTCTGCATTCAAGTGCAATTCGAGCAACACATTAACCACATCAATAAATATTCAGATGTGAGACACCAATTCCGTGAAGAGGCACATCATTATATGTTTACCTGTACATACAGTACATATATCTCTTTTGCTGTTGGATAACTGCATACTGAAATTTTGAGCAAACATATCTAGACAAGGGAACCAAATGTAAAGTTTGGCCTGTTGACTTTTAGTCAGAGGCCTACATGTAGATTTACCAACACCCTTAAAGCGTGACCACAATCTTCCTTTTTTCATTTCCTCCTCTGAGAAGCTGTGAGAAAAGCAGACTGTGTTGTACTGTAAAAACTTGCTATTTAACTGGCAGCCATTAAACCAGAGAGGTCTGTTTATTGTTGTAAACACAGTGCCACTATGCAGCTTAAAGATTTTAAAAAACGTTCCTCTTTTCCCTGCTTATCACAAGTCCTGGCCTATAAAAACCCAATAAACCATCACTTGTGCAAACATTACGATTATATCAGCTACTCTCATGCAGCCACAGGTGTGCTTGTGCTCCTTATTTGATACTTTATAAGCATATCAAACTGAACCACAAAATCTTATTCCGCTTTGCTCTATACAATGGAAAATATTCTCTGTTACTGAAATATGACTTTCAGTGACAGCAATGGGGATTGCAATGGTGCCTATAAACACTTTCAGATCTTTGTGATAACTGTTTGCCTGACCCCATTATATTGCCCCTGAAACTGACTGGTCACAGCACGCTGCTGAAACTTTATTCATTAGACACCTTAATTTCTACGTTAACTTGGGAATGTCAACAGGGCGCAAACATATTTCCTTGCTAGTAAAAATAACCGCTAACTTGGACTGCTGTGCTGTTCTGTAGATAAACTGTAAAACTGAAGTACATTTTTCAGAATGAAAACCCCATTACAACATGGCCTAAATATTAAAGCGACGGAGTCCATAGTGTAATGTGTTTTCAATATGTTTTGCAGATAAAGTATAATACAATTCTACATTTCATCAACGAGATGAAAGGGGATGCAGGCTTTTGCGCTTAACTGTGACGGCTGTTGTCAGTGAAAATATTCCAGGATAATAGTCCTTTCTGGCCATGACTTTAGCCCGTCAGGTAACCTCAGTGTTAGAAGATTTTCCTAGGGAGAGTATGTGAATTTAACTGCAGAATTATTAACATCTATCAGCACACAAGCTATTACATCAAGCGTGACAGTAATGTGGCTGTTGTTTCTAACTGGAATCATAATACAGAGGATCGGGGGCACAGTGGTTTAGTGGGTAGCATGTTTGCCTCACACCTCCAGGTTTTGAGGTTTGCATGTTCTCCCCGTGCTTTGGGGGTTTCCTCCAGGTACTCTGCTTTCCTCTTCAGTGCAAAGTAGGCTGATTGGCATTACCAAACTGTCCATGGCACGTGAATGTGTGTGTGTGATTGTGCCCTGCGATGGGATGGCGCCCTGTCCAGGGTGTCCCCCGCCTTGTTCCCTGTGTAGGATAAGTGGTACTTTGGATGGATACAGCAAATCCAGAGACCTAAAAACAATGTAGGAGAGCTTGTCCCTGACCTATAGCCCAGAAAATCAAAATAATTATCCTACTGAAAATTTCCGTCTAGTCTGACCAGTGCCCAAAACACCCAAAACACAGGCCGAGCTGGTCACTCTGGTAGACCATCTTTGTCAGCTGACAAGTTACATTCAATAAATGTTTGCGATGTTCTAAGTGCTGTTGTGTTATTTCTTATATAGTGGTAATTCAGAAGGTGATTCCTTTCTACCAGAACTTACAGCCGGTAAAGTCTGACACAAGCTCAGCTTGTGTTTTGTCAGCTGGTAGCTGGTCAGGATATAACACTCTCAAATAAAAAGGGTACTCAACTGTTCCTGGTACACTCCAGGGTAGTCCTTATATACATTAAGCTTCTATCTTTTACCTAAAAGTGCAGTGCATCTTTAAAACATGACTATAAAAACTAATTAACACTGTTTATGTACTTTAAATCAGTTTAAAGGTACACTGAAAGATACGTAGCAAAATGTATAAAACAATGTCTCCTTGAACACCCCAGTGAAAGGAAAGGTAGTTTTGTTTTTAATATATGTGAGAGAGAGAGTGTGTGTGTGTGTGTGTGTGTGTGTGTGTGTGTGTCTGTCAGACAACTACCTAGCAAAAACAGCTGCTTATCTCTGATAACCTTAAGTGACAACGAAGCTGTGTCAAGTATGGCTGCTAAGAGTCTCTCATGTTGTTGACATGACATTACTCATTCACACACGTTCTGTATCAATGCTTTTTTTTTTACATGTATTAGCTATATTAGCGAGCTAGAAACAAAACCACTTGGTGTTCTTGTTCATCTCCCGCATTTTGGACCATCTGCATGTGCCATTCGTGTCACTTAGCTATACAAGACTGAAAAACACGATGCTAGCTAGTTGTGTACGCGTTAGCTACTTAGCTAGCTTAGCTCCACCGCTTGCAAGTCGTATAAACAGGAGAGGTACAACAGCGTTTCAGGGGTGTGGACATCATTATAAACAGCCTGCGTTTACAACAAGAAAAGTGCATTTATGTGCAAGCTAGCAATCTTTACAAGCGGATTAAAGTATCTGGTGTTTGGGAGTAACTACTGCTTTTTTCACAACAGATAGCTAATTGATAAGTCAGGACATGTTGTCTTACCATTTTCAAACAGATCCATATTCAGATCACGTCCGGGAGAACGAAGTATCAAATGTTAATCCACAATGAGGGCTTGTTAGATACAAACCAAAGCCACACACTTGGTTAAAAACAAATAAACAAACAAACAGCTGCTGCCGAAAACTGGTTTAGCTTGTTTAGCAAGCTAGCTGACTTGCAGCATCCTGAGCTGCTGTCCTGTCTCACTTGGCTGGGTTGAAGTAAAAAGATAAGCGCTCTGTGTGGATGTCGGTGAACAACAGCATATGGGTTGAAGCATTACGGTTCCTAATCCCTGTTTCAGAAGCGCAAAACGTTCCTCCTTGAGTGCTAAGTAAACTGGTTTAACATTTAGCACTGCTCCAGGTGGCATGCACAAGTACTACACTGTCTTCCCTGCTGGGGGGAAGAAAAAAAAACCCACCTCAGAAATTCTAATGGTTTCCACCACAAATACAACAACAAACCATCAGCCAACCATTAAAACCATTACCATTTCTGGTCCTTAATGGTATCCACTAGACCCACTAAACCAACAATGGACCATTACAATTTCCATAAAAAAATAATACAATTCCCATTATAACCGTTACAGATTCTATGAGGGTTTCTATTTTCTTCTTTCTTTTCAGTAGGGTAATTATTCTCTGACCTATGAATCAGTGTTTAACTAATCTACAGGCTCCTAACCCTGGTCCGGAGTACCCCCTGCACTTTACTGCACATACTAGTGTTTTCTCCCCTCTAACACACCCACTTCAACTCAGGAAGGGCTGTGAATTAGCTGATCTTTTGAATTAGGTGTGTTAGGAGCATGGAAAACACTAGTATATTTGCATTGCAGGACAGGACGTACTCCAGGACCAGGACTGTGCACTAATCACCAAAGAAGTGCAGAGAGCATACCATGAGATGTAATCTAAGCATCCTAACAAAGAAGCGAGGAGGAACTAGTTCCCCAAAATCAAACAAATGAATACATATTATAATCATACCTATGGATCCATATTCCAACTGGGTTATGAAGCAAACAGACTCCATAGCCAGAGCAAAATCCTGAACACAGTGAGAAAGCACCCCGGGTGACTGCCCACTAATTTGAGCTATCACATGCCGTCAATTTCTTTCACTATTATTCATTGTGGCTCTCACAATAGTCTAATGTTCTATCATATGATTGTAGACTAAAGTCCTGCCTGTTTGTCTACTACATGACCATGAGAGTGTAGATCTAACATAACTGATCATCACTGACAGAAATTTCAACCATATACAGTGCAGAAAAGCTTAAAGCACATTACATATTTTTTTAATCTTTCTTTCTATATCTATATATGTTTATATACGATTCTGGTGTTAGTTTGTGTGTTGGTGTTGTATTTTTGTTATTCCTTTGAGAAGTTATCTGTCACACTGACATCACGCGGGAAACTGTTAGCACAGTTACGATGGTGTTTTTACTAGAAGAAAACATTTCAGCTATCTCAAATATAAGTGATAATGGTCAGGTTTCACTGTTAGCTCCTAAAAACAAATGAGCTAGAGCTTCTTTTCTCAATCACCATTTCCCAGTGATATTCAGTGTCATATTAATGAGAAATCCAATGTAGACATAGAGAAAATAACAAATATTGGACTCAGAGTTCCTGAATGCAATGCAGCTACAAGAGTCAGAGCAGCGACTCGGCTTGTTAGTGATCTATGAGATGACGATGCTGATGGTGGTATTAGCATTATACAGCTGAAGCTTTGGAGCCTGATCTGTTTGAGCAGTGTGTACAGATGAGAAGACAGACTACAAGACTAAAGCATTGCCGCACTGAGATGAAGCAAGAGCTAAATCCTATTGGCACTACTATCAGCAGGAAGTCAAAAGGCATTGTGGGTAATACAGGAAACTAGTGATAATAGACTAACTTATTGATAAAGGTTAGTTTAATTCCTTGGAATTTCATTCCAAAATAAATCTTGGAAGCCACTGAAGATCACACGTTAATTATAAAGATTAATAAGCAAGTCATTCAGGGTGGATTTTTAAGAACGTGTTTATAAGGAAGTGCAAGCGCCAACATCTGCTAACAACACCGGAAAAGCAACTTCTCTTGTAGCCATTTTTTGACATGGTGTCATCTTTCAGGAAAAAGTTTAGCTCCACATTCAGGCTAAAGGAACAAACACGCATTGTAGACTGCATAGGTCATATAAAGCAGGCCACAAAGGAAGACAGTTATTTAAATTTCATTTTATGAAGGAATAAGAAACCATTAAACCATAATTAAGCCACAATATTTAACAACTCATTTTAGAAAACCTAAAGGAAATGGAACACTGATCACCACAGGGGCAACACATTTCTCTTTCCCCATATTTCCATTTACCCTGAAATATAAAACAACTCAAACCATGCTTAATGTAGGTCAAACTTTCTTATCAGCACTTAAATGCTGTATTCTGATATGAACTGTGCTGATCTGCTTATAAAAAAAAAAAATTAACAGTGAAAATTTCAATTAATTCATCTGCATGTTTTTCTGAAGCATGTGAAATTTCTAATTCAGTCTCTTCTGAAGCCACATCCTCAGAGTTTCTAAATTCCTCTCCAGCCACAGAATGTTTTTCTCCACATTCTCCACAGCCACCTGAGTGACGCGGAGCTGAGACGACTGTTCCCGAATTGAATTGAAGAAATCTTTGATCTGGAAAATCAAGGCATGCATGTTTTGTTTAAAGCTTCCACAATTAAAGATGCCGAATCATTTAAAAATAAACAAGATGAAACTCACATCAGCGAGCTCCCCTTTAGATGAAAACTGTCCGGTTGTACCTATGATTATATTTCTGATACAGAATGATCCAAGCTGAAATCTGCAAAGGAAAGAATATAGACTTTGCTGGGACATTTTATGACATGCTTTCATCTGAAACCACCCGTTTCTCTGGAAAATCCGTACTACACACACAGTTTTATTGCTAACAGCTAAGTCATAGGGACTTGTATGGCCAATGCTCCACATACTCTAAGGGTAATAATAATCAGATTAAAATCTGTTTTTATTTAACAGACGACTGTTGCTATAGTGAAGCTTTCTTTAACATTCATCTAACGTTTACGGAAGGTGTCTCGGGTGTTTTGTAATTGCAATTTTTCCATCATGGGACAGTCTTCAGGACAGAGGACTTTGTGCTTTGCGGTCTCAGTAACTTCACAAGCTGTGGATTTTGTCTTATTAACTTCAAGACAAAGAGAAAAAGAGAATCCGGCGAGAAAATGACTCCTCACAGATCCTGTTCTCACTCTTGTACCTATATAAGCTGATATACTGTACTTACTGATATACTGATGTATACTGCACTTACTTTTCTACCAATTTATTCCAGTTGCTCTTCACAAAATCCCAAGCTAGGAAATGACCTGCTGGGTTTCTGGCCACAGTGTATATTACTGTAGATAAATCCTGGGCTTTTATCACTGAGCCTTCCATTCCAAGCTCAATCAGCCTGAAATCAAATACAGTTGTATTCATTATGTGAGGCAAAATCTTTAACGGTCTATCAGTCTGCATCAATCCAACATATTTTAATTTTTTCCAAAATATTTTAATGGTAATATCCTATAAACTAAATAAAATAAAATGCAATCATGTAGACAATAATATACCTTAGCAGCTTATTTGGATCCTTGTTGCTCGTCAGTGCTGAGAGGATTTTGCTTTTCTCTGCTGCACTTATTGAAAGTGCATACTTTTCCAGCAGGTAGTGCCAGCCATTATTATCCTGGGCTCCGACTGTGTAGATGGTCTCAGCCACATCCGTGGGTAAGCTATGGACAGCAATTCACACTCTGTAAACTGTTCACAATCAACTCAGATGCACACAGTCCTGTTAGTATTTTTAGTATTAGTAATTAATGTTCGATTACAAAATACATGATTATCATCTGGCACAAACTAATAGAAAGTCTTTTTTTGAAGAAAAAAAAAAAATGTTACAGTATATAAAATGACCTGATTGTTCCATTAGAGTTCATCCAGCTTTGGAAGACATGTTTGGCCTTTTCCACACAGGGAGAATAACCAAGATCGCACGCTAGGGACAGAAGCTCTGAGCGCAGCCTCCTATCTGAGACTGTGCCCTCATCACTCCAAGTCTGCTTGTCTATCACATTTCTAAAATACTGCAGGATGTAGGTCTGTGGGACAAAAGCAAGCACACACAAGGGGTCACTGTCTACCCACATAGCAAATTTTTTTTCAATCCAATCTGTAAAAAGATGAGGCCTTAAGGCAAGATTTTTGCAATCTCATATGAAAAAAAAAATCTAATAGCCTGAAATCCACTTAAAAAAACAGCCCTCTTTAACTGAGATGCAAAAGACGAACACAGAGTAGCAAATTAGATTGACTCCAACATCCTGGAAATATCTCGTTGAGGGACGTCTGGCACATTACATTAATTTAGTTAAAGTCAAGGCAGAACCAATGATCACAAACTGACAGTGTGCTCTGCTAGTAATACAGATGCAGTAGTGGGTTACCAGCCAGATGAATAGGTTAACAAACGTCAATCTGACAGCTGATGGTGAAGTACCTTGAGATTTTGAGTGACATCAGCTATATTTCTCTTCTCGATCATCTTGTAAAACGATTCTAAATATCCGATGCCTTGGAGAAGGGGAACATTGTGTGTCTCAGACTTTAAGTAGGTGATCAGATCCAACGCCTGGTCCAGTGTCAAGCGCCCTGCCCTGGAGAGATCAGGTTAAAATAAAAAAGTATACAGAAATGAAAACAGAACATATCAATACAATATTTTTGATTTATATTACATGGGTGGTCAAACATTTCTTATCAGGTGTCCACAAATTTTTGCCATATAGTGTATATTGTTTCAAATAGTAAAAAAAAAACTATTAAAATATGATAGTGCAGGGATGTGATTTGATTAAATCGATAAACTAAGAATCAGCATTGTGTGCATTGTGAACTACTTATATTTATATGGAAAGGGAAATGAGTGAGAAATCAAACAATTAATCACAATCACTTTAAATAGTCCTGATCAGCTCAAATGATTAAGAACAGGCAATTATTTAATAATTGTTACAGGGCTAATATGAGGCCTGATTGACTGCCACCAATATACTATATTTTTATTTTTTATTTAAATATTTTTTTTAAAATTTAATTGAAGTGAATAACTTACTAGGTGACTTAATTAGAGAAACCTTCCTATGAATGAAAAAAAATACTAAATATAAAATATATTAATCTTGCCAGTGTGCGTGTTGTTCATGTCAGTAATGTTAGTATAAGTTTATAGTCCTAAATAATTAATATTTTGATGTGGAGAACTGAGCTGATCCAGTTTTAGATTTGTTTTTTACTTAAGTGTGACACCTTGTGTTCAAACCAGGAAATTCTTTTTCATCCTGCTTAATAGCAAGGCAGTTAACTTTTTTAAATAGCTTGCAAACTGACAGACAAAATGCATTTACATCCCATTTAAGATTTCTAACAGCTCATTAGTCTTCATACTGTGTTGATAGCTTACGTGACCAGCTGAAAGGCATTGTGAATGAGGTTGGCTCTGTCCTTAAAGCTCACAGCACTGTGGTTCACTTGCAGAAGGTTAATTAGTGCACTCCAACCCTCTGCATCATAGTGGATAATGTAGTAGCCATTCATGTCTGTGTTAAACTTCACCCAGTCCACTTCCTGATCCAGGATCAGCATATCTGAGAAGTGATTAAGCATTTCAGTAATGCATAACTGCCTCCTTACTTGACTCTGTGAATTAAATGAATTATCTTGTAGTGGTTCAGACCTGACTTTGTCACTAATATATGCCTCATTTCTTCACTGGAGTGGCTTGTTTTGTAGGTCAAAGGAATGTGCCACAGATAGCTGTTTAGGTGAAAGAATGAGAAATTAATACAACACAAGCCCAGAAAATATTCATGACTCGTGCATTAAGGATTAAGCAAACCGGAGGGCTTTTGGTAATTACCCAGCTTGCAATGAGTGCCACAGTGGGTCACTGGGCTGGACTGTCTTTAGGAATCTCTCCTGCTCAATGTAAAGCCTGGTTCCCTGTCGCTTCACCGTCACCAAAGGGATGCCCTTCTGTAGAGTCCAAGTGTACATCATCTTCTTCAGGTCTATGTGCTCCCCAGCAAACAGATACTACAGAACAAGCAGTGAGTTACAAACACTAGTTTTTCATTATTAAGCTGAAACACAGGAACCGTATGAGACTCTTAAGTGTGGAATGAATCATACAGCATTTTTGGTAGCCTGTCCTTCACTATAGCAGTATTCTCCTAATGTAAAATCCTCTTCAGAGCAGGTCTGTAGAGCAGAGAAATATGAAATACTTCACATTAGGAACCGTTTATTAATGCAGAATTCCATAACTCTTAAAAATGAGAAAAAGTTTTTACGTTGACCAGGCTGTCCCACAGATCCTCATTTTTGGCATTCTTGTATCTGAACTTCCTCAGGTACCTGACTATGCCACTCTGGAACACATCATCTGTCAGGAAATGCCTCAGCATGTGTAGAATGCATGCCCCCTAAACATTCAACACAAATGGGTCCGATATAAATGAATTAATAGGAGGAAAACTTTGACTGACCTGTTCACACCTGGTTGTTTTATGTCTTGTATCTGGATTTTATCATGATAAGAAAACCACATACATTTAGACTATAGTCAAATGTGTCTCTGGATATCCAGATCAAAATCTAAGCTCACGACACTTGTTTACAGTTTTTTAAGCAAAGGGTGATTGACACATCAATAATCAGATCTTATAACAAAATGATGTATTAAGGTTTTTAAAATGTGGCTTGAGAGTGTATTTACTCAGAACATCTGACTAAATGTACCTCAGACCTCTGGCTGTTTGAGTGAAGATTAATATCTGCTATAAATGTGGGTTGGGGGAATTCACATTTGAATTCTTTTGTGGGAAATCCCTATATATAATATATATCCTTATATAATCCCTATATATATATATATATATATATATATATATATATATATATATATATATATATATATATATATATATATACACTGCTCAAAAAATGAAAGGAACACTTTTTAATCAGAGTCTAGCATCAAGTCAATTAAACTCCTGGGATATTGATCTGGTCAGTTAAGTAGCAGAGGGGGTTGTTAATCAGTTTCAGCTGCTTTGGTGTTAATGAAATTAACAACAGGTGCACTAGATGGGCAACAATGAGACGACCCCCAAAACAGGAATGGATTTACAGGTGGAGGCCAATGACATTTTTTTCCCTACTCATCTTTTCTCGTTATGTTTCGGTCCATACGACGCCGCCAGGTTGCACCTCAGACTGTCCAGGAGCTCAGTGATGCCCAGGTCCACAATCTGTCGTCTCATTAGGAGCATGCCCCGACGTTGTCAAGCATGCACACAAGCATTTGGGGGCCGTAAAAATACTAATGAGTACCATTTTGAGTTGCTGCAATGAAATTTCAGCAAAATGGACTAGCCTGCTGCATCATTTTTTCACTTTGATTTTGTCTTTGAATTCAGCCCTCTGTAGGTTGATAATTTTCATCAAACGATGTGGCATCCTTTCGCTCCTAACACATTACCCAGTCCATATCAGTATAGATATCCAGCATGATATTTTTCCCCATTGAGATCTGATGTGTTTTCAAAGTGTTCCTTTATTTTATATATATATATATATATATATATCCCTAAATAATCTTAATACATAGGAATATGTATTGATACTGGTAGAGAATCACCTTGTCATAAGACACTGTATCAAACATCTCCTTTATCTGAGTGGGGTTCTCTGCAGAGGATGAGATTGCTCTGGAAGAATTCAGTGAGTCTCGACCAACCGCTACAAAGCAGATGTCCAACAAGTAATCCTCCTGAAATTCAGGTCAAAAAGAACGAATGCTAGTGAAAAAATTTAATTTAGGCCATAAGATAAAAAAAAGACTTGAGGAATAAAAACATACCGCTTTCAGCTGTGGAAACGTAGCCTCGACGGAAACAAACTCCATATACTGTGCAAAGCCCTCGTTAAGCCATATGTCATTCCACCACTCCATAGTTACCAGGTTTCCAAACCACTACAGAACAGTGTTACACATTTCATAGACTCAATATTATTCAGTTTACATCATCACAGATGTAGTGTAAGTATAAAGTAATGAATTTATTTCAGGAGGTTTTGATTTAAGAAGCATTAGTAAATCCTATTTCATAGCAATGTTAAAAATACCATCAATAAATGTTCTGTTCTGTTATTCCCAGTACCACTGGGATGACCTTATCAGTGTTGCAAGGTAGGATTGATAGTCTCCTATGGAGAAGATTCTGTGCCAGACAGAAAAGAAAATACACTGGGGGAAAAACTTGAAATACAATTTTCAATTGTGATGCGAGGACAAGGTTCCAAACTGAAAAGATAAATCTTCATTGCATTGCCCTTACGTTGCTCTTCAATAAAAAAAAACAATCAGCAGTGCATTTGACTATTATTAGTGTGTTGCAGTTGTGCCACATTGAAATGTAATCACTGTCTAATCACAGTTCTAAGATGCACTCGGGAGGCATGGTTATAATCAGAAAAGGGCAAAAGGGCCTGAAAGCATAATTTCCCAGGATGAGACAGAATCAATACAGAAAGAGTGAAGAAACAATGAACATACAAAGAGTGTTCCTTCATATGGACAGCTACACCTCCTGGAAAATTTCACTTTCAGATCCTAAGCACAGGTTAGGGCTGCGACTGGACATTTCAGTATGGCACAACTGCAGTGCACTGATGAAAATGAACTGCAATGTAACGAGGAATTAAATTTACTTCTGACGCAAAGTTCTGATTTTAATTCTTAAGAAAGCATTTCACTCAAGCAATAAAGCAATATAAGAGGAATGCAATGAAGGTTTGGCTTTTTTGTTTGGCACATTGTCCACAGGTCAGAAAATGAAAAACGATACAGTCTGTGTATTGCATTTCACATTTTTTTCCTGGTGTGACTGCTTTTCTATCTGGTATGGAATCTTCTCCACAGTTTTCAGCCAAACAATTGTTTAACATCCACCTGAAAAAACTTCTAAAGTATTATATATTATTAACAGT
Source organism: Pangasius djambal (assembly GCA_022985145.1). Lineage (NCBI taxonomy): Eukaryota > Metazoa > Chordata > Actinopteri > Siluriformes > Pangasiidae > Pangasius > Pangasius djambal. The sequence goes on from CM040998.1 coordinate 7,273,505, forward strand.
CAAATCTTTTAATCCTGTAGTATAGAAACATACACCTTTAATACCCAAAACTAAAACTTTATCTTGCTAGAACCTCAACAGAATAAGCTAAGTCCACCCATTCGTGCATTTTTTTCTGCACAGCAGAAAACTACTCAGCCTGGCAATACTGTTCCTGGCCTAATTTTAGTGCCCCTTGATCCTTTTTCGCCAAGTTGTGCTGTGCTAACCTGATGGGCCAACTCATGTCCTATCACCAAAGTAACCCAGAGCTTGTCTGAGGTAGAGGAGACCTCTGGGTCATAGAGGAGAGACGTCTCTCTGTAGGTGGTCAGACCCCAGTTTTCCATTGCTCCAGACTGGAAATCTGGAATTGCTATCAAATCTGAAGGAAAATGACAGGAAAGTAAATACAGGAACACAGCATACTAAATTTAAGAGAAAGGGAAAAACTACATTGGAACACATACAATGGGTTTACATTATTTACCTAGCTTGGGGAGTGGATAGTAGATATTGAAGTATGTCTCATAAAACTCCAGAATTTTTATAGCAGCTTCAAGAGCATAGTGGGTTTGGTGCCACTTGTGTGGTGCAGCATAAACAGAAACCTAAGAAAGAACAAATTACAACATGAGTGCACTTATTCAACATGACCTATGTGCTGTGGTATATCACAATGTGAAAAAGTAGGGTGGCAAACGCCTGACAACCAATAGGACTTACATCAATCCCCGTTGCAGTTCGCCCACTGACGGACTTGAAGTCACAGACGATGAAGGCCACGAGGTAAGTGCTCATCTGTACACTCGTTTCAAACCGATCCTCAAACAGACCACCATCTAATTTCACTGTCTGCTCCTGCATGAGAGAAAGTACTTTGTAGCCACAGCTTAAATGTTTAGTAATTAGCATATCAGGCAGATTTTAAAGCAGCTGTAAAAGTTTTTTATAAACATTTCAATTAACAGAATTTTGCATCCTGATGACCGTCACTAAAATAGATCTGAGGTCTGAGAAAAGTCTGGCTGTATTAGCCAATCAGGAATCTGCACTGCAAATGTGGTTCACACAAAGCTAGACTAACATCACTTATAGTGGATTTAAATACACAGTGCGAGATCCTTGCTCTAATGTAAGAAGTAGTGCACCAAAAAGCACCAAAATTAACATTCTTGTCTGACCCTAAATTTTGGTGTTTGGTGGTGGAGAGTGCTGTCTAACACATTGGTCTAAAATCTACCACAGGTGTTCAACTGGGTTGAGATCTAGTGATTGTGAAGGCCATAGCATATGATTCAAATCATTTTCATTTTTTCACATCTTACTATGGGCATGTTGGATAGTGCAATGTGTGAGGCTCCCCTTCTGATCCGGACAGTGTAGTTGGCTTTGAATATGGGCTCATCAAAACATGGAAAGGCCATCCGTGCAGAGGTCGGCTCAAAGTGAGTAGATGCCAATACCCTGGATATAATCAAACATAATGGACAGCAACCATCAAATTATTATTTTCTTCTACTAGACGTTCAACAATTTTACACCAACTAGCATAAGATTATCACACAAACCTTGTTTCTCCTTCTTTGGTTTTGTAGGTACTTCTGTAAAAGCCATAAAATCCATCGACCAATGCTGCACCAAATTCCAAATAAAGAAAGTACTTTTCTCCTGAGGACAGAATCTTAGGAGAGAAGATGGCGATCTGCTCGTGAGAAGGATACTCCAGAACAGGAAGCACTTTATCTGACAAGTGAGCTTCACTCTCATCCAGTACGGTAGCTGTAATGATCTCAAGGTTCTTGCTGTGCAGGACCACCCAGTTTGTGTTGTTCTTCACGTCAATTTCAATCTTGACTGAACCGTTGAACCGCAGAGTGGTGAGGTTGGGATGGATGAGCAGATGGTAATGAATGGGAATAATGTAATTCGGAAGGCGCAACTTGCTCCAGGGGAAAGGGAGGCCATTGGTCGCTACATGGATGTTTTCAGCTGCAGCGTTGATGCTTTCAGAGGACAGGCATGTACCAAGGAATGCCAATAAGGTGAAGACAAAAAGTAACAAATCCATGCTGGATGTTTGAATGAAATATATGTACTGAAGAGTAGTAGTATTAGCACTAAAAAGCTCCTCTCACATTCTTAGCTTGATGCTTCAGCAAGAACTGCATTCAGTTTAACCTGAAAGAAGAAAAAAAAAGGAAAAAATAAGAAATGAAGGGTGTCAACTTCTTAATAAATAATGAAACAAAATTGTCTAACAAGTTTCTGCTTTATACACAATGAACCTCTTTCTTTACAAGACAGTTTAAACAGACTTTTAATAACTGGAAGCTTAACTAGCTACTTTTAAAAGTAGCCTGAAAAGTTAAAAAGTTGCCTAGGACACAACTCATTAGCATTCTATTTTGAAAGAGTAAAACTCAGCAGCTTCAGTAGCCTAATATAATTCACTTTTTTTTTTTACAACCCTGCCTCCTTGTTTGATGGATAGCCAGCAAATTGCTACAAACCTCTTAATATTCCCAGCTAATAATTTTAGGATAGCTACAGTAGTGCTGGGAAATTTTTTTTAAATAAAACATCCATAAAAGCTGTTTAAACAGCCATGTTTTTATGTCACAAACACAACTCTGGCATTCATTTGTGGATCGCTTCCTGTGCATTTGTGGATCTGGAAACATTTCTAGGGTCAAGACACGCCCACAAATCCACAAATAGCTGGAATCAACCCACCAATCCAATCGGATAACGGCCCCTTTGCGTTGACCAATCGTAGCACGTTCTCGCAAATTTATTTATTTGTGAATTTTTACAATTTTCTCTCTACTTAATCTCTTTCTCTTAACTCTACATTTATTTGTGGATCGTAAGCTATTTATTTGGAAATATGAAACAATTCTAACCCCATAGTAAACGGGGAAGGAACTCGGATTTGACAAGAATACCCCTGTTGACTTCTCAGCTGCGGTGGTATTTCATGTCATAAAAGGCATGATCCCCATTTACTATGTTGAGAAAGTAGGGTTCACCAAGTTGTGCAAAAATAGTAACAGCGCCATCTATAGCAAATAGTGCAAACTGTTTTTTTTTTTTAAACATTCTCTCTTTAAATATCTTCTTCTTCTTCTTTCGGCTTTTCCCTTCAGGGGTCGCCACAGCGAATCATCACTCTCCACGTATCCCTATCTTCTACATCCTCAACACTTG
>CM040998.1:7276793-7304451 GCA_022985145.1 Pangasius djambal
TCCCCCAAACGTCCAACATGAGCTGTCCCTCTGATGTACTCGTTCCTAATCCTGTCCAACCTCGTCACTCCCAAAGAGAACCTCAACATCTTCAGCTCTGCTACCTCTAGCTCTGACTCCTGTCTCTTCCTCAGTGACACTGTCTCTAAACCATACAGCATGGCCGCTCTCACCACTGTCTTGTACACCTTCCCCTTGAATCTTGCTGATATTTTTCTATCACACACAACTCCTGACACCCTTCTCCACCCATTCCAACCTGCCTGCACTCGCTTCTTTACCTCTTTCCCACACTCTCCATTACTCTGGACTGTTGACCCCAAGTACTTAAACTCCTGTACCTTCTTCACCTCTTCACCCTGTAACCTTACTGTTCCACTTCCCTCCCTTTCATTCACACACATGTACTCAGTCTTACTACGACTGACTTTCATTCCTCTTCTCTCCAGCACAAACCTCCACCTTCAGCTTCCATTTCCTGATATTTACATCTAGATGTGTTAAACAACCTAAAACATCGTACCTTTGGTGGCAGACCACCCAATTTTTAGGTGAGTAAAAGTATAGGCACAGAAAGTCTTAAAGTAAATCAAAGGAAATAAAACTTAATATTTGGTGGCATATCCCTTGCTTGCAATAACTGCATTGAGTCGGCGACCCACGGACATCACCAAACTGCTGCGTTCTTCTTTTGTGATGCTTTTCCAGGCTTCTACTGCAACTTCTTTCAGTTGTTGTTTGTTTTGGGGGGTTTCTCCCTTCAGTCTCCTCTTCAGGAAGTGAAATGCATGCTCAATTGTATTAAGGGTTGGGGGGTTAAGGGTTAAGCTGTAAATGTTTTCTTAATGTTTGGTTACTAGAATCTACAGTTTGTATTTTCTGGGTGTTTGGAGAATGTTTTTTTAATCATAGGACCCTTAACAGTGAGGTTTGTTTGGTCTAGTATGAACAAATCATTGCTCATACTTCATGTTTCCAAAACACTGCAGGAACATTGGCTAACCTTCTTAGGACATGCCCAAATATGTTATCTGAGCATTCTAATAAAATTGTTATGTAGATAGTTTGTTGTGGTTACTCTATCTTCTATCTGTAGTGTTTTCTGGTCTGGAACAATAAATTTTGATTATGGGTCTACCTCATAGAGCGTGGTATATAAGGTGTCTTATATCCAGTCTATGGTTTGCCTCAGCTCAACCAGAATGTCTGTGTTTTGACGCCAGCCACGATTCCAAGATGTGCAGTGATAAACAGCACGTAAACACTTATAAAGCAGTTACATCTTCCTGACTCTGGCACCTCTTGGTTACAAAAGCAACTCTGAATTACAGTTTAGATTGAACAGGAAGGCAGGGAAAGGAGGCCCTACAGTATGGAGCAGAAGTTTTGTCTCTGTTTCAATGCCAGTCCATCTGATAGGGCTGGCATGCTGGAAAGAATGTCCTGTACAACCAGGACACATATTTGTGTGCACAACAGCAGAGCATATGAACTGCAGCAGGCTTTAGTAGGATATAGTGGGATACAGCTAACGCGGAGCATGAACCTGTAATGTGACACTGCGACTCAGTCACATTTCCACAGGCACTTACAGTAAAGGACACTTCACACGACTGTACAGTAGGAAGCACACTGCAGTGTACACGCTCACATAGGCAATGTGCAACAGGCACGTGCAAAAACGCAGAGAGAAATCTTTTAGGTTACAGAAACAAGGTGATGGAGTTTACCTGAGTTTCAGCCGCGTCACTGTGGCGCGCGAACCCGAGCTTTCATTTTCCCTTTCGTCTCGCCGCTGATGACCCACAATCCCCTGCGCGCGCAGCTGCTACTGGATTAGCGCAATTCAAACTGCTCCCTCCTCAGATTCTCTCTCTCTCTCTCTCTCTCTCTCTCTATCTATCTATCTATCATTTAGGCGGTGTGTCAAAGTCTCAAAGTCTGTTTTAAAAACACTCAGGTGCCATTATTATCAGGGGCGTGGCCAAGGATAGGCAGCTAATGGCTATTAAAAGAGATCTCAGTTTTCTCAAAGGGAGAGAGGGGCGTGAACCGTGAACCTCTTCCACGTGACACGATATGATTTCGGTTCTTAAGGCAACAATTCGATATTATGTTATACTGAATATCAGCGGTGCTGTGACGCAGCTGTTGGTAAACACAGCCGTGTTGATATTCATTACAACAGCACAACTGGGAGTGGGATATAAACAAGTGTGATATAAACAAGAAATATGGAGTAATTGACATTTCAGACACAATATGGCCAAACGTTTGGTTTATTTTTGTTCCGTCAGCAAAAATAGTTCCCAAAGAAGCCGCAGCTTGATAGAGCATTGTGTGTTTCCATGGCAATGCACAGACTGATTGACAGGACGTAGTAAGTGTAGTAACGATTTCAGTGTAATGAACTCCTGCTAGAATGGGAATTTTATGTAGCGAACACAGACGAGCGGAGTGATACGCACAGTGAAATGCCATACTAAATATCAGAACTCTTGGAACGCTGCTTGTCCAAACAAATTAGTGGACAAGAAACATCGCACGAGCAAGAGTGCGGTTCTACAGTAAGATTGCGAGTGCAATATTGCTTTTCTACAACAATTTCGTCCAATCAAATTGGTGGACTGGGACTAACTGTTGTATAATTGATGGTACCACTGTTTCAGCTACAATACAATTCATAAGGTAACAATTCAAAAAAAATTTTTAACATACCATTAAATCTGCTACAATACAATACGATTTAAATTTATAAAGCAATGATATGATATTTGATGATGCCACTGAATCTGCTAAGATGTGTTTGATTTAGTAGCCTCTGTTCGATATGTGACCAACTTTGTTGTCTAGGAGTCTAAGGTTTATTCATGTTTATTCACAAATGATGATGTAGAGAAGGACTATTTTACGTATATAAGAATTACAGGCAAATCATCTTGCTAGGCTATTTAGACATCAGTTAAAAAATATGATTTTTTTTGTGCACCAATTGTCTATCCTTTGTTGCAGGTAATTGATATATAATCATCTATAATAAATAATAATCGATTTATGAATTGTCACATTGTTACCCTAGACAGTAAACCACACACTGGACTCAAACACACACTCGTGTGTTTCTGAGTGGACATGTTTGGTGATTGCACCAGTATATTAATATGTAAAAATTATTGTTTGCAGACACTAATCATGTGACCTGTCAGTCAAATTTGCTTGTGGATGCATTCATCTCAGTCTGCTTCTTTGTTTGGATAGGGTATTTTCACAATTACTCTGACCCAAAATGTATTAAGTTGTGGTCAATAAAGCCAAAAACTGGGTAATGAAATACTAGTAACAGGCACAAGAGTGCAATGTAGATAAATGAGCTTAAACAGCTTGTTTTCTCTCCTGTAACAAGTATTTGTCTGTCACAGCCAAAGTGTAAAAAAAAAACCTAAAATATTCTTTGAAAGCAAACGTTAGGTTACATATGATGAGTAACAGTTCAGGAATGGAGAAGCAGATGTAGAAAAGTCGTTAGTTTCTTTGTTAAAGCCTATCATTGTTATTGGTTGACCACAAACCAAAAACAGGTGTGATCCACAGACCTGCAGAAAGACAGTGAATCATTTACATTTACACACGAATGAGTGTTCTGGTATGTCAGAAAATGTTTTCAACTTGTAGTTTTCACTGTTAGATCAATAAATAATAGCTTATCCTACAGTGTTTAGTATGTACTGTAAAACCCACTAATTATTTTTCCTCTAATTGTGTGTTTGCATGTATGTACGTATGGTTGAATGGTTGTATATAATGCAGTTGCACTTGAACATTTAGCCCTATAATTCCCAACAGGATTTGGGGCCAATATAATCTCAATTAAAAAAGACCACAGGTATCTGTGTCCTTTAGCCAAAGCATGTCTGTGTCTATGCAGAGAGGAAAGGACAGCACAGCGGAAAGAAAGACTCCATGGTGGGTGTGTAGTCATGTGACTGAAAGTTGATAAACCGCTGCGTGGCTCTACAGAGCTCAGAGAAAAAAACCCAGTCAGCATCATGCTCTGCAGCTTACTTATCATCCTGCTCCTTACAAGTAAGTAAAAGACATTTATGGAGAACTTGATATCCTTATATTATATATGCTTCAGTCTTGGGTTGTTGACACAACAATGCCATATTGATTGTTGGACGTTTATTGGTTTTATGACGTCTGTTTGACAGTAGATAACATGGCGGATGTAAAGGCCGCCCCCTTTTCCACATCACCCTTTTTCCACATCCCGCTGGACCACGGAGGTTTGACCATCCTGGTCTGTGTGGTCAATGACGTCCTAAACAGGGATGGAGGGATGGCCTGGCTCTCCAAAAGTACCAGCAGATCAAGCCCTGCCTTATATAACATACTAGGAAAAGAAGATGCTCAGGACGCAGTGTCTGTTCGATCACTTGTTTCTGTGGAATGGGAAACGTACACTTGCTTCATCAGTCACAGAAGCACGATTCGCTTCAAGGCTGGACACAACTATGGATTGCGAAAGAGCAGAATAGGTAAATCAACAGCTCATCATCTTAAATTGTTTCAAATTGCTGTGGGTTTGTTTCATCCTTTAACATGTCTGGGTCGCTCATTCAATGGGGAAACTGTCTAATTATAAATACTGACTTTTGGCAATGCTATAACACATTACTATATTATATGAACTTAATTTGTTGATTATTAGTGTTTTTTTTCCTTTTAGATTTTGATAATGACAACATGGAGCATACATGTTCTGAGTATCAAAGTTTTTCTAACGGTTAGTCATATATTTGCAGTCATATATTTTGTATTTTCATATGAGCCAGTTTTAAGTGGGCCAAAGTGACCAGTATTTTTCTTTCATTCCACCAGCTATCCGAGCACACACTATCCTTCTGTTCACCCAGTTTCTTAGGATTATCCTTGTAAAGATCACAGTCTTCAATGTCTTGATGACAGCACAAGCCGTAATAAAATGGTAAATACTCTATTAAAATCTACTACTATACTTGTAAACAGGATGCAATTGTTTTATTATTATTATTATTATTTGTTGTGCTCAGTAATTCTTCTTGCCTCTGTCAGAATGTAGTGATGACTGAAGAACTGAGCTCCATGGAAAGATTGTAGAAGACCTGTTCCACTTGGATGCACCTCACTCCTGGCAAAATACCTGCATCAGTGTGTAGGAGCTGAACGTTTTGAATGTTGGGCTTTTCCTCGGGCCTTACGATCAGAAAATGAACCCAAGCTCTCTGATGCAAACACAGGTGCTACATTCTGTGGTGTGCGAACAAGGAGTTATCTGATCACAAATGAACCTCAAGCTATAAAGAGCAGGTGAAGTGCACTAGACAGCTTTGAATGGCAGTCTGTTCAGTTACCTCTCACTCATGGGAATGTCAGTTTCATATTCTGCGTAATGTAAAAACACAAACACTGTGACTACTGTGCAAGTTTTGCGAGCGTGTTTAATTTTGTACAGTTAATGGAGGTTCTTTCATTACTCATAATATAAACCAATAGGCTGTCAGTCATGAATGTGTATGATTTAGTTATGAATAACACAGTGAGTAATAATAAATATGAGGCAGTCTCGGAAAACCCATCAACTTCTCTGTGGCTGAAATTTGGGAAAACAGTCAAGAATGATGAAATATCAATCAATATCATAAATATATTTTACCAAGACAATGTAGAAATGTTTTTATTTAGGTTATCCTTGCAGAGACAGAGGCTGATGTGGATGATGCTGATAATCAATGAGAACTCTTTACCTATAGTGCACTTATAATTCTTAAAAAAAAAATGGCAGTAACGTTGTTTTTCCATAAGTAGATTAGGTTATATATGTGGATTTAGGTATATATATATATTTCAGTGGAATTGGAATGAAAACCTTAAAGCAATTTTCTCCATTTTCACTTTTGGGGTCTTTAAAATGTTTTTAAAGTAAAAACTTTACTTTTCTTTAAAATGTTAGGAGTTGATTGATTGAGACACATGTGAAAGAGAAACAGACTTCAGACCTGAGGTTTTGGTAACTCTATATAGTAGAAAATTTCAAAATTTGACCATGTAAATGGTTTTCCCTGACCAAGATGTGTCAGTACCACTATAACACAGAACAGAGAAGCAGTACAAATCAATAACCACTCAAAGCCTACAAAATGTATGTATTTTCTTTTAATGTTTTTAAATAAAACACATTTTTTTTCTCCTTGTTTTCAGTCGCCGCATCCAGAACATTACTAAAACACTGATGTAACAACGGTGGTCCACTAGGTGGCAGTACAATCACATCTGATTTTTTTTTTTTTTTTCTCCAAACAGCAAGAATATGGACCTTCTCTAACAATACACTATATTTCATAAATAATTTAAGTATAAACATTGAGCAGTCACTCTTCACAAAAACAGATTTCACTCAAAAAAAAAAAATCACAAGATCAAACGCAACAAAGCAAAAACACAGGATGAAGGCTTATCTTTGCAGTTAATTGCACTCAGATGCTTTGCTCTGGTCTTTTCTATTATACGGCGAAATAAAGCCTATCTAGGAATTGGCCAATCAATAATTATCAAGGATTTGGCCAATCACAGAAAATCCCAGTGTTCCAAATAAAATCTAGTCACAGTATGTTAGCAGCTCTTCAGCACTGGCAGTAGTTGCAAACAAATGAACGTACAAATGTGAGTCTACAGTAGCAAGTCTTTTTAGGATGGGAGTGTTGATTCATTTAGGATGCACTGTAAGGCAGTCAGCGTGCTGGCGTAGTCAGTTAAATGTAAATGCTAAGCACAGTGAGCTTTGTTAGAGACAGACCTTAAGCTTTGTTAAGAAGAGACCAAAAAGCATCTCCTGGGGCTAAAAAAGCCCACTTTCTTAGATGCAAGCCTATAAATCCTGGCAAAAAAGGTTTTACATCAATTGTGTTCCTGCATGACGTCAGTGTGCAAAGCATACTGTAATGTCACGGGCTTCACATGCTAATCAGGAAATGCCAATAGTGTCCGCAATCACAGTGACTATCCTTAATGGCAAAAACGAATTCTCTCATATGACGAATAGCAGAATGACACAAAATCTTTGGTTGGAGGACATTATACTGAACAATAGATACGTTGTAATTGACGGTCTACCTTGTTTGGCAAGAAAGAGACTAAAGAAAAAGCCATACTTTAGTCGTGAGTGGCTGAAGAAAAAGCTGCAGTTCCATCTAATCACATGGAAACGAAACGTGACTCATTTTAGCAATCCAGTTTCTTCAGTGTGAAAAAAGGTTAAGGATAATCAAATCAGACTGAATTTATGAAATACGTGTCCATTTATAAAATGTTTGGCCATCTGCAGTTAGTCGTGCCGGATACAAAGATATTCTGATTGTTACTGATGAAACGCAGGACTGAATTAAATGCAAATGAAATGAAATTTGGTCTGCCGGATGGATAACAGACCACTGAACAGTTCCTTATAAGATCCCTGTTTTACTTCAACCCATGTCTGCTGTGTTGGTTTGAATTCTTCATATTTTACTCAACACTTACACAAAAGTCCAACAACAATATTGAGCTCTAGACTACAAACAAGGAATGAGTTCTAGACAGATACTGCGGTTGTGTTACAACTGTGATCCTTGGAAACCTAGCCACGTTACTATTTACTACTGTACTAATAACTGCATTCTTGAAATAACCAACTGTCACTTGTTCTGTGGAGTACCATGGTGAGGCAAGTCCTATCTACATACAGACACAAGTAAAGAGTTTACCTGCGGGTATTAAAAAGACAAGCTATCCGAGACTATTGAGCTCTGTGGTTCTGTGGAACACTGTTCTGTAGTTGCAACAAAATAAAAAAATAAAGTGCTTCCATTCAGACTTCCTCTCGCAAGGACGACACCAAAACAAAAGTCACAAAAATTTCACACACATAAAAAAAATTCACTGAGCACCCCAACTCTCCTGAAAATGGCATGTACACAAATTTACAGTCATACAAAGGAGCATCTCCTGTCTCCTCCATCTACACAATATATACAAGTAATGCTCTGATTGTTTCCAAAGTCTCCTCGTGCTTCCGTGAATTTTATTATGAAAGTTGAGTCAGTCATGGCCACGCTGTTTACAAAAGTGCAGCGGCGATTAAGCAAACGAGAAGTGCATTCAGGGCTGCTGTCAGTCTTAACCCAGCTGTAGAACGAGGGAAAATGTGCCAGCGCTCCCTCTCGGGGTGCAGAGCTTCCACGTCCTTGAGGGCGCTGTAGGCGGCAGCGGTGAAGTTGGCGTCGCCGGTGGTGAGCAGGTCAAAGACACATGAGTGGAAATAGATGTCCTGGACCTGCAGCTGCTCGCTGCACTTCCTGGAGGCGCTCTCGAGGCTGAAGGCCTGCTGAGGTGGTGAGAGAGGAGGGAGAGCGGGAGTGCCGCCATGCTGGAGGCCGAGTGCAGGCAGCTCGATGCGCTCTGAGGCAGGGCAGCCGTTCACGCACAGCTGCAGGTCCTGAGTGTCATCATAGGCCATAGCGAGCTCGTGGGGCATGCGTACGGCCAGCGTAAGGTAACGGCCCAGCTGGCGCACGACCACCGTTACACCAATGTAGGCGGCGTGCAGCTCCACATGGCGACCCGCCAGCTTTTCCAGCACCACAAGGCTGCGCGTCTCACTAGTGCCACCTACAACAGTGCCGTCCACGAACGCCGCTGGCAGGTCATCCGTCACCGCCTGGTACACCTTCTGCTCTGTGCACTCCTGATACGGTTTGAAGATGACAGTGATCTGGAAACAGAAGTAGAACATGGTCAGTTGCTCTTGCATACAGAACTTTTTTTGTCTTTTTTTTTTTTTTTACATAGAGCGCATATGAATTCATGTTTTCACCATACACTTGTGTTTCCACCATACACTCATCATACAGGACACTGAGACAAAACTATCAGGGATATCAACAGTTCCCTCAGATGTGTGGATAAATTACTAAAAAAAAAAAAGATTGTACAAGCCAGATTGAGAAACACAGCATTGTTTCTCAACTCTTAAATTCCATGCCAGTAGAAAATTGCGACTTCTGGGGTAATGAATACCACATATGTGTGCCATTCATGTGGAATTACCTATTAAAAGAATTGAACACCACCCCATCTGAACTCAGCAGCAGATCTAAACAAGCACTTGTATCTGCAAAGTCTGGACCAAGCAGAGCGGCTTTTAAATGTATTAAAGATGTATTTTCTTTTGTTCTAAAAACTATGATTGCATTATGATGCAGGAACAGGGCTGTTTGGCACTGCCTTTTTTTTTTTTTTTTTTGAAAAGGGGGTGTTGCTTGGAGAAGGAGGAGGAAGAGGAGGAGGAGGGGTATTTTCATTATAATTACAATTTACCTCACAGGCTCACAGAAGGCACTGAGAATGACAAACTACTCCTTTAATGCTTATTCTCAAGGGGGCAAATACTTTTTTTCCCCAGGGTTGGAAAGCTGGTTTCATGGGATGGGGTCAGTCCTGGGATTTAAGCTCACAACCCACTGGTCACTCAGACCCTTGAATACTGAGCTCAAAATGCTACATTTATTATCAGTGTCAAATTAGCATAATACTGACAATATGCATTAATATATACAAAGAAACCATAAAGAACATTTCAATGTTTTGTCAGGCAGAATCAAAGTTTTAAACATTTAGCTAAGAGGGGATACCATAAATATAAAAAATATATTTGCTATTTTAGATAGTAATCGATGTCACATGTATTTGCCTGTTAGCATGCACTTGCCCTACGAAACACGCAAACATACTGTACAGATTTAAAGTCACGCTGTTCCATAACGCAAAAAAAGAGAGGAAGCCTGCTGACTAACAAGATGTGTGGCGTTACATTAGTGCAGGATGAATGCAAGCTTTGTTCCCATGACATGGATGAAAAATGACCACTAACTAGCCATTAGGTGAAGCAGCTGAAAGGGCCTCAGTCGAGCAGTGTGTGCTAATAATTACGGCCAAGCACTAATAACGCGCCCCACCTCCAAAGTCACAAGGTCACAAATGAGACGTGGGTAGTTATAGGCTACCCCTCACACAGCCAAGTGTTGTACCCCTCACTCGACCTTGGATGAGCTTCACTTTTGTAATTTGAGGAAAGGGAAGAGACGACTTGTGTAGAACATGTATCTCTAAACTCTCGCTAGCCCGCTAGTTTGACAAATATTTACCATCACTGAAAGATAGAATAGCATCTAGCATGCAGCAGCCAACATACTGTCTTGGTGTGTACATGTATGTGCGTGTGAGGTCTTACACCCATACAACTTGGAAAAATGGAGACAGAGCCTTCTTTCAAGGCCACCTTATTAAGGGTCACGCCTGAGCCCAGGCTATATCCAGTCATTAACGACATTAGAGTTTCACAGACGTGTTAGTCACAAGTGCTAGTCACAAGACCTGAGCACTGTGCTTTGTTCAGCTAACACCTGTAGACACTCAGTCAAAGTTGTTATTCCTCGTTGACTTCTTAGGCATCTACGGCTTTAACTGACTTGTTTCTTTTTTTAGTCTGCTACTCATAATATGTTAATTAAACATGTATAGTGCTTATAAAAAACTTGGTTTGGTGAGAAAATACAATGTGACCAGGATGTGTATGGACTTTTAGCATGACATCATCCAGCTACACTATATATTACTTAAATATATATTCATCTTAATGGATTTTTTTTAAGCCCACTACAATCATATTGATATACTATGACTAGTCAATGAATATGGACCACTAACTAAATATTAAAACCACTGTATACCTACAAATTATAGCACCTATACTGTACATGTGTGCACACCAGGTGCACACATATAGGTACAGTTTGTAGGTATACAGTTTCTTGACTGCAGCCCATCTGCTGCTGTGTAAAATTTGTTAGTCTTCCTATCCTCTCTCAAATTGAGCATTGCTCTTAAAACACAGCCAAGTTACTGCTTTTTTTTTTATTAATTAAAGAACAAAACTACATATTTCCATTTAAAGTTACATTTAAAGTTGTGGAACATCCACAAACCAAGTTAGTTCCTGTGATCGCTTACATTATAGCAGCTATAAATAGTCATTCCCTCACCAGTCTTTCTTTCTTTTCTCTCTTATATGAGAAAACACTGCTTGTCATGCTAGCAAGAAACAAGAAAGCGCAAAGTGCTGTCCTGAAGTCTTTTCCTTAGCAGAAATCTTACTGTTACAAAGCACTGAACTGGATGCTAGAGACTCCTTTCATAAATATTAAATGTCTCCTAACAGAAAACCTCATCATATCAATGATTATATGCTTTGCTTTGCTGCATATCAGCACGTTTTATTATTAGCCTGAGATTATGTGGCACATCTGCCATACAAGTCACTGTGAATGAATTGTTACTATAGTAACAACTAGGTATTATAACACGGGCATTAATATAACCCTTTGATTTACATTACTATTCCCTGAGCTTCTGTTACACAAAATGAATCAATGATTTCTGTCCACTGCAGTATAAATTACTATACACAGCAGTAAACATACGAAATGAAAAACTAAATCAAATCAATGATCATTCCTCTAGTAGAGTTGAACAACACATAACAACAGGATAGCTCACCTTGTTTGTTGCTGTGGCACTTGATCCCTGCACCACTGGCACATTCGTTACCTGCACTGACAGGTAATTATTATCAATAAGAGGCCACGCCCCCTCCACCTTGCATGTCTGAAACTGGTCCTTAAAAGTCCGAAGGTGCGGGTCTCCAAACAGACCACAGAACAGGTAGTTGGGCCGTGCGTGCTCCGGTGCGCCAGGGACCCCTGTGCCTGTGGCAGTTGGTGCAGCCTGGTGATGATGGAAGCGGCTGTGGTAGTTGCACGGCTCGACAGACACGGCTGGGTGTGTAGAGGACGTGGGTCCGTCTTTGGAGCAGTTCCTCTGGCTCATGAGGTCACTAATGCCCAGCATGGCCGAGTGGAAAACCAGATTGCCCCTGCAGCTTTTGGCGGTGCGGTGTGTGCAGCCTGAGTAGGCCCGCAGAGCCTTGCAAAACTCAGTGTCAAAGCCATCCAGAGACGGGTTCAGGTGAGACGTGAGCGAGACGAAGTCTGTGGTGCACTTCTGGATACGGCACTGTGGAGTCTGGACCTGACTTTCACCTGGAAGAAGACGAGAAGGAAAATGACAAAACGCTCCTCAATGTATTTGAGCCATACTCACAAAACCAGTGAGAATATTATTGCACTAACTGATTCCATTATGGCCTCAACTACTTTTCACCATGCAATCAAAGATAGTTTTGATTTGATTGAAAAACGACTAATTGATTTCTTTTATTGCACAGATTAAAGACTTGAGAAATCATAATGTACATTCTGTAATCGTTGGCAAATTGAAGTGGTATACAATACTTCAGGATGTGCTGCTATAGGAAAATAACCAGCCTAACACTGATTATTTTTCTACAACGGCATGCCCTGTAGTGTATATTAGATATAAAGCCTTTTCAATAATTATTCTGCAAGCATTTTTGCTTCACAAATTTCTTACAATTACATTTCTTACTAATTACACGTGCCTAATATCAGAATTTGAATGAATTTTTGATGAAGATTACAGCTACCTCTAGATACATGCATTACATTTTTTTTGTCGTTTAAGTGACTGATATAAAGATAAATTGTGCACGATATGATTAGAAACATGAATTAAGAAGGTAAAAAGGTCATTTAAGAAGGTAAAAAGGTCATTTAAAAACATGATTTTAATAAATGTTTTTAGCAGTCTATTTTCATGTCTCAAATCTGTCAAGAGAGTGGAGAGTCATTTCATTTCATTTTCACAAAAAAGAGCAAGGTGTTCAAAGTAACTTTCACAAAGCTGCAAAATCAGTTGAGTCCATTATCTGGTTATGTACAATTACAGGCAATTATGTTGTTATTGTGTCATCTGCTATTTTTGCTTACGAATTACTCATCGTCACACTATGTAACGTGATTGCATTCAAAGGATTGTTAAGGAGTAGTGTGCTTTACACTGTGCGTATGTGCAAATATTTCCCTATAAGTCCCAGATCTGTCTAAAGGGTGTGCCGAGTGTTCCTTCAAGGTCAGATTCCGGGACTTGTTTTACACTGCGGCGCAAAGGCAGAGAGAGACAGCCGACTCAACAAGCGTGTAAAATCTCCCCTTATCGCCAGAGGAGCCTGTTTATTGCACCAATAAGATCAAATAAAACGGAACCTCAAAGGATAAAAACAGAGAAGGCTTTTCTACTGTGAAAGCAATACGCACCAACTAGCACCCTGACCTAGAACTACAAAAGAGCCAAAAGCAAATATGCAGCTAATAAGCAGCTTTAGCCACCTTACTGGCTAATATTCAACTAAGTTCACGCCAGATCTAACTTTTAGGTTTTCATTAATATGTTACTAAAAAACATATAAATGTTCTCATTAATATGCTTTACAATGTGGTCCACCAACTTTCTAGTGTCTCTGCACACTCAAAAGTGCAAATGGCCACCACGTACACATGCCACAGTGGTCTTTGTTTAAAAACGCTAAGAGGCTCCGTTTCATTATTGATTATGCAATTTTCACACGCAAAGCACTTCACTCCATTATCTGGCGATGACATAGCACAAAATAAAACGCCTCAGAGAGCGAGAAAAGAACATTCATACACCATTAGCTTGCGACTTGCTTTAAAGTGTGTTCCAAGTGCATTACCTCAGAGAATGAGAGAAAGAAAGTGAGAAAGAGTGAGAGAGAGAGAGAGAGTGAAAGAAAAAGAGAGAGTGGTTTAGAGAGGCCTTTCATAATCTGATATCAGCTGCAGCCTCTCCATTAACACGCCTGTAATGACTCAATCTTGCACACTAAGCGGCCTCCCACCGTAGCCTGCAAGAGCAGCCCATTCAAATCTGCCTGATTTGATTATCAGATGATGGCGTAGTGCAGCCAGCGGCGGAAGATCAGCCCAGCGTCCTCCACTGCAGCCAGCATGACAAAGCATGGACAGATTGGGTTTCACTGACAAGCTGTAAAACAATATGGAGGACCAGCTGAAGCCATGTTGTGGTACAAAGGCAAAGGCTTTGAAAAATGCCAGGAGAAAGGCCGTATAATTAACTGTCAATATGGCGATATGGGTTTTATTACTTTTGCTGCATCCTGTCCAGTTAAATCTAGAAACAGGCTTCATTTCACAGGTATTAGTGATAATGCAAGTATCTATAGGTAGCTAAACAAAATGCTGGAAGACGAAGTTGTAGATGTAACTGCGTTAGCTATGTAGGTCCCACATCTCACCCACAAACAGAGAGGCTTTTCACAGAGGCCCCGCATGACCTCGTCACCCGGCAAACTCATGCGCCTCCAGCACTTCACCCAGCTGCATGTGTGGGGCATTGGCAAGATGTTGCCCTCCGACACTTGTCTGAGACGGTGACAGGATGAAGGAACCGAGCTCAGAGTGGGAGAAAATGCCTGCTTAAGTCTAGTTTGTTCCCCACATTTACATTTATTTTCTAATTTGGCTGACACTTTTTTCCTTACATACAACTGAGACAGGATACAACCCAGCGGTTAAGAGTCTTGCTCATGAACACAACAGTGGCAGCATGGTGGTGCTGCTGTGATTTGAGCTCACAGTCTTCCGTAGTTCGGCAGCCCAAAGCTGAGATGAAATGTCTATCATGGCTACACATTCAGAATGACGTGGATGGCCAAATCTTTACAGACACGTGCAGAACGGCCGAGCTGAGGTTTACGATCACGGCCGATCCTAATCCAATTCTTGGCAGTCATGGACACGGTCTGTTTTTTGTGGCTAGGTAGCTGAAACACAATTAGCATGTCACCTGACACTGCCACTTCAAAAACGCTGTCATGAGGGGAGCCATGCAATTGGATCCACAGTCATACCAATAACAACAATGACACTGGGACACTTGATAAGAGAAGAAATGGAGGGGAGTAGGGAAAGTAGGCCAGTCGTCTTCGTCCCCTAAAGCTGTTTGTAATTTTAGAGTGAGTGAGAAATGGAATGTCTCAGGGGTCCCCCAGGTGGGGGCAGCAGATCATAAAGTATTACTAGCAGTGCAGCGTGTACAAATCAAACTCTCGCAGTTTGTGTTAGAATGTCTCGGTGTACTGCCAAATAGTGATGCTGAACTCAACCGTCAATACGGCCTCTGTAATATATTTTGTATTGAACAAATTATAACTTGAAAAGGTTTCAAAACAAAACAATATATATAGTATATATACAGTGCATATGCCTTACACCTTGTCATAATTCTCACATCATGGATCTGAATTGATTTTTTTTTTAAAGTGCCATGTAAACTCACAGCCTCAGTGCCTCAGGCGTGAAAAGAACAAAGTCCTTGGTGTTCTTTTCTGGTTCAGCCGAGATCATAAAACCAAGCTCGTAATAAACCACAGGCTGAGAGAGAGCAAGAGAGAGCAACCGAGAGAAAAAAACAAGGTGTTTGTTTCACAGGCTGAGTTAATTTGCAGGGCTGAAGTGTGTCGTTTCGGAGCACAGAGCATACCCTTGTTGCAATTAAAGCCACTGGAAATATTTTCTCAGGGTGGCCAGGCGCTTTGCGAGGCGCTTCTCAGCTGCAGAGGGGCCCTCGCCGGTGTGTGAAGCGAGTGAAATTTCAAGATGTGGAATTTGGCCAGGGCAGAGAGGTCAACTGCACCCCCACATTCCCCCCACCACCACCACCAATCCCATCCTCCTTCTCCTCCAGGAGTAAGCTTCAACAACTGCATACAGTGGGGGAGCTTACAACCCACCATGTCCCAACGACATCTCCAGCTCTAAAGCTGTCCTGAAATATTTCCGATTACCTTTAGTGTTGCAAAATAGGTTTGAACTTTTCCACACATGTTTAACAGGAGCATGTCTAGGCCAGGTGATAACAAAAGATTAATTTTCCATCATCTTGTCTAGCCACGAGCTATTAGAAATGAGAAAAGGCCAAACAGAAAGAGACAGCACAACATTTTGCTCAGTCAAATGTAATCAAGACTCCCTGCATATTTGGAAGTCCACCAACTCCAGCAGAGATACATGGTTGAAAACAGAAATAAAGAATATTTTGTCAGCCCATTTAAGAGATGTCTTAAATTCCTGCTGGTCAAAGCACCCGTGAGGACTAAAATACACGTTGTCAGACAGTGACACTGGGAATTTGCAACACAAATAATATCTATTTAAAAAGAGATTTCTGGACAAACTGTGGTTCTTAAATACATTAGAGATGTTTGAAGAAGTGCAAATGAAGGGTGTCCTCAGCTATCCACGGTCTAGGGCTGCATGATCGAGACAAAATACAGTACTGTGACTATGCGATCTTAAAAGTGTAGTGTCTTAAAACCGCATTACTGAACCCTGATTTGACATGGTTAAATATTAGCTTGCATTATTTTAATCAAAACTGTTTACGTTATGGATGTGAATGCCATGATTTATAAAACCCGGCAGAAACTATCTAGAACAGCTGAGTTTCATCAGGCTCCTCACAGCACACAATAAAACATTTAGCGAATATAATAATGATTAACAAATGATATGATATATCGCAGCCCTGACAGGAACTGGGTTAAATTAACTATAAAGGTCTGAGAACACAGTTGATATTGTGCAGGAATACTGTATTAATGCTGCCTTTAACGCTGAATGGCTGACAGACAGGACCAAAGGAAACCAGGACACCAAATGGGTTCACACTCTCCTCTGCACAAACAACCCGAGCTCTCAGAAACCATAAGCTCTTCAAATGAGTATAATAAAACATCCACATGGTCTCTTTTAGACAAACACGACTAACATGCACGTAGACTATAGGCATCTGACAGGCGTCAAATCCTTCGTGAATAGACATATTTCTGAGAAAGACGAGAACCCTGCAACCACTGTTTACTGAAAACAGATCTTCATACAGAGATGTAGGCTAAGTAACTGATTTTTTTTACAGATTGAAACAGATCTTTGTATGCTAATCATCTTCTATTTGCAGATCAAAAACTAAAATGAACAGGAATATGATCCAAATAATTTCCTGATTTCTAAGGATATTCAAACATGTTAAAACCATAGAAACGTCCTACTTACGAAAGCACACTGGGGCATTTCTTTTGATACTTCTAAACTACATTTCTGTAGTTTGTCCAGGTCAGAAAGCTAACAGAGCAGATTTACTGCATATGATGTGTAAAAGTAAAAGAGCTTGCAGTCTGTCCGAGGTTTAGCATTGATAAGCTGTAGGCCAGCACTCATAAATATATTGAGCCAGACATATTTAGAGGCTCAGTACCATCATGAACCCATCAACAATAAAGGAATTACAAGGAAAAAAGAAACACTTGTGTTTGACACAGACCAGACCAGAGAGGTTAGTTTCACAGTTACAATCTGATTCAATAGGAATCAGCATCAGTCCTTAGTGGAACAAATTAGACAGGAACAAGACCACTTCCCTCAGTTCATTCGGCTTGAGGTCGAAAGAGTGTGAAATCAGTTTTGTGTTGATTTTTGACTGATGCAGCACATCTGCTCCAACCAGCATTATTATTATTATTATTATTATTATTATTATTATTATTTTAGAAAATCTATCTAAAGCACAAACCATCGTGCTTCGAGGATCACCATGCAACATAAAAGACAATACAGGAGACACTAAAAGTGTATCAGAAGTATAGCATGTGTTTCTACTTTATAGTATTATAGTAATGTTTTAGTAATAGAAGTAGAAGCTGTGAGCGCGTGACTCAGTAGGGAGTACTGAAGTGAATAAGAGTAATCACCAGTGTGCAGCAGGAGTGAAAGGGTGATCAGAAGCAGCAGAGAGGCGGTGAGAAGGCGCTCAGCCCCGCGGTAGTAAGATCCCGTTTGCCCCATGCCCATCCATCCAGCGCGCGATGGGGAGCGACCCGGAGACTCCGCGCGTCACGCAAACGAGGCAGCAACCGGAGCTCCGCTTTCCCGTCCTCCTCCAACTTCACTCCTTCATGCACGGTCGCATTCAATCTCAGCTTCTCACCATCCGCGCCCCGAAAACACACGGAGCAAACGAACACACGGATCTGAGCCAGTCAAGTCGAGAACAGAGGTGAAAACACGGAGTGCGTTTCTGGATTTGGGGATTTAACACACAGTTTCAGAGTTATTCTTCTTACAAAACGGTCAGTCCGAGCGCGAGAGCGAGCGCGAGAGCAAGGCGAGGATCAATCCGCGCTCCGACCACACCATATGCACACACACGCACACACACACACACATGCACACACACACATACACACTACGCGATCGTCCTCCGTACGGAAATCTATCCTCCCCCCCCTCCGCCCTCCAGACTTTTTCCGAGTGATCGATAGTGAATCAGCCTACCGCTGGGTTTAGCGGAAAGCCCGCCCCCGGCTAGCTCCACGCGCGCGCCTGCCCTGTAGTGAAAGGCTTCACAGTGTCAGAGAATCGACTCTCACCAACAAACCCGGTTAAGTGATTCGAACCGCTATGATTCGTTCGATTCGCCACTGTGCTGCTTTGCACTATGAGGTTCAAACAGCAGGAGCAGGCCTACTGGGCTCTACTGTATACACTGTGCTCTATGTGCTTTACTTGCGTTATGGAATACCTGATTTTTGCAGAGAAGTTTGCACTAAAAAAATGTGAAAATATAAAATCATTTATGATCCATTTATGCTCATGTGCATCTTCTGTGTAGTGGCCTTCTCAGTTTTACTAAAATGTAAACTACGTCTTCTGATGACTTTGTCCTTTCAGCTATGGAGCAAAATTAAGGACAGTGAAGTTTAGCTTGTGTCTATCATTATTCATTCATCTTCAGTCAGGGTCGTGGTGGATCCGGAACTGATCCAGGGAACGCTGGGAGTAAGGCAGGAATACACCCTGGATGGGACACCAGTCTATAGCAGGGCAACATGCACACCTAGAGCATATTCAATCCACCGGCATTTTTCTGGGAACTGGAAGGAAACCAGAGAACCCAGAGGAAACCCATGCCGACACCTGAAGAACAGAGAAACTCCACACAGACAGTATCCTGAGATATGAGTCGAACCGGGGACCCTGGAGCCGTGAGGCATCAAGGCTACCCACTGTGCCAAACAAAATGTTATACAAATGTTGGGAATCCTGCATCATTGTGAAGCGAATAGTCAACCTGACTATCGACATTTAGGGCTCGTAGATGTCCAGATGGTCTGAACTAAAAACCAGTCTGCATCAAGAGATGACAAAAAGGCCCACAGAGAGCAGAAGTGTTGTACAGCACTGTACTGACTTGTTTATTTGGCAAGGCAGTCCACGTTTTTTTTCTTTCGTGCAGACAAAAAAAACCCCTTGTGATTGTGAATCGATTCATCCGCCTTAAAAGAGTCGTTCAGTAAGAACCGAGTCGTGGTGAATCGCGCACTACTGGAGGAAATCCCGGAGAGATGTGCACAAAAGGGAGCTGAGTTTTCCTTTTTCCGTTTCTGGAGAGAGGATTTGCATGTTAAATAGTATATCCCTTCATCTACAAGAGAGCTCGAAGTGCTCCTTCTCCTTAGGCTATATTTTATTATATGAAATTATAAATAAATATAAATGAAAATAAAATTCACACCAACAAAAGTGCAACAATAATGTAAGATTGGTACTAGTATAATGTCAAAAATCGAATAATTGTATAATTGTAATTATAATTTTATATATACAGTATATCTGCTAATATACATCATCATCATCATCATCATCATCATCATCACTAACAGCAGCAGCAGCAGAAACAACAACAACAACAACAACAATAATAATAATAGTAATGTCACAGAGTTACAGTCAGTTTTCTTCAAATAATTTGCAGTGCTGCCTGGAAATTTCCATGTGGTTATAAATAAGAATAATATAGAAAAATAGGCAAATAAATTGTGAGATGCTATGTTCATGAGTGTTACACAAACAATATTCAAGTCTCATATGAACATGTGCAGGTGCTGGTTAAATATTCACAACTCCACAACCCATTTATGCAGCTGATGTTGCATGTGCATGCGTGGGCACACACACACACACACACACACACACACACACATAGCAACTCACATACATATGCAGCACACACACACACTCTCTTATCTCTGTCTCTGTCTGTCTCTCTCACTCCCTCTCTATCTTTCTCTCTATTTCTCTCTCATTCTCTTACACACACACACATGCACAGCAACTCACATACATATGCAGTACACACACTCTCTTATCTCTCTCTCTCTCTCTCTCTCTCTCTCTCTCTCTCTCACACACACACACACACACACACACACACACACACACACACACACACACACACACACACACACACACACACACACACACATATCAGGGTTATGGCAGCATCCAGCAGCAGAATAGATTCAGCATCAAAACAAGTCCAATCATCCATCATATTTAGTAAACAGAAATACAGAAGACTAAAAATGTAGCTTTTAGTGTATTTAGTAAACTGAAAATAGAAACATTTGTATATTTTTGATGTTGCATTTTCCTTTTTTCCTCCTATAACCCTCTTACTTACTGAAGAACCATGATTAGTTCTGTGCAGCTTAAACTGAATTGACACTTTTCCACATAGAATAAGAGGCAGAGGAAAGCACAGAGCTTCGAGATGTTTATTCCTCTAATCCGCTCTGCCCTGATGGCTTAAGGGACCTGCCCGGAAACAGCCGTGGTGCAGAGAATCTTCTCTCAAGACCCAAAATACAGTCATGGGTCAAATAAACATCGGCGCTTACTATAGTCGGACACTGCTCGCTTAGTGGATTATACTTTTATGCATAATTCCTCTCCATAACCACTTCTTTGACCACAGCATGAAACTCTGGGAACTGGTGGGTTATGGTGGATTTTTATAGCTTCTGTGGACAATAAAATATGTGATGTGGGTTATTGTATTAAACTGGTTGGTTTTAAACCTTTTGGGTTTGAAGCAAGCCAAAAATAGCACTGTGTGCATACAGTGATAATTGCTTATTGATTGGACATATAAAGCATGCTGGGTCTTCTATCAATGGCTTTGTCCTGGATTGAATAGAGGTCAATCACTAGTTACTCTCTTGACCTTTCATGACCTTGCAAACCACAGGGCAATTTCAGAAATGCACAAATTTATTATCAAACCATTAGTGTGTAACAAAGTAAGGGTGCATCTCAATGCTGTACTCAGCTTTTTATTCAGTTATTAAATTTAAAGCATGTAATCAAGGATTCAATAAATATGATGAAACTAGTAGGAAAGGACATTAGGGAGTTAAAGGGAAAGTCTCGGGACTGATAGGGATTCATTTGGAGTGCACCTCGTCATTACCATTTGGTTATGTAAATCAATTCCTTTCGACCATCAAGCACATTACTATTGTGAGACAAAATAAATATAATGGATGTGTTAATACAGTTTATATATTAAGTTTTGATTTGTATATATTAACTCCATTCAGTCCAACTTGTTTTTGTTTGTTTTTGTTTTTCCATTTTCCTATCTCATGGATTTCTATTTTTGTCTGTAGGGTTCATCTAGTATCACTTACAGTGCATTGCCTCTGCAGCTGGCCGGCTTCCTCTGCACTGGATGTCCACTTTTACCCACACTGTGGTTAGACTACAATAGCTTCAGAGAAAGCGCAGGATCTGAAGTGCACAGTAAAAAGGCCAGTGCCGTGTATTTCACTGTTTTGTACTCCAAACATTGGGTTTTACACTGACAATACATGACCCTGAAAGATCAAGGACACTACAATGTCAACACAGAGGTGTTGTCTGTATATTAAAAGTACAGAAATAAATCCTGCAATGTTTTGTTAAGACGACGAATAAGCAAAGTGATGTAATGAGGAAAGCATGGAGAAGTAAAGGGAATGATCTGTGAAACTTGATGGCGTGAGATTGTATTGCTGCCAGTGGCTCAGTTGTCTTCATAAATGATGTTACTTTCAACATGTACATTTGCTCAACACAGCGAAGAAAACGAAGAGCAAAATCAATCACCCACCCAGAGCTCCACACAAGCAGGTAATGTCTAAAAATGCTGTATTACAGTCCACAGCATCGCCTGAGTCTATCGGTATCAGATCGATGGTAGTCGTTGACTGTGAAGGATTTGCAGTCAAGTGCTCAACAGCATTTTTATTTAAAATCAGCTTAACTTGACGATTACTTCTGGCCTTTTGAAATAGTAGGGTTATGTATAACAGAGGTTTCTATAGGCTTCCGATGTAGACTCTGTAGGTTTACCTACTATGCTAATTACCTATCACTCAGACTATATAACCCAGAGACAAAATCTGAGCAGCACAGCAGAAACAGGCAGAAACAGGCCTTCAGAACTTGGGTGAGGTCTTGCACTAATGAACATGGACCTGCTTTGTTCTTGTGATTAAGACTTTTTACTGAACAGGCTTTGTTTAGCAATAAATCATACATGCTGACATTAAATATTGAGTTAATAAAGCAGGTAGGGCTGTAGGATTCGAGTCCAGTCTTGAGACATTGTCTGTATTGACTTGGACCTGTGTTGGAATTATTAGCATTTGTACTTAGATTTGTCTCGGTCTAGGGCAATGGTCTTGTTAAATATGGTTTTGGTTTGACCAAGAGTTTGTAAAAAATAATATTCATGTTGTCTTTTCTTTTTTGCATGCACAAAGTTTGACAAGACGTAATTCCTTCTTCTAGAAAACAGAGTAATTATTGACACAATGCATGAATGAAGTCAACTAGTTGTGCTTGGGCTCGAAAAAGGAACTGGTGGTTTTTGGTATCAATCTTGGCTCACTCTCACTTTTATTTGGACTCAACCTTGACTTGGTCTCAACCTACTTAAGACACAGTCTTGACTTGATCTTGGCTAGTCCTGATCTTGGACTTGTCTAGAACATGACACTGGTGGTCCTTCCTAAAGCCCTAAAAGAATGTGTATACAGTATATATTTTCTTCCCTTTTACTGGAGAGTATAGCACTAGCACTGTATAGCAGCACTGTATTGTGATGCTTGCAAAATGTCCAAAACAGTTTGTTGAATAGGTAGAAAATCCACCTGCATTTGAAAAGGATCAAGTTTCTTCCTTTCAGATTGGCAAGCTAACTTATTCATAAGATCTTGCTGTCTAACTTGTGAATTGATTGTGCTTGCTACTGAAGTGGCAGGTTCATGTACAGGAATAAATAATATAATCAAGCGAGCTTTGTTCAGTTTTAAAACTGAGGAAATCAGGAAATTTAGCAAATTTAAAAAGTATAAATGCAAGGAGGGAATGTGAAGTGGATGAGTAAGGCACATTCAGTGCTGACTGATTAGTTTATTTTTAAAAAGAAAAAATATATATTTGAAATAAATATCTATTATTTTTTATTTCATTATATATGGACAGAATAGCTACATTTATATCTGCAACATGCAGGGTAAGGTCTAATTCTTGTTTCTTAATTTTTCTTTAAAAGAGAATATAAGCAAATAACAAAGACTAAATATACACATTACCATGAATTTCTTTGGAATTGAAATAATGACCGACACTCTGGAACTGAGTATAATAGTGTAGTGCTGAATGACTGTTTTTTTTAAGGGGTCTAATGTGTTAGTGCTCTAGTCGACCCGTTTCCAGTGTGACTGACCGGTACTGTGTGAGCATCACGCAACATCTGACACAGGCCAAGAAGGCATCGGATAACGGCAGATTAGGCCACAAAAACACGGAAAGAGCCTTGGGCCGCATTGTGGCAGTGTGAATGTGGCAGGGACCACCCCGAGGTCGTGTTACCATAAGTTATCAACTCCCATGTAGATACATGTCTTCTAAACATTGTCGTGACTGTTATCAATCGGGCCTGGGTTATCTTTGACTGCTCGCACTCCGAGCGACTGACACAGTAGCTCTTTTCATCCCGACAGGGCCGCACAAAGCCACTGTGTAGCTTTACTTCTCCCCTAAGCACCTTCCAGGGAAAACAAGTGAGCTCTTATTCCATACCATCCATTTTAATTAAAAAGAAAGGCGGACATCAGATGATGCTCCGCCGTATCAAATGTGGGGAGGCCAAAGGAGGGGCGAGAGTTGTGTTCGCTGTCCTCTGACCTTGTTTCTCCATTCCCAGCCATCTGTTTTGGCCCGTCGTCAAAAGCTTCTTTGGTGGCAGGCTGGCACGGTCTCGCCCCTTCTCTCTGCTTCCTCCATGCTTAAGGGACATTCAATCTTGTGTCTGATACATACTGCTCCATGACACCTTAAGACAAGGGTCCCTTTGTACTCATGCAGGGTTTCCCTGGAAGGGAATGCAAACCTAGTTACGCATGTAGGCGGGCACACTCACAGAGACACATACACACACACACACACACACACACACACACACGCACATACACACAAATATACTGTATATGAGTATATGTATGCAGAAACACACCCATGGGCACACTCATAATCAACACACAGACATGCACAGATGCACAATTGGAACAGATTATGTTTACACACACACATGCTCATACAAAAAATATGAATAATGTGACAAAATGGCCTGTGAGGTCTTTTTGCTGGCCATTTGCCTTTATCATCATGTTTTACTGTCTTTGAGAGAAAGCTGGACACACACACACATACACACACACATTGGTCTTATTATCCTTGTAAGGATCTTGCACTGACACAACTATTAATGCAGCTAATTAATGCCATGCTAAACCTAATCCTAACCTTCGCCTCAATAACCAGTAACTTTTAAATAAAGTTAGTTAAATCAAATTTAGTATAAAAAAGCAGTAAAAAAAAAAAAAAAGCACTTTCGCACATGGGGACAGGCCAAATGTCCTCACAAGGTCAAAACTGTCAAATGTTCCTATTCTTGTGAGAACATTTGGTTCCTCCACACACTAAGGTTAAATGAGCTCAATGACATTCTCCTTACATGTATCAGTGCATTTTCATTACAAGAACCAGATTTTTCTTGTCTCCAGATGCTGTTTGTCCTCATGAGGTTGGTGTGTGAAAAGGATCTTGTCTTCATGGACTGATAAATACGCCCCCCTCCCCTCACACACACACACACACACACACACACACACACACACACACACACACACACACATTTCCTCTCTGTCTCCTAATAATACAGCTGACAAAAATCCAATGAAGCACATGGAGATCATAAGATCTCTGGCTGGCCCATTTTAGCTGTCTGGCTCACACCAGTAGCCAAATGTAGCCAACTGTCACACCACCAGAATATCTTTGACAGGTGCTTGATAGCTGCTCTATAGATAAGCTGCTGGATGTTTTTTTTTAAATAATAGCAAAAAAAAAAAAAAAAAAACTCAGATCATTTTTCAGCAGGAAAAGAGTGGACACAACTGGACAATGAGGACTGTGTCAACAAAGATGAGCAATTATAGGAAATATGCAGCATATCTCAAGCTGGGTCTTATGATACGTGTCATACTTTATGATGGGCACGTGATTTTGGGGATCTAATAGAATTTTGAATCATAGTGGGATGGATTTCATATGCTGACTATTATAGTGTTTACGATACTACAATATATTAGTAATGTATGTAGTAGAATGAGTGTTATATAATTTAATCAGAGTGTCATAAAAATAGAGCAGATGCAAAATTTTGTAATATTACTGCATATTAATAATTTTAGCAATATTTTAGCCCTGTTTGGCAAACCTCCCACTGCAAACCATGTGCTCTTCTGCTCTCAGGAACTAGTTATGCAGGTGATATGACCACGACCTCCACCACCTGCTTTTGGTGAAGCGTGCATGAACCCTTGTCATTATCCTGTGGGAGGTCCTACTAGTTACCGAAACATTGCACAGTGACACCGGGTCAGCCACCTGGCTTCATCTCTCTCTCTTTCTCTCTCTCTCTCTCTCTCTCTCTCTCTCTGTCTCCCCCATTCATGAACCCAAATGAAAAAAACATCAGTGTTCTGAACATTCCTGGGTCTTGGGTTGGTACCCAACAGTGTAACAATAATGTCTGCCTGCCATTTATGAAGCACTCATCACATAAAGGCTCGTTATGATCTGAGAGCAACCAGTTGATAATTTCCACAAAGATTTCATTTTCTTATTTAATTCTTATTTTTATTTTATTCTTATTTCTTATTTATTGCAATTCTCTATCATTCTCTCTAGATCTGTCTGATCTGTGGCAATAACTGTGATTAAACTGTATTATACCACAGCACTGCTGAATTCTCAAATCTGCTGTAAAAAGCACATCTGACAGGAATGCCAGCACAGGTTTATATTAATGCTTTCAGGTGTACATGTGTTCCTATTAAAGTGGATGGTGAGTGCATATACCAATCAGGCATAACATTAAAACTACCTGCCTAATAGTGTGTAGGTCCCCCTTGTGCCACCAAAACAGCTCTGACCTGTTGAGGCATGGACCCCACAAGACCTCTGAAGGTGTGCTGTGGTATCTGGCACCAAGACTCTAGCAGCAGATCCTTTAAGTCCTGTAAGTTGAGAGATGGGGCCTTCATGGATCAGACTTGTTTGTCCAGCACATCCCAGAAACGCACGATCGAATTGAAATCTGGGGAATTTGGAGGCCGAGTCAACACTTTGAACTCTTTTTCATGTTCCTCAAATCATTCCTGAATGATTTTTGCAGTAGCCTATGGCAGGGTGCATTATCCTGCTGAAAGAGGCCACTGCCATTAGGGAATACCGTTGCCACGAAGGGGTGTACTTGGTCTGCAACAATGTTTAGGTAGGTGGTACATGTCAAAGTAAAATCCACATGTATGCCAGGACCCAAGATTTCCCAGCAGAACATTGCCCAGAGCATCACAATGCCTCCACTAGAGGTTCCACAAAAATATGGCATTTACCATTTAGGAATTACAGCCTTTTTAACAAAGTACTTCCATTTTCAGGGGCTCAAAGGTATTTGGACAATTGACTGACAAGAAATTAATTGACCTGCGGTCCATTCCCTCGTTACTTCAAGACAAATGAAGCAGATAAAAGGTCTTGAGTTGGTATTTGGCAGCTGTTCAACTGGAGCTACCAATATGAAGTCCAAGAAGATCTCAGTGCAGGTGAAGGAGGCCATCATTAGGCTGTGAAAACAACCTAAATCTATAAGAGAGATAGTAAAAACCTTAGGTGTGGCCAAATCAACAGTTGGGTACATTCTTAAAAAGAAAGAAAGCACTGGTGAGCTCAACAGCGTTGGCCTGGAAGACCACAGAAGACAACTAAAGTGGTGGATCACAGAATCCTTTCCTTGATGAAGAAAAACCCCTTTACAACATCAACAGAAGTCAAGAATACTCTGGAGAAGGTAGGCGTATCATTGTCAAAATCTACAATCAAGAGACGCCTTCATGAATGTAAATACAGAGGGTTTACAACAAGGTGCAAACCACTGGTAACATTCAAGAACAGGAAAGCCAGATTAGACTTTGCCAGAAAACATCTAAAAAAGCCTCCCTTGTTCTGGAATAAAATTCTTTGGACTGATGAAACCAAGATTAACTTGTACCAGAATGATGGGAAGAGAAAAGTATGGCAAAAGAAAGGAACAGCTCATAATTCAAAGTATACCA
>CM040998.1:7304551-7350612 GCA_022985145.1 Pangasius djambal
AGGCAGTGTTATGGCATGGGCATGTATGGCTGCCAATGGAACGGGCTCACTGGTGTTTATTGATGATGTGACTGCTGACAGAAGTAGCAAGATGAATTCTGAGGTGTATAGGGCTATACTCTCTGCTCACATTCAGCCAAATGCTACAAAACTGATAGGACGCCGCTTCACAGTGCAGGTGGATAATGACCCTAAACATGCTGCGAAAGCAACTCGAGACTTTTTGAAGGCAAAGAAATGGAATATTCTTCAATGGCCAAGTCAGTCACCTGATCTCAACCCAATAGAGCTGCTTTTCACTTACTGAAGACAAGACTGAAGGCAGAAAGACCCACGAACAAGCAGCAACTGAAGGTGGCTGCAGTGAAGGCCTGGCAAAGCATCTCCAGGGAGGAAAAGTTTTGAGAACATGGGCTCCAGACTTCAGGCAGTCATTGACTGCAAAGGATTTTCATTCAAGTATTAAAATTATGGTTATATTTACAATTATGTCACTTTGTCCAAATACCTTTGAGCCCCTGAAAATGGAGGTACATTGTTGAAAAAGGCTGTAATTCCTAAATGGTAAATGCCATATTTTTGTGGAACCTCTTAAAATAAAGCTGAAAGTCTACACTTCGATCACAACTTGATTGTTTTATTTCAAATCCATTGTGGTGGTGTATAAAGGCAAAATCACAAAAACTCTGTCATTGTCCAAATACTTCCAGACCTAACTGTCTATGTATGTATGTATGTATTTATAATTGTTGATAAGCCTTCTGTAAAGAGATGTTTATGTTTAACATTTAAAACTCATGGTATGTTTTTTTTTTACAAATTAAAAATGTTAATCATTGGCAAATTGCTGTGGTAAAAGAGGAATAAAACACTTCAGGATGTGCTGTTATAGCATCATATTACCCTGGCACTGATTATTTTGCTATAAACCCATGCCCCATCCTTTCCAACTTTTGACTAGTAGTATCATTTTAAACCAAAATCCAAAATGAGCCTCAGTGTAGACATGTGTATGTGCTTTTAATTCTTGTTTTTTCATACACATTAAGGGAAATCCTGGTATTCTCTCAGACACTTCAGAATCCTCTCAAGGGACTGTAGCTTCCACGTTGCTGCATCTGAGCTTCATGTTTAATGCATAACAATAGCACTAAGAGGCAAGCCCCAGTCCTTAAAGCCCCACACTGAGGTTCATGCTCATCCTGTGTAGTAATTATAAAATATAATAGCTCTTTTGGAGGGGTGCAGTGGATTGCTTTCTCTTGAAGTGCAAGAGCCAAATGTGTGTGTGCCGTTTCATTATCCGAAGGTGTCTCCTGGGTGTCAGAGGTGGCAGAAAGACCACAGTAAGCCCCTCCCTGATACTCATACTGAGGGATGATGTTCATGATTCTGACTGAGGAGAGAATAGCTTTATGGTACTGTAATGAATATGAGTGGACTGGAGTTCAGTGTCTTCTGTGGTTAAGAATCTGTACATTATTACAGTATTGTTATACTACATATGATACACTATATATAAATAAATAAATAAAAAACATGATGCAACTAAGATCATTTCATACAGTCCAAGATACCGAAAAAAAAAAACATTAGGAATGCTAGAGTTATGCCACTGATGACAAATTACATTTTACACAGAATCACATTTAACTAGTATAATTCCAAAAAGTAGTCGACTAGCCACCCTTTCCACAGTTAGAGCAAAAACTGATTCAGGACATAGCCTATTTTTTATTGCAGTTAAATGCAGATAAATAATATCAAAGAATGTGGCAAACCATCAAACACAGGCAATAATTACAATAACAACAAAGATAAATAAATTAATGCAATAAATGTGCAAAATAATAAATATTGTGCACATTTATTGCATTCATTTATTTATCTGTTGTTAATGTAGTGTCATATTACACAAGTTAAGGATGTGCTAATTCTTAAAATGCATTCACATGGAGAATCTGGCAGCTCAGCTGAACTCAGAATTGAGACTGCGCAGCATGGAAGCTCATGTCCACTGACAGAGCAATGAAAAGCCTTCCCAGCAGGAGGGTGGTGAATGCAGCTGTGCATGGGAGGCATTTCTGCCATGTTCAACTTTAGCCTTAGTATAGTCAAAAAATGAATCAGTCTCTGTGAGCTGGCATGACCAGCAGGCTCTAAACTAGCTTAGTGGGACTGAATAATATTGTGCAACCTGCAGCACTGAGTGTGTCCGTTTTCACATGTTGCTGGTCATGACGAAGTTCACTATGCCGCAGTGTAAGCATTTAATTTCTATTGTATTTAGCTTTAAAGAACGTCAAAACAGGAACTCCTTCGCACACACATATACCCTTCATCCAAAGTGATATGAAAGTGGTAACATCCTAACCACACACCTAACTGAGAAGTAGACATCTTTTCTGCCATCCTGCGGAGTGTGGACTGAACAATTTTAAAAAAAATTCCTAATATCCATATTTTGGTACATAGCTATACCAGGTGGAGTTCATCCATAACTGGCTGAATGAAGTGTCACGATACGTTAATGCAAAAAACAAGACAGGAAAAAACATCCTACATCACAACAGGGTGAATTTTATAAATCTACAGTGTACTATAGCTAGCTAGATAGTTAAGACCAAAATTAAAAGTTAAGATTCTTAAGATTCCAGTAGAGTACTAAATATAACAGTGAAAAAATAACTATATACACAAATGATAATAATTAATGCTCACAATAGTTAGTTGAGATGTAGCAGGACATTAGAGACAGATGCCAAATCCAGACAAAATAACCATTTTTTAAATTGTTTCTTAACATTTACTTTAACAGTTACTTAAACAAAATATTAGCGCCACTGCTGCTGGGGGTTCCAGACTACCCCAGGTCCCCTGTTAACTACACCCATGAGCTTCCTACTCATACTCAAGCAGGTATCGGGATGACTATTTTTACTTTTGTCCTTATTTTACATTCACATACTCCACCCACTACTAGCCTTTAGTAGTAATAGTAGCTTTCTACAAAAGTTACCAAGTAATCGGATTTCTTTCAGTAATATCACTAATATTACTGAAACAAATCCAATTACTTGGTAACTTTTGTAGACTCAAGATTTCCCTTTATCAGATTACTGAGGTGCTAGTAAATGTGTTGATCAGATTATAAAAATAATCTTGCAGGAGGACTTCATTCAGCACTGAAGATTATACCGTACGTGATCATGAAGCAGCTTGCACGGTATTTGGTTGTCATTTATGGACATGACGCTTCTCTCAGCCTCATCAATCCTCCTTAGCCTCTGGCACGGATTCAGACTGTTCATAAAGTGAATTCATCACGTCCATTACTCACTCTCCCTCCAGCGGATATAATGCAATAGCTCGCAGCCCTCCCAGGCAGACACTCAGAACTTGTTGTTAACGTCATTCCGTAGCTCGGTGTGAGTCAAACTCTATGCAGGTTGCAATCCAAAGATCATCCAGTTAGAGCTGCTTCAGTTTGCTGGTTGTCAGCTTTCACAATCTTGCACAATCCTACCTGAAACAGCTGTGTAAATTGAAATGCATGGGATAGCAATGTAGTGAGTGAAAGCTGATGTGTTGCGGTGGAAGGAGTATGTGGATAGTGCTTTTTCCTGCAGAAAATCTGACAAGGATAGATTGAGTTTTATCCAAATGGCAGCTCTGCATTATAAAAAGAATAATCATGTTACACCTCTGGGTGGATTTTATTTTAGAAAGCAAAGTTTGCAGCAAAGATATTGCATAGTAAAATATAGCATATGATGAATCTCTTTTAAATCTGATTGTAGTCTCCTGAAACAAGTTAGATCTCTTCAGTCATGAACAGCAAGTATCCCCAGGAACTGCAAAAGACAGGAAATCAGGGATTTTTCTTTTTTTACTCTCTCTCTCTCTCTCTTTCTCTTTCTTTCTTTCTTTTTTTTTTAAGTTCTGCGCACATCTGTGTTCCCATGTGTGCTGGGGCAGATGTCAAAATTCCTCAGACCTTATGGGAACGGTGCAGAGCCTGATGAAAATAACTGGTTTGCATGAGCTTCAGTTACAAAAGTGGGTTTTATGCTTCCTATTGTTCAGTTTGAATGTGCTATGTAAGATTCATTGCTCTTTATCTGTCATTCATATGCATGTGAATATATAGACATGTGTCCATAAAATAGGACCTCCATGCTGCTGTGACTTGAGGAAAGCTAACAGCTGAAGCTGTCTGTGTGTTTGTGTGTGTGTGTGTGTGTGTGTGTGTTTGTGCGTGTGTGACTGAGAGAGTGTGAGGGTGTGGGTGCCAAGGGGACTAGTGGTGAGACAAGTGTTCCTACCATCTGGCCTGCTGAGGGATGAGGGCCAGAGATGCACACTCACTTCCTCAACATTCAGCGCATTGTCAGCACCTTCCATGAAGCACAGCCACTGTGAACAAATGAGTCTTCCAGTCCCTCTACAGCTGTCCCCCAGAGAGACCTCCAAACTCCCGTAGCCACGCTGAGACCAGTTGTGCATGGCATTTGCACTTTCTCATGCAATGTCACACTGTGCTGAGGGCTGTATTTTAGCCTCAGTACTTCCAGAGCTCTCTTAATGACTGTATTTTTTTTAATGATTGTTTAATGACATGATGATGGTGGAGATCACTATCAACTGCTATTGACTACAATTGTTACAGTGCAGGTCACAATTCCTCATCTAAAGCTTAAATAATATCAACTGGATTTAGAAAATAGGTCAAAGTGAGGTTTCTATGATACAGAATGTTTCAAATATTTGAACACAATGTATGTAAATAAAGTTTTCTTGGTGGAAAATTCAGGGGGAAAAAATGCTTTAATGCCATATATTTGCCTAACATTTGAATATAAAATTAACCTTTCCTGCATTCATAAGTAGGCTGGGTTTGTCTTTGAAAGGATACAGAAGGTTTGTGCACCCCATTTTAACCTATATATTAAATTCTGTGCTGATTGATTGTTTACATTTCTTCATTTTACTCAACAGCAAAGCTGAACTAGTTTGTTCGGCTGCTTGTCGGTTCATAACTCTATGTTTAATGCAGCACCATGATGTGACTGATTCCCTGTGGGAGGCATGTCTGTCATTCTATCCTCAGGGACTTCCTCCCAGGAAATTTGTAAGCAAATCAGCATAGTAATTGCCTGATGAATGTTTTTCCTTTTTTTTTTCAGCACACACGAGCGCACATGCAGTAACATGAAGGTATGTGAGAGATTATCAAACAGTGAAAATCTTACCTGAGACATAAAAATGATCATGGTTGAATCCTGGTTGAAACTTTTAAGTTATTTCACTTTCAGCAACTCTCAGTAAGACTACAGTGTGAGCTGACAGATAGAGTCTGCGTAGCTGAATGAGCTGATTGTGACAAGCAGACATCATCTTTCAGCTCCACAGGCATTTGCTAAAATAACATCATGAATAATTAATTCATATACATTTTTAATCAACAAAAATCAGTCCAATAAACCCAGTGAAAACAGAATTACAGAATGGCGAGAAAAAAGCCTCACATCCTTTCAAGATTTTAAAGTCACTTATAAAAGTAAAATCTTTTCTTTTTACTGTCGGTCAGTGATTAATATTCAACATCAACCTAATCCATCACGTTATGTTGCTCTGCTTTCGCTATACTTTCACTTGCTGTTTAGCCCTGAATAACAAGACTACTATTAAATTCTTATTGATAGCCAAATACTCAAGAGACCTCTTAGCTATGTCTACTCTTGAAATCTATATGTTTATATAACAATGAACTGAGTACATTATTATCATTTTGTATTAGAATAATTAGTTCTATTATTATTTTCCAATAAATAGATAGATGTTCTTTCATTCAGGAAAGTGCTTCACCAATCTGTCCTTTGTTTCATAGCGATACTCCTTCTTTCTTTCTTTCTTTCTTTCTTTCTTTAAAAAAAAACATTTCAAACTAAACCTACCTCCATCTTAAACACACAACCCTTTGAACTTTTCAGCTTGGTGCAAAGCCTATTTGTTGTGAACATGTGCTTATCGTTGCTTGTTGGCTGCAGTGTGAATCCAAGGCCGTCCCGGGCTAAATTGCTGTGTAGCTCATTGAGAGTGCCAAGTATCATATAAAAATGCATATTAAAATATATATAAAGCTACACTTATTAATCATAGCTTTTGAAGAAATAATAAATAATAGTATGCACAATCATTTATCTTCATATATTACTTTGGCAAAGAGTCTAGAAAAGACAAATAAAACAGCAGTCATGTTAAGTAAAGCAGATGATCCAGGCTGGCAAAGAGAGAGAAGTTGGAAAGTTGGCGAGCATCTCTGAAATGAAAGACTGCTTGATTTATAGTTCTGTACTTTTGAGCTTAGCGCTGTGAAATGTGCCTTGGCATTGTGCCTTTCCTCAGGCTTTCATTGCCAGTGCTGGAGCTTCTTTTGTTGTTTCAGGTCTAGGCGGAGGTTTTCCAGCAGACCCCCTGCTTTCAATGGCAACACCTGAACCCAAACAACCAATTTATCTCTTTCATGGACCTATTCGAGCTTTATGACAGAGCAATCGTAACAGACCACAACACTGATTTCAAAAACAAAATCCCGATGTCCGCTGTCAGTTCCTGACTTTTCGGGGCGGCCATTTTGGCTGCTTCAAACCGGTCGTGTGATCAGGTTCTGTCAGATCGGTGTCAAAACAAATAGCAGAGCAATGAACACAATGTGAGTGCGCTGCTGGAATTTGTACAGCCACACCCTCAGGGCACTGTGGTGAAAGTCAAACCCAGTTTGGACTTTAGATTTTGTTTTTATGAGCCACAGCACTTAAATAAACCAGGGTACCTTTGAATAAGACAGCGGCCCTCTTTACTGGAGAATCTGGATTTTAGCAGTGCAGGTGGCTGTAATGTTCCGGGAGTGAAATAAAATATAATCAATACCGATGAGACTAATAGGAGCTGTTCTAACAGGAGACGCCCCTATGATTTCATAAAAAACATCAATGATGCTTTCTTCCTTTTCCATTCATTAAATTTTAACACATAAGTCATGTATAATGGCTTTGATAAGACGTACAAGGAAATTATCTAACAATGAAGACTAAATACACTCTAAAAAAGAAAGAAGAAACCCTGGAAGGTTTTCTAACGAAACCAATAACAGAAGGGTTTTCCTTTCCAAAAATGGAGTCCTCTTTTGAACCTTTAACCATTCAACGAACCAATTTTTGAAGGAATTACAGTCAGAGTGTGAGCATAGTAACCCAGTAATAATGGCCATGAAAATAACTGAGTTCTGTCGCTGATATTTGGCACATATTAACTATGTTTACCCCACAACAGCCTTTAGCACCTTGCCAGATTAATGATACCCCATTTACAGCTCCACTCCCTGATGAAATGCAAATTAGAGAAGGCTTCATCCGTCCATCTTTTCCTCCAAATGGCACGATGTCGGATGCCTGATTGAACTATAATTACAGCTATTTGGCTTAAGATCCACGTCTGGCTTCAGGACAAGTAATTAAAATTAAGGTAGGAGTGCAGTGCCTTTGCCAGACCCATCTGTGGACACATGTTCCTATCACATCTGTGAAGATGGATGCCAAATCACTGGTTTATCAACGCATTTCCTACATAATTCTGAGAAGCAAGTAAAAAGCATAAAAGTATAAACAGAGCTGAGAAAAGACATTGTCTAAATCCCATTTTTGTGAGTTGCTCACCATGAACACTGATCTCAATGAAGGGTCAATTTTATTGCTTGTGAGATATCCAGAGTCTTAATGTACAAGCCATAGACAAGACAAAGGCATATGATGATAACCAGTAGGTTGGCAGAAGAATCATCACCTCGGAGAGAGCTGCAGGCTTTTGTGTGGAGCTGATGAAGCTGAGCAGAAGCCCTGGAGCCACTTTCAGCACTCCATTAATCGGGGCTTAAACAGCTGTGGCCTGCCTCGCTTCTTCGTCAGCCTAATTGGTAGAGATAGTGCTTTTGCTGCTGATCTCAGACCAGTTTGTTGCCACATTTAACCTCCTTCTGGTGACCAGTTTCCTTATTGGTTGGTAGTTGGATGAACATAATTACACATGATGACAGACACTCTTATAGAAACCTCTGAAATCTAAAATCCTGTAGTAATTCTATGGATATCTCAGATTAAAGTTGAGGAAGAGAACCAACTGTGCAGTGCAGTCGAAAGCTCATTTCATACTAATTGACCATTTCATATCAAGTGAGACTCAAGCACATTTTCAAGCACACAGTAGTTTCACATTAACTAGGATTACAGGATTTTCTGGTTTCCTTGTTGAGAGAGTAACGGCAGTCCTGTGTTCTAAACCTCTCGTGGATCATTAATTACTTCTTTTAGGCCTTTGGTTTATTTGTCAGGCATTATTGCTCTGCGTGGATGGATAGCTCCTGTGCCGTCAGTTTTGTAAAAGCCCATTCTTGAAGTGTTGGAGCTACCCAAATATTTATTCTGCCTGGACCAAGCTGAACATCTCAGTGTGTCTTACTTCCTTTGCCAAACACTCAGAAGGCCCCTTGTGTTTAAAAAGGTTAGCTCCTCTCATTCTGTTTATAATAGTGCAGCCGAGACCCAACCACGTCTAAGAAAAAAAATCTGCAGTCT
The DNA here is from genome assembly GCA_022985145.1 of Pangasius djambal. Taxonomy (NCBI): domain Eukaryota; kingdom Metazoa; phylum Chordata; class Actinopteri; order Siluriformes; family Pangasiidae; genus Pangasius; species Pangasius djambal. The sequence goes on from CM040998.1 coordinate 7,313,185, forward strand.
GTGTGAATCAGACATTAATCAAAAGCTTGATTAACTGTAACATATTTCAGGTAGAGATGTTATAAATATATAAGAACTACATTTTTCTGTATTAATAATGAATAATATTAGTATAATAGTAATAGTAGTGATAGTAATATCTTGGTCAGAGCCTGTTTTTGTTGATGACAGGCAATTTGAGTAATCTGAGGCAAACATCTCCAGTAATATTTCAGTGTAACAATAATAGAAGCGTGTTTATAACACAGCATAGTGTGGCGTCAGTTTCCGAGAAATCGCTTTGCACGTTTTGTTCCAGCATGTTTCCACAACACACTTCAAAGAATTTTTGCCACTGGTTCTCAGCACAGTGACTTCACGAGTGTTTCTCTAGCGCCGATCATCATCACAGGGGCTGCACAGCCATTTCACGCATCATTGAGCGAGCAAACAAACAGAGGTGCGACCAGGCCCACTTAACGTAACAACCGAACAGCAGATCAACACATCCATGAAGAGACGTACAAGGAATGTTTTTGCTCTCGTTCCCTCCCCCAAGCAGTAAAGAGGCAAAGCCAAGCTGAGATTCCTCGGTGTCAGACGTGTGTATTAGATTGCATCCTGAGGCAGTGCACCTGGGTGCTGCTGTTGACACAACCGGCATCCGCGCTGACAATATTTATGGTCACTTCAGGGTGACCACAGATGTGTGAATGTCTTCTGCATTTGTCTGGGATGTTTAACTCATCTGATTGTGGAGCTGGCAGGACTTTCTGTTGTTCTCCTAGAACAATACAATACTCCTAATACACATAGACTCAAGTGTATGACACACAAACTCACTCTGTCTTACTACATTGTAAATTATCTGGTGGAGGAAATGAAACACTATAGAGAGTGCTGAACAAGTTCACTACCAAGCTTGCTAGCATGTAATAAATTCCAAGCACTACTAAGTAAGCTAATTTTAGGTTAACTATCATATAGTGTAAACGAATAGTCGAGTTCATTAGCAAATAGCTAATCCTCTCAGATTGGTAGCTATAGTGTGATAGAAGAAGGCGGTACACTACGTACAGTACAGCCACTTTTACATTGTACAATTACAGCGGTATTTTAAGATTATTACTTGTAACACTGTACAAGATAAGCCTAATCAAAATCTATAACAAACATTGTGATAATGTGTTCCCCATATCAGATTATATGATGAAGATCGTCTAATAACAAACTTGCAATTAAAGAAAATTACTACGTTCTGCTTACGCCATCAATCAGCACGATTCAGGCTCATGCAGAAAATTTGCATAAACAAAAACAAGTGGTAATGTTATGTCTAGAGAAAACACATTTTATAAGTCAAAGAAGAGGAGTTTGCAGTCATTCTCCCCTTCTACGACAATTCAACATACCTTTAAATCCAACATGTTTAGTTTATGTTTCACCATGACTACTACCATATTTGTAGCTGTCCCTTGAGCTTCGCATAATTCTGTGCCCCTGTTTGTGGCTGTTAGACGAGTGTCGTAGCAGCAGTCCCACTCTGAGATTGACACTGCTCAGAAATTTGTCGTCTGCTTTCTTTGGTCACAATGGCACTAAAGAGCATGTCACATTATGCATTATAAGACAGCTGGTCTCAACTCACAACCAAAGAATTCTTTTATAATGTGTGGCTTATATATTATAAGCATAATTTTACAAAAAAGACTCATACAGCGTAAGCCCATCTTAAATTGGGCTATACATTGTTATCTGGTCCAAATTGCCTGTGCTTTGATTTAAGGAGTAATTTGGTACTTACAGCTATGGTGGTTAACCCCTCTTCTGGTGGATTTTCTTCTCTAGTTTTAAACCACTCTCTCAAATGTTCCAATCAAAGACATGCTACACACTTCACTCCCTAGAAAAATTTTCCTTTCATATCTAATCACAACAATGACTTCAGCTCATCAAATTTAGATTAGAAAGTGTGTAAACATACTGTATCATAAAAATGTCAGTATTGATCTGGCCCTCTGGTATAAAGCCTGTAAATCACAACCTTGTGATTAACACATGACTTGGAGAAAGTAGGTCTTCTTTTGATGGTTAGAGTTGTTTTCATGGCCGCTGACCTTTTTTCACTTTGTCCAGGTTTTGTAGTGGAGAACATGAACAGCTTTCTCCTTCTCCGAATGAAGCCGTGTCTTCTTGATTGAAGTTTATATAGGAAGGTCAGTGGCTGCTGGCTCGGGGCCCTGGGACTCCTTCAGGTTCTATATATCAAACCAGAGCAATAAACGCCACTGGCTGTATTTCTCAGGACCATGGCAGGTGACTCCTCGTCTCCGGTAAAGGCGAATGTGTGGTTCATGGTCAAGGTGAGTCTCAAAATCAATGAAAAAGGGGAAAAGATGGTAAAATGCTGTATGTACTATATATTTCTTACAAATATGAATTTAAAAATGTGTAGGATTTATGTTTCACCTGAGATGAGATTCAGTGATGCAAACTAATGACTTCCTTAATATTAACTCACCCCCTTTTTTCCAGAAGTGCAAAAGTGAGTGCATATCTGCTATAAGAAAGAAAACAGTGTGAGTTTTTTGGAATAGTGTTTTACTATAGGACTTTTAATATCACTTTTTAAGTGGCGTTATAGGAAAATAATCAATGCCGTTACCACACCAAACACCTTACAGCAATTTGCCAACAATTTGCCAACATGTTTCATTAATTAATGAATGACATCATATATTTTTTTTCTATTTACTGTATAGTTACATTTAATGTTGCAGAATGTCCTTGAGACAAGTTAGTTCCTGTTATCACTTACATTAAAGCAGCTATAAACAGCCTTAACCTCATCAGCCTCTCTAATTTCTCCCTCTCAAAAAAAAAAAGCAGTTTGTCTTGTTATTGAGAAACTGGAAAGCACAAAGTCCTCTGTCCTGAAGACTTTCCCATGTTGAAAAACTTAAAGGAACAGCTTAAAGGAACTTAAAGGAACCTCTGACCACTACAAAGCAATACTGCTGTCAGAGCTGCTGTTGTAGAAAATGAATCAACACATTCTGGCCAATCAGGATCTAGAATTCCGTAGCACTGTGGTATAATGGCTCTTATGATTAGGGCTCTTTTAACGCACAGTAATAGTGATTTTATTAGTTCTATAAAAAATTTAATCATAAAACACTCAGAGCTATGTAAAATGAGACCGAGACAATTTTGTCCAAATCATATGATTATAGGATCTCTACATTTCTTCAGTGCAGTATAATACAGGCAATAAGGATGATTATGCAGAATGTTTAAAGGCTCAACCTCCTGTGTCCAGGTTTTAAATTTGGACTTCATTTTTCAGACTGAGTATACTGTTTAAGACAGCTCTTTTGTGCTCGTCAAAATGTCTGGCAAAGCAATTTCCCCTTCGCTTTCATGCAGGGATGTTAGGATGACCCCAGGACGACGTTCCTGGTCTTCTCATAAGCACCAGAAGCAGTGAAGGGATCTGGTGTGCTGATCTGTTTCCCCAGGCCTTTGTCCTCGATTTCACCCAGACGAAATGGCTCGGAAATTAGATTCATGTCACAGACATTGCATTTTAAAGAAGCCTGTCCGCGACAGGCCATCCCAGAGTGCACTGCTTCATTATTCACTGGCCAATGAGCTCTCCAGGATGTTCTCACTGTGTGTGTGTGTGTGTGTGCTGCAGGAAACAGATGAATTATTCACACTTTTTAAGCATTTACACACCAACTCAGGAGTGGTGCTTGATTTGGGGTGCTCTAATTTCTCTCGATCTCTTTTGTGTGAGGAACTGTCTTTAGACATTTCTAGATATTTTGCCATTCCAATATCATAACAAAGTCAGAGACGTTTTTTTTTTAGTTCAAGACTGTCTCATCTTATTAAAATTCTCTCCTAGAAAGCCACCATGTTGAGAGCCAAAAGCTCTCAACCAAACAGATTTGCAAAAGGATTAGCATAAATTCGAAGCTAAAAAAAACTCAGGCTTTGCTTTAATTAAGCTCCATTTAAACCTGGCGTATTCCACTTAGGGTTTTTTTTGTTAAGGAAGCATTAGGTTTATTCAGCCATGGGACCAGAGTGAATAATAAGTGGAATACATCTGTATGCATTTCTGAAAAGTGTCTCCCAGAATCAGAGCTTAAACTCAGGATCAGCATTAACAAAGAGGACGATTCCACTTGATCTCTGCCAGCTTTGATTCTGAGCTTGCTTTCGCTTCTTTTGCCTCTATCAGTGCTGATCTACTGAGGCACAACAACCTAAATTAGACCTGTGAGTGGCCAACACCTGGGTAGCACCTCCCCATTGCACTAATTGGTCCATGGAGTATAACATGAGCAGCACTTACCGCCCTTGGGGGTACAGCAGCCAATAGAAAGGCTTTCATCTGAACAATGTGCAGATGTCAAAGATAGCATCATTTATCTCTCCCTTTCTACACCACTGGCACCAGTTACCCCAAAATGGGACCCCCAGCTAGCAGGGTGTGAATTTAGATGGCATCAGCCTTGTAGTAGGCCTTTCACCGAAATAAATTTGATGTGTTACATCAAAACCAGGACAGTGTCATAATTTCTGTGCCATCCGTGACACTTGTCTGCTCAGAAAGGATGCAGAATGTACGGAAAACCTCATAATGCAAATTTCACATCCGAATAAAATTTCTTCTACAACTGAAATGGACCTATGACTGAACCCAACTGACAAATCTGCACAATGTGTGAACAAGCTGTCCTGATGTAGCTGAGTTGATTCACATGCTGGGAAGCCATTTGCATGCCTATTAAACAAACGGCTCAGTAAATCGCCGTAATCCTTTCTCACACCCACGCCAAATGGCACCATAAGGCTTGTTCAAGCAAAATATTTGCAGAAGCCACTTGGGTAGAGAGTCAAATCAGCACATTTTGGGCCGTTTCCCTCGAGTCATTTCTCTTGGGGAAGGCGAGGAGTTTGGAAAGGGTGGAGGCTCTGTTCATCCATCTGTGGCCCTACATAAACCAGTCCAAGTTTCCAGAAAGCAGCTCATCGCCTGTTCCATATACAGCACACCAGCAGGTATGAACTGTTATATACTGTGAAATACTACCATATTTGAAGCAGATTGTCAAAAGGTCAATGACCATCAGGTAGAATGATGATAACTTTACAACTCATATTTCATTCTTTAAACAAAGCCTGATTTATTCATGGTTTTGACTTTAACAGTACTGCTCATGCTGTGAAGCGGCGTATAACGCTACATATGTTCAGAATGGTTGGATGCATGAGTTGGGGGGAAACGACTGTCCACATGTGGTTGGTGTTGGTTGTTCAGCTTGATTTGTTGTCATGTCTGAATCCCTACGTGCTTTATTAGTACAGACTAAACAAATCCTCCACCATAAATTTACTACAATATGTATATACATTTTTTAATCACAGTAGAAAGTTACATTTAAATTTACTACACTCCTGTTACTTTCCAGTGGACATAATTAACCTGTACGCTCAGCCAAGAAGGCATGGTTTAACAAAAGAGCAAAAAATTATGTTCATTTTGTGATGTTCACATAAAAGGTTCATATTAAATGGGTAATTCTATATAGGGGGTGCCCTTGTAACTTTTAGTAATTAACCTTCTTTTTTTTTTTTAAATTAGTAACAGGGTTGAAAGTAAAAAGGTTATGATTTTAGCACAGAACTAGCAAATACACAAAACATGGTTAACTAGCACCCATGCTAATGGCATGAGAACATTAAAGACAGGCTACCATTTCTAATCTATAATTTGGGTAACAGGGTTGTACGTTCAGAGTGACCTTGTCAGTTAATTTCACAATAAACAAAAACAAACAAAAAAAATAATTTTTTCTTCCCATGATCTTCAGGAAATTTGGATGATGCAACGTCCTGTCGAACATGTGACTTATGGAATATTGCAGGGTGATTGTGTTCAAAATTATTTACTGGTTCAGTAAATATAACAACAACAAATCTGTGATTTTTACACAAAAAAGCAAATTATTAGAATTACTTATTGCTTCAATATTCTTAATTATAATTAATTAGACTTATTGCATAATTACTTAAAGTTCTTTACTAAATTAATTCATGTAAATATGTGATTAAAAGTCATTGTCTATAAAATTATACTAAAATGTACTAAAAATGTATATTTTATTTACTTTACTGGGTTAAATTTGATATTTTTGCAAGTGCTTGAACTGATTGCATACTAAAGTAGGGGCGTAGTTTTGAACTTGATTAGCATAAACATTTGCAGAACTTTAAACTGATTTAAATTTGAGAATTCTGAATGGGTTGTTTTCAATATTTCTTTTGTGTTGGCTTTAAGGCCTAAGGCTACTGTATTATGAAATGTGTTGAAAGTGTTTGAAATGTTTCGGTAAAGTTTTCTCGGTTCACCCTCTTTGTGTTTCTCAGTCAGGTGTCTGGTTTGTGTGTGTGCAGGTAAGTCAGCGAAGTGATCATCTTGGGTAGGTAAGTGCCCTTACATATTGAGTACGACATCTGTTTGGAACCATTCAAGGTGTGAGTGGCCATTAAGTAGTAATGATAAATTGTAGATGATGTGTACTTTGAGCTCTCTTGCATAAAGTAGAGAAGTAAAGTTGTCTTCAAACACAGGAACAAAGGTTTGATTTACTTGATTTATTTATAAAACTAAAAACACTGAGTAAAATTTACTTATAAAAAAAGAAAGAAAACTGCCAGTTAAATTTACTTACATTTTTAATGAGAACAGTCCTTGGTTCCATGTAACGTCTACGTTCTACGACGTTCTACGACGTCATGTGTGGAAATTGTTCCCTTGCTTTTCTTGAGTAAATCTCACACCAATATATTTTTTCAGTGTAACAGGGTTAAAAGAATGTTGTCAGACTACACATTTTTTCATAACCTATAATAGATGCCTCATGGAAATGATGATTTAAAAATGAAATTGAATTCACACATTTAATTTAAAAAAAAAAAGACTTTTGAAGTGATTTACATTCCTGTCCCAGTGGCACTTGACAGGAAAAAAAATGTATGTTCTGTAGAGACCTTATTAATGTTTTAAGTGATTTCTCTGCAATAAGCACGTTTGTTGTTGTGTAGGACACTTTATTTAAAAAGTCCGTCACCTTTACTTTACATACCCATTTGTAAATGTAATATCAGTGGGATGCAAATGGCACCCCCTTTGTGGAATTACCAAGTCTTACCAGAAATATTCTATTATATGCAATGCAAATTACCCTTGTTTCATCTACTTCTCACCAATAAAGAATCAGTGTAGGAATAATTAATAAATTGCTTTAATTTCAGCCATGTTAATTAAACGACGTGAGCTGTTTTATAAAAAGACTCATCTGTAGAGAACCCACCCCCCTTCAGTCCATTCCGTTTGTCTCGGGGCTCTTGATAAACCTCGGCCCCAGATTACAATAACTCATTCATTACCCATGGATGGGGCTTTTTAGGCCAATGATAGCTTTGATGAGCTCACTGCCACAGTTACAGGGACTCAGTCTGCATACTAACCGGGAGTCCAGCTGAAGCGCTCCCACATTAATCCTCACAAAGATGAACAAAGAACGATCAGCAAACAGAATCGTTCCATTTTAGTTGTGTGTGGACCCAATGCATAAGCAATCAGCCTTTTCACCATCTTCACTGTGTAAAGAGTGTTGGCTCCAGTGGCCCTCGCCAGACTGTCTGCAAGCGTACAGCATGTGCTGATGAGCCTGAGAGTGCTATGTGGAGTCACTTTGTTGTTTACCTTTCCCAAATATGTTTGGTTGAAAATTATCTCCCTGTTGAACAAACCGTTTAGCGTCAGCCCATCATTTTATGGATGAATTCTTTCGCATTTTGGGGGGGGGAGGGCAAATGACAAAAGTAATCATGTAATATGCAGCCTGATGTCCATAAAGCAAGCTGTTTCTCCTCCTGTAGACTTTTCTACATTTTAAATGTTCAGTCTTGTTTCATATTTAAATGAAGCTCACACTAGAGCCCACTTTACACTACACCAGCTGTCCACTTCAGTTTCTCTAAGAGGCTTCATTGACCTCAGACCTCTACCTACAGTGCAGAAGAACATCTCCAACCCTGTAAATGGTGCACACAAAGAAAGGCTTATGCAGATTCATTTGGAATTTCAGATCTGAATGTGAAATTCACTACTCAAGAATCATCTCGACATGCTAATACAGCCACGCCATTCAAGCTAGATTGGCAAGTCACATATTTGAAATTGCATGTAATTAACATCAGAGAGAGCTTTCCGAACGGTAATTTCAGTTGTGGTTGAAATAAATTTTGTTGATACTGAAAGGTTAATAAACAAAAAGCAACCTGTGTGAGATTGATATATAGAGGCTACACTGAGAAAATGTTTATATATGCTACTACTTATGCTGCTAACATTACTGAACATGTAAGTTTTGTGTGTTTATTATAAAGTTGCCAGTTTATTACATTGTACAACTTAGGCCACGTTCATACTTGCCATTTTTTCAGCAGTAAGTTTTACATGTAATCCTATGGGAAGCTCTGTCGCCGGCGTTTTTTTTTTGTTTTTTTTTTTCATTGCCAATATTACAACATTGCCATTGAAATAACAACTTGACTATTTTGTGACATTCACCAGTACGAGATGGGACTTCGGACTTTAACTGTAAAGTCGCAGAAACAGCTCCTCTTCTCTTAGTGAAGGCAAACAACCTTTATTTAATCATTATTTATCTTTGTGATGGTTAATAATAAATATAATCTAGATACCAAGCTAGGCTAGGTAGGTAGATGATACAAGCCAGGACTGGTAAGAGTGTTATTGTTTCAGTGTGTATCAGCACAAAAGGTGCTCCAGTCAGCAATATTGCTGTTAAAAAAAAACAAAAAAACAAAAAACAAAAACAAAGTTAGTTCACAAAACAAGGTAGCTCCTGTTACTGCTTATGTTATAGTAGCTATAAAAAGTAGCTAAGGAACGGAACAGCCTTACGTCGAACTATTACAATGTGCTGACATTAGAGACTCCTTCCAAAAATGGCAAATAAACATATCAGTTATATACATTTTTATTTGTTAAATGCTTTTTATTTGTTTAATAGACCAATAATATCTGAAGCACCCACCATACAAGTTCCTGCATAAATTGTTACTATATATTATATAATAACAATATATTACAACTGATTAATATTGACACTCAGATATCATGTACATGCCTCAGTGCTGTATCTAACTGACTGTAATATCATATTGCACACTGGAACATATTGCCTTTATCTTGGTATCCAGGCATAAATTCAACATAGTGCTTAGTTACATTCAGTCACATGGCAAAGACAATAACAAAGGTTGGGATTATAAATTTGCCATATTGTACCGTCAGTTGCTCTATGCATACTGTAATACAACATCCCTGTTCCTCCTTCACTTAGCTTGGTTTTGAAATGACTATGAAAGAAATAACTTCTGACTTGGTTCACTGGCCTAATATGGTTAACAAAACAAACCAGCATTCTCAAATCCCTGTGTGTGCTTGTGCGGATCTTCTGGAATATTAGTGATGACAACTTAATCCAGGCCTGACAGCAGATAAAGCACATAAAGTCAATGCCAGGAAGATAGCAGCAATAGGTACGACAATAGTTCCCACCCTGTAAACCAACAACAGGATAGAACTGTATTTCTTTTTCTCAGCTTATCTGAATAAACTGCTCGGAATGTCCCATGTTCACTAAGATATACTGATTACTGATTCGTCATTTAGACAATCAAAACCAGATGTGTGATGTGGCTAGCATGTCTGGCTTGAAAAGACACTGGATGCAAAGTGTCACGTGTCAATCTCTATTCTTTGTCTATCACGCACAGTGAGGACTATTTGATGGCTTGTATTCCAAAGGAACTCCCATGAATACAGTGCAGCATTGTATTACAGATCATAAACTACTGCTCGAGGAAGACATAACTAAACCATATAATGCTATAATCTAAGTAAATTACATTAAACAAACCTGCTAAAGCAATACACCAATGTTTTTTCAACACAATCTCTATTTATTTCATCTGTAGCGTACGTGTGATTACCACAAACAAGAATTTCATTTCCATGTACTGAGAAACAACAACAACTCTATGTATTCAAAACTTAGTTATAAGAAGTCTAAGGGCAGTTGTTGAATTCTGTCAAAAACACAAACACACAAACCACAAATATTACACTCTTTCAAACACTGGAACAATACAGTATAAAGTAATTCCATTTATTTAAGCTTTTCATAGTATTCTTACAGCATCAGGCAGAAACTGACGCACTTCCATGTTTTACTTTGAGCTATGCTGGTCACACACAACCACAAATTCTTCCCTCTGGAAAAAGTAGTCACATCTCTAAACGCTCAATTTACAAATACGCTCGAGTGACGAATTCAGAAGACTAGTGAAGAAGTGTGGTTTATATTTAAGGAATAAAACACTTGGGCGTGTGTTGTTATAGAAAACAAAATCAGTGACGTGTGAGGTGTGATGCGGCCTGACATGAAGCAGTTATACTATTACCACCCCGAAGCTGATAATTTTCCACTTATTGCACATTATCAATCCTCTTATTCCACAGCAGTATGCCAAGAATATTTTTTTTTATTTCGTAATGAACAACACACATTTTTATCCATTTATAGTCACATTTAACGTTGTGGAATGTCCACAAAACAAGTTTGCCATCTATAAACAGTTGTTCCATCACCAGTGACTCTTTTTTCCCTCTCTCATGAACTTGTAGTTTGTCGTGTTACTGAGAATCCACATCTCTGTCCTGAAGACTTTCCCGTGGCAGAAAACCAAAAGCAACAAATTTGACTTTAACTAACAAAATGCTGACACTGGAGCCTCCTTTTAAAAAAAAAAACATTCAATAAATAAATATTTTTTCTTTGTTAAATAACACATTTGTTTATAATTAGGCTTAGATCATCTACTGTACAAGTCCCTCTGCAACTTGTTACTATAGAAACAATAATGTGTTAGAACAGGTGCATTAATATAGACAGAGGTTGAAAATGCTGCAGTATTCCTTTAATTAAAAGCCATTTTGCTTCCTGTTAGAGATCATGCAGATAATTTCTCTAAAGGACTTTAAAATTGTTACGCTATTTAATGCTCTAAAGGCTGTATGGTGTGTGAAGTAATAGAGCCATAAGTGAGGACTATGTTGCTGTATCCACAATAAAGCACTTCATTTCCAGTGTCTTTCATCATCATGAAGAAAAAAAGAGAGATCTGCTCCATGCCATGTGTGATATATGTCATCCGGCAAGTCAGCGTGTCACAGAGGGGGCATTTAAGCAGTTTAAGAATGATTCCAGGGAGCTAATCAGGAGCTTGCTGTCGCTACATGACTGGTGACCTTCCAATTAAATTAAAGAAGAAGAGTCTACGTCTTTCAATTAATTTGAAGGATGTCCCAGAACAGGTTTTCTCAGTGTTACTGTGACCCCAGTGTCTTAATCAGGCTCAGACAGGCAGCAGGCGGCCAATCATATGAGCAAACGGTTCCTAATGCTAACTCCAATGACTCCAATGCTCTAGATGATATCTAAAATAGCTCCATGAAACATGATGAGGCCGCAGTGTGTCAGAGGATTCCTCATCCACGCATTATAAATCCTGACAAGCCCAGTGCAGCATATCTGCAGATATAATACTCCCATAATGACACTCTCACCTTGACTCATTCCTTACTTGTGACAGGGTAATAGAAGGCTCCATATGAAGCTGAATATGCGGCACATCACAGCGAAAATTTGCTTCGTAGGAAAAAGAAGATGATAGCCTACTCGCAGACATAAACACAGCTTTTCCTGTGTGTAAGTGATGGATAGAGAAACAGAATGGCTTTTAGGTTTGTTTTGTAATTTGCATTCTGCTTTTATTGAAAGTAAATGCTGTAAAAATAATGTAGTTGCGGGTTTTTCCTAAAGGATTGTTCTATCGTTAAATAAATTTAAACACCAAGCCAACAATAACAACTTTGTAGATTTAAACAAAAAAGAGAAATGCACCAATACACATATCTGAAACAGCATCTACAGACACCACCCAAATAATACAACACAAATACTGAACACACAGAGCAGCACTCGTTTTTTTTGATGGACGTGAGCTTTACCTGAAAAGCTTCACCAAACAAAACACACATATTGTTTGGGCTTATTTGACCTTGACAACCATCTATTTTTTTTCCCTTAACCATCATGTGAGCTATAGATCAATACAACTCAACTGAAAAAAAGTCACCTTGGCTCAAGGAGGTCTCCTTGAAATGCTCAGGTATCTCAAAAGCATTTAATCGGGATGAAAACGAAGCAAATCTGTTCGAGGGATTTAATGAAGCAAAATTGGTTGCCACGCTGCACTGCTTGCTTTGTTCTCAGCTTCAGCTCTGCACACCAGTCAAGATGACTCTTTAAAAAAAAAAAAAAAGAAAAAAGAAAGATTACGGATTGGCCTGATTGTCAATTGAGATATGAGAAAAGAGTGATACGGTGAAGAGTAGGCTCAAGGCTTTCCTAAAATCACTTTTTGGTTCACTGTGCAACAACAAAGAGGACGGCACTTCCTAGGATGCGAGGCAGTTCTGAACCTTTGTGTGAGTTGTCACCATACAAAAGAAGCTGTCTGTACTATACGCATCTCAGATGAGGCTGGATGAACAGAGATCACAATGAAGCAATGTGATTTGAGGGGAATGAAAAAAAAACGTCAGCAAAAAAAAAAAAAAAATCATAAAAGTCTCTCATAAAAAGAAAAGGTCAGTAGAACAAGGTCAGGACAGGCAATAAATGTAGCTGACGGATGCCCTCAAAAAGCAAAGGTGTCATCATTAATTTGAACCTGGATCCTCAGCGCTCTTTTAATTGTGTCTCTGCACTGACAGGATGACAGATCCAGTATGAGCCAGATGCTTGTGTCTGGCAGTATGACAGGAAGCAGGGGGATGCACAACATCTGAAGCAAAGAAAGGAGAGTAAGAGACAGAGAGAGAGAGAGAGACAGAGAGAGAAAGGGGAAGGGAGCACAGCATGCCAATCACACCATCTATCAACTGGCTTTAGTTCCAAAGTTTCAAAATTCGTTTCTTCGCTCATTAAGGCACGCTCCACTTCCCCCACTGTCTAATTTACACTTTACTGCATGAAGAGATGAGTGGCAGCGTCTATCTCTGGTATGCAGCACCGGCAGCAATGCACGTGTGAGTAAGCTTGTGTATTGCACACTCAGAGTTTTACAATTGAAATCCTAGCACGACTGAAGCCCTTCAGGTAAGAATTGCTGACACACATTACTCCTGTCATTAGTAAGCTGCAGGCAGAAGCAAGCAAAATTGTGGGATTTGAATAATTCTAATAAGATAATCGCTCAGAAGAATGAGAAACAATCAATACTTTATCTGTGGGCTTTTGATTTTCTGTGGCTCTAATCTGGGGAGTTGGTAATCCACTGTAAGGGTTTTACCTAATCCTTATACAAATTAAATACAGGTAATAGTTTTTAATCTATACTTGTGGCTTGGACCGTGGTTCTTATGTGGTTCATTTTGTGACATATTCAATTCAATTCAATTTTAGTTGTATAGCGCTGTTAACAAATGGACATTGCCACAAAGCAGCTTTACAGAAATATATAAATTCAGGATATAAATTTTAAATATATGAAGTTATACCTAGCGACGGTGGCAAGGAAAAACTCCCTGAGATGATATGAGGAAGAAACCTTGAGAGGAACCAGAATCAAAAGGGAACCCATCCTCATCTGGGTGACACCGGATAGTGCAATTATAAATAAATCTAAATTATATAAATCTATAAATTAATAATTATAAATTACATCTCTGGCAACTTCTCTGCAAATACACAACCATAAAACTACTCTTATAAGCAAACTATTGAAAATGCATAGGTTACCCACATGTCCAGCATGACATCATGAACTATGTTGATTAGCCAAGCTAATACATCTAAAAAGACACGCTAATACTTCAAATAGCATAGCAGTCAGAGGGTCTTCATAAACCACAATCAAGTTTGGTTCATGCTGAAAGGTAGTATTTTTGTTTTCCATCATCTATTTTGAGGCTTAGCCAGACAAAGGATCAACAATGCATCAGCTGCAATAACGTAACGCTAGCAAAGGAGGCGATGCATATTTATAAGGTTTCACTTTTGTCATTTTTTTGCCAAAGAATACATTAAAATCAGTTTCTGAAAAAAAAAAAAAACGCAAAAAATGGGTAATGCATTTGTTGAATATTTGATCATTTGGTACAAGAAACATGTAAAACGGAAGTATATTTAGACATTTGTCAGAAAAATCTCTTAAAAAAACTTTAGCTAATTTAGCTAGCACTAACCTTCTGTGGTAGTTTTAGCTAGCTAGCTGAATTAGCCACAGCTGAAGATGAAGGCTGCTAGCACTAAAAAGCAAAGAGCCGGCTTTCTGAAACTCTTATTGAGCGTTCCTCATTATTGTTCTTGTGAGTTCATTTTGTCAAGATAACTTGTTTAAAATATTCTTCCCAGGTTACTTGTATTCTTGAGAAACACCCACAAACACATTTGTGAGTTATCAGTCAGGTGCTAATGAACTAATGTGAGTTGTTGTTTACACTCAGCAAAATGTCTGATTTTGGCAATAAGTTGGCTAACAAATTATTTTACATGCACTTTAGTAATCTGATAACAGGTAAAACCAGGGTTTATAATCACTGGATTTCTTTTAGTAATGAGAATATTAGTTTAATTACATTTTCAGAAACTAGAAACTGGTTAGGTGTTTTTTTGTAGACTAAGATCAAGTCGTATCGATTATCATTGAATAATTTCATTTTTTAATTTACACAACATAGCCGTTATTTAGTATGTCATGTGATGTACTGTATTTCTTGTTGATTGGACGCACAGTTGACTTGTGCTTATGGGAACATGTTTTAAGCACTTGGTCTTACTTGCTAGTTGCTGCTATCTAAGTTTAGAAATGTGCTCAGAATGAACCAATCACATTCAATCTCATGTTCAAAAGTAATTATCTTACAGATATCATCAATGAAATTATTCTGATTAACCCCAAATAAAGACCAGCTGTTTCTGTACAATTTTTTTCAGATCTTCTTGGTGTATAAGGAGAGGAGTATAAAAGAATTCCAAAACATTAGATATACCATTGAACACTGTGAAGGCCATCATCAACAAGTGGAGAGAAAATGAGGTACCACAATAACGTCATCAAGAATGGGACGTTCCTCCAAAATTTAGAAAAGGATAAGACAAAAACTTACCAGGGAGGCTGCCGATAGACCTACGGCAACATTAAAGGAGCGGCAGGAACATCTTACAAGTACTGATTACTCTCTGCATGTAACAACAATCTCTCATATTCTTCGCATGTCTGGGCTATGGGGTAGGGTGGCTAGACGGAAGTCCTTTCTCACAAAAAACATCCAGTCTCAAATAAATCACTGCAAGCCATGTGGTAAAATGTGTTATGGTCTGATGAGAATGATTCCAAAAAAGTATAATAATTTCATAATTTCAAAAGTTAGGCGCAAAAAAAACACACATCACCAAATAAACACCATACCCACAGTGAAGCATGGTGGTGGCAGCATCATGCTTTAGGGCTGCTTTTCTTCAGCCAGAACTGCAGGATTTATCAAGGTGGAGGGAATCATGAATAGCTAGAAATAACAGTCAATTTTATTGCACAACCTTCAGGTGTCTGCTAGTTAGATGAAGACGAAATAGGAATTTCACCTTTCAGCACAACAATGACCCAAAGCATACATCCAAATCAACAAAGGAATGGCTTCAACAAAAGAAGATCAGTGTTTCTGAATGACCTAGCCAGAGCCCAGACCTGAATCCAACTAAAAAATCTGTGAAGTGACGTGAAGCAGGCTGTGCACAGTAGATGCCCTTACAATTTGATGGATCTAATATGTTTTTGCAAGAAAGAGTGAGAAAATATTGCCAAGTCAAGATGCGCGATGCTGATAGGCTCTTACTCTAAAAGACTGACTGGTGAAATAAATTCAAAAGGTGCTTCAACAAAGTATTACTTTAGGGGTGTGCCTATTTATGCAAAAAAAAAGTTATTGTAAGTTTTGATTTTTCCTTTTTTCCCTAAAAAAGGTTTCTGATTATTTTTCATTTTATGTGTATACTTTGCAATTGCACATTAAATGTGGGAAAAGATCTAGTATCGTTTATCCTAGTTAAATTTTTTACTTCACAAAAACCTGCCATTTTAACAGGGGTGTTTAGACTTTCTATATCCACTGTAAGTTACTATGTACACATAAGTAACTAGGTATGTAAGGAGGTAAATAGGTAGTTACTATGTAAGTAATTTTGTAAGTAACTATGTAAGTAAGTAGGCAAGTGGGTAAATAACCATGTAAGTAAGGAAATAGGTAAGTAAGTAAATAAAAATTTGTGTAACTTTATCTGGTCCAGTTACAACATAAGCAGCCATGGAAAAACTGGTCTAAAAAAAAAAAGAAGAAAAAGTAAGAATTTGATTTCAGAGTTTTAGCCTACAGATATTTCCATCAAACCTATCCAAGGAAATCCCCTGAAGGATGTGCTCATTTGGACTGTTGCAGAAATACACACATACACTTTCTCACATTTACACACAAGCCTACATTTTTACACACACACCCTCTCTTACATCCTCACAGGCCTACACTTGTATATGCACACACACACACACACACACGCACGCACAGCGTGCAGCTGCAGGGTTCAAGTGTTGCCAGGTGAAGTGATTTTCCTCACTGTGTCTGCAGTAGACAGGCCTTGTCCATTAGCAGCAGAGCAGCAGGCCATTGAGCAGAGACAAGCAGCAGGAACATGGCGCTTTGCTTTAATGCTCATTCTTGTTTGATTAGGATTTGTATGTGGTCTGGAAGAAGATCAACTTCTTCCCTGAGCTGAAACATGTTCCTTCTCTGCTTTCTGAGCAGAAACTAATATCACGCTGGCCTGAATTAAACAACACAGACTGCAGAGATTAGATCATGCCAGTCTGAGAAACACTAACAGGCATTATGCATAGGGTGCACACTCTTAATTACTCAGATGTGCTTTTTTGGATGTGTATGCAACATAAATGGAATGGAAAACAACATCCAGAGAAAGAGAAAAAGGGTCAGCTGAGGTAGCTCATCCATGTTTTCTGTCAGGATTTCCTGGAAAAACACTTGCAACATATTAAAGCGCTTGCTGTTTCTTTTTTCTTTTTTTTCTTTTTTGATTGAGCAACATCAACTAAAACCAAAACCAAAAACCTGAGCATTGTCTTTATTCCGGTAACTAACTCCTTCACAATCCAACAGTGCCAGTTTCTATGAAAATTCCTCTGCTGGGCAAAACCTGTGAGCTTGTACTAAACTGTGAACTAAAGCACTACACACTTTTAAAACATGGGGGAATTAAAAACGCCTCGCACGTAGAACATTCCCGAAAGGTTCCCCAGACAGGGCTAAGAATAGCCCAGACGCTTTCCAATCCAAACAAACTGCTACACATTTCTGCCTCGCTCTGGGGACGCGTCGGGTTTAAACACCTGCGAGGTGTCGAAAGCTCAGTATATTATTTGGGGAAAAAAAACACCTCATAACGTAAGATATAAGGCCATTCCCCTGTTCCCTGAACGTGCATAATATATCCACTAAATTACTAAACGTCTCTCAAACAAATTTACGGTGTCCTGAGGAAAGGTACATTTGAGGGAAAGCCTGAGGCCAGAGAAAGATTTACACAGGAATTTCACTCCTGACAGGATTGTGACGTATAACGATTTTCTCTGATTGCTCCGTTTCCTCTATGTTGACGTGATAGTATAATGAAGCAATCACTCAAATGATAGCCATCAAACTGAAGGCTTTCTTGATAGTGTCAGAATCCCCATGAGCTCAAAACTGTCCTGTTGTATCTGGATAATTAGAAATGGAAAAGTGATAATATGATATTATCTGAACGTTTGCGTCTATTTTCGATAAATACTTCCTGTCAGTAAGCTCGTTTCCCGTCTCTATATTTGTCCGTTCATCTGTCAGCTGCGGTTCAATAACAGTCTGGACTCTCTTTGCTGGGCTGAATGGCCGCTGGTGCTCAAATCAGATATAATCAAAACCACACACACACACACACACACACACACACACACAGTCAGACTCCAGCAGGTGCTGAGTTCAGAGAATCTAATTGTACATTTTATCCAGCTCTAATCACAGCTAATAAAACTGAACTAAGGATAAGGCAAAGCAGCTGCATTACAAGTGAATTGTATTTATTTGCATTTCGTTGTTGTACCTGTTTGTACTCAGAGCTCAATTTTAGGGGGAAGGTTGGTAATTTACACACGATTGATGACTTCAGCTAAGTCACCAAAATTAGAGACTATACCAGGGATTGTCACATGTGTTTATATAAATTATTTATCTGAAAGCATCTCATCAGACCAGAGAGTAGCTACAGGGCTAGAGACATTAGTTCAGAAAAGAAAAGAGTTTTCACAGACTTTCACTGATTTTTCATTTTATTTACCCTCTCTGGTCTGATAATCTGATAATCTGAGGAAAAAGTAGATGAGAAAAACAGAATGTTTAAAGATGATTGCACAGAGAACTGTGTTTCTCTTCTCCCTGCCTCAGATTCAAGACAGACATGTCTCATCTGTTCAGAGTCTATAGTGCTGATCTAACACTGTAATGTGATGCACTGCTATGAAATAAAACATAATCGCCTCAGTTTGGCTTAGCTGTACAACTGGATAAATATTAAAGGTAAATTTTGTTTCCATTCAGTCATATTACCCGCTCATCGGGACCTTTGTAAGCAAGAAATTTTATGCAACTGGACCTTCGTAAATTTTCCTTGAATACTCCTGGACTATACCTTTTTAAATGAAAGCTTGAGCTTTGAGTGTTTTTAATATTAGCAAAAGTATCATATCAGAACAATATATCAATATATCAGAATTGCAATTATTACATATGCACTCTCAGACACACACACACGCACAATATTCAGTTATCTTGAGGCAATGCATTTCTGTTCATTGTTCACTTGATATAAAGCTGAATAATTAATACTGCACATTTCTTAACCCTTGAACACACATTTGCAAATGAGCAGCCCGTGGAACGATGGTTCACTCTAATTACCTGCTCTATTATTAAAACAGTACGACAAAATCTTATGGAGATTCTAAAGTGTATAATTATTGCGTAATTAGTGCTCTATAATAGACTGTTCCTAAAATATGGCATATAGGAGAGTAAAACTGTACAGAGAATTGCTGCCAGCAGCTGGTTTGTAAAATGATAATGAAATCTCTCCATAACTTTCTTAAGTTCTCTTCCTCTCCCACTCTCTGGATCTCTTGCTTTGTAATGAATAATCTTTCATTTTCCAGGGCCGTTTTCTCCCCCAAGGTAGGTTTCAGAAACAATACAACTAGCTTTGTGTTGGCATTTATGCAGCTGATGTGGCATGCATGTGCACACACACACACGCACGCACACACACACACACACACACACACACACACACACTCCTGACTACATTAACCTCCCCTTGCTGTTCTCCCTTGATTTGCTTCATTAGAGTGCAAATCCACTCCCATCACCCTGAAGATGCCACAGGGCCAGGTCGATCTGCGGGCCCGTGCACTTATCTCTAGCTTTCTTATAAACCCCTGCCATGCTTCACATCCTCCGTCCAATCTAGTCTGGATTTCTGCGCATGAACACAGTCTTAGTGGGATGCTACACTTGAAGGCACTGATGAAGATAATTCCCTAAGCACCAAGCTGCCAGAAACAATGAGTGATGTACCCAGGTTTTATGCACAGTGTATATTTCTGGCTGATGGCTCTGATATGAAATTATTAAAGGAATATTAGATACATTTTTGGCCATACATATTCAGGATATGTCCCTTATACTTGATTCACAGATGTTTCTTCAATAACACCAACAGAAATTGTCAAATAGTGTATGCTAAGGTGTTATTAGTGAGAAAAACAATATCATATCAGTATATAGTCAAATAGTTTGTATTCACCTTTCACCCTTTTCTACCAAATGTCATATTTTGCCTCTTCAAAAGTACACTCACATTTCATTTTTAACATCTTGGAATTATATTTGCACATTTTCCTCTTTCCTCGTCATTGCAGCCTTGTCGGAAAACATCAGTTGGTACATGAATGCACATATTAAGGACGTCACAACATGCTAGAAGAAGACAGGAAATAGTCCTGTTACACAGTCCAACCAAACTGAAGTTTATTAGTAAATTCAGGATATTAAAGGAATACTCCATAGTTTTTCAACTTCAATTTTAGCCAAGACAACTGTAGCATATAAACAATTACCAAGTACAAGAATTCGCCTATCTTATGAAAGAACAGGAAACAAGATTACTCGAAACTCATTAGTTGCAGTTGTTGGGGGCATCAATAAACATTAACGTGAAATAAATACTTCCATGAATGATGAGCACTTTTAAGAATTATTCACCTAAAGGTATTTATAAAGAGCCTACTTACTATAATTTGTTATAATTTGTCTAAATTGGTATAATTTGTCCTTACAGAGATAGAACTCCTTTCAGAGGGAATAGTGTTATCTATATACGCTCACCATTCATTTTATTAGGAACACCCATACACCTGGACATTCCTGCAATTATCCCATCAGTCAACCGTGTGGCAAGAAAGAATGGTGCAAGAAACAAAAAAACATCCAGCGAGCGGTGGTTCTGCAGGCAGAAATGCCTTCTCGATAAGCGTGAATGAAAAGCTAAAAGTTCTAGCTGAAAGAAAGAAAGGTTATGGTAACTCAAATAATCACTCACTACAAACGTGGTGATCAGAAAAGAATCTCAGAACATGTCGGACCTTGAGAATCTGAGGATACAGTTGGCTCACAGACACTGGACGGTTAAAGACCAGGTGAGCATGAACTAAAGCTCTTGACCTGTATCTTCAGGATTTTATACAATGTACTGCTGCCACATGATTGGCTGATTGGATAGTTGCATGAATGAGCAGGTGTAATTTTATGTAAGAGTTGTAGGTTGTTTTTTTTGTTGTTGTTGCATATTTTATGTGTTTATTAATCAAATGGACTTTCATTATAAATACACTAGTGGTGAGTCAACAGGTTTTACATTGTTTTCTCAGTACAGGGAAACAGATTCAATTCAATTCATTATTATTATATATTTTTTTGTATAGCGCTTTTTTTTTTTTTTTTTTACAAAGGTCATTGTCTCAAAGCAGCTTTACACAAACAAAAGTAAAGAGAAGTGTGTGTGTGTGACGTCTCTGATGAGCAAGCAGGGCGACGGTGGCAAGGAAAAACTCCCTGAGATGGTGATAGGAAGAAACCTTGAGAAGAACCAGACTCATATGGGTTTACACTGTAGTGCGTGTGTGTGTGTGTGTGTGTGTACAATGTGCGTAAATGAGATGAGTTCATGAGATCAAAATTCTTGTCCATGGTAATCACATGTACATTACAAATACAACAGATAGAGATTAGGTTGAAAAAATCAGCAGTATTCCTTTAATATGTAACATGAAAAAAAAAATCCCCATTAAACAAGTCCAACCTAACTGAAGTTCATCAGTTCACATAACTCAAAGCATCTCCTAGAACTCATTTAAAATCCATTAATAAGTTCTGAAAGCTCCACATCACCGACCACACTTATGTGCCTGAACCGGATTAGTCACGTTAAACATTTTTGTTTTTATTCCTGAAACTGTTTAATTAAAGAAATGAACTGAGGCTGATGATGCTTTTGGCCTTTTCTATTGATGGCCCAAGGGAGATTTTTATTAAATGAGTTTTCGTTGTGACAAATGTGTGTGTGGAGCAACAAGGCATAAGGGAAGGATGAGGAAAAAAAAAGATGGAGGACAAATGCAGAATAATCAAGTTAGAGTTCAGAGAGGAAATAGCTCATCCTGAGCCATTTGTGTTCCTACAGGGAGGATGGCAGGAGAGTTAGACAGTTGAAAAGAGAGAGAGGTGAATACAGATAGATAGAGAGAGTGAGAGAGAGACATGCTCATGGCAAGAGAGTAAAAGTAAAAGCAGGCCCTGAAGTGTTTGTGTACAAGGGAGGGAGTCTTATGCATAATGCATGACAGTGAAATTTAGGAAAGAAAGACTTAAGAGAAAGCACTTTTTCCATCTAAAAGCTGCAGGGCTGAGAAAGAAGAATGACTCTATTCGCATTTTACTCGTCTTATCTCATCTTCCCGCTCAGTCTTTCTGCCTTTTGTTTTCACATCGAAGCCGTCAGAGAGGAAGACAGATGCATGGAGGTGACTAATGTGTCCCATGACTACCTTTGTGTGGAGAAAGAAGCAGCAAGAGAAAAGAGGAGGAGAGAAAAAGGGGACAACAACGCTGCTGTCTAATGGCAGAGATGTCATACTGTATTGTACAATAAGCGTGAGATGGAGGACTCTGGGGGGTGTCTTTTATGACCTGCTGTGGGTGGAGGGCCTAATCTGGAAGAAATATGCTAATGGTGTCAGTAACAAACATTCAAGCATCATGAATATTCAATGAATCCTGTGGCCTAAAGGCAACAAGCCACAAAAGTGTACAATAAACAAATGTAACAGCTCAAAGACTGCAATGCTTTACAAAGGGAACGTGAAGTAGCTGATGTATCAAACCTCACTGTGCTCGAATCAGCAAGGACACACAGTCACAACTTATTTATCAAAGACAACGTGAAATGAAAATCATAGTGCATTTTTCAGTGATCTGACAGATTTCTGACTAAAACTGGATACTTGGGCAGGAAACATTGTCTGGAAGCAGCACCAACGGCTGGAATGTGGCTTTATCCATTGGGATTTTACAGGATTGTGAAAAAGGGGCGTTTCCAAAATAAGCACATATGTGTTTTCACCCTCATCAAGCTGGACACAAACAAATTTATTCCTAAATCATTCACAGGAGCGTTTACACAAGAAATTTGGGATTCATTCAATGTTCATTTCCTAGAAGAGCTCCTGAGATTACACATAAGGAGAATCATTAATGTGATCCGTGATGTATAAGCTTCAGATCGTATCGTTATCTCAGGTTACTTCAAATTTATATAAGGATTACGTTGTCAAGTTTAAACAGCTTATTTACTGCAATTGCGCACACGTTTAGTGAAAATTTTGAGACTTAGTCGTTTCACATTAATCAAAATAAGCAAAGAAAACAGAGCCGTAAAGTATAACAAATAAGACTTTAATTAAGGCTAAAAAAAAAAAATAGCACCCTATAAAAATGAGAACGTTAGCATTAGAGTTAGTGTGTGTTTGTGGTAGCACACACCACCCTTAGTGGGCATCATTAAATCGAAATCAGCTGTGCTGTGAATGTGCTTGTTAATTCATGGGTGTTCAGCAGAATTTTTTATCAGAAGAATTTTATAGACGTAATAAGCCATTGCATTTTGATGGAAGAAACAAGAATTTTGTCATTTAAGTGGCTGATGCTGATCGTGTGATCAGGACATGAACTAACAAGGTGGAAATGGTCAGGTTTGCAGATTTAGTTTCATGATGCCTTTAGAGTTCCTTACAAAAATGTCAGTTTAAATAAACACAGAGTAAACTCTACCTATCCAAACAAAGGCAACACACAGAAATAGGCTTTATATTAGGGGCAGGGCCTGTTGAACTTTAAAAAACACACCTGCCTTGACAGCTATTTGAAGGATGTGAATAAAAACAGTGTTATTGTGTCATCCTGTAACGCACCCCCTGGCTTGTCGTCCTCTTGCCTTGACTGAGGCCCTGGAAGCTGAAACAAATAGACGTGGACTTTGCTTGACATGAGCAGAATAACGCTCTTTAAGTGCTTTAATTTCCAGCAGGTCTGTGTAGCCGGAGAGACTTTTCTAACAGACATTAGAAACCCCCTAAACACCCCCCCACAAACACTCACACCTCACTATTCAAGAGCTCACTATCTCACAGGACAGGCAAGTTGTATGAAAATGGAGAGGTTGGACTTAAACGGTAAACGGTTTCTCTTTCTCTCAACATGGCTAGGTCTGCCAATCAGGTCTATCTGCTGTCTTCCTGCTCTTGCTTCTGAAAGAACTCCTCCTCTTCAGCCCATCCTCCTCTCTGCCCGGCCTCTGGTTGACCCCCCTCTCTTGAGACGAGCTGTTTCTGGAGACATGGACTGATAGAGCTCTTCGGATCACTCGGTTTCTCTGCTCGGCTGGCGCTGTAGACGGCTCTATAGGTGCAGTTCTGGATTTTTCCGCACTTCCAGACTGAGCAGCAGGACACTGAGCGTCCCCAGGACATGCTGACTGGAGCTGGGCCTTTTCTGTGCTCACTTCCTTCCTCTGGGCTCGCAGGCCATGCAGGGTTTGAACTGCCTGCTGCTGCTCTTGCTGGAGGGAGTGCAGCTGACTTGCTGCTTTCTCTCTGTTCTCGGTGCACTCTTTCAGGAGCTTTTCCACAGTGTGCAGGAAGTCATGGCCATACTGCGCCAGGGCTTCATCTCCTACGCACACAGAAACACAGGAAATAAAATAAAATAAAAATCTGAGATACACAGCATCATGTGTCAAATCTTTTTTTTTTCCTCTTACCTTTTGGAAAAAAAGAAAATTGCAGCTATGTTTTTTTTTTATATGATCACTTAAGCTAATGTTAAATATATAAGCATATTAGGGGTATAATGCAATGACACTATCTGTATCTCTTTAGGGCTCCAAATTTCCATATCTTTATCCCTAGTTGGATTTAAACCCAAAGTGGGTGTGGCCTAAAAGAGAAGTTTAATTTAAATTTAACATATTTAAATTAAATATGATCTCTACCATTATGCCCCTGGAAACACTGGAAAAACCCCAGAGGAAGAAATGCTAGTACTATCAGCATGGTGTGTGAATTCTGGCTCTGACAGTTCCTCAACCTCAGCTACATCACTCGAGTTCATAATTGTCTCAATTACAGTGCACTCATTCAGCATTTCAGGCCAATACCGAGCCTGTTACCACTCTTCATTACCACTGTTCAGAAGTATTGTTACTGTACTATACTAATTTGTGCTACAACACCAGCAGCATTTCTATCACCAGGGCAAAAAGTTAACATACAGCTTTATTACTGTAACTTTACTCTCAAACTAATCACTCACTCACGTCAAACAAACCCGCTATGCAGAGCCGTAATAAATGAGCCTCGATGGACCTTTAGCTCTTTGCATGCATGAAAGCCTTAATCCAGAGTTTACATTCAATTTACATTACACTCTTCCTTACAGAGAGGCAAAGCATGAGGCTCAAAAGGTGGGAGTGTAAAACGAAGGGAAGATAAATGAGGAGTTTGTTCAGATGGGGAGAGGTATGCATCAGGAGGGCTGTAAATCTCTGTCAGGCCTCGGCAAAGTCACCTGACTAACAGAGGAAATACTTTCGCTAAGGGCTGCAGCTGCTGCATGGAAAACCCCTTAACTTGCTCACTTTCATGCCACAATGCTTCTCATACGGAAAACGACTTAAAAGCATTGAAGAAATAAATTACAGGTGTAAGGTGAGATAATGGTATCTATTTTATTGTGCAGTGGCATCTCACACATTCAGAATATGTAAAGCTTGTAAGCTGCAAGACATTCAAATAAACCCCAACACAAAAACAGACGAGTGATCGAGTCCCATTAGCTATTTGTTTCTGAAGTATTTTAGTCGTCTGTCTGACAGAACAGAGACACTTTCATTTTAACTGAAATTGGGACAGCCTTATAAAAGCACAACCAAACTGATCCTCTTTCATTACTTTACCCTCCATATCTATTTTTTGCTCATGTGCAAAACTACTAATTACTTCGCTTCAAAGCCTGTTCTGGAAGACAAAGACAGGAGGAAATTCATTGTTTCAAATAGCCAGTGGATGTAGTTTACGTATCAAACATCATGTTCATCCCATAGCTAGAGACAGTCCTTTTTGGTAGCTCAGCTGCACGTTTCAAAATAAAAGTACAGTATCATGTAACTGAGCTAATACTGGCTAGCTATGTCACACCAAATTACTGATGTTAGCCATCCCTGTTCAAAACCGACATAACACTGTTATTGTTACACTTTTCCCCCCCTCCATTATCCATTATTCAACATGCATTAACGTTAACTACATGACCATCACTAACATTCATAACATTATGCACTGAGGTAGCGTTAGCTAGTCAACTAGTACTGACTGCTACTTATATAATCTATCATTAGATAGCTAACTAGTGTAGTTACCAGATATTTGACTACCTGTCTAGTGTAAATATGTATTGGACAAAAGCACATATTTTATGAGTTGTCATGTAATTTATCTCTTTACCAAAATGTTTTGTTTTTTTTAAGTTAAGAAGCATTGTTTATCATTGTATTATTTGCATTTCTTCTGCAAACGTCATCTTTCCAGCATTAATTGTTACCGTTCAACCATGAACCTCTGTCCAGTTTGAGACGAGCTGCTGGCCGAGAGGAATACGATCATTCCCATCCCGAAAGGAGTACCCCATTCACTCTGATAGTGCTAATGGACAGAAGCAGTATGGATTCGACAGGTCTCTTATGCCCTGTATGAATTCTAGGTGAGAGTATATCAGCTCACTGGGTGTTAAGTGCCCTAACACATCACCTCTACGGTATAGAGCTACCGTCTGAGATAAGCAGTTCAGGGGCAGGTCCTTGGACTGACTGACACACAAAGATATGGTGATAACAGGCAAAAGACAAAGGAAAAGCACTAGCTGATAACTGAGGCACTGCCGTCACCTATAGCACAATGTATTCTATAGAAATGCTACACAGCCTGATAACAAGCACTTGTAACTGGGAAATGAAAAGCTCAAGACCAGGCACTATCTTGTTTTGAAGTAAATTGTTTTTTGCCAAGGTGCTTTCATATCTCTGAAATAGTCGGGGCAGATAAATGAAGGTTTGAACAGTCCTCAAACCTGACATTTCAAAGGTCAGAAGAGATACCTTATCTTTCCTTACTTTCATATCCTAGTGATTCACATCCACATGATTTTTCTGTTGTGATCGCCATATTTGGAACAGTATTTCTGGCTTCGCTGCACAACACAAATGTAACTAGGGGTGAAAGATGGCTAACATTACTCACTTTACTTCAGAAGAAAATAAAGAGTACTTCAACAAAGCCAGTAAAACAGACTTTGTTAGGAATACCTGTACCTCTGCTCATTCATGCTATTATCCAATCAGCTAATCACATGACAGTGGCATGCAGGTACAGATCAAGAGCTTCAGTTAATGTTCATGTCAACCATCATGTAATCTCAGGAACTTTCAGGATGGCATGATTGTTGGTGCCAGAAGGGTTTGAGTATTTCAGAAAATGCACATGCACAGCAGCCACTAAAGTTGACAAAGAATGGGGTAAAAAAAAAACTAAAAACATCAAGTGAGCAGCAGTTCTGTGCTCCAGAAACACCTAGCTGATGAGAGAGGTCAAAGAAGAATGGAAAGACTGGTCTGAGCTGACAGGAAGTCTATGGTAACTCTTTACCACTCTTCACAACCGTGCGGAGCAGAAAAGCATCTCAGAATGCACAGGACATCAAACCTTGAGGCAGATGTGCTCCAAAAGCAGAAGACCACATCGGGTTCCACTCCTGTCAGCCAAGAACTGGAATCTGAGGCTACAGTGAGAACAGGCTCACCCAAACTGGACAGTTGAAGACTGGAAAAAGACCAGATGATGTTTTTCTAATAAAGCAGCTGATGAGTGTGTGTGGATACATCCAGGTGGATAAAAGATCCCAGGGTTTTTCATTACAGGCAAAAAAAAAAAACCCTCTTATAGGAAGAGTAAAGAAATATCAGCTAACTAAGTAACTTTTGATAATGTTAGCAATACTCGCTGCCAAGATAGATTTTCCAGTTTTCCCATAAAGTGGTTATAAAGTGTATCAGTCAAGTGCATCTGGACATTTGATTATCGGTATAAATGAAAATGAATCGTCATAATGAAGCACAGGACACAATAACAGGAGCTACCATATAATGTTTTAAATGTTTTAAAGTGACACAGTGCTAAATGGCAGCAAGGTTGCATTGCACTTCATTTCCAATCCATAAAAGTGACAATATACTTCGATCTGAATTATTTCCTTGATCACAAGCTTCACGTTCTTCCTGGTGCAACTGAAGCCTGCAGTTAGCTGCCACACTCTCACTGCTATTTGCCAAACTAAAGAGAAGATGCTCCATAAGGCCACATAAATATCTATGAGAGGCAACATTATATGGATGATTGAATGCAATGATGCACCCCTTTTGCAGAGCCACGTCAGGCCATGAAAAGGCGGCATTCCATCAGCTCATTGTGTAAATATTTGCCATCGGTGTCTCCAGTCGGAGCAGTTATGCAGAGAGCGAGAGCTTGGCACCAGGGGTGAGAAAGAGAGCAATAGATAGATTTACGGAGAGAGAGGGTAAGAGAGAGGTGTAAGGGAGAAGCAGCACAGGAAAAGCTCGGGGCGGTTAGTGGCTGCCTTGCTGAAGACCACACACACACACACACACACACACACACACACACACAGAGCCCCGAGGAACCAGGGCCACCTAAGGAAAACCTGGAATGGTGCAGAGAGATGAAGAGGAGGTGTTTGAGTTGGAAAGCTGATGAAGGCTGTTCATTCCAGTGTTTGGGATGGAAGAAAGTGAAGCAGGGCAATGGCTTGTGATTCAGATGGCTTTCGCACGGCTAGGGTGGAAATATAATACTAATAATAATAATCTTTATTTCTGTAGAAAGAAGCAGCTTTACAGGAGAGGAATAACAGTAAATAATATTCATAAATCTGTAAGAGCGGTTCAACAGTAATAAAATAATGTATTAATCAGAATTTCCCCCAAAACAAAAATGAATCTTTTTATAATAGACTGGTATATTAAAAGCTAAAGCAAATAAATGGTAGCAAAAATCAGCTTCACCATTTGTTTCTTGTTTGTAGTAGTGAGGTAATAGTGTAAAAGCTTGAGGATCTTTATAAAAACACACACACACACACACACACACACACACACACACACACACACACACACTGTATGTATAAATATTATATTAATATAAAGAACTTCTATATGCAAAGCTAGGATGCCTGCCAAAAATGTACTGAGCTGCTTACAGATCACACAGATTCCAAACAGGCAAATCACTTAATGCTAACACTTTAGCGAAGGCTAGTGCTCATATGGCTACATGACATCTATATAAACCCTTCATGATAACTGAGATACAGCTACATAAACATTTATAAAAAGCATTTTGATGCTTATTAGAATATGCCCCCTGAACAATAACAAGCATGACTCTTTCTGGGGAGAAGACTACTTCACAGTGACATAATGATAAAAATGTGACAAGACCTGTCAAGTGATGGAGAAATCTGGGCTGTACCCTGAACTCAAAATGGGAATTTAATGGGAATAGCATGGATCGCATCAACATGGAACATAGCTATCAACATGGGAGGGTGAAAACTAACACGTGTTTCTTTCAAGACACGTGAAGCCAGCCGTGTCTTCAGCTTTCCGAACTGCTGCTCATGGTATTTCACAGGGCAACGTAACACACTCGGAGGAAAGTGCTATCCATCCTCTTTCTCATACATGAGCTCACAGATACTCGTCTCTGTGATTGACAGGGAAGAGAGAGAGTATGCCAGTATCCTGAGTATCCTTCCCACCCAGAGAGCACAGCCAAGTTTGCTCCATAGACGACATTGTTTATGAATACTTAAGCAAGGTGACAAATTTTTTTAACCTAAAATTCCTTCCTTACAAACATCCAGTGACTGAATGGTGACAACAGTTACCTTGTAATGCTAAACTACTAGTGGTTTATTTACATACATAAAACATTTCAAATGGGTTATGTTTTGTTTCTTCAAACATGCCATGTTGTCAGCTAATCAGGCAAAAGAGGGTAAATAACATGAAAATCTATGATAATCCATGAACTCTCCCCTTTCTACACAATTGTCTCTAGCCCTGTAGCTAGTCTCTGGTCTGATGAGCTGCCTTCAGCTAAATAATTTGCATAAAGGCATGTGATTGGATAAGCAGCAACAGAGGATCTGCTACAGAAGCTGCACTGGTTCATGTTTAAAAACAATAATTTTTTAAAATATAAGTTTATTGGCTCTGCTAGAGTATTTCGGAATTTTTTTTTGCTGCATTTGTAAGTCAGTCAGCTCAGAACATGTCATAACACAACCCGATGAGAACAAAAATCGTGACAACCTGATCACCTGACAGATTCACTCTTTATGATCACTGATGTGCAGGGGAAAAAGCATTTATAAATGTTTCTGTAGATTTCTGTAGATGTCCTGTAGCTCTATGAACACTACTCGGTAGTGGCTTAACGCCACTGAATTAATTCGATGCAGTGGACATTGGTTTCATTTCACTACACTCTATCAGCATGTTCACTGCACTCAGGACAGGAAAATAAGAGAAGCATGAGCTGAAGTGTGAACTTTAGAGTGTGCAGGCTACAGTGTGGGACATTTGTGACAGGTGCAGCCACAACCACAGTCACACAGCCCTGGGTGTCATATTTATTATCCAAGAGTATGCAGTAATGGTGTGTGTGTGTGGTTATTAAGGGCTGATGTCAACACTCAAGTCTGCTGAGTGGAGTCTAATCAGGCCTGTGCTGCCACGGGCTCCTACACGGGGAGGTCTGGGCTGCAGTCCATGTCTGTCACACGCCCATAACCACACACCAACACCGAGCACGGATAAGTGACTCACACACTCACAGAACCACACACCAAGGCCAACTGCGGTGTGCCCACACACACACACACACACACACACACACACACACACACACACACACACATCTTATTAACTTTCTGAGGACCTTCCAATGGTGTAATTATTAATGCAGCTAATTAATGATATGCTACACCTAAAGCTAATCCTAACTTTAACTGCAGTAACCTAAATGAAATCTTTTGGCTCTTTAAGTGTTTTTTTAATAAAAGCTGCATTTTTGTTAAAAACTGTCAGATATTCCTGTCCTTGTGTGGACATTTGTTCCCCACCAAGATATAAAAACATGCCTACACACATAGAGGACTAAATCTTTCCTTTCTATTTCACTCTCTCTCTCTCTCTCTCTCTCTCTCTCTCACACACACACACACACACACACACAATCACACACTAACACAAGGTGCCTGTTTATGTTCACACCACGTTACACCCTTTAACACACTCGTGTTAGCTTTTCGTTGAGTCATTCCATTATGCCAGCCTTCCTGTCTTTCTACTTTCTCCCTCAAACTCTCACTCTCTCCCACAATCGTTATCTCACTCATTCGCTCTATGTCTCACTCACTCACTCACTGCCTCAATCACTCCCACAATTCTTCTCTCACTCAATCGTTTGCGCTCTCATTCACTCACTCGCTCGCTCTCTCATTCACTCACTAACTCCCTCACTCCCTTCCACAATCTTTCTATTGCTTGCTCTCTCACTCACTCCCACACACACACACTGCCTCACTCTCTCACTCACATTCTCACTCACCGCCTCACTTACTCACTCACTCACTCTCATTCCCTCCCTCACTCCCACACTCACTGCCTCACTCACTGCCTCACCTCCTCCCTCCCAATGTCACACATTCCCTCCCTCCCTCCAACACTCATTCACACCCACACTTTTACCCTACCTCATGCTCACCTACTACTCCCACACTCACAGCATTTTTGCACTCCAGTGTAAGACTGTAATCTGGGCCACATACCAATCCGGGACACTCAGATGCAGCACACAGTAATCATTTCAAAAAGATTCAGAGAATAGCAGTTACATGGGGTGTGTCTATTTTATTGAATTTTCTGATGATTCAAACAATAGTTAGAGCTAGCTGATATGATTGTGTTATGATCAACCGTTTAGATAATGTGTGTAGTATCAGTACTTCTATAAAACTGACAGTTTTAACGAAGACAGTGTATGATACCTGACAGAGTTAAACAGAGATATCAAGAAAAAAAAAAAAGACTGTTTTGGTTACCTGTAATAATGCAGGAATATCTGAACATCTGTAAAACACACCCTAATGTCTTCTTGGCTAAAATAAAGTTTTCTTTAGTTAAAACGTATGCAACTTTTGCACTCTAATGTATTTTTGTACCAATTGTTTTATTTTCCCTCATTTTCCATGGTAAATATTTTCCATGGTAGACATTAAGTAAAGGAGTCATTAAACTCGTTCTTTTTTCCCCCCTGGCATTATATGGGGGGGGGCTAAATATTTTCGTTTCTATTCATATGAGATTTTTTGATATGTATCCCACCTCTTATAATAATAAACTTGTGAATTAAACTCTGATATTGTAACACTGGATTGAAGAATCTGTTAATACTGAGTGCAAACTGACAGCTGAAACTGGAGCAACTAAATTTGTGAAAGCGTTGGCGGGTTTTTGGGGGGGTGGGGAAGAAAGCAACGGCTTTCAGCATTGTGCTGAAATGTCCCTGCCTGCCGGAATCTTTTTTCCACTCTGTGTGAAAGCATGTACGATTCCCCTAACAGCTGTTGTCTGTGTTTGTAATGGAAAAATACAAGGATTTGTATTAGGGCAGAAAGATTCTGGCAGGAAGGAGTAGCAGGACAGACTTGATCGAGAAGGAGCAGACAGCAGCGAATTAAACATTCGGGTTACATATTTAGAATAAATGCACCGATTCAAAGCCACACCTAGGCTGTAGGCGTTTCTTCCATCTGTTCATTTTCACAGGGAAATGTGTTTCAGTGAATCAGTGAATACTGTTTAGTAGCCAGAATATTGAAATGTACACAAATTGTTACATGACACATAATGGGAGCAAAGAAATAGTGCTAGGAATCGGGAAATTAGTGAATAATGACATTTTTTTTCATTTGCTAGTAACTCTAGTTTGGTATAAAAGTTTGCACCCCCCTTCATTTCTGTGTAAAAAAAAAAAAAAGGCCTACATTTGAGATTTTCTCTACAGAACAGAATTCCACGTTCAGTTAACGGTGTTTTTGTATTGAAAACCTGTTACCTCACCTAAATATTGTTACCTAAATATTACATCAAGTTAAAGTCAGCAGTTATTTTTGTTAGCAAACTTAAATGTTTGATCATTCCTGAAGCTGAAGAAGGAGATGACAAGAGTCTGTTTAGGGATGCCGTTGGCAGTAGTGATGCAACAGACACAAAGACACAACCAGAGTGGAAGAAAAATGATGACTCTTTCATCATTTCGAAGTAAGGGTATGCAAACATTTGCACTCAACTGTATATTGTAATAATAAAGTACTCAGATTTGCATAACTTTTGGCAGAAATCGCAATACTGGGATAACTGTGGGAATTTTCTAGGACATTACCAATAATTCAAAAGCTTAACAGCGAAAGAGACATAGTGAAGAGAGAGAGACAGAGACAGAGAGATAGAGGCTGAGACAGGCATTGATCCACCTTCACTCTTTGAAGGGCCGAAGGCATCCACTGCCTCTCGTATCTGCGCCAAGTTGCTCTTAAAAGCTGACAGGAAGCGGTGAAGTGCAGCCTCTGACGCTGTGCTCCTCAGATCCTCATAACATGAAAGGACATCTGGGGAAAAATGGGGGAAAAAAATGACAGAAAAAAGTGAGAAAAAAGGGCAGAAAGAGTCTTCTGTATGAAACGGAATGGCTCAGATGTGCGTGGCTAATTCATCTAAAAACACAGAGGAGCTGGTATATTTGCAATTCTATGTGAAGTTTGTTAATCAAATTGAAAATTACACACTGACACCAGTGAAGTTTAAAAATGCACACCAGAGATTGTTGTACTTTTGAAACACGTCTTGATACACTGGAACTGTTTGAAATTAATCACAGTGGAATATGGATTTAGGTATGAAGTACTTCATTCTTTTACAGAAAAATTATTCTATATTAAATTATTCATATAAAAATTATTATTATATATTATGTAGTCTCAGCCTCAAACTTCTTTTTCGTTAGTGTTGCTTCCATGTTTTCAGTCTGTCCTGTGAGCTAACAACTTAGTGAGGCCATCCAGAAAGATCTTTTTTGGACCCTTTTCTGGCAACAAGCTTCAGAATCTTGGCGGTTCCAATCTGGCTCTCTACATTTCTGTGTATACAGTATGTACATCTATGTATATGTGCTATGTGTCAGTTTTGTTTTGAATGCTGCGACAGAATGAGCTCTTCAGAACAAAATATAGGCGCTGGAGTGAAAAAAAAAAGCCTACAGAATCCCAAAAGTGTTTTATTTCACGCAGTTACTAAACAAGATAATCTTGTATGTTTGACAATGGGGTGTGTGAAAAAGTCAATGGTTGGTCTCTCGGTCAGTCAGATTGCCGCTTTCTCTGAAACTAGACAGTTTTTGGCCATGTTTAGTGACAAAACATGCTAGATTCTCTAGTGAATGCTAGATGTCTGTCTTAACGACTGGAAGGAATGTGGTCTTGTGCTTTCAATGATATGTAAGATGTTAAAATCTATAGACCCTGCACCCACTGAACTAATGATGTTCCAGAGCTCTGGTATGCACAATACACAGACAGAGAAGATATGTGGTGACCTCACAAGTCTCTTACAGCTGTGTTTCCCCAAGCCAAGCCTCAGGAAATCCACACAGGCCACATGTTTTGCTCTGTCTCAGTTCCTGAATGGCCTCACTAAATGGATCTAAATGGATGGCAAAATGCTGACAGACCAAATGCTTGGAACAATAACTTTGTTAAAAAAAAAAAAAAAAGTCTGTAATTATGTGAGGAACTATATAAGCATGAGATTGTAATTTGTTCATCAACAGAGAAAAAAGGGATTTGGTTAAATGTTTGCAGAGTGCAGCAATAATGCCTATCTATTTTGTTTTTAAAACTGAACATGATTCTTACCATCAGATTCTTGCTAGGGTTTGACTCACTCAGCTGTCTTTAATGAAATCTATATATATTTTTATGAACTGTTCACTGTTAGCAACAATGATGGTGTTCCTCATCACCACGTCACTCCAATATTCCAGGCAAACATGTTGGTTTTCTGCAAATGGACTTATTGCAAATTGTTTTTTTCAAAATAACCTGCTCTTAAACTGTTGGCCTGTAATCTCTCTCTCTCTCTGTCTCTCTCTCTCTCTCTCTCACACACACACACACACATACCAGATATTCAGTTTGTTTGCTTGCTCCAGGTGTGATGCAATCTGTAACAGAGCAGAACTGTTGACCATCTGGAGGACTGGTTTGGGGGAAATGCTCTGCATTATGCAGAGGCAAAGCAGGAGGTCCAGCATTAAGCTTTTAATGAGGAGTTATGTGTGCCAGTGAAAAGGAGTGGGGAAGCACTAGGCCATATATGCTCTATTCCAACAACAAATGCATCTTCAGCTTATTTACCACACATACAGGACACACATAGACACAATTTGGTATGCATGCCTGCTGCTCCCCCCAGCACTTTGTTTTCATCACCTCCTGAATGGCTTCACTAAGTAGCTGTTCTCATGTACTGCTTTAGACACTCATACATGCCAAAACACAAACGCACGCAAAAACTCTCCACGCACCACTTTAGCTCGAAACCTTCCCATTCATTCATTCATTCATTCAAGCCGCAGATGAAAATGGGCAGGCGCTGAGGATGCACTTGAGATACTACTATATATATATATATATATATATATATATATATATATATATATATGTATGTATGTATGTATATAAAGTCAAGCAAGTGTCTGATAAAATAAAAACCCATCCTTCCCCATTTCCACAGTCAGCAGGATCAATATTACTAAACAGCAGTTTCCTGATTATGTGGTTTGTTCTAAGCAGAAATAACTGATGTCTGGAACTGTATGTTTGCGGGCTGCAGGTAAAAATGTTCAGGCTAAGATGATGCACAGTCCAATGTTCTGCAGCTGATCGCTGTTTTTATCCCGCTGCTTTTTTCAAATTGCATGCTGCATCTATATAAGCAAGCTATGCAATTGTCTAGAACAGCACTTTGTGTAAGGTGGGCTAAATGTACTGATAACATACTGATAGCTGTTAGGTGCTTGATGCCAGAGTACATCATTTTACCCCTCTGTAAAAACACCAAAGGGTTGAAGAATGTGCTAGTTGTCACTCAGGTCCCGCTGTTCCACCCTTCAGAAGCCGGTGATATCCTACTGACACCATTTCTGACTTTAATTTTGAATGGAGTGTGACACTGATTGACATACTGATAGCAAAATACAGCTCTGTGGTAGTTAATTGCAATCATGAGGTTGTGCACAAAAGTGATATGCACACCAGCAGCAAAATCCTATTCAAAATTGGAGGCATGACAAAAACATAATTCTGAGTTTCCTGACAGTAAAAATTGCTATACTGTTCAATATAAGTTCAATTTACCTCTCATATATTCATTTCTTTTTTTCACATCGTATTTTTCACATCATAAGCTATAAACAGCTATACTAATACATCTTTAAACAACTGTTCCCTCACCAGGTTCTCTTTTTTCTTTCTCATGAAGTTAATAATACAAAAAAAAAAGAAAAAAGTGTACAGCGTAATCTCTTCTGTCCTGAAGACTCTTCAGTACTGACTGTTACTAAGCGCTGACAGTGTACACTCCTTCCATAAATGGTACATAAACAACTACAGACAGCTTCAGCATATCAACAATTATACGCTTTACTTTGCTAAATAACAACACGTTTTTTAATCCGTTTATTATTCGCCTCAGATTATGTGGAGCCATACAAGTCCCTGTGAGTGAGCTGGTACTATAGAAACATAAATGTATTAGACTGAACGCATTAATATAAACCTGTGATTTGCCTTGCACTCGGCACTACTGTCAGAGCTGCTGTTTAATGAACACTTGAATAATCAGAGCTGAGAATTCTACAGCACTATGGTATCATTTCAGGTAAAGATCGTAAAATAGTTTGTGAGAGTGCAGACAACAGGTTTATACTGCAACACGTTATGTTGAAGGCTAAACTGCTCAGTATTAGACCGAGGTCTTAATTCATGTCTCATTAATGAATTTGCTGTTTGAAGCTTGAAGGTTAGAATACGCCGCATCAAACGTGGTGAGAGGACAGTTATTTCCACTGCAACCCGAAAAACATGATTTCCTTCAGATCACATGGGCCTATTCAAATTGTTTTGGATATTTAGGACTATTTACCTTGCAGTGGAACACACAGACTGTGAGAGATGTTCTCCTGGAAGGCTTGATAAGCCTGTCGGATTCCCAGGATGAGCTCCTCTATGGTCCGGACCTGCAG